>CM064911.1:24621690-25366690 GCA_032727855.1 Quercus ilex subsp. ballota | reverse complement strand
GTGGGAATCGTCAGCTTTCCCTTGACGAGTTCTTTTACTGCTATAGACCCCATCATATCGCTTCATCTAAAGGAACTTATCATTTTTCCGTCAAGGAGAAGGACTTAAGACTTGTGTCTGATATGCCTGATTCCAACAGGAGTTGGAAAAGTGGATACTTTTTTTATTGAGGGGTCGGATTGGGTATGCCCTCTAGGAGAGTGGGTTACCATGCCTCGTGGTTTTGATAATACCTGGGGAATAGTTAAAGACTCAGGTTTAGCATCGACGGCTTTTGTTTCATTTTTAACCCCGTCAGCTTTTAGTTTTTTATTACTTCATTAGTGTTCTAATGTTGTCGTTTTGTTACTCCTTTCCCAGCCTACGCTCATCCACATATAACCGACGAGCAGGAGGCATTCATTCGTCGGGTTCTCGAAATCCCATTTGAGCCATGAAAGTGTAGGGACTTGATTACCTTTGACACTCTTCATTTGTATTACGGAGGTCCAGAGCCCATGGTTGAGGCTCGTAGGTTGGACGAATTTTCTCGACGACGTGGGTAGTTTCTTTATTTCTTCTGTCAGTTTATTGATTCCGTCTACTTTACTAATACACGTTATTTATTTTGTGTAGAGATGGAGGCTGTTAAGTAGAGGGTGAGGGCTGTTGCGGCTCGTAAGAAGGAGGAGAGGAAAGCGAAGGAAAAGGAGGGGTTATCCTCGTTAGCCCCCAAGACCGTCGCTAAGGTCACTGAAAGGAAGCCTGACAAGAAGGACAATCGTCCTTCTAAAAAGGTTGCCGTCACTCCAGGGGATGTACCTCCCAAGAAGAAGTCACCCTCAAGTTAAGCCAGGGTGTGGGCAAGGGAGTAATGACTTCCTCTGGTCCTGTCATCGAGGGACCCCGTTGCCTTTTGACTCATAAGGACTATGCCGTTGAGGAAGTGGAGTCCTTTATAAAGCCGACGGACATAGGGCCCTGCGATCAATTAGGGATGGAGGACTTAGGGGCGTCAAACCTTAGTAGGGTATGCTTGCTTCCTCAGGTTAAGTTTGTTTTGTCTATTTCTAATTTATTTTAACTGAAGAGTACATTTTTTTCAGGCCTTAGTGCATGTTAAAGTGCTTCAAGATCGATGTATCGCCAAGCAGGCTGTCATTAATCGGGTTAGGAAGCATAACTCCAACTTGTTGGATCAGCAGGCTCAGTATAAGGAAGGCCTTCGTGACTTGAATTGTGAGTTGAAGACGAAGGGGGAGAAGTTGGAAGAGGTGGAGCATCAGAAGGAAAAACTTCAGGAAGAGGTGACGGCTTTGCGCTAACAGGTGAAGACGGCTGGGGTTGACGCTGTCCAGAAATTTAAGGCATCGCAATCATTCGTTGGCTCTTGTGCCGACTTTTATGGCACGGGGTTCGAAGATTGCCTCAAACAAGTCGCGTCAGCTTTCCTAGAGTTGGACCTGTCTAGGATTACAATGGATGATCCTGAGTCGACGATGCCGGCTGATGACGTCGTTGTTAGTGAAGGTGACGGGTCCCTGAAGCTAACCTTCCTCCCACGGAT
Organism: Quercus ilex subsp. ballota; assembly: GCA_032727855.1. Classification (NCBI taxonomy): domain Eukaryota; kingdom Viridiplantae; phylum Streptophyta; class Magnoliopsida; order Fagales; family Fagaceae; genus Quercus; species Quercus ilex. The sequence goes on along the minus strand of CM064911.1, from coordinate 25,365,144 downwards.
GATGGCGCCATCGTTTTGGCCCAACGTGATGCCAATCCTCCTCATGTTTTTGCCTCCAACCCTTTAGCTGTGCCTGTAAATGTTGAAACCCTCATCCTTGAAAAAAAGATGACGGGAACCCTGCTGATGCTCCTGCTGCCTGTCTTTATTTTTTGTGTATTATATTTATTTTGCAAACAATGTTTAAATGTCCTTTTATTTTTGGGCTTTTATTTGTAAATGGTTTACCCTATTACATTATTTTCGTTGTTTTCAGTTTTTTATACATTATGTGTTGGATGCCTAGAATAACTTCGTCGGCCTGTAGTCCCGTTGGTCTTGGCAAATTCGTCTATTTCATGGACCAATAATGGACTTGTTCATTTTAAGGGTATGATAAGTCCGTCAACACATAGGCTCGTCCATTTTATGGGGCATCAACTCATGTTCTTTGTAGTTTTTGACATTATCCCTTGAGTTTGGTGAGCCCGTCAATTTTATGAGTTTTGCCCCTGGACATTGGTTATTTTGCTAACCTTATGACCTTGTTCATTCTACGGAACTTGACAAGCCTGCCATTCTTTATGAGCCCGTCAGTTTTATAGCCTCGTCCACGTTATGGACTTGATGACTTCATCTTTTTTTTTTTTTTTTTAGTCTGGCCTTGTTGATGAGCCCGTCAGCTTTACTTGCTGAAATTTTTCATCCTTTTGGGATAAATTGATATTATGTGGTTTTGTACAATGAAGTCATCTGCTTCTGATGGATCTATCCGTATTTGGACTTGGTTTTTGCCCATTCAAGGGACTTCAACCATGCTTCATCCTCTTGGGATGGGTCCGTCCACCTTATGGACTTAAAGATCGCCTATTTTTTTGTGAGCTTAAGGCCGTCCACTTTAGGGACTTTGAATCATTCACTTTTTATGGACTTAAGGTCGTCCACTTTTTATGAACTATAAAGTTGTAAATAAAAACTTCAGCCATTTTGAATAAACTCCTCTTATTGCCATGCATTTGTAGAAAAAAGTAGTTCTTAAAAAGAAAAAGGTCCTGCCCTTTGGGCTTAAAGAGAAAACAGGAATTGCAGCAAAAACTTAAAGTAAATGATAAAATTGAGGAGTATAACTAAAATTCACTACGGTGAACTGTAAATAAAAGGGGGCGTTGTTCTCTACGTTGTCATTTCTACTGGTAGTACTTCCATAAGTGCTCGGCATTCCAAGGATGTGGCAGCTTTCGTCTGTCTAACGTCTCTAGGTGGTAGGTGCCCTTCCTCTGCCATGTCGTGATTCGATAAGGTCCTTCCCAATTTGGGCCGAGTTTCCCTTGGGTTAGGTCTCTTGCAGGGCCCATGGCTTTCCTTAGAATGAGATCTCCAACCTGGAAGTCTCTGTACAAACTCGGGAATTATAGTGCTTAGCCATGCGGTCCTGGTACCGTGTGAGCCTTTGTTCTACTGTCGCGCTGACTTCATCTACTAGATCAAGCTGTAGACGTATGGCCTCGTCGTTCTTGCTCTCATCATGGTTATGCACCTTGTAGCTTATGAGTCCAACTTCGGCTGGAATGACTACTTCTCTTCCGTATGTTAGCCGGAATGGTGTCTTTCCTGTGGGCGTTCTCGTCGTTGTCATGTATGCCCATAGTATGCTTGGCAACTCTTCAGGCTATATACCCTTTCCCCACTTGAGCCGAGTCTTGATGATCTTGAGCAAGGATCGGTTCATAACTTCGACCTATCCGTTAGCTTAAGGGTGGGTGAGGGAGGAGTAGTGGTTTCGTATCCCCAACTGTGAGCAAAAGTCCCGCAAGGAGTCGTTGTCAAATTGCTTCCCATTGTCTGAGACTAAGACTCTAGGGATGCCAAACCTGCATATGATGCATCTCTAGACGAAACTCTGCAGTTCTTCTCCGTAATGGTGGCCAAGGCTTTAGCTTCTACCATTTTGTAAAGTAGTCAATGCCAACTACTAGGAACTTTAGTTGTCATACTGCTATAGGGAATGGTCCCATGATGTCTAGTTCCCACTGAGCAAATGGCCATGGGGTCGTCATCGGGGTCAATTCTTCGGTTGGTTGTTTAATGATATTGTTGAACCTTTGGCACTTGTCGTAGTTCTTAACATAAGCCTTGGCATCCTTCTGCATGGTGGGCCAAAAGTACCCTGCTCGCACTAGCTTGTGCACTAATGATTTTGACCCCGAATGGTTTCCGTAGATTCCTTCGCGTACCTCTCTCATGACGTAGTCTGCTTCTTCAGGACCTAAACATCTTAGGTATGGGTGGGAGAAGCCTCTGTTGTACAAGACGTCTCTTATTAAGATGAATCTCACTACTTGGACCTTCAGCTTTCTTGTGGCCTCCTTTCCATCTGTTAATACGTCGTTTTTCAAGTAAGAGACTAACGACATGGTCTAATTGCTTTTGGAACCTATCTCTTGCACATCGATGGAATCTATTAGTGGAGAGAGCAGAACAAAAGAGAGTACATTATCTAGGGTGGTCATATGTTCGGCTAAGGCAGCTTTGGCCAAGCGGTTGGCTTGTTCGTTTTCCCCCCTGGGGATCTGTATAATTTTGGCCTTCAGCTCTTCTACCCTCCTCTTTGCTTGGTCCAGATACCTCTTCATTTTTTCGCCTCAACACTCGTAGTCCCAGTTTATCTAGTTGGTGACAACTTGAGAGTCGCAATAAATGACCACGTTTGCAGCTCCTGCAGCCTTGGCAAGATCAAGCCTTGCTACTAAAGATTTGTACTCCGCTTCATTGTTGGTGGTAGGGAAATCGAGGCGGACCATACACTTGACCGTGTCCCCTTCGTGTGATAGTAGTACAATGCCGGCCCCCCCGGCCTGCCTGTTGGATGATTCATCTACATGTATGCTCCATTGAGGAGGCTTTTCTGCCCCCCTGTCCTCGCTATTTGTGAATTCTGCTATGAAATCTGCGACGATATGTCCTTTGATGGCGGTTTGTGGGCGGTACTGGATGTCAAACTTGCTCAATTTTAAGGCCCATAATGCCAATTGGCCAGTAGCTTCAAGGTTACTCATTGCCCACCGCAAGGGCTTGTTGGTTAGGACGATCACCGTATGGGCTTGAAAGTACGGTTTGAGTTTGCATGCTGCCATAACCAGTGCGAAGGCGAGTTTCTCCATAGGTGGGTATCTTTCTTCGGCATTGCGAAGTGCCTAGCTAGCGTAATACACGGGCTTCTGCACTCTTTCTTCTTCTCTGACCAAGGTGGCGTTGACGGCGGTAGGGGAAACAGCTAGGTAGAGGAAAAGCTCTTCATCGAGTTACGAGGGACTTAATAGCGGCGGGGAAGAGAGATAAGTTTTTAACTCCTCGAATGGTTGCTGACACTCGGTAGTCCACTCGAAAGATTTCTTCAGTGTGCGAAAGAAGAGTAAGCACTTGTCCGTTGCCCTTGACACAAATCTATTTAGCGCCGCTATTTTACCGTTAAGGCTTTGTACTTCCTTCACATTTTTTGGGGATGCCATCTCTATTATGGCCCGGATCTTGTCTGGGTTGGCCTCGATGCCCCTTTGCGACACCATGAATCCTAGAAATTTTCCTACCGTCACTCCAAAGGCCCACTTTCCTGGATTAAGCTTCATGTTGTAAGAGCGAAGGGTGTCGAATATTTCCTTGAGGTCTTCTAAGTGATCTTCCTCCCTTCAGCTTTTCACCAACATATCGTCAACGTAGACTTGGACATTTCTCCTAATCTGCTGCACGAACATCTTGTTCATAAACCTTTGATACGTCGCACCCGCATTTTTTAGGCCGAATGACATCACTTTATAGTAGAAGAGGCCTTAGCTAGTTACGAACAAAATTTTCTCTTGAACAATTTCATGCATTCGGATTTGGTTGTAGCTAGAGAAAGCGTCCATAAAGCTTAACAGTTTGTGCGGAGCCATAGAGTCTACTAGAACATTGACCCGTGGGAGGGGATATCTGTCTTTGGGGCATGCTTTGTTTAGGTCGGTAAAGTCCACGCACATCCTCCACTTTCCACTGGCTTTCTTAACCATTACCACATTTGTTAACCAATCGGGGTAGTACACTTCCCTAATGAAGCCTGCCTCTTGTAACTTATTGACTTCTTCTGCTATCACTTGGTCTCGTTCTTGTGCGAAGACTCGCTTCTTTTGTCGGACGAGTAGACAGGATGGCGACACATTCAGCCTATGTATCATGACTGAAGGGTCAATTCCTGGCATATCCTCATGACTCCAGGTGAACACGTCTTGATTTTCCTCAAGGAAAGTTACGAGTGCTGAGCGAACTATCGGGTTAGTGAGAGTACCGAGCCTTGTGGTCCTATCCGGCCTAGAGCTATCAAGGGGTATCTCCTCGAGCCTCTCTAAGGGTTCTGCCCCCGTCCATTGTTCTTCTTTGCTCATGGTTTATAAATGGTCATCCATTTTCAACATCGCAATATAGCATTTGTGCACAACTATTTGGTCCCCTCACAATTCCCCTACTCCGTATTCAGTGGGGAATTTGATCATCAGGTGGTAGGTCGAAGTTACGGCCTTCTAGGAGTTAAGGGTAGGTCACCCTATAATGGCGTTGTAGACAGAGGAGCAATCGACCACAAGGAAAGTAATATCCCTAGTGATTTGTTGAGGATAATCTTTAATGGTGACGGGTAACGTGACCACACCTAGGGGGTACACTTTGGTCCCTCCGAACCCAACAAGCAGAGTGTTGGTTAGAACTAGCCGCTTTCTGCTGATCCGCATCTGTTGGAATGCTGGGTAGTAGAGAATATCCGCAGAGCTTTTGTTATCGACCAAGACCTGGTATGTGTTATAGTCTCCTACCTGGATGCTAACGACGAGCGCATCGTCATGCGGATGGTGAAGATGTCGGGCATCTTCTTCCGAGAAACCAATAAGGGGGTTGTCGACCTGCGGTATCTTCGGGATGACGCTTGTGAGCTTGACGTTCTGGACCATTCTGAGATAAGTCTTTCGAGCCTTTTTTGATAAGCCGTTGGCGGCTACGCCCCTTACAATCATCCTTATGTCTCCCAAGGGTTGTCTTGGACGTTCATTGTCTCGTCGAGGAGCTTGCTCTTGAGGAAGCAAATTTGATCTTTCCTTGGTGATGAATTTCTGCAACTTCCCTTGCCTAATGAGGGCTTCAATTTGCTGTTTCAAGTCATAGAAGTCAGCTATGTCATGACTGTGGTCGTGGTGGAAGTGACAGTATTTGTCTCTGGACCACTTCTTGGGATCTCCCTTCAGCTTTCCAAGGAAAGTCAAGGTCCCCTCATCCTTGATTTGCATTAGGACTTGGTCAATTGGGGTGGTAAGTGGAGTGAAGCTTGTGAATCTCCCTATAGGGGGCTTAGAGCTTCGTTCATCCCTTCGCTCTCCGGTTCTCGCCATCTTCCGCCCTCTTTCTTGTCGGGTATCTTCCTAACTTTCTCTCTTCTTGGGCTTTTCTTCGCAAGCCATTAGCGCGTCTTCGGCATTCATGTACTTGGTGGCCCTATAAAGCACGTCCGACATAGTTTTCGGGTCGTTCTTATATAGTAAAAATAGGAACTTACCCTTCGCAGTCCATTCGTAAATGCTGCTGCAAGTATCTTGTTGTCACCTTCGTCGATCAAGAGTGCTTCCTTATTAAAGCGGGCTATGTAAGATCTCAGCGTTTTGTCTTCTCATTGCTTGATACTCATCAAGCATGCAGTAGACTTCTTGTACCAGTGCCCCCCAATAAAGTGCAAAGTGAATTGGGCACTCAGCTCTTTAAAAGTGCTGATGGAGTTGGGCATCAGCCAGCTGAACCAAATTCTCGCGAGACCTTTCAGCGTTGTAGGGAAGGCCCTACACATGATCTCGTCTGCTACTCCTTGAAGTTGCATTAAGGTCTTGAAGGTCTTTAGGTGATCAAGAGGGTCCTTGGCTCTGTTGTAGCTATCAATCTACGGCATGTGAAACTTCTGTGGTAGGGGGAAGGAATTGACGGAGGTGGTGAATGGCAAATCGGTTCGTTGGACCAAATCGTCGAGGTCGCTAGACACCCGTCCTTTGAGGGCATTCATTATAAGGTCCATCCTTTCCTTCATCAATTGCATCTCCGCGACCATGTAAGGGGGGACCGTATCAAAACCTAAGGGACGGCTGGTTTCTTATCGTTCTTGTCGGCATGGAGCGTTGCGGCCTTCAGGTCCCTCTTGGTTCCTTCTTTCAGCACTGGTTCCTTCTTGATCTTCTCTTTGGTTATTTGGTGCTGCGTTCTTGTAGTGTTGCTGTTCTTCTAGGTCGTGATTTTGTTTGTTGAGGTGTTCCACGGCAGCGGCGAGAGTTTGAACTTGTCTTTAGAGGGCAGTCGTGAGTGGTTCCTCTTCTCTAATGTCGTTAGTGGTTGCCATCGAGCGAGTGAGCACCATGCAACTCTCTTATCCGGGAAGCTAGAGTATGGCTTACGAATCGCAACGAGCTTTCCCACAGATGGCGCCAACTGATGATGCCCAAAAAATCACCAGTGAGCTACATGATACTCGTACACTCGAAATATCACCTGCACAACAAAAAGAGAAGACCTAACAGAAAGCACCTGTGTGGTGCTGGCCAAATACCCTCCGAAGGTCAAGTTAGAACTTCTCACAACTCTAGAATGCTAGAAAGGGGTCAATTGTGCGTACCTTGGTTTGTGAGGGTATTGAGGCTTTTATAGTAGTAGTGGATTGACCTTTCTCTCTTGAGCTAGAAGTCTTTTCCTTATAGGAATCCTCACGAGCGTATATTGCTGAATCCTTTCTTTGTAGGAGACTAACACTAAGCGCGGGATACAAGACATTTCCTTATATACTCATGCGTGGTGGCCAAGTCAGGGTTATATTAGAGCCGTTAGCTTTAGAGTCATTAGCTTATCCTACTCCCATCAGCCCTATCGGCGTCAGCTTATTGATGGTGTCAGCCCTTAGTTGTGCTTTGCGGACTCCCTTGAGCTCCTTATCAAATCTCTGTCCGTCATCCTTTACTAATGGAACTTTTACCGATGAAAGTTGATAGCTTTACCTGTAACCGTCGGCCTATACTTGTCGGTTTTACTTGTAAATGTCAGCTTATGCCTTAATATGAGTAAGCACTATTTTTGTCCTTATCACACACCATTAAATACTATCTAAAACCCATAATAGTACCAAATGTCACACAAAATCAAATGCAAAACCCACACCCTTACCACCAATGGGTCAGTTGAAATTGGCAACCATAAAGCAATGGCAAAAACTATCTGGATTTGGTGAGATCTCGCCAAATCTGGCAGAGTCCTCATTGAAAATATGTTGAGATCTTGCTAGATTTTGTGGAGATCTTGTCAAATCTGGTGGATTTTGACTAAATTTTCAATGGAAAACATCAAATTTCACTAGATTTATTAGGTTTTATAGTCGGGTCAGGTAGCTCGAGTCTTGGAGGAGGAAACCTGCCAATCGACCCATTGGTGTTAGATATTTTGAGGGTGGGGACATGCCGCTGACCGCTATAGTAGTCGGTTCGGGCAATGGGAAATTCAGATCTAGGTGGGTGGGTCAGGTTCCCAAGTGGCTTATACATCCCTGATGCTAACATTATTTATTATTTATTACATTGAAATAAAGTCATAAGTATTTCTAAACACCATTTTATAGAAAGAAAAATATTGAAAAGAGGCTAGGGATGTCACAAAGATAAAGTATCGGAATCTTGTGATATTTCAATAAAGGATGGTCAAAGGCCGCTTGTTTGTTAATATCAATACAATCAACAATATGTCCAAATTCCGTCTACAAAATCAAAGATCAACAAATTCTCTTACAAAAAGAAAACAAGTTCTATCGAAAGTAACTAAAGAAAAAAAAAATTCTAGTTATTGAAAGTGCAAGAACTTTTTAATTGAAAGCCTATCACATTGTAACTATCAAATATAAGATAAAATTTTTAAAAGAAATCCTATCACCTCACACATGGATCATTAAAAAAATTAAATTATAGATTGTGAAGGGCCCAAGTGTGAGGTGGTATGGTAATTTAGGATTGTTATGAAATTATTGTGTATTTTTTTTTTCAACCTATGGCATGTGCTTTGTACTTATTATTTTTTATTATTAGACCAAGATATTAATTGGTTTTTTAGTATAGCAAGAGTTTAAATTCAGAGATTGTACGCAAACTGGAACTCACTCTTGTAAAGTTTTGTTGTGTCTAACCTGATTCTCAAAAAGAAATATTACTCTTATTCCTGAATGCTCTTATTAACAGGAGGTTTGTTGACAAGCTTGAGTTGCCTTTCCAACTCTAAATCTTCCTCGTTGGATAAAATCTGAGCGCCACTCCCTCGGCTCGCAAAAAACAGACACAAAACCACATTTAGGATGATTTTTCAAAATCACATCAATTCGTAGTCTATATGTATGAACATTAGCATGAACTACAATGCTATTTATAAACAAGTTATTGTTAGATAGAGATATGTACAACAAATTTTTCAAATGCTGTTTATAAACAAGTGCTGGTTAGATAGAGATCTGTACAGCAAAACATCAGCCAAGCATTAGCATTAACATTCACCCAAAAAGGAAAATTTAAATTGAAATATTAAATATATGATAGGTCACCAAGCATTCGCAATAAATGGGAGGGAGAATGGTCGAATATGAACGCGACTCTAAGAGGAGGAAGGGGCCAATAACTAGTTTTATACTATAAAATTTGAATCTCAAAACTGATGGATGCATGTTACGATGTCACACATTCCATTCTCAAAATATACTATAATGGGACATGACAACTTCCTACATTAGTTTTTTTTTTTGATGAGAACTTCCTACATTAGTTGGTACTATATGGAAGAATAATGTCAATGCGTCAAAGATTGATTTTTCCATGTCAGTATGTTAGCCATATTAATACTAGACATGTGGCTATAACTTAAAATTTTGAATCAAGTCACATTCCTTTACTATAGTATTTATGTTCAAGTTTTAATTTTTATTTAAGACCATTAATTATTTTTCTTATTTTTAGAATCATGACAATACATAATGGTAACTTAGATTTGACTAATACATTGTTTATGTTTTCTTAAAATACTCTTAGAGTAATGCTACAGCTACAAATTATTTTATAATATTTTTACAAAATGTTGATGTGGCCAACCTTTTGTTGGTTTTCATCTAGGCTCATCATTAATATCACTTTTTCATTTATTAATAACCACTTACCACATTAGCAGTTTGTAAATTTGTTTGTAAAATAGTTTGTATCTCTAGCATTATTCATACTCTTATATGAGTTATATCATACATAACTCATTAATTTAATAAAGTGTATTTAATGTATTTCATTAAAATAGAAAAGTTAATAAAAATTTTAATTGATTTTTTTTATTATTCTTCCATAAATTTTTTTTTTTTTTTAAATGGATTGTTAACTATTGCCCTAAGTAGGGGTGTGCAAACTATCACCGGAGCCGACAACATTGACCGGCACCGATCCTCCCGCACCGCCATTGGCACCGACCGACGGAGCCGATGCCGGAGATCGGAACGCGAACGGAGCTCCAATGCCAGTGCGGTAAGGACGTCGGAGACGCAAAGCGCGCACCGAGTAGAGCCGAACCGAACCGATACAAACTAAGAGAAATATTTTCAGTTCAGATGATGGGCACAGCGTCGTTTAGGTGTGTATCTATTTTAAATTTTTTTGTAAAACGTCATCGTATTGGCCCATTGGGTTATTAAAAAAAAAAAAAATTACAAAACTGCACCGTTTAATGTAGGTTTTCAGAAACATACCTCAGTATAAATTCATCCTATTCACTGCTGGGACCCTTAACTCTCTCTCTCGCTCTCGCCCCAGTCGCCTCGCCTCTAGCCCCTCGCAGCAGCAGCAGCTCCCCGCGGCAAACCACGGTAAGCCTGAGCCATCAGCCCCTTTCTTTTGGTTTTAATGGAAACTGAGAGAGATTGTGTTTGATTGTTTGTAGCTGTGCGTGCGAGTGTGACTGTGTGAGTTGTTGACTACTTCTTGTTCAATGTTCAGTAAGGAAGTGGAACTTAGAGACTTAGAGATAGAGTTAAGACTTAAGACTTAAGAGACTGAGATGGAGATTGGAGTTAAGGCGTGCGTGTGTCTGTGTGTTGAGTGTTGAGTCTGTTGACTCAGTTAATTTATTTAATTATTTATGCGTGTGACTGTGTGAGTGTGAGTGTGAGTCACTGAGTTGTGCGTGTGAGTTTGTGACGGTGTGCCACTGTGCCGTGTGCGTGTTGTGAGTTGTGCGTAGTTATTTATTTATTGAGTTTTTATTTAGTTAGTTTTTAGTTAGTTATTTATTTATTTAATTTAGTTTTTACTTTTTGGTGTGTTGACTCAGTTTAGTTAATTTATTTACTTAGTTTTTCGTTATTTATTTATTTATTTAGTTAGTTTTTAGTTATTTATTTATTTAGTCAGTTTAGTTAATTTATTTAGTTAGTTTTTAGTTATTTATTTATTTAGTCAGTTGACTGACTTAGTCTACTAAGTAGTAAGCACTAACGTTTTTTTTTTTTCTTCAGCATTTTAATTTTTGAGGGAGACGAGATTGAGAGAGTTCACGCTTTCAATCCTTCACCGAGAGGTAATTACTAAACACTCACTATATTCAATATTATGATTTTAAATTTTTAGTACTTAGTAATAAGTAACAACTGCTTTAAGTTTATATATAATTATATATAAAATTAGCTTTTATTTTATATTTATTCAATATAAATATAAAATAAAAGCTAATTCTCTAGTTCTGAATTGTTGTTAATATTAGTGACATGAATTGTTGAGTAATGATTAATGATTAATAATTGTTAGTCGGTTATTGTTTGTTGCCTTGTTGTAACTAAACTGATTAGTTATTGCTATTATTGAATTTGGTTGTGACATTCATTGATTGAGAGTGAGCTATTTGATATTACATTTGCTGGAAAAATTATAATTTGATATTGTTGTGGGAACTTTGTTTTTTTTGTTGTTTGAAATTTTTTTTATTAGATGGATGTCGATGCTCCACCTGGATTTGGTGCACCTGGGGACCCTAACCTACCTCCTCCTAGTCCTGGTAGTGTTAACCCTAACCCACCTGAACCTACAGCACCAATTGGACTTGGTGCATCACTTCCCCCACTATCACCTAAACAAGGTGGTAAGGACCCGTCTATAGTATGGCAACACTTCATTAAGTTGGCTGGTTTTGATCCCAAAAATCCTAGATCTCAATGCAAGTATTGTAAAAATCAATATAAATGTCATGGTAAGAAAAATGGTACTTCGGGCATGTTGCAACACATGAAGGTGTGTAAGAAGTGGCCTTTTCCTCGTGATGATAAGCAAAAAACTTTGTCTTTCCAAGCGAAGAGAGAAGGGGAAAGTGGTTCAAATGTGTTAGTGGTTGCAAATTATAGTGAAGAGAGGATAAGGTTGGCATTGGCAAGGATGATTGTCATTGATGAATTACCTTTTAAATTTGTGGAGCATCAAGGCTTTCAAGAATTTATGGAAATAGTTGAGCCTAGGTTTCCTATTCCCCATCACACTACCATTGCAAGGGCTTGTATGAAGATTTATTCTAGTGAGGTGAATGTTTTGAGAAGGGCTTTTGTTGGGCAACGGGTTTGTGTGACAACGGATACTTGGACATCCATACAAAACTTGAACTACATGGTAGTCACCGCACACTTCATTGATGGAGATTGGACTTACCAAAAGAAAATCTTGAACTTTTGCCCTATAGCTAATCACAAAGGGGACACCATAGGTAGAGCAGTTGAGTCATGTTTGTTGAAGTGGGGTATAGACCGGTTGTTTACAATCACCGCGGACAATGCTAGTTCTAATGAGGTGGCAATTGATTATGTGAAGAAGAAAACAAAAGAAAGAGATAGTAGCATATTGGGTGGTGAGTTCATGCATATGCGTTGTTGTGCGCATATCTTGAATTTGATTGTGCAAAGTGGGTTGAAGTCCATTCATGAATCAATTGCCAAAGTTCGGAATGCGGTGCAATATGTGAGAGCCTCTCCCGCAAGGTTTGAGAAGTTTCAAGAATGTGTTGAAAATGAGAAAATCAAAGCCAAATGTTTGTTGTCCCTTGATGTGCCAACAAGGTGGAATTCCACTTATCTCATGTTAGATTGTGCTTTGAAATTTGTGAGAGCATTTGATAGGTTGGAAGAGGAGGATGGGCATTACAAACTTTATTTTTGTGAAGCGGATGAGAATGGGAAAAAACCCATTGGTCCTCCTAACTATCTTGATTGGGAAAATATCAAGACCTTTGTGAAATTTCTCAGCATATTTTATGAGGCGACACTTAGATTTTCTGGGTCCTTATTTGTCACTTCTAATACATACTTCCATGAGCTAATTAGCATTGAAGATCAATTGCAACAGTTGTGTAGTGTTGATGGGGATCCACTTTTGAAGAGTATGGCGGTAGAGATGAAAAAAAAATATGATAAGTATTGGGGAAGTATGGATAATATCAATTTGATGCTTTTTGTTGCTGTTGTTCTTGACCCAAGGTATAGATTGAAATATGTGAAGTTTTGGTTTAGGGAGTGGTATGGAAAGGACAAGGGGGATGCGATGAGCTCTAAGGTTTGGGATGCATTGAAGAGGTTGTATGTGGAGAGAGTGGGTCAAAATGGAGCTTCGAGTTCTAGTGGTAGTGGTGCTTCATTGTCTAGGGACTCCAGGCCAAGTGTTGGCAATGCTTCATTGTCTGATCGCATTAAAAGTTATAATAATAAGTTTAAGCAACACATGGCGGACGAGGACAATGTGGAAAGCAAATCTGAGTTGGATAGGTATTTGTTGGAATCTTCTGAGGACCCTGATGTGGAAGATTTTGACATCTTAATGTGGTGGAAAATGAATTCTTCTAGATATCGAGTCCTTTCCCAAATTGCCCGTGATGTGTTGGCTATTCCTGTCTCTACAGTTGCATCTGAGTCTGCTTTTAGTACTGGGGGACGTGTTTTGGATTCGTTCCGTAGTTCACTATCTCCTAATACAGTTGAAGCTCTTATTTGTACCCAAAATTGGTTGAAGGATGCAAAGCAAAAAAGACCAATAAAGCCTCGAGAGTGCATGGATAATGTGGAGGATATGGATGGTTTTGAAATTGACACTGGTAAATATATGTTTATTTTGTTTGTTGTATATATTAATTGTTTATTTATTTGCTCAATGCTTACGAATCATTTTATTTTAAATGGGATTGTAGAAATTGCATCGGTTTGCCCAATGCCTATGGAGGAGGATCCAAGCACCGTTGTATTAGATGATGATGAGTGATGTGCTGCTCTTTGCTTGGAGTTAGTTAGTAGTTAGTATTATGTAAGTATACTTGCTATTCTCATTCGTTTGTGTTAATTATAAATATTCTATTGTTCATAAACGTTTTATTGTTATTAACACGTGTTTATTTTGTTTTGTTTAGTATTTTGTAGGAGTTCTAGAATGATGCATAGTGCACAGACTTACTGGACAAAGGACTTACAAGAATTAGCATTCTTTTGCCTATATGCTAATTATATCCGTACGTGTTATTGGTAGTGGACTTTTCACTAATGATAGTTATTTAGGTATTCATGGGTGGGATTATTATTGGGGATACAAGCAATTAGCATTCTTTTGCCTAAATGCTAATTTAATTTGTATATCTTTTGGCATTTGTGGACAGTGACAAATGGTTCTGTAATACGTTATTAAGTAGATACATTAACGCTTATTGTTATTGACACTGACACACACAGTGACACTAATGATATTATATGCTACATGATAGTATTTTGGGAGTTGAACTCTTATTGAGGCAATTTCAAAATATTTTTGCATGGTGAATGAAATGAAAAAATTTGGATCATTATGTGAACATATGTTTTGCACAGGTTTTGCATAGGTTTGAAATGAAAAATACAGTTTTGAAATTTTGGATCATTATGTGATCATTATGAAATGAAAAATACATTATTTGGCATAGGTTTTTTGAACAGGTTGATATATTGATATTAGGCTTGAAAGCCCAATTTTATTATTATTAAAAAAATAGTTTTTTTTAATATTTCAAACCGACCGTACCGCAAAAAACCGTACCGCTATAGGTCGGAAAACCGACCCTAGGTGGTGTGCATCAGTTCCAATTATAAAAAAACCGATCTCTATCGGTTCGGTAATAAATTTAGCAAAAAACCGCCCTTACCGAACCGCGCACACCCCTAGCCCTAAGGGCATCTATTAACATTTTCCTTTTTATGCTATGTATTTTTCCTCTAATTACTCTTATACAATAATAATTCATTGAACCAATTCATATTTAAGAGACAACATAGAGATATATAAATAAATATTTTAAATAAAAACCTTCTTTATTTTTTTAAATTTATTCTAGAAAATTAGAGATAAGGACATTATTTTTTCCTTTTTAGAAGAAACGATAAATGTGGATTTTATGGTTATAACTTGTGAGTTAAGAATCCTTTAATTTTTATTAATGTTATATATGCCGAGGGAAATTTGGCAAAAAAAAAAAAAAAAAAAAAGGCATGGGTTTTGCTGGAAGACCACTTTGTAAATTGTAAACCAACAGTTGCACCATTCAAAGGCCAATAAGATTAAAAAATATATTTTGTTGCACCATTCAAAGGCCAATAAGATTAAAAATATATTTTGATAAACCCAATAAGATTTAAATTAATAGTTACAAATATAACCAATTTTATTTAGACTAAAATGAAAATATAATTTAGAGAAAAATATAACTATAATACTTAAGTTATCATTGGAAGCCTTTAGAAACAAAAAAGGTACATCATTATAATTACGTTCATCAGTCACCTTCTTTCAAGTTATGGCATTTCGAATGACATTCAAGCGGTATTTCTTTCTTTTCTTTATTCTTTATTTATTTATTTATTTTTGTGTTGAAAACAGAAAGTAATCAAGCTGTATTTTTTTTTTTTTTTTTTTTTGAGAAAGTAATAAAGCTGTATTTCATTGAAGAGTATTTCAATAAACAGTATGCTTATGGACATACTCAAACCTATACCCCCAATTTCGCAACATCTTTGAATGTCAATTTGTAATTGGATTTCAATTTTTATACATAGAACCAACATAAATATTTATTGAAAATAATAATTACATGTATCAATCACAAAGTGACACTTAAACATGCTATAGATTTGGGGTGTGTGTTGCTGGATTTACTCTTCAATGAAATATGCTACTTCAATTGACTCTCAAATGTCCATATAATCCAAGACAATGACTCTCTCTCTCTCAAACTAAGTTTGTAAAATGCAAATGAGATTTTTATGTCATTTGATAATTTTACTATTCTTGATTGCATTCCATTTATTTTTGGTGAAATTTGGAGTTGAAATGATGATTTAGAGGAATGTTATGTCCACCAACATTTTCACAACACTTTTACAATAAATCTTAAGTCACAGATTGTTATTAGTTGTTATTGGTAAACAAAAAAATAATTATAGTGATAGGTTCAAATTAGAACTAATAACAACTTACTACTTACAGTTTGTAATGAGTGTGTTGTGAAAATGTTGTAAATGTAATACTTTTTTTTTTTTGCAAAATGCAAAAGGGTTTCCTTACAATGTTGACAAGTTTAGGTGTGTTTGTGCATTTTTGGAAATTTAAGGGATTAAAATGTAAATTTTGGGATTAAAGTATAATTTTTGAAATTTTGGGGGAGCTTTGTGCCACCTTAGAAAAGTTTGTGCCTGGTGAGCTTTGGAACACGGGTTGGGCTTATATTGTGTGTGTTTTGGATTTAAAAGGGTTGGGTTCAGAGTATGAGTTGAGTTTGGGTTTAACCAAACTTTCAGATTGGGCTTCGTTGTAAGTTAATTTCTAAATTGGACTTTGTTGGTTAAGTGACTCATTAGGTTGAAAGATGGTTTAGGATTGGGTTCAAGTATTTTCGATTTGGGCTCATGCTGGGCTTAAGTTGGGTCTTGTCTAAGGCTTGAATCTTAATTAATTTTTGGGCTTGGCCTTGTATATTAGGTAATGAAGGCTGATAGGTTTTCGGGTTGGGCCTAGAGTTTTAAGAGAATAGGGGTGGTTAATTGGGCTTGGGCTTGGAATATTTCAGTTGGGTGTTAGGTGAATGAACTAATGAGTTTCATGGGTCGGGCCCGATTTACCAGGTCAGATTTTATTATAGTGCAATCCCCAGACGCCAATAAATAGCCTGCCACCTTACACTTTATTACTTTCTAATTTTCTTTTATTATCTCAATTTAATCTCTTCAAATCAGATCAAACGATTATTTTGTTTCTTATCTTATAATTTTTAAACTTTGGTAGGTGATCAATGAAACACTTCGTGTGATAACATTTTCCCTAACAGTTTTGTGCTTACATAAGGAGAAAGAAAAATATGACTATAGATGGATTAAGATAACTAATTATGCATTCATCAGTATGTATTTGTAATAGTTTATGGTACAGAATTGGGTAGTGCAGCAACTCTGGCATGAAAATGTGTTCAAATGCGGCTTATTTTTCAGGTTATACCATTACCAAAGGTTGGAAAGTCCTAGTGTGCGTGGTTTAGAATTAGGAGTGTTCACTTGGATCCTGAAATTATGAGAATACAAAGGAATTTAAGCCTTCAAAATGGATGTAAGTTAAAAATCTTTGTCTGCCCCACCTTCAATTCAAATCAATATACAGATATATGTCTTTATTTACAGAGAAGTGCTACGTTCACAACATTTTCACAACAAATCATCTAGGACGCACTGGTACGATACGACGACATGAGCAATTTTTGAAAAATTATAACATAATACGGTAAATAGGATACCGTTATGACACGGGTATGACACCTCAAATGAAGTGTCTATGCATCCTAGTAAATCATAGGTAGTAAGTTATTATTAGTTCTAATTTAAATCCACAACTTAAATTACTTTTTTGACTACCCATAACAATCAATAACAATCTACTACTTAGGATTTGTTGTGAAAATGTTTTGAAAATGTTTTAGACATAACATTTCTCTTTTTTATATGCATGAGTGTACTTAGCATGCATGATGTATGTCTAAGTTTATGCTTTGATAAATATCCTGATTTGCTTTATATTGAGTGCATAATTATATACCCAAAGTAGGAGCCTTCCTTCCCTTTGGAGCAGGAACTAGATTGTGCCCTAGAAATGATCTTGCTAAGCTGGAAATCACTATTTTCCTTCATTATTTTCTCCTTCATTACCAGTGAGTTTATCTTGCAACTTTTTCTTTCTTTCTTTCTTTTTTATAAGCTACTTTAAATTTCTATGTAAGTAGCATTTCTAATGATTGTTCTTTAATTTGATAGAAACAAAAAGTGTTAGAGATATATTAGACATATTAGCCTAATGTAATAGGCCCAAACCCACTCCTACTTGTATTAGTAGTCTAGGGTTTAGTTGCCTATATATACTCGTGTTAGGGTTCATTGTAATACAGATTATTTTATTACACTCTTACATAATAAAGATGTAGTCCTTAAGAGATTCCTCTGTGGATGTAGGCCGATAAAGCTAAACCATGTAACACTCCTGTTCTTGAAGTTCCTATTCTATACTTGTCGATGCCTGGCCTTGATCGGGAAAGGCAGTGGAAAAACCGCAATCGCCATCACAGGCCTTCGTTCAACCACCTGTCATGGCGATAGCTCCCGCACGCGCGGGGCCCTATTGGAGGACCCCTCTTGAATGGTATGTGGTGCTGTTCACGCGGAGTTTCGGGTACTCTCTCTCTCTTTCGGTGGAGGAAGGAAGGTCTACCTTTGGCATTATGGCAGGAATCTGGGCCAAATTTTAAGGGATTACCAAAGATAAGTGGAGTCGCCACCAATCATTGGGTTTTTCTAAGGTATGATTGGTCACCTGTTTCTAGTTGATTTTATTACCAATCCTAGGCTAAGAAAAATGGCATTTTTCCTAATCTAATATGGATGGCAAGAAATCTTGATTCTTAGGTTCGGAAGTTTTGTTACGTGTGGGGAAGGTGTTAGGTACCTCACAACGCCTGTCCAAGGACAGTCTTTTGTTTTGATAAAATTTTAATTTTCAAAAATTGACAATAAAAAAATGATTCAGCATCGGCTTTCGGGGCTTTGCATGCATGGGGGCTTTGAGGTTTAGGTTTTGAATGGGTGTGGTCCCAATCTATGCTTTCTTAAGGCATTCGTGCCGAGTGCCAGATTTCCACAGCGAAATTTGGCGACACATCACTTTACTTTTGCGGCCGAAATTAGGCATTGCTTGCCTTAGGTGACACGGATTGTGACGACCACACCGGAAAAGGGGCAAGCAGGTATATATATACATGCATCATGCACAATGCTAACACACAGAACAGGAAAGTAAATGCCTACATCCCTAGAGCATGGCCCAAAATATAGGTACAGGAAAGTAAACAGGGGTCACCACACTTTAGAAATGGAGACGAATGGTACATGGCATGATATACCTAATACAAACCATCTAAGGGAGAAAGGGAGGAGGAAGGAAGGGGTTTAAAAGAGCAAATAACCAAAGGGAAAAATCTAAACCATAAACCTACTGACATAACCGTTTAACTCATGTTGGCATGCTTGCATTCGTGCTATTTTTGCTTGCGCCTGGGAAACCATGCCCTAACTCCATGTGTCCTCGCTTCATATGTGTACATGCAAAGTCAAAGACAAGAAAACCAATAGACAAGCAATGGTAGGAACATTTGCAGATAATAGCAACAGGACGCAAAGCGAACAAGCAAGATAGATATGGCAAGCATAGCATGTGACCAAGGCAAGAAAGCCCACCAACAAGCAAAAACGGAAACAAGCAAAGAAATAAACAAATGTAGTGTCCTCGAGGGACAAATGTAGGTTTGGATCGAATGTCCATAGTTTTATTGTGTTGAAGTATAGATGACACCCTGGCAAACAAGACCCATGCATGGACATGTAAGCAAGCGTGTAAAGGTGCACATAAAGCCAGCAAGTGGCACAAATAAACATGGTAAGCATAACGTTGCACGGAAAGGAAAAAGGGAAGGGTGTGCACAAAGCAATCGGCATCATGGTGATGCATCCCAAATGGTTACATCCAAACCAAGCCTTGTGGGCGTCGAATGTAACCACACAACCACAAACCCACTAAGGGCGTCAAACGTGGCGAAGCCTAGAACAAGAGAGGATAACACAAGCATAAAGTATAGAAGCAAGCAAGCATAGATATGCAAAGTGGATGATCCAAACCCTTTGATGAGGGCCGAGGTGTATGGACGATGACAAAGACCATAGGGTCTAGATCGGGTCCTAACCAATAGGCCAAAAATGTAAGAAAGAAAGGTAAAGTGACAAAAGGGCTACAATAGCACATGGCATGACAAACATAGCCTAGGTCTAATCAAAGAAACATGGCATGGAGCGCACAAGCACATGAAGCCTAGCAAAAGCGCGTAAAACAACATGGAAGCAAGGGAACAAGCATGTGAAAACGTAGATCTAGGCTCACGAGCATGTGAAAACATAGATCTGGACATCTAGGCATGGCAATGCGTGCGTGAACATGTGAAAGCTAGCACCTATACATGGATGAACATGAATCCAAGCATTTAAGCACGTACGGATGCAGATCTAAGCATAAAAATGGCAAAAAGCATACGAACATATAGATCCGAGCAAAGCATAACCATAGACATGATATCAGGCATGTGAGCACATAACCCTAACATCAACACAAAGCAAAGAGAGGAATGAAACAAAGGAAACATGGCATAAAAACCCTAAGCATGTAGATCTAAACATATAAGCACGTAGAAACATAGATTTAAGCATAAAACATGGCATAAAACACAACAACCAAGAGATCTATGCTAGAAACACCTATAAAGCAAGAAACATGCTAAAGAAAATAATAAATCATGTTATTCAAGCAAAAAAAGCAAGATAAATGCTAGAAAAAAGATTTAGAAGGTTAGGTGTGTAGATGATAACCAAAAAGCTACATCCACACCCCTAAACCCCAAATCACAAGTGTAGAACCAAGGAAAGGAAGATTGCTACAAAAGTAATACCTTGTGTTCTTGGTGAAGAGGGAAGAATCAAGAGACTTTGATGTGTTTTTTTGGAGTGTTTTTGGTGTTTGGAAGAGAGAAAAAAAATGTGTAGAGAGGTTGGGTAGAAGGAAAATTTTAGAAAAATGTGTGTCCTCTTTCTCTGATGGGTGCTTGGGGCTATTTATAGCACCAGGCATAAATTACAAGGTGACGGCCCTTTAAGGGCCGCTAGCCTCAAAGGGCTCCTGATCTGGTTGATCTTGACTCTCTTGGATATATCTTGATTTCTTGATTCTGAAAAGGTGTGGAACTTGAAAATCCAATAGTCGGATCAAAAGTTATGGCTCTCGGAAGTTTATGGTGCATCGATCGTTGTGCCATCTTGGTTTATGTGATATCTTGGCCATTCTAACTTCGATTTTGTCTCATGTATAGTCATTGGAACGAGAATTCGATAATCTTCGCAATGGCATTGGTTTCAATCGGTTCTGACAGCCGATTCAAAATTAGAGTTTTTAGGCCCACCCGAGATCGATTTCAGGTCAAATTTGGTCAAAGTTGCTAAAAATCTATGAGAATCTCGGGTTTGGTGTAAAGCTATGAAAAAAATTCATTTTTTGAAAGTTTGGATCTCGTTTGACCTTCAGTCAAACCTAGGGCTGACCAGGGGTATTTTGGTCATTTTAGTAGAAAAAGGCACTTCAGTTGCTCCAGTGTCCGAATGGGTTATGCCATGTCGTTCTAGATATTCTCATGTACCCATGAAGAGAAAATAATATTTTTGGATTTCTAGGGGTCCAACACGTAAATCGAGGGTGGACAAAGTACGGTATCAATAGTTGCCCCTTCTTTATCTGATATCTCGAGTGCAATGAGAAGTGTCGGAGAATTTTTTTTGCCCCCAAATTTACATGCGGAGACTGCTCATTGATTGAGATTGGACTTTACCTGCTTGGCCTGATTTGCTGCAGCTGCAATCGAAATATTTTTCGAACACACCTCTAAGCTCTAGGATAGGAGGAATGAGAGTTTTTATTTTTATTTTTATTTTTTTTTATCTTTAGGTTTGACTGGGTCAACGTTGATCGGGTTAATGCTGACTGGTGGCCCTTATAGGGCCGCTGGGCATCCTAAGACATATAAAGGCCCTTTGGCTTCCTTTTTGGCTCATTTCTCATTTCCTCTCTACTCCTCACTCTCCAAAAAATTTCCTAGAGTGCTTAAAGCCTAGCAGATCTATCTTTGTAGCTTCAGTCTGCTGTTTCCGTCTATTCTGCACTCGAGGTCAGTGTCCATTTTTCCTTCTTCTTTTATTTTTTCTGCAAAATGTTAGTAGCAATACTACCAGAGATGCATGCTAGTGTTTATTTTATTTTTGGGATTTTCATAAGCATATACTTTTTGCCATTATTTATGCCATGCTACCTTAGGAAAATGCACATATATATTTTTGTTTTTGATATATGAGTGCTGGAATTTAAATGCTGAAAATAAAATGCAGGATATGGGTAAGGGGACTTACCTAATAGTCAGGAATAGTGGGCTAGGGATTCGGTAATTCTTGAAAGAGTGTGAGCCTGAGGACATGTTTCGTTGGTGAACCCACTATAGATTAGGGATTTTTGGCAAACTTCTGAATGACTATGAGCCTGAGGGATGCTTGTCGTCAGTGCACCCACTATAGATTAGGGATTTTTGGAAAAATCTGAATGAATGTGAGCCCGAGGGACACTTGTTGCCGATGTACCCACTGTAGATTAGGGATTTTTGGCAAACTTCTGAATGAATGTGAGCCCGAAGGATGCTTGTCGTCAGACCCACTGTAGATTAAGGATTTATGGCAAACTTTTATATGAATGTGAGGGAATTTTGGAAAATTTCTAAATGAATGTGAGCTCAAGGGACGCTTGTCATCAGTGTACCCACTGTAGATTAGAGATTTTTGGAGAACTCTGAATGAATGTGAGCCCGAGGGATGCTTGTCGTCAGTGCACCCATTGTAGATTAGGTATTTTTGCCAAACTTCTGAATGAATGTGAGCTCGAGGGACACTTGTCGTCGGTGCACTCATTGTAGGATGCGAGTCCAAGGATGTATATAGCTCGTGAGCCCGCTGTAGGATGTGAGTCCAAGAATGTATATTGTTGGTGCACCCACTGTAGAATGGGAGTCCAAGAACGTATATTGCTGGTGCGCCTGCTGTAGGATGTGAGTCCAGGGATGTATATCGCTGGTGCGCCCACTATAGAATGCGAGTCCAAGAATGTATATTGCTAGTGCGCTCGCTGTAGAATGCGAGTCTAGGGAGGTATATCATTGGTGCGCCCGTTATAGGATGTGAGTCTAGGAATGTATATTGCTGGTGCGCCTGCTGTAGAATGTGAGACCATGGTCGTATATTGCTGGTGCACCCGCTGTAGGATGTGAGTCCAGGAATGTATATTGCTGGTGCGCCTGCTGTAGAATGCAAGTCTAGGAACGTATATTGCTGGTGCGCCCGATGTAGGATGTGAGTCTAGGGATGTATATCGCTGGTGCGCCCACTGTAGAATGCGAGTCCAGGAATGTATATCGTTGGTGCACCTATTGTAGAATGCGAGTCTAGGGATGTATATCGCTGGTGCGCCCGCTGTAGAATGTGAGTCCTAGAATGTATATTGTTGGTGTGCCCACTGTAGAATGTGAGTCCATGAATGTATATTGCTGGTGTGGCCACTATAGGATGTAAGTCCAGGAATGTATATTACTGGTGCGCCCACTATAGAATGTGTACGAGAGTCTATTTCTTATGAGATCATATGCCTGACATATACCTGCATAACATGTTTAGGAAAAGTGTTAGTTCATTTGCATTGCAATTTAACTCATGGGCTTACCACTTATGTTTGAATTTCTTGTTGTTTTGTAGATTATGTCTAAGAGAGCTAGTTCCAAGGGAAATCGGGGGAAGGATCCCATGTATGCCACATCCTAGGGGGATGGTTCTTCTGATGATGAGACCGTTTCAGCTGGTGAGTAGGCAACTTGGGTTTTGCAGAGCCATTTTGACTGCGGGGGTCAAGATACTAGTCCTGCTGGTGGCATATCTATCGAGACATGGTCCAGGAGACGGTGGTCGATTGAGACAGCCAGTGCCTTATCTGATTCCCATACTATTTCTAGCGGGGCTATTTCACAGTGTAGGCCGGTTAGAGGGAGGGGGGCCTTCAGAGGAGTGGATGAACTTGAGGACGTCCTTATAGACATAGATAAGGACCTTGTTGGGCCCGAGGTTCTGCCGAAGTTTGACACTTAGAGGCGTAGTCTAAGACCGAAGGTCCCACCGCATTAGGCTGGGGCCGATGCTCGCACTCGAACCATAGACAGAGGCATCTAGGACACTCACTTTCAGCATGGGCTAAAGGATCATCCTTCAGCACCGGTGTGGAGGGGAGAGGTATGTTGCATTTCCTTCTCAGTCATTCACATTCAGATTATGTGCATGTGCTAATGAGTAGCTTTTGATTTCAAATGCAGGGGGGCGACAAGCTCCGTGGTTAGGGCGCCTAGTCCACTTTCTTCTGGCTGTTGTTCGCTTTTAGGACCTATCCGCAGTACGCCACATTTTTGAGAGAGCAGAGATTTGAGGGCTTCCTATAGATTTCCCTGTTCAACATGAGGCACGGGATTATAAAGGATTTGGTGCGACGGTTTCATGCCAAGACAAGTACCTTTCACTTGAGTTTTGGGGAGTATGCGGTCCTGCCTTTTAACTGGACAGCCTTTATGGGCATCAAATTTGGTGGCCAACAGATTCCGACGGATGAGATGACCTTCGAGATGGCCAGTGAGCTCTTGGGAATCCCTCTTCCATTGACTATGGAGACGAGGTGATATTTTGGGCCCACTGCGTCGCCACAGATCTACACTGAGTGGCTGTAGCATAGCATTCCCTGGGATGAGGCCCCTACCAACGCTTATCTTCATTGGTGCTTCCTGTGGTTCCTTGGTAGTTGCTTCTTGGGCAACAACCGGTTAGTGTTGACTTGCCAGCTACTATGGGCTATGGAAGTAGTCTACGGCATTAGGTCATACGATTGGTGGTCAGTGACATATGGCTTCTTCATTTCTTTCTTGAGGCAAGCCTCCCAGCGAGATTTCAGGAGCTTGAAGGGATGTTGGCAGATGTTGACATGGTGGGCATATGAGTACATCCCAGCCTTGCGGCCACGTTATACAAGCTTGTCTGAGATAGCGTACCCTCGAGAAAATGCGTGGGCTCATTGTAGGATTATGAGGGTTGTCGTAGTGTAACTGGTCACCATCTTCGCCACACTAGATTGCATCACCCGGGATGAGATCATAGTTCGCCCTTATGTTGAGATGCTACTAGGGAGGCCAGAGCTTGCCATTGCTATGGGCCAGTCGAGGATTTGATGTTGGTTTCGGGCCTTGACGAGCTGGGAGTTCTTTCTGGCAGAAAGGACCTTTTATCATGTTATGCCAGTCTACGGAATGCCTAGGGACCCCCTCCTCATGGTTTGTCATTTGAGGCCATGGTTCTGGTCGAC
Organism: Quercus ilex subsp. ballota; assembly: GCA_032727855.1. Taxonomy (NCBI): domain Eukaryota; kingdom Viridiplantae; phylum Streptophyta; class Magnoliopsida; order Fagales; family Fagaceae; genus Quercus; species Quercus ilex. Next base: position 25,340,500 of record CM064911.1, on the reverse strand, counting down.
CCAAATTATGCGACGGGGCCTTTGATGCTTATGTGCACACTAGCAGAGACTACTTCACCTAGTTTGCAGAGTCTTCTGTGGGGCCTATCATTGGAGATGTCCCCGTAAGTGGAGGTAGAGTGCTGGGAGGTGTTATCCATGCTCAGGTGGCCACTAGGGCAGAGTGGAGAGTGTGCACTGAGACGACAGAGGCCAAAGTGATAGAGTTTAAGGCCTTATTTACTACTAGAGTGGTGCACATGCAGGAGGAGATCGTTTGCCATTAGTTCGGGAGAAGGAGGTCTAGCAGAGAGATAGGGAGATGCAAGCTGCCGTGATGGACAAAGAGTAGAGTCAGTTTCGGACTGAGCTTGCCCTGCATCAGGGCTATTCCATGCATTTGGCAAGAGAGTTACCAGCAGCTCGTCTTCTTGTTCCAGCTGCCCTTGAGATTCTAGGTCGAAGGCCTATTATTCCTCTGTTCAAGCATAGGTACATACCAGTTCCTTCAGGCTCGCCGGGTGGTTGAGGTTCTTTTGCTCAGGCTCCGGGCCTTCCCAGGGTCCCAAATATGCTCTCGGCACTTCAGACGGTGCAGATCCTTATATTGGCCCTTTCGCAAAGCGATGATGGTGATGATATTGATACAAACCAGTTTATTGGCGAAGAGGATGCTCCATAGGCTTATCCATCTGTTGTAGCATGATGTAGCCCCTGTGTGGGCATGTATTTTTTCATGTACTTTGTAGACATTGTCCCTTAATGGGCCAGTTATATATGTATATTATGTATCGCCTTTTAGTAGGCCTGGACATGCATGTATTGTATTGCCCCATAGTGGGCTTAAATGTATGATATTATCTTTTTGTAGCATGATGTGTGTATGGAACAATGCCTCTTACTAGGACTTATATGTACGAATCTAGGGAAATGCCTTTAGAAGGGCTGCTGATGTATGTGTAAAATAATGCCTCTGATTAGGACTTATATGTATAGCTCTATAAACTGCCCTTGAAAGGGCTACCGATGTGTATGAAAGACAATGCCTCTGATTAGGACTTACATGTATAGCTCCGTAAACTACCTTTGAAAGGGCAATTGATATGTATGCAAGACAATGCCTCTGATTAGGACTTACATGTATGGCTCTAGGTAAATCGCCTTTGAAAGGGCTGCCGATGTGTATGCATTACCGCATTTTTATTGAAGATGGTGTTTCAAACCAGCTGGTATCATACCCACTCATTTGTTTTGCACTACCATTTCATGGGTTTGTTAGTGGCTTCTAAACAATGATCGTCTTGCTGGGGGAAAAAGAAAAGAGAGATCGTGTGAAATAAACTGCCCCAATTTAGGGTTTCATGTGATTCTCGACATGAGAAACACATCCTCAGTGGGACGGACCTATTCTTGTATATTGGACAAAGGGGGAGAGAACCGCGCAAAATAAACTGCCCCAGTTTAGGGTTTTGCAAGGTTTTGAGCATGTAGACTGGCTACAAGTGGCCTCGGCTTCGTAGACCATGCCATAATGCTGATAACAAATGCGGACACTTCGAACGAGATATCCATAGACACGCCATGAGGCAGTATGCAATGGTGGCTCCTATTATTACTTGAGCGGGCTAGAAATCCAAGAACGGGATTCTTGAGGTACCCTCATAATAAACAACTCCCTCTGTCCTCCTAATAAGCCTAAAAGGCTACCGAGCAACCAAAATCGAACTCTAGCATTTTTCTGTTGCAAACTCTGATTACCGGGGCTGAACCGACCCCTGAACCAGGCGAACCAGATTTTGAAAGTGAGGTTCAAGATGTTTGAAGGTGCTGAACAAGATGCATAAACATAAACTGCCCCAGTGTAGGATTTGTGCTGCCTCAGATGAGCGAGTGAGAGTTTCTGATAATCTGGCTCACTACTGGATTGATTATGCATTACGGCGAGTACTAAAACAAGGGAATCTTTGCTCCAAAGTGATCAAAAACATGTCAAATAGGAGGGGGAGTGCCAGAATGTCTGTGGGTCTGTGCCTGAAGGGGGCTGAAAAGCCCCTGCATGTTTCCCGAGGTCTAGCGGCCCTTGTAGGGTCACTGCCTCGGGAGTGTGTATAAAAAGCTGTGCTTTGCCCAGCCCCAACTCATTCAATTCTGCAATTCATTTAGGTTTTCTCCTACCCTTTTCTTCACTCAAAACGCTTAGAAAACACCATTCTTCATTGTTTTTTGCATAGATCTTCATCAGATTGTCAAATTCAACAGAACTTGCTCATGGATGTTCTTGGTGCTCATTCTTATGACACCTTGGTTAAGCTTGAGAGGGAGGACTATCGAGAGAGGAAGCTTAAGAAGTGGTGGGGCACTTTTTCTTGTGGTGACTAGGCACTCATCTGGTAGCTTATTGGAGATGCCACTGCTTTGCTTCACACCAAACTAGATTGGCACTTGTTAGAGGTTATCTCTTCTTGTTGGGACCTTGTTCTGAGGTGCGTCACTATTGGTGGTGCCTACTTTGGAGAAGTATGATTGTTTCCTCTCTCTTTCTACTATTCTGAGCATTGTTTTCATTCCACCTGTGTAGACACTGCAAGAAGCTTGCTGATCTGATGGGCTTTAAAAGGCCTGTCATGGAGGTGCTGACTTGGTATGGCAGCGGGGTAGAAGGGAGCATGTCCTTTAAGTTCCTAAATGATCGATTCCAATTACCAGAGTGCCCGGTTAGCTACCAAGACAATTTTGTGGATTTAGAGGAGCAATGGGCATCCTATCAGCATCAGGCTTTTCTGGTGGCCTTCTTTGGCATGATGTTATTCCCTTCACCATTGTGAGCTATCATTTTTGCTGTCCTTCCTCTGGTGAGTGCCCTACCTCATGGCACCTCTTTTATTCCTACTTTACTTTCCGAGACCATTAGGTCATTGTCCTTCTGTCGAGAGACTGGTAAAGGTAGACTAGGCTGCTGCACCCATATGTTACAGTTGTGGTTCTATATCCATTTGAGTGTCATCGCTAGGGATCAGCTGATGGGCTTTGTGAGTAGGAATAAGGTCTGGGCTACTGTATCTCTCTATCTTCCTTTTTTTGAGGACGCTGATGGTTGGCTGAGATATTTGTGTAGCCTGAGCCCCATTGACTAGACCTAGAGGGTCAAGTGGGCTGTCATTAGATGGCAAGGATAGACCCATTATGTTGGTTTGTTCGGTATTCCTTTGGTGGGCATCTGAGGGTGCATAGGGTATTTCCCATGTATGGCCATAAGGCAATTTGGGGGTATTCAGCATATCCCCCGACTCAGTGATCTTTCTGTTGTCACATGTGAGTATGTGCTTATGAATATCGATATAATAGTGGTATGGCATGCCTTTAAGTTCTGGGAGGCGCGTAGTTCGAGTACAGACTTCCCCCCTCTGTTTTAGGGATGACCAGGAGTGGTTCTCCACTGAATTTAGGGTATGGCGAGACACGTGGGATCCCGTATTTGTGTTTGATTTGTCATCGACAGTTTTGACTGATTTGCCACTTCTGGTTGACATCTTGAGAGATTATACCTTAAAGTTCGAGATTAGGGTTGAGATGGCCCTTGCAGACTTGAGGGAGTGCTTGAGAGAGGCTGTTAAGGACAAAGATTGTTGTAGAGACCTAGTTAACACACTCATAGAGGACATCGAGGAGATAAGTAGCATGTAGGAGAGTGAGCTTGCTGCTCTCAGGGCAGAGCTTAATTGGAGGGGGCCAGCCCCTCCAAGCACAAGGGCAGAGTGTGTCCAGTTGAGATCCCAGGTTGTGAGATTAGAGGACAAGCTCGCGACTCTTACTCAGAGATTGGCTGCTCTGGAACACACTTGGGATGAGGAGAAAGCTACATTTGAGGCTGGTGGGGTCGTGGCTAGCAGCTAAGCTGATGATTTAGCACTGGAGTTATTGTAGGCGAAATCTTATATTCACTCCATTCTGAGCATGGAATACGGAGAAAAGGCGACGAGCCTAGCGAGCCACAATAGGATTTTCGTCGCCTTCAGACTAAGCTGGCCGAGAGAGAGAAGGCCCTGAGAGTTGCTACTGCAGAGGTGAGTGCCTTGTAGGCTTTGCTAGAGACTGAGAGGCAAAGCTATACTTCTGATCCTACGATGGAGAGGGAGTTGGTCCGTCTTTGACATTTGCACGACAAACTTAGAGAGGTAGCTAGAGACCTGGGCTTTGACACAATTGGACTGCTTTGCACTCATGCTCAGGATGACCCGATCCTTCTCACTGGTTTTGGGAGGCTGTGTCCGATTGCCTCGGCCATGTTTGACTTACTAGCATTCTTTTTTGTTTACTTTATTTCTGCACATGAGCTATGTAGTTAGTATTCCACCATGTATGGAAAGGTCCTTCGTAAATTGCTAGGCAATTGCGTAAGGCCTTCAGCTTTTTGTTTAAGTTCTTAAAGCATAGTCTAGTCTGTTAGGCATGCTTAGAAACTAAGAGATGGTGTAGAGAGATACTTATAAGGATTTTCAAAAGGTATATATGAGATGAGTTTTTATTTTTAATTTTTTATACTAGAATGTATGAAAGAAATAGAATGGCACAATACAGGCATGTTAATGAATATGGAGGCAAATGCTTTGAAAATGCAAGACTATACAAATAAGTGATAAATGTAAAATCCTTGCATATCAATATCTTATTTTTCCAAGGATACATCTTGCTCTAGACAGATCTTTCCTTTTTCCTATTGAAGTACATTTCCCATTGGCATAAACCAGAACATCTTGAGCAAACCACCGGGTTGTGGTAGTATTGTTGACAGAGAGCAATCTCAGAGGTGTCTTCATATCTTGACTTGGATGCTAGATCCTGTTAATCTTCTGATCTTGAGCAGAAATTCAAGCAAGCGCAACTGACTGATTTTTCTTTTAAGATGTGACCGAACCAAGATGGCTGCCTATGTACCTCCATTAGGAAGGATCAAGTCATCACGTAGTTCAACTGACTTTTTGATTGACTTAAAATTTTCCTAGACTGCCCTTTCGGGTTTTCAATCTAGCAGGCTATCTCACGCTCTTTCTTTTACTCTCCTTTTGCATAGTCTGCCTTTTCGGGTTTTTGATCTTCCCTTTTCATTTTCTCACACACTTTTTCTTTTGCTCTCCTTTTGCGTAGACCGCCCTTTTGGGTTTTTGACCTACCTTTTTACACATTTTTTTGTTTTTTTGTTTTGTTTTGTTTTTTTTTTTTTTGGTCATAAAAATGAAGCGCACTGCAAGGCTCCTTCATGTAAAGTAGCGTATGATGGCATCAAAATTGGTGGGCATATTGAAGTTATGCCCGTTCATGTCGGCTAGAATCAAGGCTCCTCCGGAAAAAAGGCCTTCTTTACCACGTATGGGCCCTCGTAGGTTGGGGCAAACTTTCCTCTGTGATCGGGCAGGGCCTAGTTGCGTTTCTTCAAGACTAGATTGCCTTCTTCAAAGACTTTGAGTTTAACTTTCTTGTTGAATGCTCGCCTGGCGTGGTGTTGGTACAAACGTCCATGGCACATTGCAACCATGCACTTCTCGTCTATCATGTTCAGTTGTTTATATCGGGAATGGGCCCATTCAGCTTCTGACAGCTTTGTCTGAGATAAAATCCTGAGAGACGGGATTTCTACCTCTCTAGGGAGGACGGCCTCCATGCCATACACCAATGAATACGGGGTTGCACCTGTGGACGTACGAACAGAAGTGCGATATGCACACAGAGCAAATGGCAAGTACTCATGCCAATCCTTGTATGTGTCTATCATCTTCACCAAGATTTTCTTTATGTTCTTGTTAGTAGCTTCCACTACACCATTCATCTGATGGCTTTGTGATAAGCTCTCCTAACACGTCGTAGCGGCAAATGATGTTGTGTTTCAGGAACCAGGCTACCACGGCTTGAGTGACGCTCTTGTACGAAGCAGCTTCCACCCACTTTGTAAAATAATCGATGGCCACTAAGATGTACTCGTGACCATTTGAGGCTTTTGAAATTATGGGTCTGATGAAATCCATACCCAAGGCTGAGAAGGGTCATAGTGCTGCTAAAGAGTGCAAAGGCTGAGGAGGAGCATTCTTCCTATCTTGATTGGCTTGGCAACAGTGACATGTCCTCACGTGTTTGATGCAATCACTCTCCATGGTGAGCCAGTAATAACTGGCTCTCATAATCTTGTGGGCCAATAGGGGTCCACTGGCGTGAGCTCCAAGTAAGCTCTCATGCATCTCTTCCATCAAGTGATTAGCCTTGAAGGCATCTACGCATTGGAGCAAGGTAGAATCATGATTCCTTTTGTACAGGACTTCTCCACTCAAGAAAAATTGGCAGGCCATATGCCGGATGAACTTCTTTTCACTATCCATCGCATTGGGCGAGTATTCACTATCATGGTACCATGGATTTCCATCGGCTTCGAGTTTGAGTTCGACTTTGACACTCATTCATTCTTCAATGTTCATGCAATAGGTTGGAACACCACGGACTTCTATACGCAATCGCCGCATATCATCTCCTTCCGATAACTTGACCATGCTAGCTAGAGTAGCCAGGGCATCTGCAAACTGGTTGTGTGCTCAAGGCAAATAGGTAAAATCAATTGACCATCTCATCTCCTTCCGATAACTTGACCATGCAAGCGGCTGACGCATTTCTGATACAGAATCAACTTGGTGTCTCGAGCTTGCCATTTTCTTTCAATTTGGGAGATGAACAACAGGGAATCTCCAAAGATGCTTAAGTCATAGGCGCCAAACTCTAGGGCCACTTATAGGCTGACTATGCACGCTTCATACTCTATGACGTTGTTGGTGCAACCGAAATTTAGCTTGACTGAGATAGGGATTTTCTGGCCCTTGGGGGAAACTAAGACTGCTTCCACTCCATTTCTAGTAGAATTGGCAGCTCCGTCAAAATAATGCTTCCAACACCACGGTTCCACATTATCTGGTTCTAGCTCTAGTGCCATGACATCTTCATCAGGGAAGAGGGATTTTGAAAGTTTTGGATCATTCAGCGGCTGATCCGTTAGATAATCGCTATGGCTTGGCGCTTGATGGCTTTTCTTGTAACAAATACAATGTCAAACTCAAAAAGCAACATTTGCCAATGGGAGATCTTCCCTGTAAGAGCTGGCTTTTCAAAGATGTACTTAATGGGATCCACACAGGAAATGAGCCGCGTGGTGTAGTAGTGCATATATTGTCGTAACTTGCGTGATGCCCATGCTAGGGCGCAACACGTCTTCTCAATGGTGATGTAGTTGATCTCACAGCTGGTGAACTTTTTGCTTAAATAATAAATTGCCTTTTCTTTTTGGTCGGGTTCAGCTAATTGGCCTAACATGCAACCGACAGAGGTTTCTTGTACCGCTAGGCAGAGGATCAACGGATATCCCAACGTTGGAGGAACCAGAACAGGGGGGTTCAACAAATACTGCTTGATCTTATCAAAGGTTGCTTGGCATTCATCTGTCCATTCTATCTTGGTGTTTTTCTTCAAAAGCTTAAGCAACACATCACATGTGGCGGTCAACTGCGCTATGAAGCGAGCTATGTAATTGACTTTACTAAGAAGCTGCAAATCTTTTTCTCAGTTTGTGATGTCGGCATATCCCGAATGGCTTGGACTTTTGTCGAGTCCACTTCAATTCTCCTTTGGCTGACTATGAAGCCAAGCACTTTCCCTGAACTAGCTCCGTAGACACACTTTTTAGGGTTTAGTCTCAATCTGTACTTAATAAGGCCCTTGAACAGCTTTCTCAAATCAACCAAATGATCCCTGGCTGTGCGGTTTTGGCGATCATGTCGTCTACGTAGACTTCAATCTCTTTATGCATCATATCAGGGAACAAGGTTACCATGGCTAGGTGATAAGTACCACCGGCATTCTTCAAGCTGAATGGCATGACATCATATGCATAAGTTCCCCAATGTGTGGTGAATGCTGTCTTGGCTTTGTCCTCTTCGGCCATCTTGATTTGGTTATAGCTGGAGAATCCATCCATGAAGGAGAAGAACCTATTGGTAGCGGTATTATCGACCAGGGTATCGATGTGTGGCAACAAAAAATTATCCTTTGGGCTGGCCCGGTTCAAATCCTTGTAATCAATGCATATGCATACTTTCCCATCTTTCTTAGGCATGGGAACAATGTTGGCGACCCAATCAGAGTAGGCTATCGTGATAAGGAAATTGGCTTTCAATTGCTTTTCTACTTCTTTTCTGATCTAAAAAATGATCTCAAATTTCATCCTTCGAAGGGCTGTCACACTGGAGGGCACTTCGGTTTGACTAGAATTCTGTGCACGACGATCTCAATATCTAACCCTAGCATATCTTGGTAGGACCAAGCAAAGATCTCTTTGAACTCTTTGAGTAGCACTACAAGCTTAGGCTTCATGTCTTCTGGAAAGTTTACCCCAATCTTGAATGGTTTTTCATTTTCGCCTTCATCGGCAAGGTTAATCATTTCTGTCTCTTCTATGTTGGGCTTGGACCCTTCACTCTCTCTATTTAGACGTTTCGAAATATCATGAGGTAAACTCGGAATTTCCTCTAATCCTTCAATGTCACGTTCCAACTCTATTGTCTCATTCATGTCATCAACATCTTCGTTGTGGAAATAGGATGATGTACCCGCTTGAGAATTAGAATAGATCCTATAGAACAGAACATATATAAGGAAATATAAGAAAATTTGCACACACATATTCATAAGAAAGCAAATAAAGAAATAAATGCAAAGATTTCCTGAAAAATACGTTGAATAATTTCATTAGTGAATTATAGATAGGGGGATAACAAAGTTCATGCCTGATATTGATAAAAAGGAAACACATTTTTTTGGAAAATGAATTGGAAAATGAAAACAAGGAATGCAGGAAATAGGAAATGAACATGCAAAACAAACTAGATATGTTATTCCAACTCTTTCAGGCAATTGGAGGACCCAACCACATGATAATGGAATACTCCTTACTCAACCGATGCCACCACAAATTAGGGCTTGATAGTCCAATGGCCTACTGTCTCGCCTGGCACATAGGGCCTGATGGTAGAAGTGAGATCACCCCCTAGGGATATGATGGCATTCATTGAGAATTCTTCTGGACAAAGATGGATGAGACAAGCCAGATTTGATTCTTCCTTATATGATTCCTGTGCTACTTCTAATTTGATGACCTTGGCCGGAGCTGGTAAAGTGACCCTGATATGGGGAATAGACATCCCTTGGCCAATGCACTTCCTTTTCTTTCTTTTGGAATCCTGAAAGAGTTCTTCATCGGAGGGATCGTAGCCTAGACCAAAACCTCCTTTGTTGTCCGGGAGTTCAACCAAAGATACCTTCTCGTGTCCTACAACACCGAGGCCTTCGCCTAATTGATAGCCAATTCGAGCATCTCCTTGGCGGCCATTAAAGTAGCGGAGGGCCATGCTAACTTGACTTCTGAGGCTCTAGAAATCATGGAGACTAGCTAGAAACTGTGAAAAGTTGCCTCTGCAAAGGCATTAGCACCTATGTAGGGTACATAAGTCTCTTTGAAGAAAGTCAAGGGTTCCTCAGCCATAATAGTGACCTTCAGATCCTTGGATAGGAACTTGAGTCTTCGATGAAGAGCTGAAGCAACTGTGCCCGCCTCGTGTAGCCAAGGCCTTTCTAGGAGCATATTATATGGGGAATCCACCTTGATGACTTGGAAATTGACCGTGAAGAACATAGCGCCAACTCCAATGGCTAATTTGATCTAGCCTTGCACCTCCTGAAGAGTGCCATCAATAGCTCTAATGATCATGGTGGTAGGGCGGATAAGAGAGGTGTCCACATTCAAACAATCCAAAGTGGACATTGGGCAAACATTTAGGGCCAACCCGTTGTCAAGCAGTACTCTGGCAACGATCATATCTTCACACTTTACTATAATGTGCATGGGCAAAGTGTGGTCTCTACCTTTCGGTGGTAGTTCATCATCCGTAAAGGAAATCTGGTTGGTGGCTAACACTATTGAGACTATACCCTCAAAGGCGGATTCTGTAGCACTTGTAGGGACACGTGTCTCTTTCAGGACTTTCAAGAAAGCATTATGGTGAACATCAGAGGATAGCGATAACGCTAAGATGGAGATCTAGGCTGGCGAATTGTTTAGCTACTAAATAACATTGTACTCCAAGTTTTTGATAACTTTCAAGAACTCGGCTTCTTTGGTGGTGAGCTTGTTCCTAACGAGTTTGGCGGTAGTCTTACCAATCTCTTTCCTTCTCTTTTCTAGCTCCCTGAGAGTATAGCAGCAGCCATTCCTAGTGAGCCCAGATAGACCTGAAGAGATATTGGAGCAGACCTTCTCCTTTCCGGTTCGGGTGGAGATCAAGGAAACATCGTATTTCTAGGGGACACGATGACTATCTTCATAAGGGAATGGCTTTGGCATGTGAATGATAACACCCTCTTGAGTTTGCAAATTGGGCTCTATGGAGAACGTCTTCAGATTAATGACCACTAGACTTGGAAGAATGGCTTCAAGGGCCTTTGAGCCAGATACCCCAGATATTCCCGAGGTAGGCTTTGGTAAAATAAGAGGATTGAAGCCTCGAATAGTGGGAATGATGGCGGTTCCCTCTAAATTGATGGTGAAGCTGGCCTTGTGACCAGAGGTAATGCAAAAACTAGAGGCATAAACCCTCCAATGGCAGGCAAGATTTGCTCTTTCCTAAATCTGATGACCTTGAATTCGTAGGCGTTTCTACGATCTCTTTAATGACTACTGAAGAGGAAGGTGCTAGAGCAACCTGGCCAAGGTGTTTTAGTAAATACTCGTCCCACTTATTCCTTGACCTAACTGATATAGCATTGTAGCTGGCTTCTGACTAGGTAGCTAGAGGACATAAATTGGCTGCCATACAGTCACCTCTTCGCATAATTTCCATTTCAATCCAGATGATACCATGCTTAGCTAGACTCTACACTTGTGCTCGAAGCATTTTACAATCAAATAGGGCATGACTGTTTTCACTATCAAAGAATGAGTAGATTTCCCAATCAAATCCTAAGGTTCCCATACCTTTGAGATCAAGGTGGCTTTCTTGGACCAAGGCTCAGAGCATAGCCTTCCATGGGAATGATGGTGAGGAGAAATCCGGAACCCTTTCTTCCATTATGAAGATGGCATTCACATTCCCTTCTTGATGGAGAGGTAAAGGGTTTGTGATGATGATCGGAGCAGCTGCATTATCAAACTGTATCAACTTGTTGTCTATGAGGTCTTGGATGCAGTCCTTCAAATGGTAACATTCTTCAAGGGTATGCCATTTGGCCCCAAAATGGTGTTAGCACTTTTTGGATGGATTGAAACCAGGCGTTGGAGGGCCTTTCTCTAGGCTTGTAAAATACTAGGGTCACTAGCTTCCTTTCTAGCAGGTAAGCATAGAGATTTACCAAGGGCATAGGTAACAAAGTGTACTTCTGGTTTTCCCTCCTAAGGGGACAAGGCGGGTTTGGCCTCCCTCTCTGATTAAAGGCTTGGTTAGGCGCTTGAGTAGTTTGACTTGGAAAATTGTGCAGTCGGGAGCTATCTCGGTGTTGAATCGGTAATATTCTAGGAAAGAGTTGGCCATTCCCTCCAGCTAGAGGTCTTTTCTAATCTCGCATACCATGTGGCCGTGGGGCCGATCAGACTATCAGGGAAAATCTGGCAAAGTAGAGGGTGATTATCCCCATAGGGAGCCATTTTCCTACAGAACATGCTCAGGTGTGCGCAAGGGTCTCCTGTACCATCATACTTAACGAACTCTAGTGCCTTGAACTTGGGAGGCATAACGACCTACGGGAAGCTGGTTAGACTATTTAGATCAATGCTTCTGCGGGCACTGAAGCCCTCTATGATACGAAACTTCTCAGTTAGGGTTTCCACTTGGCTTTTGACTTGGCCATACCTAGATTTGGGGTTCTTGTCCTTAGAATGATCTATTTTCTGGTCATTTCCCTAGGGTGGTATGTAGTGGCCCTGTACCTGTACTGGTGAAGGTTGATTTTCATTCTTAGTTTGGGGACCTCTTTGACTATAACTGAAAGAGTTTAGTCCTCCTCCTACAACTATTTGTTGCATCATACGCATCATTTATGCCATTTACTCCTTCAGAAGAGCGACTTTCTAAACAGTTTCCTCAAGGGGAGAAGTACCACTGGTAGACATCTCTCTCACGTGAGACCTAGTGACAATAGGATCACGACGCGATAGCTTAGCCTATTTCTTTCTAGAAATCTTTTGGTCCTTGGAAAGTGGGAAGTGAGGAAAACGAGGTGCGTTTGACAAAGTGGAAACACAACATTAAAATCAAGTTAGTTTATGCTTTTACTATTTAACATGCCCCTACCATTTTCAAAAAAATTTGGCTTTGCACCCTTGATCGGGTATTTATCATGGTGAGTTTCTACTATGATGCAAGATTAACGTACAAGATTGGCAAGTGATCGAAACTTTCATGATATGCTTAACAATGCGAGAAGGACTCATCCTTGGATTACATGCTTGTACAAATTTGCTTTTACAATACTGGGTTCATCAGCTCCAATAATGGGCCTTTCACAATACAAGAAATGCAACAGTGAGGAAAAGCTCGACTTCTAATACTGTGGACTTCTCGGGGAAGCTCTTGGACACTTGGATCCCTTGGTAACTTGGATAGCATGGATCTCTTTTACTTTTAGATCTCTTGGGGGAGCCTTTTAACTCTTGACATCTAGGTTTTTTTGGGCAATTTTGACATTTTGGCAATTTGGATCTCTTGGCAATTTGGACAGAATGAATCTCTCAGCCCTTGGATTCTTTGAGGATCTTGGTCTCCTAGCAATCTTTTTGGATCTTCCTCAGGAGGATTCTTGGACTCATGATATCTTAAGATTCTTGACAGGTTTCGACAGCACCTCCTCTTGAACGGAGTTTCAGTTACTTGCAACAAATTTTATCTTTGCACAATTAGGTGACGAAACCGAATAGTGTATGCATGAATGCCATTGTAGGGTTGAAAACCCTTAGGGATAGGGTATGGTCTAACATGTACAAGCAACGGGTTGCTTTTCCTAGGGGTTTAATCACGGTTGCTGTGCAAGCAGGATAGAAAGAACCTAGAGTAGAGCACAATTTCTTTGGTGCAAGCAAAAAGGGCACACCTGTTACAAGACATTTTCCCCTGACCTCTAGCCCTATAAGGGTGTCTTTTCCTAGGTTTGGATGTTCACTCTTTAGGTTTCACCTAGTGCTGATGGGCTTTGGGCTTGATCTAGTCCTCACGGGTTTGACGTAACTAGGCCAACTATATGACGTAACAAGGCTTAACTGGTAGGTGGTTCTTGTCCTAGGGTACTCAATCGCCATACCCCTCCCTTCATGGAAGTTATGGGGTAGGAAGGATCGAGGGGCCCTTTTCATCCATACACCTACAAATGGGGTGATGAAATCCTAATAAGAGATGAGACTACGCCAGTAGTGTGGAGCCTGGGTTCAGCTCAAAAGGGTGTATATGTCATGCAATTCTTAATGAAGGGGAAAGACTTTTTCAAAGCACAGCAGTTATATGTGGAAAGCGGATAAAGGTGTAGCGGAAATTAAATTTTGCTACCCTATGTTTGCATATGAAGGAAAGTTGTAAAGCATGTGAGGAAAGCTATAAAGCATGCAAGGAAAGTGGTAAAGCATGTGAGGAAAGCAGTAAAACCCCTTGTGAAAATACCTCAAAGCCACCTTTTTGGAAAAGGATTTTTGGAAAAAGATTTTTTGCTCTTTTGAATATGGTCTACTAGGATATAGTAGAAGTCTTTTTCAAAAGGAAAGCCTCGGAGGCCAATGCCAATTTTTGTGTTTTTTAAAGCCAATGTCCAAAGATTATGGTTTTATTAAAAGCTCTAAAGGCTAAACTCTCATCGATCCCCAGTGAAGTCGCCAGTCTGTTGATGTTTGGCCTCGATCGGGAACGGCAGTAGAAAAACCACTGCTGCCGTCATTGCAAGCCTACATCCCTAGAGCATGGCCCAAAATATAGGTACAGGAAAGTAAACAAGAGTCGCCATACTTTACAGATGGGGACGAATGGCATATGGCATGATATACCTAATACAAACCATCTAAGGGAGAAAGGGAGAAGGAAGGAAGGGGTTTAAAAGAGTATATAACCAAAGGGAAAAATCTAAACCCTAAACCTACTAACACAACCGCTCAACTCATGTTGGCATGCTTGCATCTGTGCTCTTTTTGCTTGCGCCTAGGAAACCATGCCCTAGCTCTATGTGTCCGCACTCTATGTGTGTACATGCAAAGACAAAGACAAGAAACCCAGCAGACAAGCAATGACAAGAACATGCACAGATAATAGCAACAAGACGTAAAGCGAACAAGCAAGACTCATATAGGTTTGGATTGAATGTAGGTTTGGATCGAATGTCCGTGAGGGACAAATGTAGGTTTGGATTGAATGTCCACAGCTTTATTGTGTTGAAGCATGGACGACACCCTAGCAAACAAAACTCATGCATGGACATGTAAGCAAGCGTGTAAAGGTGCACATAAAGCTAGCAAGTGGCATAAACAAACATGGTAAGCATAACATTGCACGGAATAGAAAAAGGTAAGGGTGTGCACAAAGCAACCTGCATCAAGGCGATGCATCCCAAATTGTTACATCCAAACAAGGCCTCGTGGGCGTCGAATGTAACCACACAACCACAAACCCGCTAAGGGCATCAAACATGGCAAAGCCTAGAACAAGAGAGGCTAACACAAGCATAAAGCATAGAAGCAAGCATGCATAGACATGCAAAATGGGTGATCCAAACCCTTTGATGTGGGCCGAGGTGTATGAATGATGAGAATGACCATAGGGTCTAGATTGGGTCCTAACCAGTAGGCCAAAAATGCAAGAAAGAAAGATAAAGCGACAAAAGGGCTACAATAGCACATGGCATGACAAACATAGCCTAGGTCTAAACACATAAACATGGCGTGGAGCGCATAAGCACATGAAGCATAGCAAAAGTGCATAAAACAACATCCAAGCAAGGGAACAAGCATGTGTAAACATAGATCTAGGCTCAGGAGCATGTGAAAACATAGATCTAGACATCTAGGCATGGCAACGCATGCATGAACATGTGAAAGCTAGCACCTAGACATGGACGAACATGAATCCAAACATTTAAGCATGTACGAATGTAGATCTAAGCATAAAACAAGGCGAAAAGCATAAGAACACATAGATCCTAGCAAAGCATAACCATAGACATGATATCAAGCATGTGAAAACATAGCCCTAACATCAACGCAAAGCAAAGAGAGGAACAAAACAAAGGAAACATGGCACGAAAACCCTAAGCATGTAGATCTAAACATATAAGCATGCAAAAACATAGATCTAGGCACAAAACAGGGCATAAAGCACAACAACCAAGAAATCTAAGCTAGAAACACCTATAAAGCAAGAAACATGCTAAAGAAAGCAAAAAATCATGTTATTTAAGCAAAAAAACAAGATAATTGCTAGAAAAAGGATTTAGAAGGTTAGGGGTGTGTATGATATCCAAAAAGTAACATCCACACCCCTAAACCCCAAATCCCAAGTGTAGAACCAAGGAAAGGAAGATTGGGTACAAAAGCATACCTTGTGTTCTTGGTGAAGAAGGAAGAATCAAGAGACTTAGATGTGTTTTTTTGGAGTGTTTTTGGGTGTTTTTTGGTGTTTGGAAGAGAGAAAAAATGTGCAGAGAGGCTCAACAGAAGGCAAATTTCAGAAAAATGTGTGTCCTCCCTGTTTGATGGGTGCCTAGGGCTATTTTATAGCCCCGGGCACGAATTACGAGGCGACTGACCTTCAAGGGCTGCCAGCCTCAAAAGGCTCCTAATCTGGCCGATCTTGACTCTCTTTGATAGATCTTGAT
Source organism: Quercus ilex subsp. ballota (assembly GCA_032727855.1). Taxonomy (NCBI): domain Eukaryota; kingdom Viridiplantae; phylum Streptophyta; class Magnoliopsida; order Fagales; family Fagaceae; genus Quercus; species Quercus ilex. Next base: position 25,324,597 of record CM064911.1, on the reverse strand, counting down.
TTCCCAATTCTGAAAAGGTGTGGAGCTTGAAAATCCAATAGTCAGATAAAAAGTTATGGCTCTCAGAAGTTTGTGGTGCATCAATTGTTAAGCCATCTCGATTTTAGTGATATCTCGGCCGTTCTAACTCCGATTTTGTCCCATGAATAGTCGTTTGAACTAGAATTCGATAATCTTCACAATGGCATTGGTTTCAACCCATTCTGACGGCCGGTTCAAAATTAGGGTTTTTGGGCCCACTTAGGATCGACTTTGGGTCAAACTTGGTTAAAGTTTCTAAAACTCTCCGAGAAGCTCGAGTTTGGTGTAAAGTTGTGAAAATATGTTGTTTTGTGAAAGTTTGGAACTTGTTTGACCTTTGGTCAAACCTAGGGCTGACTAGGGGTATTTTAGTCATTTTAGTAAAAAAGGCACTTCGGGTGCTCTGGTGCCCGAACAGGTTACGCCATATCGTTCGAAATGTTCTCATGGGCCCATGAAGAGAAAATAATTTTTTTGGATTTCCGGGGGTCCGGCACACAAATTAAGGGCGAAAAAAAAAATATGGTTTCAATATACTTCCCCTTCTGCATCCACTCTTGCATATACAACATGGTATAACACATCACGCCATTAATAACATATTCAATATGGTATTAAATGCAAACATCGTTCTAGGCATCAAACAAATATCTTTACACAGTAAAGAAGATTCATACATGCATAACACAGATCCACAATACCCTTGCTTGCTTTTGAATTTGAACCTCACGACATCATATAGCTTCCACAAATCACTGTTGCTATCTTACGGCTGTGTCTCAAATCACAGCCCAAGCAATCCATGTCTCCCTTTTCAAATCTGTGCAAATCAAGGCTTCGCCTAATGAAACCAACAACATAGACGTACTCCATGACCTCCCGTGACCAAAACCCAAGAACTCGGCCTCCATCGGCATCCACACACGCCACCATGCATGGACAAAGCCTCTGGCTCCTCCTCCCACATGCTGCCAAAATTCTTAGCTCTAAGATAGGATTATGGTCACACACGCCGCTTTGTTGCCCTCCTAGCCTGCCAATCTACAAAACTCAAGAAGTTCAGTTATCGATCTCCCTCACAAGTGCCCGCAGGCACTGCCTAGGTTTTTGGCCTCACCTCCACACGCCATTGGATAACTCATACGCTTACATACGCCGATGAATCGTGCTGATGTCATCAAGTGCCACATTAGCAGCCACACAACTCGCCACGTTAGCACCACGTCATTTAACTGACCGTTGACTAGGACCGAGCCAACCCGACCTGAACCACTCGGATCTGACCCATGAGCACTGAATGTTGACTTTGACATCTGGTTTGGCTTTGACTTTTTGTGTTGACCTTTGACCAAACTCAAAATTTTCAAAAGGGCCTATTGTGCTCAATTTTTCGCATAGATTCTGATTTTGGACTCTGTTTCTTCATTTGAAGCTCCGAAATTGGTCAAGTAAGACATTCTTCATCATGGTTCTTCAAAGGCATTCTTCATGGCATCTTCAAGAGATCTTCTCATGCTTATCCAACTTCAAGCCTTCATCGAGCTTCCATCTTGACTTTGAGGGAGGGTGTTAGAGATATATTAGACATATTAGCCCAATGTAATAAGCCCAAGCCCAAGCCCAAGCCCATTCCTACTTGTAAGTTGTACTAGTAGTCTAGGGTTTAATTGTCTATATATACTCATGTTAAGGTTCATTGTAACACAGGTTAATGAACTACTGAACCACGTAACCCTCGTATTCTCGGTGTTCCTATTCTATGCTTTCCGTTCCGCATCCATACTAGCATATACAACATGGTATAACACATTGCGTTGTTAATAATATATTTAATAGAAAGGACTACTTATGGAAAAATAAATAGCTGGTGGCTAAGAAGATGGAAGAAAGCTTACAAAATTGAACATACCCTTAAATAGTTGCAAGATTTCACTTAATTACCTCTATCTGACCCAACCCATCCACAGCATGATGGGAGTGTACACTGAGTTCTTTCATCTCTTCTAGATCCTACTATTCAAAACATTTGAGATGCATTTGTAAATTACATTTTATCATTCATTTTCAAGTCACATGACTTTATTTCATTGGCAACTTGCACCACATCAATATGATTATGGGTTTTGGGAAAATCTCTTTTAAAGCCCAAAAGAGCCCATATTTACACAAAAAGGCATCAAACCTTGTGGTCCAAAACCCATGGCGATATTATCTCAACAAAGCTCATGGTTCAAGCTTATGGCACATCATCTCATTTTCAGCTCATGATCCAAGCTCATGAGTCTCATCAGGGGAATTTTGGGAGTCGTGGTTTGGAGGACCAAGAAGTATGTTCAGTAAAGCTCCAGCAATCCAAAGTTGATAAAGGAAACATGTTGCTTGGTGTGTCTTCCCCAATTCCCTGAATTCTGATGAGTCAGTGTGCAATAGGCAACATTTGGTGAGCCTCTTATATCACATAACACTTGAAACGATAAAACTCCTTATTGCTCTTTACCTAAAACTTAATATTCGTCATATAACCTAATTATATTATTTAAGATAAATTATATTACTATTTTCATCTAAATACAGCCCAAGCACATAGCTATCTCTATATTATATCTCATCTTGCATTAAATGCTCTCCTTGCTCTCTAAGATTTGGTCATAATACAAAGAGACCGTAATTACATCTCTAAAGTTTCATCAAATATCAACCAATGAGTCAATTACTTACCAAAATTATATTGTAATAAAACCATGGACTAAACATATAATTTTCCAAAAGAGGAAACTTAGCCAAAAATACTAGCAACAGCTCCAACAAAAGTTGCAACAGCTCAAGTAGAAGCTCCAGCAACTGACATACATCCAAAAGTGACATCATCAAACCATTAATGCCCAATCCCAACAGCTTGTTGCCATACCCAAAGAAGCAAAAATCCTACAAAAGAAATCTTACCATTTTATGATAAGATCCCTAGCCTCCTGCTGCAGCACCACAAATAGAAAGATCACGTAAAAGATATCATACCATTTTCAGCCAAATCATGAATTTAATATTGAATACTCCCTCCAACAGATGACGTCATATAGCTGACATCATCCAGCTGTGTCAGGATAGCTATTGCTGTGCAGTAGCTACTGCTATACAGTTGCAGTAGTAGACTTAAATTTCAGACATTCTTCTTTTAAATAAAAACAAAAAACCAACTAAAGAAATTACTCATTTTGCTAAAAACCTTTCCTTATTTGCTGATTTTCTCTTCAACTAATTCAAACTCAGTTACATACTTGGCTTTATATAAAGACGACCAAGCCACACAACATAAAACATCTATTACACACCACCACTATCCATCTCTCCCACATTCTATTATTCTGAAATATCATCATCGTGTTGCCCATATATCTAAACATTTCCATACTTCTCCATCTCTCTTACAAAATCTCTCTTCTTAGATAACACCATTACAACACACCACCATCCATCACTCTCTCATTCTCTTATTCTGAAACTTCATCATTTTGTTGCTCATTAACACATCTCCATCTCTTTCTCCATTTCTCTTACAAAATCTTTCTTCTTAGAAAGTAACATAAACTATGACATAATACAAAAAACCACTCCAGCAGCAACCATAAGCTCATGTATTTACTATATTTAACCTTCGTATTATCTATCTCATATTTCCATATATTTTGCAAACACATTCCTCACAAACTATCCATACATACTTCTTGCAAATATTTATAATATATCTTACAAACACCTTATCTCACAAAACATATATATTTCTTACCATCTTCATACATCTTACAAGATATCAAATACTCTTCCAAAAACATGTTACAAAAGCCCTTCTCATGAAAGGCATATAATTATAATACTAAAAGACCTTCTTATGGAAGGCAATATCGCTCATATTTGACCAAAAACTAAGAGAGAGCATTACATGGGAAAAATCATTTAAGTGCATGATAAAGGGGAAGAACTTAACCAACATATGCACACAGCTGGGCATATTCGCTTTCCCTCCAATTGCACCCATTTTTCCCCTTCAATCATGAAGTCACCATGATAGGACTTGCAATATCATATTGCACTGTTGGACTCACATTATCATACTGCTGGAATGTTATTAGTTCACTAATGTTATATGGTTGGAGCCACAAACTATGAAGCTTACCAATGCTATATGGCTAGAGCCACAAATCATATAAAGAATAAAGTGATGCTATATGGCTGGAGTCAGAAATATAAAAGATCTATCTTCAAGATTACATTATTAAGTATACATTTACTCATTATTACTGTACCATTGGATACAAACTACTTTAATATTATCTCACTATTTAATAAACATGGATTCATTAATGCTTCATTAATGAACCTATATATTAATAAATTGAATCCATTTCATTATTGGACACATATCATTTGGACATGAACCATTGTTGGACATATATTACTTGGACATAAACCACTATTAGATGTGTAATATTTGGGCATGAACCACTACTGGACATATATTACTTGGACATGAACCACTATTAGATGTGTAATATTTGGACATGAACCACTACTGGATATGCAATATTTGGACATAAACCACAGTTGGATATATATTATTTGGACATAAACCATTGCTGGACATACATTATTTAGACATAGACCATTGCTGGACATACCTTATTATATTGAATATGAACTATCCCACAGCTGGATAAGGACTATTGGACTCATCCTATTATTGGACATATGACAATCAATTAATCATTCTAATGGAAATCACTTAACACTCATAATAATGATGTTCAACTCACCATTTAATCAAATCTATTATGCTAAATATATTATTTATTTATTTCAACCATTATCATGATTCTTAAACTTTGGGTTTTATATATTTTGTAGGCTTAAAAATGCACCGGAAGCCATTGGTCTATGCGGCCCAATATTGAGTTCCAGATTGAACTCTCCAAAACAAATCTGGGCCTAACAAAGTCACACCTCCAATAGAAGACACATGGCTACATGCAAAAAGGCCCCCGACAATAGGTAAACTAATTAGGCAGGGGGGCAGTGCTCAATGATTTTTAGATTGCAGAAGTAATAATTGCTGAAAACTCTAAACGGATTCATAGTTTGGAGAAGGTTCCTCTGTAGACGATCTTTTGGTAATTGAATATGATGTTTACAAATATTGGTCAACTTAAATTAGTTCAGAATCTAGCAATTTCATGTGCAAAATAAGTACACTAAAGGTGCAATATAAAGGTGTTCATGTTAAACTTCATGCATTAACTATTATGATGTTTTATTAATCCTTTGTGTCATGTTGTTTATGATTCTGAATTTCTGGAAGTAAAAGGTCATATTGACTAAATAATATATTGAACTAAGCTGGAGTACTTTTCAGTTTTCATTGTGTTTTACTTTAATGCTCGTGCATTGAAGACTTAGAGAGTTGGTTAAAATTTTCATTTCTTAGAAAGTTATTTTCTTTTGTCTTCTAACTAGTCACTTTCCTATTGGACAGAGTCGTATGATTTCAAGTCTCTAACTGTTTTTTTATTTTTTATTTTTTATTTGCTTTGGCATCATTACTCTTTGCTGGTTTATCTCAACATACTACTAAGGAATAAATCAACTGAGTCTTCAGATTACAACTCCATATTCCAAAAACTTTAATCAGAAAGAAAACTCAACCACAACAAATCAAAAAAGAAACTTGAAAGTGATTACTTTCTTAAGTTATTTAATTAATCACAGTTATTTGATTACTCTTTACCTTTTGGTGCAGTTGATGCAGCTTCCTGACTAGACGAGTTATACAGTTCTCTAGTTGCCTTAACTTAGAAACAGCTTGGTTTTCTTGTTTCTGTGGTGTGACTACAAATTGAGCTTCTTCCTCTTCCTTCAACAGGCCTAGGAGTGGAAATTTTGACTTCTCAGAATCACTTCTTTCCAATGTGGTAAGTGATAACTTTCTCTTGCACATGCATTTCTTGATACTGTTAACATCTGTTGCTTGTACTTGTACAGTTGTACCCAACTGGGTTTCCAAGACTAATATCATTCTGGCTTGATGAGCTTTCCATAGTAGCCTTATCCTGAAACAGTAGTAGCATTTGCTCATGTTATCAGAACTGGACTCATAGCTAAGCCTTTCCACACTTTCTTGTGCTTCAGTACTCCCATTTATAAATGCAGATACATCACCTTTAATACCTTCTACACTGGACTGACTAACTGGACTCATATTTTGTCTAAAAGACCCAATAATTTCTCTAGAGAAGGGAGTTTTCCTTCTAAAAGTGTTTATATTAACAGCAGATTTTTATTATTATTATTCCATAATATCATGATTTACCAAAATATCAAACCTATATATTGTGTTTTGATATAAATTTGAGTTCTCACCTCCAAACTAAGGATTAACTCAAACAAAAATCAAACCAAAACTATGAGAGGGAGAGACAGAGACTGTGATGAGGAACTTAAAAAACACAGAGAGAGCATAATGGACCGAAGTGGACGGAATAGGACCAAATTGACTGAATTGGACCGAAATAGACCAATGTGAACCAAAATAGACTGAAATTGGCCAAAGTAGACTAAAATGGACCGAAATGTGGTCCGAAATGGACTGAAGTAGATTGAAATACTATACTAATGTGGCTCAACATGAATGCAAGGATGGACCTAAGGGACTCGAGCCACCCTGGCCAAATTTTATTTTATTTTATTTATTTATTTATTTTTTATACTAGGTATATTTTAACTTTTTTAGGATTGGGCCCCCTTTTCCAAAATTTTAGACCACTCTAGCCTCCCCCAACAGCTTAGACAGCTCAGCTGGCCAGCCCAACCAAAAAAAAAAAAAAAAAATCCAATTAACCCACCCCATGGTTTTTTCTATCAAACTAGCATACCTAGCTAAAGAGTGGGCTACAGAATTTGCACTACGTTTGACCCAACAAAAAGACTGACAACTGCAACCTGCCGCTAACACAAGGATGTCTTCGAAAATATTTCCCAGCCTAGACTTGAAGGCACGCAAAGAAGCCAAAGATTTCATTACAGTGGCATTATCACCTTCAATCGCCAACTCCGTAAAGCCCGCATCAACTGGAAACTCCAGAGCTCTTCGATACGCGAGCACCTCAGCCTCTTTGCTATCCACAAGAGCAAGTCCTTTGGCAGACATAGCTGCCATAACCTCCCCCATATTGTTACGGATAACCACCCCAAACCCTGTGGAGTTCGTGTTGGTAAACACCGCGGCATTAAAATTCAATTTATAAAGTGAACCCAAAGGAGGCCGCCATGCCTCTACCGAAGCTATCATACCTGAGATGCCCAGTTGTGTCTGTACCACCCGAATCTCCTCCAGATAGTCTCTAGTGCGTTGGTTCAGTATGCTTGGGTCTTGGATAACACCTCCATGTAGTATAGTGTTGAGTTGGTTCCATATTAACCAACTCTGGACCCAAAAAAATTCAAACTCCTTATTGGACAATCTGCTTTGCATATCTTTGACCAAGTGCAGCATATCAACGTGACCAAGCTTGCCCTTTTGCAAGCATCTTTTGCAACCAGCCCATATGTCCTGGGCTAACCCACATTCCCACAAAGCATGGTACCCTGTTTCCGTGGCCAGAGAACAAACCCTACACCTGGCGTCCTCAACAATCCTTCTACGAGCCAGATTCTCGCGTGTAGGCAGAATATCAAGACAGGCACTCCAACCAAACACTTTTATTTTGTTTGGGATCTTGAGCTTCCACAACTTCACCCAAACCGAACCTCCAATCACCTCCCTGAACTCTCACCCTTTTCTGCTTCTTGCTTTGAAATCAACCTCGCAGTGTGATATCCGGATTTCACTGAATACTCACCACTCTTTGTATGGAGCAAGAAAATCACATTAGGAACCTGTCTACAGCTTAAGGGGATGTGAAGGATTGCCTCTGCATATGACCTCTGAAATTTAGACACTACCACCTCTCAGTCCCAAGAATTTTTTCTCCAGTCAATGAGGTCTGAAACTCGCCACTCTCATTCCTTTTGGATGCAGTACACAGTTTGTGACTTGATTCGATATCCACTTATTAGATGTAATCCGAATAGCAGACCCATCACCCACCCTCCAACAACATCCAAGCTTCAAAATAGATTGTACTGCCTTTAAGCTTTTCCACACATAGGAGCTATTAGGAATATCCGAAGCCTCTAGAAAGTTGAGCCGTGGAAAATAGCGTGCCTCAAAACACCTGTAGAGCAGTGTGTCCTTCTCTTGAATCAACCTCCACCCTTGCTTGGCAAGCATCGCTAGATTGAAATCCTTCAAGTCATGGAAACCCATTTCGCCTTCTTTTTTAGGCAGACATAACACCCCTCAATTTTTCCAGTGGACCTTTCTTTCGTCTCCAATTTGCCCCCCACAAAATCTTGCACACAAGGCATTAAGTTCATGGCAAAGCTTAGTAGGGAGTAGGAATACCCCCATCGTATATGTTGGCATGGATTGGGCTACAGATTTAATTAGTACTTCTTTGCCCGCTCGTGATAACATTTTCCCTTTCCAACCTTGCTACTTTTTCCAAACTCTATCCGTCAAGAAGGAAAGAGCTTGGTATTATGATCGACCAATAAGCGTAGGCAACCCTAGATAAGTTTAATTCTGTCTACCTCCTTCACTCCCAACATGTTTTTTAAGAGTTCTCTTTGCCCACTCGTCGTGTTGCTGCTAAAATACATGGATGACTTTTCAAAATTAATACATTGGCCAGATGAGTCTGCATATAGCTGTAGAATATATGTAAATGTCTGTAATACATTGCACTTCCTCCTAAGATGCTTGGCAAAATAACAATGAGTCATCTGCAAATAATAAAGAGGAAATACGAGGTGCTCTTGTACAAACCGTAACCCCATTAAGCCTCCCCTACTCTTATGATATTGTCAGCAAAGCTGTAAACCCCTCTACACATAGCAAAAATAAAGAAGAAGACAATAGGTCACCCTGGCGGAGACCTCTTGAAGGAGTAATGTTCCCATAAGCTTTACCATTAATACAAACTGAGAATGAGGGAGTGGAAACACAGCACATCACCCTCTCAATCCAAGTCATAGGAAATCCCAATCTAATCAATATTCCTTTCAAGAACTCCCATTCAACCTAATCATAAGCCTTACTTACATCCAATTTCAGAGCTAAAGACCCCTTCTTGCCTGATTTCCTGCAATGCATGGCATGCAAGGTTTTGTATGCAACCAATACATTATTAGTGATAAGTCTACCTAGAACAAAAGCACTCTGGGTAGGAGTTATCAATTGGGGAAGAATCTGTTTCAATTTGTTAGCCATCACTTTCAAAATAATTTTATAAATGACATTACAAAGGCTAATAGGTCTAAAATCAAAAATTTTCTTAGGAGACTTCACCTTCGGAATAAGAACTATATGAGTATAATTAATTTCAGGGATCATGTTACCAAAATTTAGAAAATCAAGTACAGCTACAATCACGTCGTCCCCAACAATATGCCAATATTTTTGGTAAAAAATAGCATTCATACCATTAGGTCCAAGCGCCTTTGTTGGTCCCATTTGGAACAACGCAGCCTTGATTTCCTCCGTATTATAGTCACTAGACAAGATATCTTGCATTGCTGGGGTCACCTTATGTTGCACTGCACTAAGACATTCCTCCATTCTTTGACATGTACCTGACTGAAAAATACTCTCAAAGTACTCAATTGCCACACTAGCCACTTCTTCAGGCTCTTCCACCTAACGATTGTGTTGATCTCTGACCCCATGAATGAAGTTTCTCTTCCGCCTTTGAGAGGCTTTGGAATGAAAAAATTTAGTGCTCTTGTCACCATGCTTCAGCCACGAGACCCTAGACCGTTGGGCCCAGTAAACTTCTTGTTTAAGAAGCAAATCATCTGGTGTCTTGCTTGTTGCCAAGAACTCAGACTTGTTTGCCAATGTCAGTTTAGCCATGCTTAACTCTTCCACCCTTTTTTGGACTTTCTTGATTTCCTTCTCATCTGGATTAGTATTAGATGCACCCTACGCTTGAAGTACTGATCCACACTTGCTAATTTTCTCTTGCATGCAGTGCAAACCTGACTCCAAGGTGCCCATAGAACTCCACGCCTCATTAAATACCTCCTCGCATTCAGCCCTTAAGAACCAAGCCTCTTCAAACCTAAAGCTCCTTGTGCTTCTGCCCCGATGTCCTAAGTCCAGTTTAGCTTGTAGTAGCAAAGGCCGATGATCCGATGCATGAAAGAATAGATGAGTCACCGAGCTCACTTGAAATTTTTCCTTCCAACCCATGTTGACCACCACCCTGTCCAATCTCTCCTTCGCATTTTCCAGTCCCGACCTTTTATTATTCCATGTGAAGGGACAACCAGCAAAACCCAAATCTACCAATCTACAATCATCCAAGACATTTCAAAGATCATCCATCTGTTTATAAGGAGGAGGGTACTTACTTTGTTTCTCTGAGGAGTGTAGTATAGCGTTAAAGTCACCCACACGACACCATGGTCCATCCACGAATGAGTGTATGTGATTAAGCAAAGCCCATGATTTAGGTTTTGGCTTGCTTCGGGCCATCCATAAAAGCACGTCAACATCCATACAAAACCAACATCTTCTACCACCCTATCTAAGATATGATTATCCGTAAAGTTTATAAACTCCATCGTCACCTCAGATTTCCAAATAAGAGTTAGAACACCACCACCATATGGCATCTTGACTATAAACTTGTTTTGGAAAGGAAGTTCTTTACATTCTTTACAGTGTTTCTCAAAACCCTCTTTGTCTAGGCGTGTCTCCATTAAGAAACATGCTGTGGGAGCTTGATCTTTCACCAACTTGTGAAGGCTACGAACTGTCCAAGAGTTCTCAAGCCCTTGACAGTTCCAACTTAAAAGTCTCATTTTGCTCGACAAGGGTGCTCCTGCACCCTTGCCGCTTCAGTAATTTGGAACTTTGCAGAACGTCTACCCCGTTTACCCATCTGACCTTCAGTCTCAGTACCAACTTCTATTTCAGCTTCTTGGATCCCTCTTTTCCCCAACGTATGCAGCCTAGCTTCTGTTTTTTTCTAAGCTCGGCCCACACTCCATCCTTACAAGTCTTGTCCAAGTGGGTTTTTGTTTTGAAACTTGAGGCCCAAACTGCTCCTTCCCTTCCATGTGCCCCATAATTGGTTTTGGCCACTTGACTTCCACGTGTTGCAGATTACTATTATGAGATATATTCTCCTTATTTAAATTTGGCACCTTAGACTTGCTAACCGATGAAAACGACCCCAAACTTTCCGTAGATATCCCATCCATTACGGAAGCAACATCCGTGAAACTGGGGAAATCCCTACTTACCTGTCCTTTCCTTTTGTGTGCAAGTCGCCATCTGTAAGGTTTGCACCATTGGACACGTCCTCCGCCGCCAGCCTTACCTGACTGCTTCTGTTCTCGGTCTGAACCTCAGTCAAATCTTCATTGCTCAGATGGTGGTTCTTGGCTGAGCCCATCCTTGAGGCTGATCTAGAACGGCCTCTTGCAGATTTTAACCACTCCCCGTATTGGTACACCACCTCACCCCCATTCTTACTCAGGGAAAAATGTTCGGCACAGTGCTTTAGGTTATGTCCCAAGAGTCTACAGAAGTGGCACAACAAGGGGAGACGCTCATATTTGAACAAAACCCATGAACTCTTTCCATCCAATCCGCAAATAAAACCACCCCGTCGTAGAGGTTTTGACATTGGGACTGCTACCTTGACTCTCATGAAAAGATTTTGTGCATCCAGTTTTTGCCTCCTCTGTACTTCTACCACCTCTCCCAGATGACCCCCAATCTCCGCTGCAACTTTAGGAGACGACATATCAAACGGCGCTCCCTAAATTTGAACCCAGAGAGCCACTAAATTAAACTTGACGTTCGCCACTGTCATATCGGGTTGCCACCTTCTTAGCAGAAGCACTTGATTATCAAAAGACTAGGGTCCTCCCTTAAGAGCGCAATCCATGTCAAATTCTCTATTAAACTTGAACTGGAATAGGTTGGAACCTACTTCCACAGTCTGTACCAAATCCTCCAAACCCTAGGCTCGCCTTAACGTGGTTTGGGTAGCCCGTTTGTTGAAGGGTTTGCATGTGAGAAACTTGTCGAACAGACTTAGATGACAACTTTTAATTTCTTCCTTCCAACCTTCATCCGAAATCGTGATCACTTCTTCTTCCTCCGTCGTCAACTTCATCTTCTCTAAACCATTAATTACATCTTCGGCCATGGTATAGGATCTTGGACCAAAACAGAAAAGGAAAAGTCAAAACCGTTAGGAAACCCAAGGGAGGGAGTAGTTGAGAGAGAGAGCTCCTACACAAGGAGAGTTTAAACGCCTTCAATAACCCACCCCATGGTTACAACCCACGACTTATTTAAATTTTAATTATAAATAAGTTTTAATTAACTGGGTCCTCTTTTTTTTTTTTTTTAATAACAAAAATGTACCAACACTTATTTGAAACACTAATTTCTATTTTTAAATATTTAATTTATTTCCATATAAAAGTCAATAACTTTGAAGAACATACGTTTGGTAACCTCTATATATATGTGTGTGTGTATGTGTGTGGTAACCTCTATATATATAAATTTAAATCACGGCCCCCTAGATTTGACTAATATGTCTTTTTATTTTTTATTTCCTTAAATTACTCTTATACCATATATAATACATTAATTAAAAATGTATTTAAAGTATTTCATAAAATAGAAAAGTTTATAAATTATTAATGCAATGTATTTTTCATTTAATTACTCTTATACCATAGTAGCTCATTAAACCAAATAATATTTAGAAGACTTCCTATAAATATATATAAGTAAATATTTTTAACAAAAACATTCTTTATTTTTTTTATACTTTTTTTAGAAAATTAGATAAATGGACACTAATTTTTTCCCTTTTATAAGAAATGATAAATGTGAATTTCATGGTTAGAAGTTAAGATTTCTTTATTTTTATCAATGTTATTTATTTACATTTTTTTTAATGCATGTTATATGTAAATATATACTTGATGTAAATTTTTGTTAAATATAAGAAAATAACATATGTTAAATCATATTACACTTTTTTTTTTTTTTTTTGTATGTATAGGTTATATTTTGGATTTAATTTTTTAAAATATATTTAGCATGGCTTGAAGAAATTTTAAACTCCGCCACTATTATTTGAAATACTCCGACATTTTAAGATTGAAATACTCTGAAATTCAATTCATCTTCTTCCATATGATCTTGAATTTCAATTTAGCCTATTTTATATATTATATAATTCAAACCTTATATGTCTTTGTTAGATAGGACAAAAGGTGCATGTTGACTTAAAGGACATTACTGATAAAGTTGCATTCTCACAAACATATTCATGAACACACTTTTATGCTTTGAGCATGACTGATTTAATAATTAAATCTAATCTTATGCGCATTATCTGAGTATGGTTGAGTTGTTTACTAAATTGAGTATGAACTGTACATAAACAACATAACCCTAGTTTCACTGTTTTTCTTTGTTTTATATTGAGAAATTGACTTATTATTTATAAACTAAGGTTCTCAATTGTGCCTTCCACTTTTTTTTTTTTTTAATGAAAGTACCTTCCCCATTTTGATTCCTCTATCTTATGTTTTTCTTTTTATTCATACTTTTTTATAGGGCGAAATACAAAATATACCCCTAAGATATAAGCTAATTCTAGGTACTAGCAAAATTAAAATAAAAAAAAATCAATTTGCTCCCTAAGCATAAACGTCACTTTACAACATTTGAAAATTCCCTTCTCTTGCTTCCATATCCATCTCTAGTGCTTTTTATCAACCATTGGCTATCTAGACACACCGCATAAGGAGGAAGCAGGAAACTTTTCAACCATTGGCTATCTATGGTGATTTTTGTATTTTATCATTTTTTTTTTATAACTGTTACAAGAAATGGGGGAAGGAGGATTTGAACTCTAGTATTCCTCATAAAGGAGACTAGATCATTGCGTTTATTTAGAAGATTTTTTACATTTTATTTTCTAGTATTGCAAGCTAAATTTTTACAACCAAAAAAAAAAAAAAAAAAAAAAATCTTTGTGTGATTGAATAACTTTTTTTTTTTGGTTATTGATTGAAATATTTAACACTTTTAATTGACGTTGTTATTTTATTATATTTATAAATAAGATGAAAAACAAATATTTTGTACATAGCAAATTATACCAATGCTTAAGTAAAGTTGTGATTTCCAACTAGCATTTGTTGGCTTTAATTCCATGCCAAATTTGGTTGTAATTCAGTCAATCATTTTCTTGTATTTATGTGGGTTTAATTGTAAGAGATGAGTGTGAGAGATTGGTGAATAATCAAGCATGTAATGAAGATCAATGCAGCTTCATGACTAGCTCGCAAGTAAAGGAACTCGCAAAAAGGCCATGTGTGAAGCACATGATTAGAATCTGAAGAGTCATGCCAACCTGTCATTTCACAAGTACTTTACGAGAAAGGCTATCTCGCGAGATACCCACGAAACTCTTTGTTTGGCAAAAATAAAGAGTGTTTTCCTAAATTCTTTACACACACTATATATACCCTCATTACCCACAAAATTGTAAGGAGTCTTTTTCCAGAGAGAAAATCCTCGCAAAACATTTAAGAATTAGAGATTGTCATACCCACAATCATCAACACAAATTCTCTTGGTTGTCCTTTACTCCTACCTCTCTATCTTCATATTCATGAGAGGTTCTTAACCCAAATACTTACCTCACTCTTCTTGAGTGTTGAGAGAAGTTTTGGTACCTTTGGGAAGCATTGGATGAAGCCACTGAGTGGCGGATGCAATCAGGCAAAATTGCGGAATCTAGATAACTAGTGAAGATAAAACTTCGAAAAGTCCGTTGGTAACAGGTGCTTGGAAGGCTCAAGTACATTGGATAGATTAGTCTTTGAGAGTTTTTTTGATATTCGTGTACTCCAACTTATTCACTAGTAGATCGATTTCATCTTAGAGGATTGCGGAGAGATTTTTCGCCGAGTACTTCAGTTTTCTCTTCGATAATACGTCTCGGTATTATCTTGTATTTGCATCTCTCTTTTCTACTCTTTAAACTTTACATTTATTGCTCATTGTACTTGCTTATGGCTTAAAGTAGCATTACTGGTTTATTGCACATGATTTACTCTTATTCCACACTTAGATAAGTTAGAGTAAAAGCAATTAAGCCGTAATTTAAAATTGGGGGTCTAAACAAGCATTAGTGTAGAGACAGACCTAGGTGGAGGCCCAAGGGGGCCTGGGCACCCCTTGGGTCCATTTTTTTTATTTATAGTAATTCTCTATTTCATTTTTGTATTTGGTCTTTCTCCCCAATCAGTCCAGTTAGCCTAACCCAAATACTAACTATCTAACCCAAAAACTTAACAAAAATAATAAAAATATGCACAATAGTCAGCAAAAAAAAAAAAAAAAAACTATTTTACTATCAAAGAACAAAAAAATCATGTGTTGAGCTTTTAGCTTAAATACCTGAAAATGGTAACAGTCTAACAGAGGTCGACTACCATGTTGTTTCATATGCTTTTTGATACCCAACAACCAAGAGATAGAAATTGAAAAATGTCTTGGTTAGAATTTCATCCAAAACGTGGTATAGACTTTTTGCTTTGAACAATTCTCAATTAACTTTTTAATTTACTATAATGTTCAAAATATTTTTATGTTGTTTTTTCAGGCATTGTCCATGTACTTCAAGAATCAACAAAAGGTGAACCTAATTAATTATGCAATGAACTCATATCTACATATTGTATGAAATGTAGAAACAGAGATAGGATAGCAATGTAAAAGATTTGCTTGGATTCCTGAGGTTCACAAAATCAAATTCAATACATTACCCTCGAAAAAACAATTTACCAATTTATTCATGCCAAATAATTGATGCAATTTTTTTTTTTAATTGGCACATGGTCCACCAGGGCCTCCAATTTGAAAGGCGAATCCCAACTGCTGATTTTTATATCCATCATATTTCAAGTCATAGCACTTAGGGTTGTCAAGAATGATTTGGTAATGGGATGATTCAGGTACAGTTGTTGTGTTTACTTGAGTTCTATATTGGATATTTGTAAATGAATTATCAACACCATCAGGAAATGATCCAGATTCCATGGGTGGGGCTATATTTCCTTTGGGGTTTCCTACAGCAACCCCTCCCCATCCAATGCCTTGAGCTTGCATCAAATTAAAAACAATTTCTTTTGGATAATATCCCACAACATTACCTACAACTGATAACCACCAATTGTAATCTGAGTCCTGCCATAAAAAACGAGTAAAAATATATGATCAATATTCATTTTTAAAGGCTTTTAGGGTAAAATAGTATTTTTGTTGTTAAACTTTACCAAAAATTTTGTTTTTATCCCAAATTTTAAAAAATTATTTTTTCATCTTAAACTTTGTAAAGAGGTTTTTAATAGTTTTTTTTTTTTTGGGGGGGGGGGGGGGGGGTGGGGGAATCTTTTGGTAAAGTTTAAAAAATTGAGAGTAACACATTTTCAATAGTTTAGAGGGGGAAAAAAAACATTTTATAAAGTTTAGGGATGAAATACAAATGTATATTTTACAAACATACGAGAATGAAAAACAAAATAGTATTTTACACAATTTTTTTTAAGTTTAGGAATGAAAAAAAAATTAGTAAAATTTAAGGGTCAAAATAGTATTTTACACAAACTTTTAAAATTTACTTATCTTTTTCAACTTTATTTCTTAATTTATATTAATGTGAAAATATGGATCCAATATTGTAAAAATCTCAATTTATATTAATGTGAAAATATCTTTTTCAACTTTATTTCTCAATTCTTTTACCTGTTGGAGAGAGATAGGCAATTGAAATAGATTTCCACCCGGGACAGATATATTATATATTCCTGCTCCGAGATAAATGCTAGTGTGTTTTTGCACAAATCCCGGGCACACATAATTGAGGCAACCTGCTTGCTCGAAATTATCATTCTGTAATTTCAAAGATATTATCAGTCAGCAAAACATGAACTTCTTCACAATTGCATTTGTGTTATTTTACAAACATATACCATAATTACATGTGGGTTTTATGCATTTAATTTTTTCAAATGTGTAAAACCGGAAGTATATACAGAACTTACTGTGTAAACTGCAAAAATATGAGAAGCCCCATCATGGTATAGTGCCTGACCCACCTGTTCGAAGCCATGAGTATTATTAATATTTCACACAATATTACGTAGTGACATCCAAGCCCCAAGGTTATTTATCACATTGTTCTATTAGTAGTTGATTGTTAAAATTGCTGATTACATTTTTCTTTTTAACTAATTAATAAAAAAAAAATGGATCATTTGCGTTAGGTTTTAAATCCATATATATTAATTAATAACAAAATCGATTGGTAAAAGCTTTTTGTAACTTGTTATTATTGCTGTTTTCATTCCATCTTTACGTGTATTTAACTGTGTTTATCAAATATCCTATGCAATGTGAGGTAAAGCTTTTGTGAAAGCTAGCTTGATTGACTCTCGACCAAAGCTTGCTTGAGAAACAGTTGATGTTTGAAGCTCGATCGAGCGAGACTCGCAGGCTCTATTTTTCTCTGTTAATTCATGTATTTAATTTGAAAGTATGGCTCTGTTTTCTTAACCTTACATATTAAACACTTAATGCCACAAATTTTATAGTCAGAAAGGCAGTTGTCACATAGAAATCCATAGGAGCATTTTTTACATTTCAAATTTGTAAACTAGTCTAGAGTAGTTATTTTGAAACCATAAAGTATATACAATACAATAGTTTTCCATGTGAGAGTGACGTTTTTGCCTCATTAATATGCTTATCATATATATATATATATATATATATATATATATAAATTCTAGATGCATAAAAGTTTTCATAGAAATGAATTGTTAGAGAGGGGTGAAATTTGCTGTGTAAGTTTTTGGTATCACTAACAAAGCTCACCATTCATTGCAATTAATTAATGATTGTAGAATTTTTCCATAATTTTATAATATTCAAACTTAAAAAGAAAAAATTGGGAAATATAATCAGAGATTTTCTTCTTACATCTAAGAAGAGAAATTGAAGCGTATCAAAGATCAATATCAGGATAATAACTAATAAGGAGAAGTCTTACCATCCATCCTGCTGCAACTAAATTAAAATAATCGGCATCATCACCATTGTATACAAATATTTGGGCGTAGGTTTGTCCCTCCTTAACTTGAGGATTATAAACAGTGATGTTTCCTTCTACTCCGGTGTAATATTTAGTCTTTTCCATTTGAAGAAATGCACGCTATGCAATAAAATTTCAAAAAGTCAAACATCCAAATAGGAAGATATGTCCATTACAATTCCTCATATAACCTATTGAAAAATTTAAAACTTTCAATTGTGTGTTTATTTTGATAAAAATTTATTTTTTATTACGATATGATAATAATAATAAATTCATTTTTTATTACTATCATATTCGTGCTAAAATTTTACTTATTAGTTTAATATTTTTCACTAGTAATATCATTTTTCTAAATATATATATATGCTATTGTTGACATTTTTTTTCGTTAAACTTTCATATAATTAAAAAAAAAAAAAAAAATTCTTAAGTTTCACAACCATACCAAGCCAAGTTTTTTTTTTTTTTTTTTTTTAACATGAATTCAAGCTTGGTTCTTTTCGTAAATGAATAAGTTCAAATGGTCATCTTCATCTTAATGTGATCACAATATTTTGTCCAAAAATAAATATTGGAGAACTTACATAAGCATTAGGAGTTGGTGCTGCTTGAGGATGCATATTATTTAACAATAGCTTGGATGCTATAAGGTCTTCTTTTGTTGTCCTGCGAATTGGAACAGTTCCTAAAGGACAAGCACCTTTCGCTAAACCAATCATTGAAAGTCTATCTTGCGAGAGATCTTCATTCTTTGTTTTTTCTTGTAAAAAACTAGGTATTTTCTGAGGAAATAAAAATTTCATAAAAATAAACATATGCTTTTCAAATGGAAATAATAATAATAATAATAATAATAATAATAGGCTTTCTATGAATAAACAAAAATTTAAAACAAATAAAATAATATCTAATCCCCACAGCACGTTATAAACCTATATTCTTTATGTGCAAAATTACAAAAACAGCAATAATAACAATAATAATAACCGAGTACCGAGGAGGATTGGCCCCTTGCCCTCCAAAAAATAACTTGAGGTGGCATGGGTTGGCTACAATTAGCATTTGCTAACATTAGCGCTTAAACACTACATAGAACATACAATTATATAAGCAACTAATATTATATTAATTAGGAGAAATTGCAGTGGACCCACATGTGATTTTGTCCGTTCTCACTTTGTCTACCTGTGATTTAAAACTTAACACTTTGCCCGCCTAAGATTACTTCTATTAGGGCTCCATTACCCATATTTGTTAAAAAGAAGGATAAATATGTATTTTTGCACCATTTTTAAGTCTCTCTCCTCCCAAAACATAAAACACATAAAAATTCAAGAGAAAACAAGATCAAAATGTGTTGTTGGTAAAAAATATTATGCAATTTCTTAGAACTTCAACTTGTATTTGAAATTACCATCTCAACCACAAACAAACTAATTATACACCTAAAAGCATGATAAAGCCGTTTGAGAAAAATTGGATAAAAATTAAAACTCCTAATCTAACTCAACAACATTCAAATAAATCAAATCAAATCTCCTACTCGTCATGTCCCTGCCAACAAAAATTGAAAACCCAAAAAAGTTCAAAAACTAGAAACTCAAAATTGGCACTACAAACACCAATAGAACCCACAATTGCCACTAGTACACCCACAGTCCACAACCACCGCCCTAAAGTTCCCTGATTTGCCCCGATTTCCCCCAAAATTTTCCAAGCAAAACAACACCCAATTGCCCAAACATGAGGTCATTGATTTCATGACAGCGATGGTGACCTCGATGGAGTAGCTGTTGAAGGATCGAGAGTTGTTGTTGGAGTGTAAGCAGAGGGATTTCTACAGCATTTTGGTGGTGTCTATGAAGCGAGAAGAGGAGCGACAACAAGTCGAATCACAATAGAGGAAAGATAGGCTCGTTGCAAAAAATCGGCTGATGGGTTCAGAGGAAACTCGGTACGGTGTTAATGAGTTTTACCACCAACGGCGATGGTGACCTCGATTTCATGGCGCTGAGACAATGGTTTTTGAATTTTAGCATGAGAGATGAGAGAGATATTTTCTTTTAGTGTGTTATAGAGACATTTTGTGCTTGGATTATGGGGTTTTAGTGTGTTACAGAGATATTAAAAAAGGTCCCAATGTAGACCTTTTTTAATGGATCATCATAAACAACCCTATCTTTCTTGCCTTTTTCCTTTCTTGATTATTTTTCAAAGAATTTCAGTAGAGGACCAGTAGTTTGCATAAAGACACAAAACCCTTTAACCCAAGCTCTTTCAAAAAATTCAAACCCTAACTTTCTTATTCGTGTTATGTTATGTTTTGATGGTAAAAGTTGTTTTTTAACAAAAAAACCAAAGATGGGTAACAGAGACCAAATGAAGCTAAACACAGGTGTACAAAGTGTTCAGTTTTAAACCACGGGTAGACAAAATGAAAACGAGTCAAACCACATGTGGATTTACTATAATTTCCCTTATTAATTATATAAAAATACTAATTCATTTCCTTAATAATAAAAGTAGTATTTCTAATCAACATTTTCTAGGAAGAAGAATAATAGAAATAAGCTAGGTTTTATCGCAAGGTTGAAGTACCTGGATTTTGTGGTCTTTCAATAAAGGATGGTCAAAGCTCAATTGCTTGTTGATGTCAATACAATCAACAATGTGTCCGAACTCCGTCTACAAAAAAAAACAAATTCTCTTACAAGAAGGAAACAAGGTCTATCCAAAGTAACAAAAGAAAAAAAAAATCAAAATTAAAGATCAACAAATTCTCTAACAAGAAGAAAATAAGTTCCATCCAACGTAACAAAAGAAAATGAAAAAAATAAAAAAATAAAACTTCAAAATTAAAGATCAACAAAATCTCTTACAAGAAGAAAAATAAGTTCTATCTAGATTAGAAAACGAAAACAAAAAACCTTCTAGTTATTGAAAGGTGGGATAACTTATTAATTTATTGAAAGCTGTAACTAATTTGAGGTCGTATGCTAATTTAAGATTGTTATGAAATTATTTTTATTATTATTTTTTTGGGATAGATACTATAAGATATTAATTGATTTTTTGGTCTAACAAGGGTTTGAATCCCAAATTTTTTTTTTTCAATAATAAGAGATATTACACTAACTAAAACCCACTATTGTAAAAATTGTTATGTTTAACTTTATTGATTACTCCAATACCTTATTAAATTTAAAAAAAAAAAAAAAGGTACTCTTATACCTGAATACTCTTAACGGGACGTTTGTTGATAAGCCTGAGTTGCCTTTCCAACCCTAAATCGCCTTCATTTGATATAACCCGCGCTCCATTCGCTCTAAAACTGCCAGCCAAAAACAAGCACAAAACCACAATTATGAGGATTTGTTCAAAATCCATTATCACACCAATTAGAAGTAATATGTATGAGCTTTTTTTTCTAGAAGAAATATATGTATGAACTTGAATGCTAGCTATTTATAAAATTTTGAAAGTCCTTAAAATACTACTGTCCAAATTTTTTCTTTTAATATTTAATTTATTTCCATATAAAACTCATTAACTTCTAAGAAAAATTAAAGCATATTTTCTAAATAGCATTAGTAAATACGTCTTTTAATTGTTAAGGATATGTTCAATTTTGTCAACTATGAACAAGTTTTACTTAATTGGGCCCCTTTGATTTTTTTTTTTTTTTTTTAAATGTGCCAAGTGCCAACATTTATTTTAATACTATGCATAATTTTTTTTCTTTTAACAATTACTTTTCTTGCCATAAAAAACTCATTGAATTTTAAGAGCATTAAACCATATGCTTCTAAAAAATACAAGTAAATCTCATATATAAATACTTATTTTCCCTTAAAACAAAGAACAAAATCATTTTTTCCTTTTTTTTTCCATTAGAAGAAAAGATACTATATTTCAAATGTTCACTTTTATCATCTATGAACAAAAGAAGAGTTTTCATTATAATTTATTTATTTTAAACGATAATTAATTACACAATGACTTAAGGGGAAAAAATACTTGTCTTGGGACTTGGATTATATAAATTTTAATTGATGAAATTTTCTTATATAAAAATAAATAAAATATATATAGTAAATCAATAAATCATGGTAAAAACATATTCTTATTTACAAGCAAGTAAATCTCATTATTAGTAAATACTTCTCTTTCCTAAGACATTTTAGTTTTCCTTTTTCCATTTGAAATATATATATATATATATATATATATATATATATTATGATTTTTATAGTTTGAGACATGTTCAGTTTTTTCATTTATGAATAAGTTTTACTCTTTTTTATGGCCCCCCTTGATTTTACCAATATAAATGTACCAATATATATATATATATATATATATATATATATATGTATGTATGTATGTATGTATGTATGTACCATTTAAAAAAGAAAATAGAAGCATGGTGTAAAGGGTTGTGGGATGTCCAACAATTAACACTCCGTTTGGATTGAGAGAGAAGGAGGGAGAGTAGAGTAAAGTAGAATAAATTTGGCCCAAAATTAGCCTATTTTCAGCTAACATTACTCTACTCCCCTTTACTCTCCCTCCTTCCCCCCTCCATTCAAACGGGCCCTAAAATTAAAACCTACCTCATCCTTATTTTTACACCACAAATACACGCATAATTCAAAGTTAGGGTGTACATTTATGTCTTTCCTCAAAAAAAAAAAAAAGTGTTCGTTTATGTTTCTAAAAAAAAAAAAGTGTACATTTATTGGTTTCTAAAAAAAAAAAAAAAAAGTTTTATGTTTATTGAGAACAAACCTCGATATAGAATGACTTTCTCAAAAAAAAAAAAAAAAAAAAAAAAAAAAAAAAAACTCAATATAGAATGTGAAGTTTCATGGGTATATCTCCAAAATATGGAAAATACTAGTAATATTTAAAAAAAAAAAAAAAAATTCAAAAGCCAAAACAATAGTCCAAGTAATTGATATGGGATAGATCTCCAAAATATCAATAATTGATATGGGAGAGAATCAGGGATGGGTGCCAAATAGTCGATATCACGGTTAAAGCTAATAGGGTAAAATATCATTTTTGTCCCTAAATTTTATTTTTCCTTTCCTTTATGTTGATTTAGCCCAAAACTATTCATCACATTTAAAGTTTAGGGATTTCTCATCAAAAAAAAAAAAGAAAAAAAAAAAGAAAAAGAAGTTTAGGGATTAAAAATATAACATTTTGTAAAGTTTAAGGAAGAAAAACAAACTTTTGTAAAAGTTTAGAGACGAAAATGATATTTTAGTGCTTTTAGTTGGCTATTAGAGCCCAACTCACTCTTCTTCCCTTTCCTTAGTGTTTGCTTAGCCCAAAACTATTCATCATATTTAAATTTTTTGGGCTCAAGTCCTACTCCCTCAACAAACATTTAAAAAAAAAAAAAATTCTTCTCCTTCTCTCAAAAAAATAAAAAATAAAAAATACACTAAATTTTGTAAAATTTTCATGAAAACATAAAATATCCTATTTATGAGGGACACCATAGTCTACTAAGTGTCTGTTTGGCATAAATTATTTTTGCCAACTTATTTTGCTAATCAGCTTATTTTTGGTACTATTCATGGGTCCCACTACACTTTTTGGTACTATTCATAGGTCTTACTTTACTATTTCAGTTAACTTTTATTTTATTTATAGTACTTTCAGCAAAAAAAATTCAGTTTCAACAAGATAAGTGGATCCCAAACGAATCCTAAATATGAGTTTAATGATTAATTAATGTTCTTAAGTGGTAAGAATGAGTTTAATTATTAATTAATGTGCTAAAGTGGTATTCTTACTACGAGGTACCCTAATTTTTGAAGAATTGTTTTGTTATCATGTTCCATATTATGCATATCCTGTATTGTGTTAATACTCGTATTTTATCTCTTTTCTATATATTAAAAGGATATAAAAAGTTAGTTAGTCCCTTTTTGACTTACAAAAACACGCCTAATTTAAGTGTGTGCATCAAGTGTGCTTGTCGTGTGCATGTGAGATGCATGAGCAATGCATGACAAAGCACTCATGGGGCAAAGTGTGTAAAACACACAATCAATGATCAAAACATGTTAAGCATGCATAAACATGGTAATCCCCAAAAATTTGTACTCAATGGAGTCCAAAACAACGAAAAAAATACCATATAGGCATTTTATCAAACACTTAGAGTGCACACATTACACTAACATATGGAACAATGCATGAACATATGGAAAATCTTGCCTAAAAAAATGTTAAAATGCCACTTGGGGCCAACAAAAACACAAACAAACACAATGGGACATAGCCCAATCAAGAAAATCAAGAAATTTTGACAAGAAAATGAAGTTTTCTCAACCCCTTTCAAAATAGCCCTAGCCCTAGAAATCTAAGAATCTAAGGCTTAATCTAAGGAATTAAAGAGTAAAAAGTGTTAAACCATACCTAGATAAGACTTAGAGTTGAAATCCTTTGAGTTTTGGTTTAGATTTGAGTGAAAATGGTGTTTTGGGTTGAGAGATGCGCGGAGGAGGCAAAACAAAGGTTTTGAAAAACTGTCACTGTTTTCCCTTTAAAAGCTGAAAATCCGCTCATTTCATAGGTAAGCTACTCACGAAGTACTCGCGAAATGCCTCAAATGCACAGGGCTAGTTTCGCAGGAAGCTATTTCTCGCGAAAGATTCGTGAGAGAGTCGCGAAACTCTTTGTGTAAAATTTTGGAAGAAATGAAAATTAGCTTCCTCATTTTCGCGGATAGGCTGCAAGATGACTTACTCGCGACTTACTCGTGAAAATGCCTCTGATGGAGTTTTTCAACAAAACAAATTTGGATTTTTGAAAAAACTTTTAAAACAAAAAAGTGATACACAAAAACACTTTCAAAAACAAATAAATACTCAAAAAAAAAAATTTGGGTTTGATCATCAAGTAATTGAGTATACACAAATTACATTTAAACACGTACAATCACACAAATGAAATAGGCATTCATGGAACATTAAACTTGTGTGATATGTGAGTGAATCAAGTATGAGCTAGTCTATAATCTAGTATGAAGCTTCAATGATCAATTCATTCAAGTCATACACAACTAGCACAAAGTCAAATGACCTATCTCACTAGTAAAAATGAACATATATGACACCCCACCAAAGTATTTACATTTGATTGAAAGATTTTTATTTTGGCTTCCATTTTTCATACTTTTGATCAATACAACTCAATTTTTGAGAAGCAATGCCATGAAATTTTTTGATATTTCTTTGATGAACAAGCCTTTGGTTTTGGTACCATACATTTTGAGTACATTTTTGCTCCACCTTTTCCTAGTCAAACTAGTTTTCGAAGCAAGGTTTTTTTTTTTTCAGCTCTTTCCGTTTTAGAGATTGACGTTTGTAGAGCTTTTTGACATAAAAGTAAATGTGAGAAGATATATAGGCACAAGTCTACGCATGTATCAAGATCAAACAAGACTATTGACTAATCATTCATGACAAGCTTGAAGATCTATTTACAACAATCAAACGTAGATTTCTAGATGTCGCTCACACTTAAAAAATGTGCATACATAACAAGTTAAGCTCGTAAATGCACTACGCCATTAGTACGAAAGTACTAGGCCAAACTCAATATGTGATATATACAACACAAACGATCAAACTTTTTGAGACTTTTCACTTTTCATGAGTTTTTGAATTTTTCAACACACTTAAAAACAAAGCAATAAAATAAGATCAACAAAAACAAGGTAAACTAAACAAAGACCTATAAAAGAAACATGCTAGAACGGAAGCAGTGACACAAGAAGATTGCATATGTCATGATGCATGAAACTATGACTCTAATACATTGGAAGTATTAATGCATGGACATAGTAAATGATCATGCACGAGTATCCTTCTTCACCCACACTGTACGAGTGTTTTGGGTAAGGTCTTTAGAAGAAGGGGTACGACCGACATAACTCTCAAACCTTGGGGTAAAGCTAGCTAGGCATGATGAAATGTTCTTCAACATTTCCATAACATCTCCAATGAGTTGTCCCTTATTTTCTCCTTTAGTTTGATTTCCCTTTGTCATTCTTGAGTTATCTTGACCACGTAGAGAGTCAGCTCTCTTAAGAACTTGAAGCTTGAAGTAATTTAGTCTTGTGTACCCTCGCATACCACAATGATGACATAAATGCTTCACTTGAGGTCCCCTTTGACTCATGGGCAATGACTTCTCTTTATCCTTTGGTTTTGGACCAATGGTTCCCTTTACAACAATAGGGATCTCAACCTTAGTCTTCTCCACTTTGGGCTTCTCTACCTTGGGCTTCTCTACATTCTTGGCCAACATGAACTTCACTTCCTTCTTGGGTTCGCTGCTTGAGCTTCCTTCACCGGTATAACCTAAATCGGTCTTGTCACTTGAAGGTTTTTGAGAAGAGAGCACATTGTCAAGCTTCTTGGTGGAAATGTGCTCCACTTTGAAATTTGCTTAAATTATTTCAAGTTCAAGGAACTTGATTTTAGAGTAGGCATTCAGCAACTCTTCCTTTAGATCTTCTTTTAACTCTTCAACTTCACATTTAGCTTCCTTAAGTTGCACAAGAGTGGATTTATGCTCTTCTTCAATTTTCTTCATCTTTTTAACAGTATTCTTTGCAACTTTGGCATATTTGCCACAATCTTCAAGCAATGCATCATACATTCCTTAAAGATTCTTTTCACCCACATTGAGGTACACATCCTCATCTTCTGAAACATCAACTTTTTCACCTTCAGAATGTACACCTAGTTCATCAACCAAGTTGCTCAACTCATCTCTAGAATCAACGGTGGATTGCCATGAAAGCTAAATAGTTTCCATCACTATCATATTCTCCTTCCGCATCGGAGTTTGAGATCTCCGAGTCATTAAAGGTAGTAGCAAGGACTTTACCCTTTCCTCTCAAATAGTTTGGACATTCTTTCTTTAGATGTCCATGACCATTGCATTCATAGCACATGATTCCTTGGGTTGATGATGAGTCTTTTCCATCCTTTTTCTTGAACTCCCTCCTGTCATTTTTGGAGGTTGAGAACTTTCCTTTGCCAAATGAATTCCCATTGTTCTTCATCTTGAGAAATTTTTGAAAGTTCTTTGTAAGAAATTTCTGAACCACCGATTTTCTCATTTATGGTTTTGAGAGCAATTGATTTACTAGACTTGTGAGAGGGCAGTCCGAGCTCATAGGTTTGGGGAGAGCCAATAAGTTCTTGGATCTTGATCTCATCCAAATCTTTACTTTCCTCAATGGCGGTGACCTTAGTCCGAAAAGATTTGGGTAAGGATCTCAAAATCTTCCTCACAACTTTGGTGTCTTCAATCTTCTCTCCAAGATTCAGTTTGGCAATCACAATCTCATTTAGTCTTCCATAAAATGAATCAAATGACTCATCGTTGCTCATCTTCACTTTCTTAAATCGAGTAGTGAGCATTTGAAACTTGGTGTCCTTAACCTTCTTGGTACTTTCGTAGGTTGTCTCAAGAATGGTCCACGCCTTTTTGGTCGTCTTCACATGCGAAATTATGTGAAACTCATCAATAGAAATACCACAGAAAATAGCATTACTAACTTTGCTATTGGCATTTGCCAAAGCAAGAGCAACCTTATCCCATTCGGATTTGGCTGTTGTGGGTTTCACCCATCCATTCTCAATGGAATCACACACCATCTCATTAATAGCACAAAGAAAAGCACGCATACGTACTTTCCAAAACGCATAATTACTCCCATCAAAATAAGGAGGTGCATTAAAGGATTGCGATCTATTCATCTCACACGGGGTCTTGGATCACACAAGGATATTAAAATCTGACAAGTGTACCCGCTCTGATACCAATTGAAAGCTCTGTTTTGTGCTAAAATCCAAGAGCTTATTCAGACCCAAAAAAAAAAAAAAAAAAAAAACAGCTAGATTGCTTTTACTCTAACCTAAACTAAGTGCGGAATGAGAGTAAATAAGTGCAATGAACCGATAACACTACCCAAAGCCATATTCATCCATCATCAAGAATATGCTAGGGTTCAGTTGTGTTTGTGTTGTGTTGTAGCTGAATTTTAGGACAGCTAGGCCTCCAGAAGATAGAGAGAGACAAGAGAGAAAAGATACAAGAAAGGATAGTAAGGACAATTGTTATTATTCTGATTGATGATCAATTGTATTTCACAATTCCACCCTTTATACAATCTGTAACTAACTTCCTAAGTAACCCTTCCATTCTAACTTTACTAACTAACCCTCCCAACCAGTACTTTCTGTTTACGCAGTTGGCTAATTACCAACTAACTCTAATAAAACAATAGCTACAATAGCCCTCACATGAATGAACTAATGAATCAATCAATTCAATGAACTAATTAATACTCATAATCCTAACATAATAAAATGAAAGCTTAAAGAGTAGGGAAGAGAGATGCAAACATAAGATAACACCATGACATGTTATCAAAGAGGAAATCGAAGATGCAAGGAATATCAATGGCTGAAGGAATAGTAATTGATTTAGAGGACAGCTAGTCCTCCTGAGCAAGATACGGGAAACAAGGGATTAAAGAAAGAAAGAAATAGAAAAGATAGAGAAACTGAGATAGAAAAGAATAGGATATTCATTAGTCAAAATTGTTCCCTTTCTTCCCTCATACACGTGCCTTTATATACATGGTTTCAACTAACTCTCCAGCTCACACTACTCTGCCAGCCACACATTACAACTGCTACTAACCCAACTCAGTCCTATTAACCCACCTCACTAACTATAGTCACTTACCACTAACTATAGTCACTTACAAGCCTCATACAACAGTAAAACATACCACAGACATGGTATTGAATCACAATGTCTAACATAACCCACTCTTCACTACACAGTAATGATCCTAACAATTTCTCCCCCCTTAAAGCACCTTGCCCACAAGGTGAGAGAACCTGTTTTGCAAGTCATACAGTACTTCCCAGGTAGCATCGTCTTTGCTTTCACCTTGCCATTGCACTAGCACTTGAGTCATAATCCTGCTCCTTAGCTTAATTGATTTCCTATCTAAAATCATCACAGGTTCAAGAGTAAGCACCAGATTATCATTTACAGCAAGTAAAGTTGGTCTAGGCACCACTTGATTGCCCACTTTAGTGTTAAGGTTGGACACATGGAACACAGGGTGGATCAAGGAACCAATAGGCAAATCTAATTTGTATGAAACCTCCCCAACCTTCTGAAGGACCTTGAATGGCCCATAATACCTTGGAGCAAGCTTACCAAGCCTCTTATTGTGCACTGAAGTTTGCTTATAAGGCTGTAATCTTAGGTATACCTAGTCCCCCAGAGCAAAGGACCTTTCCACCCTTTTTTGATTGGCAAACCATCTCATACGTTCCTGAGCAACACCAAGTTCTGTTTGAGCAAGGCTAGAATCTGCTGCCTGTCCCTTAATATCAAATTCATTGCATCAACTCTTGTAGTACCAGGCACATAGTCTAGAACCCTTGGGGAAGAATATCCATACAAAGCTTCAAAAGGTGTCATCTTAATTGAAGTATGGAAGTTGGTATTGAACCAGAATTCTGCTAAGGGCAGCCACTCCACCCAAGTACTAGGCCTATCAGCTGCAAAGGCCCTTAGATAATGCTCCAAGCTTTTGTTCACCACCTCAGTTTGACCATCAGACTGAGGGTGATAAGCTGAGGACATGGCCAACTTAACACCTTGTAACTTCATCAATTCTTTCCAAAAAAGAGAGGGAAACACCGGATCTCTATCACTAACAATGGTAGATGGCATTCCATGCAACTTGAACACAAAGTGTAGATAAAGATTAGCAACCTTGGTAGCAGTGTAAGGGTGGGAAAGAGCCATAAAATGAGTGTATTTGGTGAGTCTATCCACAACTACAAACACCACAGACTTCAAATGGGACTTAGGCAAACGTTCAACAAAGTCCATGCTCACATCCAACCATGGTTTCTCAAGAATGGGCAGAGGTTGCAACAAACCAACAGGAAAACACGTTTCATGCTTAAGTTTCTAACATGTATCACCTTCTTTGACATATTGTTTCAGATCCTGCGTCAACCCAGCCCAATAAAAATCCTTCTGAAGCCTATGCAAGGTCTTGAGGTAACCAGAATGACCCCCCAAAAAGCTGTCATGCACCTGTTGCAACACCACAGTCTTCAAATCCTGATTAGAGTCTCCCAAATACAATCTACCTTTGTAAAATAGCAGCCCATTGCAGAAAGTAAACCCTGGAGAACTAGTGGAACCTGACTGAATATTCTGCAAAATTGCTTTAACCTTGGGATCATAATCATAGCTATTTTTAAAAGCAGACAGCCAAGAAGGAGTAGGGAATGAAATAATACATAAAGTGCCTTGAGAAGAATCATAAGCATTAGAATGACATGTATCATTGGCAGTAAGGACCAATGCTTCAGACCGAGCCAAATCAGAACCAGAAACAGCCAAATCAGAATTAAAAGCAGCACATTGTCTCCTAGATAGGGCATTCGCCACCACATTCTCCCTTCCCTACTTGTATTCCACAATCAAAGCATACCTTAAAAGCTTAGAAATCCACTTTTGTTGAGCTGGGGTACCCACCCTTTGTTCCAACAGATATTTAAGACTATGGCGGTCTGTCTTGATAATGAAAGGTCTTCCCAACAGGTAAGGTCTCCACTTCTTTACTGCCACCACCAAAGCAAAGAGCTTCTTCTCATAAGTGGAGAGAGAAAGCTTACTACCCTTCAAGGCTTGGCTATGATAAGCAATAGGCCTGTGATCTTGCATCAAAATAGCTCCAAGGCCTAACCCAGAAGCATCACACTCCACAATGAAGGTTTTTGTAAAATCAGGTAAGGCCAATACTGGAGGACAAGAAACAGCTTGCTTAAGCCTTTGAAAAGCAATGGTAGCTTTAGAGGTCCAAACAAATGAATCCTTCTTCAAAAGGGCAGTTAAAGGAGCAGAAATTTGGCCATACCCCTTCACAAACTTCCTATAATACCCAGTCAAACCAAGGAACCCCCTTAAGGCTTTAACATCTTTAAGAATTGGCCACTGTTGCATCGCAGCAGTCTTCTTAGGGCCAGTTCTAACTCCCTCTCCAGAAATAAGGTGTCCTAGGTACTCCACCTCATCACAAGTAAAGGTGCATTTAGACTGTTTAGCAAAGAGCTGGTGCTTGGCTAATGTTTCTAAAACCACCCTAAGATGTCCAAGGTGATCAGATAAGGTCTAGATGTAAACTAGTATATCATCAAAGAAAATAAGGACAAACTTCCTCAAAAAAGGCCTAAAGATAGCATTCATTAAGGATTGGAAGGTGGAGGGGGCATTGGTAAAGCCAAAAGGCATAACCAAGAATTCATAATGCCCCTCATGTGTCCTAAAAGAAATTTTGGGTATATCCTCCTCCCTCATTCTGATTTAAAGGTAACCAGACCTCAAATCCAACTTAGAAAACACACAAGCCCCACCCAACTCATCCAACAACTCATCAATGACTGGAATAGGGCATTTGTCCTTAATAGTTTCTTGATTCAAAGCTCTATAGTCAATGCACATCCTCCATGACCCATTAGCCTTCCTTACCAACAAAACAGGTGATGCAAATGGACTGCAACTATGTCTAATTGAACCCACAGGCAGCAAGTCCTTAACTATTTTCTCAATTTCATTCTTTTGATAAAAGGGGTACCTGTATGGTCTTTGGCAAATAGCTTGAGCACCCTCCTTGAGCTAAATTTGATGCTCATGCCCTCTAATGGGAGGTAAACCAACAGGAGTAGCAAAGACTGCCTCAAACTCCTTAAGCAAGGCAGCAACCTGAGTAGGAACAGAAGCAAACCCTTCTGCAGGCACTTGAACAGCCCCCTCTGCAGAACTACTGGAATCAAAAATCTACAAAACTAAGCCTCTTTTAACAGGTTCCTTCAGGAAATGAAGGCCATCTTGAATGAGAGTTCCTTCTGCCCCTTTCAAACCATGAAATATTACAGTCCTCTGATCATATAGGAAGCACATGGTAAGCAGCTTGAAGTCCCACTGAATTACTCCAAGGGTACTCAACCACTGAGTGCCTAAGATCAAATCACACCCCCCATAGGTAGAACATGCAACTGAACCAAGAATTGATGACCCTGCAAATTCATAGGAACATCCTTGCACAAGCCATGAGTTTTAAGTACCTCACCATTAGCAACCTTAACCTCCAAGATTTATGTACTATCCAAAGGAATATGCAATTGAGAAAACAGTGAGGGGTCAACAAAGTTATGAGTGCTGCATGAATCTATCAAAATTACCACAGATTTACACTTAACTCTACCCTTCACCCTCATAGTCCTAGAAGTAGGAGTACCACTTAAAGCATAAAATGTAATACCAGCCTCCTCAACACTATTATCTTGACAACTTAAGGACTCTTCAAACACATAACTACCAATACTATCATCTAAGTTAGTAATGTGCACACCTGAATTAGCATTAGGCATAAATTCTACACAATCAAGAAGGAAAAGCATAGCATTTTTACACTTATGACCAGGACCCCATTTCTCATCACAATTGTAACATAAACCCTTTTTCTCTCTTTCCTCCATTTGAGCAGGTGAAATTATTTTAAGTGGTAGCCTATTATTCTTGTTATCTGTCAAGGTTGGTACTTTAGGAGGTGGACCAAGAATTGGGGGCTTACCTGGTTCCAATTGATTCTTGAAATTCTTTCTACAGCTCCAATTGTATTCCTCTTGAATTTTGGAAAATCCAAAAGCCTCGTTCAGTGACTGAGGATTGAGAATACGTACAGGAAGTCTAATCTCATCTTTCAACCCACTGAGAAAGCAACTCAGTTTGTGTGAAGCTGATAAGCCTTTGATCCTGTTTGACAAAACTTTGAATTGGGCCTTATATACTACCACAGTAGAAGTTTGCCTCAATCTTGTTAGTGTCTCCATGGGGTCATCATATGCAGTGGTACCAAACCTCACATGCAAAGCTTGAGTTAAAGAATTCCAATCATGAAACACCCCTGTTTCTTCACCTTCTTGGAACCAAATTAGGGCCTCACGTTCCATGTGAAATAAAGCTAACATCAACTTTTCTCCAAAAGGGGTATTGTAGTATCTGAAATAGTGATTAGCTTAATAGACCCAACTCATAGGATCTTCTCCAAAGAATCTTGGAAATTCCGATTTCATGGTGCGAGATACAGGCACTAACACAGAACCAGAATTAGGATTCACATTCTCACCATTTCTCTGAGACTAAAATCCTTGGGAGCCTTGACCAAAAGAACTTAATTTCTGTAACACCATATTCAACTGTTGACTCATCTCATTCAGAGTTCTTGTGTGAATTTCCTGTACAGTTCGCATCTTCTGGAATTCCTCCGTATGATGATCTGTTGTGGTTTGAAGCGATGCAATAGCTTCATTGGTCGTTGCTGCAGCACGCGTCTCTGCCATGGTTGATCAGGAAAACCTGCTCTGATACCAAATTGCAAGGAATATCAATGGCTAAAGGAATAGTAACTGATTTAGAGGACAGCTGGTCCTCCTGAGCAAGATACGGGAAACAAGGGATTAAAGAAAGAAAGAAATAGAAAAGATAGAGAAAATGAGGTAGAAAAGATAGAGAAACTGAGATAGAAAAGAATAGGATATTCGTTAGTCAAAATTGTTCCCTTTCTTCCCTCATACACGTGCCTTTATATACATGGTTTCAACTAACTCTCCAGCTCACACTACTCTGCCAGCCACACATTACAACTGCTACTAACACAACTCAGTCCTATTAAGCCGGCCTCACTAACTATATTCACTTACAAGCCTCATACAACAGTAAAACATACCATAGACACGGTATTGAATCACAATGTCTAACATAACCCACTCTTCACTACACAGTAATGATCCTAACAGAAGAACTCGGTAAAAAACCTATCTGCGACCCTCCAAGTTGAAATCAATCTACTAGAGAATAAAGTTGGAGTACACGAATAACAAAAGACTCTCCAAGCCTAGTCTACCCCATGTACTTGAGTCCTCCAAGCTCCTGCTACCAACGGACTTCTAGGAGTCTTGTCTTTTTTAGCTTTCTGGATCCTGCAATTCAGCCCGATTGCATCCGCCAATGAATGACTCCTTCCAATACTTTCTAACAACACCAAAATCTCACTTGACACTTAGAATGGGTGTGGTAAGTGTTTGGACTAACAAACTCTCACGGATCTAGAGATGGAGAGGTAAGAATTGAGGAAAACTATAAGGAAATGTGTAAATGGTTGTCGGTATAATAATCTCTAACTCTTAAGTGTATTTACTAGGGTTTTCTCTCTAAAAAACACTCCTTACAATTCGTGGGTAATAAGGGTATTTATAGTGTGAGTAAAGAATTTGGTAAAACAAATAAACTTTTTGTCAAACAGAGAGTTTCGCGAGTACTTTGCAAGATGGCCCTTCTCACGAAACACTCGCAAACTCGACAACTTGGCACGACTCTTCAACTTCCAGTCATGTGCTTCACACGTAGCCTTTTCCACTGATTCATCTTTTGAAGCTTGATTCTTTACTGATCTCTCACACTCATCCCTTACAAATAAATCCACATACAAACAGGGAAAATGATTGAAGAAATTACAGTCAGATTTGGCTCGGAATTAAAGCAAACACAAGATAATTAAAAATCACAACTTTACAACTCTCTTGTCTAATGGAATTCAAGAGTTAATGTGGATTGACTCTTTAACTAGTTTTTTGAACTTCTACTCAAAAAAAAAAAAAAAAAAAACTAGTTTTTTGAACTGGTGCTGTCTTTTTCAGCAATCAAGGCATAAAGATTCTCTTCTAGGCAAGCTTGAAATTTCAGTTTTACAGCTGTCTTTTTGAAGCAGATAATTGACAGTTATAAGAACTGACTGATGTTTTTACCACGAGATAGCATCATACAAAAGTTTCAGAACAGTAAAAGACAACATAGCACAGGGTCTCTTTTTCCTTTCACTCCTTTATCCATGAATCTGCTTTAGGCACTTGTTTAATATTAATACATGATATATGTTTGAAGGAAAAGCAAGTCAATTAGTGTATCATATTAGAAATGTATGCAGAATTGCCATTTGATATTTGTTCTTTTCACCTTGTCATTTCACTAGGTTTACTTTCATGATCCTATAGATGAAATCTGATGGATTTGATGGGTTGTGTGTCTGTGTTGAGAGAACATGGCTTTCCACATGGGTTTCTTGATGAGGGTTTACATTTGCTGATTTTCAGGTTTTTCATCCTCAATCAGGGGAATAGCAGAATTTAAGCCCACAAAAAATAAGGTCCATCAATCCATTTTATCAACCTGTTTGTTATAAACAAGACTAGTCTTTTATTTATCTATTAAATTCTAAATTCGACTAATCTTTGGTCTCTTTGAGTACAAAAATTGATTTTTTTGGTACCAACTTCAATCTAAAATCTACTTCTTCTAGCAGTAACTTTAAACCCTTTTTTATGTGTTAATTAAATTTGCTTTGAAGTGGCATCTCTTGGTTGGTACTAAAAGAAAATCCATATGAGTAAATTTAGAAACAAATACTGTTTGCTAATAACTTAACAAAAAGGCATCTTTTGTTTTGCACATTTGTTGGATAAAATAAAGTGGACTGTTCTATAGGTGTCAGAACAGGGTCAGTAGGAGTGCACATGGATGTCTTGTTGAAAGTGACTAATATAACAATTGTAGTTATGGAGAAGTGGCCTATATATAATAGCCTTAAATTGACTGAATGTGCTTAGTTCTTGATCATTATATTTATATTCTTGAGGGTAGTAAATCTGCTTTAGTGGATTCTCAAGGAAAAGATTTGTTGATTAAATACATTCTTGCTGATGGGGTCTTTGTGTCTTGATATTTTGTCAGTCAAGGCATTGATTGTTGGTGGTGGAATGGAACATCCTGATTGTTGTTGCATGCCTGAGTTACCTAATTAGTTCTTCGTTGGGTTGGGACTTGAGATTGAGATTTTCTATGCTTTCTAAAGCTTAATTAAAGAGAGATTGTGTTTCAACCAAATTCATTGGATAAAACTAAATAGTTTATTCACCTTCTTTTACTTTCAACCGAATTCAGTATGCTAAATAATGAGTTCACATTTATGAGCTTTAGTATTTGTATTTGTAACTAACATTGGTGTTTGACTGTGTGCTCTCAGCCTCTCACCAAGGCATGTGATTTACAGGTTATCACTTGTATGCAGCTATGAGGATTCTTAAATCAAAATTGGTCACGATGCCTATAATAAAATTTGATGTCCAGCCCAGCATCTTGTTTTGATTATTTGAAGGACGTCGTTCTTTTATCAAAATGTACTTTGATAGATTAGTCTCTTTGTGACAAATGTATATTTACTTGTTTAGCATCTGTTGTTATTTGATGTATTTGTTCTTAGGGGTGTATGTTATGAAATAAATGCAAGTTGGATTTGCATGGGATAACGTTAATTTTATAAATGTCTTGTTGGTTTGCTTTGTACTCCTGGTTAAGCCAATCTGGAAAGCAATGCTGAGATAGATAATGTGGCAATCCTGACCCTGACCCTGGGGCCAATGTCCCTGTCTTCCCTCAACCTCCTTAAAGCATTACCATCTTTCCTTCAAAAAATTCTTCCTCTTTTCTTGTTTATCTTAACTTTCGCAGTTATATTAAATAATGAATATATGTACTCTTCTCTTTCAATCTGTGCAACTTTCAATTGATTTTAAAGTTAAAACAACTTCAATCAAAACCAAAAGTGTCAGTTCCACCAATATAACCTTCCCCTATTGCTTATTACAGTATTACTAACTAGTATCATATTGATGTTTTCAGGGAGAAAAATGATGGAGAAAGAGATAAAGAGGTAAGCACTAATTTAATAAAGGTGGCAGGGAAAAGTCCTAGGAAAGGCCATGATGCAAACGAACTAGCTACTACAGTTTTAACTAATATTCAATTAATCGGATAGAATTCTTATAGTCCCACCAGCATTATGTTGAAACCATATACATATATGCATAATTTAAATAGGTAGATAAGTAGTGGAAATTCCTCAATATTGAAGTGCCATTCACCGGGAACAAAAAATTTGGCTGACAGGTGATCTGGCACATAGATGTATGGGTTGGTATTACACCTCTCTCTCTCTCTCTCTCTCTCTCTCTCTCATCTCTATATTTCTAAAACCTGAAGTGTAGCATTTATTGTTCTACGCTTCAGTTGAGCCACCTTAGCGTCATTATTTTTTAACTTTTTTATTTTTTTTTCCAATTTTTCTATAATTGTTTTTAACATTTAATTTTAATATTTACACTTCTCCAACTTTTCTCCCTCCCTTACCTTTTCATCTCCCCACTACTTCTCCAATCTTTTCCCCTTCCTTACCTTTTCATCTCCCTACTACCCTATAAATTAATATCATTCTTCCTCTTTCCCTTCATATTCCTTTATTTTTGTCTTTTCTTATTTACACCCTCTAACTATAAATTTGTCACTATCTCTTACATTCTATGCATAGTTTTCCCTCACAACAAAAAGGTTCTCTCTCTCTCTCTCTCTCTCTCTCTCTCTCTCTCTCTCTCAATTTTTT
Organism: Quercus ilex subsp. ballota; assembly: GCA_032727855.1. Taxonomy (NCBI): domain Eukaryota; kingdom Viridiplantae; phylum Streptophyta; class Magnoliopsida; order Fagales; family Fagaceae; genus Quercus; species Quercus ilex. The sequence goes on along the minus strand of CM064911.1, from coordinate 25,286,647 downwards.
GATGGATTTTTTTTTTTTTAATTTTTCTTGCATATTTGCTTTAGGTTGATAATTATTTATACTCTTTAAAACTCTACCTTGGGTTAATGTGATTTAGTTTTGTTTTTAAATTTTTTTTTTTTTTTTTTTTTTTGGTTCTCTTTGATTGTTAAATGTTATCGTATTGCGTTATAAAGAATTAAATATAACATATAAAAATATAATATTATTCTATTACATAGCATGAATTGGATAATTTGGTATTTATTGTAAATTGATATTTCTTTTATTACATAACATGATTTTTTATATTGTTCAATTTAGATGTTAACTATGAGACTTTACTAATTTTTGTTTATTATTTAATCCTTTGTGGTGGACAAAGTATTCTTAATAATTGTATTAGAAGTACACTATAATGCCATTTATTTAGAAAAAAGCAAAGGTTAACCAAATGAAAATAATCGGATGGATGACAAATTTTAGCTTTTGCAATTATTATTATTATTATTATTATAACAATGCATATATAGAAATTTAAGTCTTAGATTTTGCTAATAATTGTTTATTTGATAATATGTTTTGGGTGGATGAAATTACAACAAATTGTTTTCCTAATTGGTCCAATAAATCATTGTTAAGTTTTATTAATTTTCTTAGTTACATTTTTTCGTATTTTGGATTGTAGGCAGAAAAAATAAGGTTTGGGAACGTTTGTTTTAAACTAAAAGAATAATTTCCAAATTTTATATTCTTTTTAATGATTCACAAAATGTTATAAATAACTTTTATTAAAAAAAATGAATATTTTTGTTAACTTGCCTTTAGAATTTCAAAGAAAAATTATATTGTTTTCATTTTGATACAACAAAATTTATATTTATGATTTATAATTATTCCTATATTATATTTATGATTGTTCTTATAATAAATAAAAATATGATTACGAAATACATTACTCTTTATTAAATTAGTTTAAATTGTAAAAAAAATAATAATAATAAAACCACCATAAAATAATTATCACGCGCAATATGCGGGTTCACGGCTTGTGTTTATAATAGTTGAAACCTATTAGGTAATTGGGATGATAACAAGGACATGTTTGGAAAATGTCAAGCTAGAATAATAGATACCATAAATGGTGCATCTTGAGACAAATAATGACTAAATCTTTGTCAATATTGGGTTTCAATATATTATGAAGCCAAAAGTATTCTGTTCCTCATCTGTAATTTGGACTTATCCCAAAAAAAAAAAAAAAAAATCTATTTCTGATCTGTAATTTGGATTTTAATTTCAGTTAAGTAAAGAACCTGACCTACAAGAAAGACATTTGGCTTTGGGGAATCTTCAAGGCCTTGTACTGCGTGAAGCAGCCAAAGTCAGTACTAAGGCTTACCAGGCTTTTCTATCCCACAGCACAGGTTAAGAAATCCCAGTAAGTACTCTTTACTTTAGAGTTGCAATACCCTATTGGAGAATCTTGTGAATCTTATGGCTTGTAAAAGAAAGGAGAGCTTTCTTGTTGAATCTGAATCTTATTGATTAGAAAATGAAAAAATGAGAAAGCTCAATTAACAAAATGTACAGGCTCTGTTTTATATACAACTAACAGCTCTAACAAACTAACAAAAAAAGGAATAGAACAATAGATACAAGACATGTGGCTTAATGACGTGTTTAAAGCTAAAACTAATAACGGAAAAAAACTCACGTGTCTGCCACACAGGTTTTCACTAATCCATACGACATCATTTTTAACCGCTTCTTCTTTCCTTTTAGTGAAACGTCTTCCTTTGCTTCTTCAAGTTTTCCCTTCTGCTTATTAAGTTTCTGGACTTGGTTTTCATCTTGAATTTCAACCCTCCCCCTCAAGTCTTGAATTTTAGGATTCAAGACTCGATCTTCCAAACAAGTATCTTTAGCAGTTGGAGCAGATATGTCAATCATGCCCAGCTTATTCATCAATCTAAAAAAGGATGGTAAACCCAAAGCCTTGGCGAAAATATCTGCTACTTGAAGATTACTTGAAACATGGAAAATCCTTATTACTCCTGCTATTTTGTCTCTCACAAGGTGGCAACCCACCTCTACGTGCTTCGTTCTCTCGTGAAATACTAGGTTAGTTGCAATATGTAAGGCAGCTTGGTTATCACATAATAGAATTGCACTTTTAGGGTGATCAATTCTCAAATCTCTAAGTAGTTATAGTATCCAAATTATCTTACAAGTTGTGGTTGCCATAGCTTTGTACTCTGCCTCAGTAGATGACCTTGAAACTGTGCTTTGTTTCTTTGATCTCCAAGACACTAGCAACTAGCCCAATCTGTATCACAAAAGGCCTAAACTTGCAAGTCTAACTTAGCAGGAAAGAAAAGTTCTTTGCCAGGAGAACCCTTTACATAATGAAGAATTCTATGAGCAGCTTTCAAATATGATTCTCTAGGCTCAGAAAGGAATTGACTTAATCTATGCACTGTATATGTAATATCTGGCCTTGTTAAAGTCAAATATAGAAACCTACCAGTCAATCTTCTATATTGACTTGAATCTACAATTGGCCTTCCTTCATCTTTGGAGAGATGAAGATTCTGCTCCATTGGAGTGTTACTAGTTTAGAACCAATCAAACCTGTGTCTTGTAGAATCTCCAATGCATATTTCCTCTGATTCAAGGTAATTCCTCTTTCATTCCTTGCAACTTCAAGTCCCAAGAAATACTTGAGGGAACCAAGATCTTTTAAGCCAAAATTCTTGTCAAGTACTTGCTTTAGATCAGCTATACAATCAGTATCATTCCCTGTGAGAAGTATGTCATCAACATACACGAATAGCACTATAAAGGATGATCCTTGAGTATATGTAAAGAGTGAATAATCAGCCTTAGATTGGATGAAACCAAAATTCAAAATTGTATAGGAGAACTTGGCAACCCATTGCCTGGAAGCCTGTTTTAAACCATATAAACTCTTGTTAAGCATACAAACTAACACACGATTACTGCAAGAAACATGCTCCCCCTTACTGTGAAAGCCAGGAGGAAGAGACATGTAAACTTCTTCATCCAAATCCCATGAAGAAAGGCATTATTAACATCCATCTTATGTAAACACCAGCCTTTCTTAGCAGCCATAGAAAGAACAATTCTAATTGAGACAGACTTTGCTATAGGAGAAAAAGCATCTGTGTAACCCTTAGCCACAAGATGAGCCTTATACCTCTCAATAGAACCATCAAAATGATATTTGATTTTGTATACCCACTTACCACCAATAGGAATCTTACCAAGAGGTGAAGAAGTCAAGGTCTAAGGGTTGTTAAGATCTAAAACATGGATTTCTTTGTCCATAGCAGTTTTCCAATCTGAAGATCGGACTGCTTGATGGAAAGATGTAGGTTCATTAGGGGTAGCTTGGACAGCAAAAATAAAATGTTTATAGGCTTTATTAAGATAAGAGTAAGGAAATCTGAAATGTCATATGGCAGACCTGAAGGAGGTTTGGATAGAACAGTGTGACAAGAATAATCTTGAAGGTAAGAAGGGGCTTTGTGAGGTCTAGATGATCTTCTAATGGAAGAAATAGGCCTTTGAATAGGATTAGGAACTAAATCAAGTTCAGTACTATCAGTAGTAGGTGTAAGTGTAGAAGAAGGAACAAAATCAGTACTATGAGTAACATCTGCAAAAACAGTACTGCAAAATCAGATGGTGGGGAAGTAACAAATGATGGGGAAGATGGTGAATCTGGAATGCAGTGTGGAAAAACAAAATTGTGAAGAAGATCAGAATTATAATTGGAATTAGAAGGAGAGGAATGAATGGAGGCAAAGGGGAAAACAGATTCATAAAAATAGATATCTCTAGAAACAAAATTAGTGTTGGATTCCAAATCCAAGACTTTGTACCTTTGATACCATGAGGGTAACCAAGGAAAACACATTTTCAAGCTCTAGGAGCAAATTTATTTCTGTTGTGAGAAAGAGTAGAAATAAAGCACAAGCATCCAAAGGTTCTCAAATGAGTATAAGAAGGAGGTTGGTTGAATAGAAGCTCATAGGGATTTTTATATTTCAAAACTTTTGAAGGCAGCTTGTTTATGAGATAAACAGCAGTAAGTATGCAATCACCCCACAAGTTTAAAGGTAAGGAAGATTGAAACTTTAAGGCTCTGGCAACATTTAAAATATGTTGATGCTCGCACCCTCCACAAGTCCACCCGTTCTTAAGTTGGGGGAGCAAGTGCCATGTTAGTTAGAGCCCAATACATTGTTGATTTGTTGTGATGAATTTCAAAGCTGGCTGTGCAAGTCAATACTCAATTCTGACCATGCCTTGGAAGCATAAAGTGGTGGCCCTAGTTTATATACCTTAGAAAGTAAAAATAAACTAAATTTCTAGCTTCATGTTTTTTTTTTTTTTTTTTTTTTTTTAATATTTGTTAGCATTCAATAATTAAGACTTATTGCCTTTCTTTTTAAAGTTTATCTACTTCAGTTGTATGGGATAAGATGTAACATATTTTCTAATTATAGGTTCTTTCTTTTTTATTGCAAGCATGCAAGCACTAATGCAATTTGAGAAGTAGGAAGCATATGAGAATTAGATTGGTGGTTTAGTTGCTTCTTCTTTTTTTTCTTTTTTTCTTTTCTTTTAATTAGTCATTTTGAAAACTTGGAACTATTTGAATACTAGATTGGTGTTTTAGTTTTTACATGAGAATGGAGTTCAATTGGAATTGAACAATTGTGTTTATGTTTATATTTTGAATTGGGCTATTAATTTTTGATCATCTGAAAGAGTGCATCCATTTTTTTTTAAAACAAATACTTATTTCAACAGTTATAGACTGTTGAAACTTATCTTAAGACAACTTTTGTCGACTACTCAATGCATGTGGATAAAGGTAATAAGTATACTATATGTGCATAAGTTTCAACGGTTTTTAATAATTTTTCGACATTTAATAACAATTGATAAAGGCGAACCACATTTTTCAATGGTCACATAGGCCGTAGAAAAAACTTCTCAACATCATTTTTAGTAGCGGTTCTTAACGGTCATTTTAACTGTCGAAAATACTTTTTCCGATGGTTTCTAGTACTTTTTTCAATGGTTTAGCCTAAGGTTTATTGTGGGATTAATCTAGGTAAGAAGCCTAGGTTGTCCTGCATCATTTTGTTTCATCATATATTTTATATTTATAGATTTTCCCAGCAAACTTTGTAATAGAAAAAAGTTCTTATTATAGAGCTAAGAAGAAAGAAGAGAAATTTAGCTCTGTGGGAATGCCTCTTTACAAGAAGGAAAATGAGAAGGAAAAAAGAAGAAGAAGAAGAAGAAGAAGAAGAAGAAATTGTGCAATTGGTTATAGAACTATGAAACTATCTTGGCTATTCAGCTCCAATATCCAAAAAAAGGTTTTGGAAAATTTACCAATTAAAGAAGAAAGCCCAGTTTGGCTTTGCTATTAGGCCGTATGTTAGGTGTGTAGTTGTATGTGTGTGTGGCATTGCTAATGGGGAGTGCATGTGGTACTGATGAGGCATGCATGTGTTGCTTCATGGTAAGGTGTTGCAAGGTGTGCATGGGTTGCTGATGAGGGGTGTGTCTGTTGCTGATGGGGCATGCCTGCGTAGCTCATAAGGTGTGCATGTGCCAGTGCGGCCAGAGTGTATAATGTGTCTATGCTATAGATAATGTTGTATTTGCTTAGCTAGCATTGTATACTTGTATTTTAGTATAGATATACTTGTATTACTTGTATTGGTAATATGTCTACATCAGCCTTGTGTGGCATTAGAGTTAGCTAATATAGTTAGTTAGTTAGGAAGTGTAGGAGGGAATTGGCTAGCAAGGTGGTTACACAGCTGGCTTGGAGTTAGCTACTGAGGGGTATTAGACTAGGGAGATGTGTATGGAAAAGGAATGAACTTGATTGATGCTTTACCAGAATTCCTCTCTCTATTCTCTCTATCTCTCTATTCTCACTTTTCCCCTGTTCTTGGAGGCTTGTTATCCTCAAAATTAACTATCAATTTTCTTAATTCTTAGCATTTGGTATTAGAGCAAGGCTTTCCTCAGCCATGGCTGAGACACGTTCAACCATTGCTACAACTCAAGAAGCTATTGCTTCGTTTAGGACTGCGTCTGATCATTATGCTAAAGAAATTCAAGAAATGCAAACTATTCAAGAAGTGCATACGCATACTTTGAATGAGATGAATCAACAATTAGCAATTCTAGTGCAGAGGTGTAGTGGTTTTGATCAAGGAGGATTGCCTCAATCTCCAACAAATGGTGAATCCAGATATGCTAATTCTTCAACATTGACTCTATCTCACCCTATGAGGTTGGAATTTCCAAAGTTCTCTGGGGGAGATCCTACAAGCTGGGTTTACAAAGCCAACCAATATTTCAAGAATTATAATACACTAGTTGCAGAGAAGTTGATGCTAGCCTCATTTCATATGGAGGGTGAGGCTTTAATATGGTTCCAAGATAGTGAAGAAGTAGGAATTCTTGTTGATTGGGAGTCATTGATTCAAGCCTTGCACATTAGATTTGGTGCCAGGGCCTATGATGATCCTATGGAAACACTCACTAGGCTAAGGCAAACTACTTAATTGTCTTTGTATAAAGCCCAATTTGAAATTATGTCCAATAGGATTAAAGGGTTATCTCTTGCTCACAAGTCAAGTTGCTTCCTTTGTGGATTAAGGAATGAAATAAGGCTGCCAGTGAGGATGCTCAGTCCCAAGTCATTGAATGAGGCTTTCGGTTTGGCAAAGATCCAAGAAGAATATAATTGGAGTTGTAAAAAGAGTGCTAAGGTCCAAGTGGATCAAGGAAAGCCTTCCATTTTAGGTGCTCCTCCTAAATCTACTTCTCTTTTGGAGTCTAAAGCTAGGCTGCCCATTAAAAGAATCTCTCATGCTCAAATGGAAGGAAGGAAGAAGAAGGGATTATGTTATAATTGTGATGAGAAGTGGGATCCTGGCCACAAGTGCAAGAATGCAATGCTATTTCTTCTAGATTATGTGGAGTTGGCTCAAGAAAACAACAATTATGGAGTTCATATAATTGAATTGGAGGAGAATGGAAATGTAGACCAGATTGGGCAAGATCAAGAGGAAGCTGAGATCACTCTTTATGCTTTGAGTGGCACTCCAACTTCAGGAACTATAAGAGTCATAGGAAGGATTAAACATAGGTCTTTTGTGATTCTCATTGATTCAGGAAGTACTCATAACTTCATTGATGCTGCATTGGCGTCATAGTTGCATATTCATGTTGATGCTTCTCAAATTCTAGAAGTTAAGGTTGCTAATGGTGATCTAATCAAGACTCAAGGTGTTTGTGAGGAAATGCCAATCTTGCTACAAGGGCCTGAGTTCTTGGTACACTTGCATGTGTTGCCAATAGGGAGGGGGGGGGGGGGGGGAAGGGGTTGTGATTTAGTTATAAGAACTCAGTGGTTGGGCACTGTGGGAGTAATTCAGTGGGATTTTAAGTGGCTTACAATGAGTTTTTGTTATTCTCACAGGTAGGTTTTGTTACAAGGGTTGAGGAATGCAGGGTCTTAATTGCAAGACGGAGATACTTTCTTGAAGCAGTCAATTAAGAGGGGATTGGTTCTCCAAATTTCACTTCAACCTCATTTGTTATTTGCAGAAGGTCCAGTTCAGTTGCCTGAAGAGATTGCTGCCTTGTTAACTGAGTTCAAATTTGTTTTTGTTACTCCTGAGGGGCTGCCTCCCTTAAGGGATCATGAACATCAAATCAGCTTGAAGGATGGAGCTCAAGCTATTTGTCAGAGGCCTTACAGGTACCCTTACTACCAAAAAAATGAAATTGAGAAAATTGTCAAAGAATTGTTGTCTGTTGGGTTTATCAGAAACAGTAGTAGTCCTTTTGCTTCACCAGTTCTCTTAGTTAGGAAGGCTGATGGTTCTTGGAGAATGTGTATTGATTATAGGGCTTTAAATCAAGAAACCATTAAGGATAAATACCCTATACCTGTCATTGATGAATTGTTGGATGAATTGTTTGGTGCTACTGTTTTCTCTAAGCTTGATTTAAGGTCTGGTTACCACCAGATCAGAATAAAGGAAGAAGACATCCCTAAATTTGCCTTTAGGACTCATAAGGGTCATTATGAGTTTTTGGTGATGCCATTTGGCTTAACCAATACTCCTTCCACCTTTCAATCCCTTATAAATTCCATTTTTAAACCTTACTTAAGGAAATTTATCTTGGTGTTTTTTGATGACATTCTTGTCTATAGCAAGAATCTGATTAATCATGTGGGGCATCTTCGTTTGTTGTTAGAAGTTTTGGTTAAACATCAATTGTATGCTAAGCAATCTAAATATGTGTTTACTTGTAAGGAGGTGGAATATTTAGGGCATCTTATCTCAAGTAATGGGGTCAGAACATACCTAAGAAAGACTGCTACTATGCAGTAGTGGCCTATTCCCAGGGATGTTAAGGCTTTAAGAGGATTCTTAGGCTTGACTAGCTATTATAGGAAGTTTGTAAAGGGTTATGGTCAGATTGCAGCTCCTTTGACAGCCTTGTTGAGAAAGGATTCCTTTGTTTTGGACTTCTGAAGTTTCCCATGCCTTTCAACTCCTTAAGGATGCCATGACAAATCCACCTGTGTTAGCATTACCTGACTTCACCAACCCCTTTGTTGTAGAGTGTGATGCATCTAGATTGGGTGTTGGGGCTGTCTTAATGCAGAATCAAAGGCCAATTGCCTTTCACTGCCAAGCTTTGAAGGGTAAAAATCTTGCTCTTTCCACTTATGAAAAAGAATTGTTAGCATTGGTGGTGGTAGTGAAGAAGTTGAGACCTTAGCTACTTGGAAGACCCTTTGTGATCAAGACAGACCATCAAAGTCTCAAATATTTGCTAGAACAAAAAATTGGAACTCCTACTCAGCAAAAATGGATCACCAAGCTTCTTGGTTATGCATTTCTGGTAGAGTATAAGCATGGCAAGGAGAACTTGGTTGCTGATGCACTATCTAGAAAGAAGGCTACTATGGATGTTACTGCTAATTTTGATAACGTGGGCACCTTATGCATCATTTCTTTTCCCACTTCCACTTGGCTTGATGATCTCAAGTCTAGCTATGAGTCTGATCCTACCATTTAGCAAATCGTTCATGCCATTAAGTCAGGGTAGAATGTTCCTGATTGTTTTACCTTTTGCAATTACTTGTTGTTTTATAAAGGAAGATTGTATTTGGGAGGTTCTGCTCAGGATTTAAAGGCTAATGTGTTGCAACAGGTGCATGCTAGTCCTTTAGGGGGTCATTCTGGATATTTGAAGTCTTTCCAAAGGCTCAAGAAGGATTTTTATTAGACTAGTATGGTAAGGGGCTTAAAACAGTTTGTTAGGGAGTGTGATACTTGCCAAAGGTTGAAGAGTGATACTTGCTTCCCTGCTGGTCTGTTACAGCCCTTGGCTGTTCCTAATTGACTTTGGCTTAACATTAGTATGGATTTTGTGGAAGGGTTGCCTAAGTCTCAAAAAAGTCAGTGGTATTTGTTGTGGTGGACAGGTTTACTAAGTATGTTCATTTCATTCCATTAACTCACCTGTACACAGCTGCTAAAATTGCTCGATTGTTCATGCAATTTGTGTTTAAGTTACATGGAATTCCCTCTACCATTGTTAGTGACAAGGATCTAGTGTTTACCACTAAATTATGGTCTGAATTGATGAAATTGCAAGGGATTAGTCTGGCCATGTCATCTTTATATCACCTCCAAATTGATGGCCAAACTGAAGTAGTGAATAAGAGTTTGGAGCACTATTTAAGAGCCTTTGCTGCTAACAGACCTCATTCTTGGGTGGACTGGCTTCCTTTTGCTGAGTTTTGGTTTAATACTAACTTTCATACCTCCTTAAGCTCACTTCATTTTAGGCTCTTTATGGATATCCTCATCCTAAGGTTGTGGATTATGTTCCAGGTACTACAAGGGTAGCAGCTGTTGATTCATTTTTACAGGATAGGCAGTAACTCTTCTCATTGCTTAAGCACAATTTGAATGCTACTCAAGAGAGAATGAAGTGATTTGCTGACAAGAAGAGAGTGGACAGGTCGGACAAAATTGGCCTATGCCATTTTCGTTCAAATTATATAGCCTTCTGCCCCTCTTCCCAAATTAATTAGGGAAATACCCCTCTTTTGTAACTTGATTTGCTCAAAATCGAGTTAAAAAAAAAAAAAAAAAATCTAAAGCCCTATAGTGACATTTTAAAGAGCCTATAATGACATTTTAAGGAACTATAGTGACCTTTTTGAACTTGACCTCTGTTAGGAACCCGGTGGTTCCCAATGGGGATTGATGGCAATTATAGGGGAATGGATGACTTAATTCGAGGTAGTCACCCTCCATAGAGAAATAGAGAGATTAAGAGAGAGAGAGATATACTAAATCACTAAGAAATTGGTTTATTCTTCATTGATATCTCATATTGGATTACAATCATGTATTTATAGGAGACTAGCTCTAATCTCATTGGCCCACATGGCCTTATCCTATTGGTTCTATTATTCTCCATGTGCATTAATAATTCCAACATGTGCTAAATGTGATTAACATGCTTGGAATTATACCTAACTAACTAACTACCTAACTAACTAAATCTCAATACAACAATTACTATCCATATGCTTATAGCATTCCTAACAACCTCCATGAACTTGAGTTATAGGTAATTTTTTTTTTACTTTTTTTTACCTATAACTCAAGTTCATGGAAGTCAAGTTACAAAACGCCACTATAGGTCCTTAAAACATCACTATAGGCTCCTTAAAAATGCCACTATAGGGCCTAACTCGATTTTAAGCAAATCGAGTTTTAAAAGAGGGGCATTTCCCTAATTAGTTTGGGAATGAGGGTAGAAGGCTATATAATTTGGGCGAAAAGGGCAATGGCCAATTTTGTCCTAGACAGGTCCTTTAAGGTAGGGGATTGGGTTTATCTTAGGCTGCAACCTTACAAGCAGGCCTCAGTTCAGTCTAGGAAGTTTGGAAAGCTAGCTCCTCGTTTCTATGGGCCCTTTTAGGTTCTGCAAAAGGTGGGAGAGGTCTCTTATAAGCTTGATCTGCCTGCAGAGTCCCAAATTCATCATGTGTTTCATGTCTCAAATCTTAAGGCTAAATTGGGTGCTCATGTGGTTCCTAGACCTTCCTTGCCTGTTGTGACTGAAGATTAGATTCTTGCTCCTGAACTCGTGGCTGTCTTGGACACTAGGTCTCATCAAAAGACTCATCACTCAAGTGCTAGTTCAATGGCAGGATGAGAGTAAGGAAGATGCTACTTGGGAGAGCTTGTTTGAATTGCAACAGAAGTTCCCACACCTTATGGGCAATGTGCTTTGAAGGGGAGGGAATTGTTAGGAGTGTGTAGTTGTATGTGTGTATGGCATTGCTACTGATATTAGGAGTGTGTAGTTGTATGTGTGTGTGGCATTTTTGATGGGGAGTGCATGTGGTGCTGATGAGGCATGCGTGTGTTGCTGCATGGTAAGGTGCTGCAGGGTGTGCGTGGGTTGTTGATGAGGGGTGTGTCTGTTGCTAATGGGGCATGCATGCGTAGCTGATGAGGTGTACATGCGCAGGTGCAGCCAGAGTGTATAATGTGTCTGTGCTATAGATAATGTTGTATTTGCTTAGCTGGCATTGTATAATTGAATTCCAGTATAGATATACTTGTATTACTTGTATTGGTGATATGTCTACATCAGCCTTGTGTGGCATTAGAGTTAGTTAATATAATTAGTTAGTTAGGAAGTGTTGGAGGGAATTGGCTGGCAAGGTGGTTATACAGCTGGAATTTTATTTCCATTTAACAATAAATATAAAAAAATTTAGATAGTTGTCACGTTTCAAAACAATGTTGAAAAGTAGCGTCTCGAGTGTCTAAAACTCGAGTTCCATGATAAAACTCGAGTTTTTAAGTCTCGCTTTGTAAGCGGATTGCTCCGAGGCGGAAAAAAATTCAAGTAAAAATCGAGTTTTAAAGACTCGAGTTCCGAAAAACGTCGCTATAGGGACTTAAAAACGTCACTATAGGGCTTAAAATGGAGTTATTAAAAAATTTAGCAGAAAAACGCCGCTATAGGGCTTTAAAACGTCACTATAGGACTTAAAAAGGCCACTATAGGGCTCCCTGAACCTGATATTGAACACTTATGAAAATTTTTGCAAGAAAACGCCGCTATAGGGCTTTAAAACGTCACTATAGGACTTAAAAACGCCACTATAAGGGCAATAAAACTACAATTTTTTTTGCATGGAACTTGAGTTTCTAAAACTCGAGATCTATGAATATGGATCTCGAGTTTCTAAAACTCGAGATGTCTAGTTTCCTTTATAGTTTCAAACATTGCCTAACTAACTATATACAAAGCCTTTGCACAGCTATTCTTCACATTCTCCCATACAGCTGGCTTGGAGTTAGTTACTAAGGGGTATTAGACTAGGGAGATGTGTATAGAAAAGTAATGAACTTGATTGATGCTTTACTAGAATTCCTCTCTCTATTCTCTCTATCTCTCTGTTCTCACTTTTCCCCTGTTCTTGGAGGCTTGTTGTCCTCGAAATCAACTATCAATTTTCATAATTCCTAGCACCGTACAGAGTAAGAGTAAGACAAAGTCTTTTTTATTTTATAGAAAAACCCATCCATTTTTTTGGATGAGTAAAGCCCATCTTCTTTATAAACAAGAAGTGGTATACCTTTTGTCACTTGAATCAAACCAAAATTGTGGGCTAACCTTCTTTCTTTTTTCTTTTTCTTTTTTTAGAGAGTCAAGTTTAGGATTCATGGGCTATTTTTTTTTTTTTTTTTTTTTTTATGAAATTCATGGGCTAAATTGATTTGTAGTAAATGAATGAAGATATCATGTGTTCATTTGGAATAATTTATTTAGCTGAAACTGAAATTTTTTTGCTGAAAGTACTATAGATAAAGATAAAAGTTAACTGAATAGTACATTAAGACTAATAAATAGTACCAAAAAGTGCAATGGGACTCATGAATAGTAGAAACTAAAATTGCAAATAAGCTGAAATTTTCAGCTTATCCCAAGCACACACCATATGTCATACTTATTTTTGTAGGGGGTGTTACACCTAATTTTTCTCATAAAATTTTTAAACGTGAAACCTAAATTTTTAGTGCATAGGCTAAAATAATTTTTCATAAATTTAAAAACATGAATTTGACTTTCACTTCTATGGAAATTGGAAAGTATATTACTACTTATTTATTCTTTGTAAAGTCAAATCTCTTATATTATTTTTTTTAGAGAAAAATCTCTTATATCATAATTTGACTTTCCCTTGTATAGAAATTATTGATGCCATTAGTATAATTAATTTCCATAAAATACTAGATTGACATAATTGCTCACAAAAAAAATTTTCTTAAGAATTTATAAGGGAATATGTTAAGTAAGAACGAATTACATCAATCATCCTTTTAATTGTTAATTGATTTTGTCTGTGCATATCAACCTTCCAATAAGATGTATATTGAAAGCAATTACCAAGATTACGTTAGTCATGTCTTTTTTATTTACTTAACATATTTGATCATGTGTGTGTATATATATATATATATATATATATATATATAATCGGAGCCTTTAACTTTTGGTTGACACTTCCACAATTTTTCACATCAACATTTTTTATTTATATTTTTAATTTAATTTAATTTGATTTGATTTTTTCGATTTTATAGCACCAAATTGCAAAAAAAAATTATTAAATTTATTTTTTTAAAAATAAAATTTAGTTGTTTGGTGCCATACAACCACTATACTTAAAGGAGACCTAAATTATCACCTAATCAGGGAATTTTTAGATTATCCTAACAAACCATATAATAACTCCATTAATATAAATCTATCCCAAAGGAGAATATTTCCATTAATTTGATAATTTCTACGTTGATGACATTAAAAAAAAAAAAATCTATCATATTTCCTTATATCTATCAATCACGTTTTCTTTCTCTTCTTTTTTTCATTTTTTTTTTTTACATTAACGTTGATTAGAAATTATAATTTTAATAGGATTTAAACTCTATAATTATATCAAATGAGACTCAACAAATATATATCATTTTTAATTTCAATAGGATTTAAATTTGATATCAAATGGACTCTACTAACATATTCATCCTTTAAAAAAAAAAAAATTATATAACCAAATTTGATTAGAAATCCACAAAACTAACCAAATTTGATTAGGAATCCATAACCCTATCCAAATTTGATTAAGAATCTGGAGGGACTCCAAATAGATTGGACCCAGAAAAAGGACGGGTTTCTAGCCCAACGAGCCTAATAATAAATTTTTAGAGCGTGGGTATAAGAACTAGTTCTATTTCATAGGGAAAGTCATAGTTACAATATAATAAAGGATGCTTCAAGCTAGCTTTAGGGTAACAACTCTCCTCGGCCAATTTTTAGGAGGTCTCTCTTTCAGTTTTCTTTCTCCTTTTTCCCTCCCTTTCCCAGAAATCCAAAAATCCCCTTTAATGTCACCTGTTTTCATGTTATATACTGCCTTTCTTTCACATTCCCACCGTACACGTGTAATTTCTATCCTGGGAATGCCTTTCTGTCCCATCCAACACCCCCCGGAACTTTTGCTTAGTGACCATAAAGCTGCTTGGTTACTGTTCAGATATCACCTCCACATTAATGCGGCCAGGGAGTTAGCTGGACAGCATTTAATGTGGAAGTAGCAGCTTTATGAGATATTTGCTATCTTCCCCGGTTCTTCCTGAGGTCTATATTCTTCTTCTCGTTCTAATACGACTTTGTGGGGTATCTTGGACAAAGAGATAGTTACCTCTACCTCAGACCGTGGTACCCGAGGTGAGTCTATCCTCGGCTGCATTTTGTGCTTTGTATATATGATTTCTATCACACCACATCTCTGTAACCATCCTCGAACAAGCAGATGTCCTCGGACTGGGCCTTTGGGCCCCAAACCTATTTTCCACGATTCCTACATCTTTTTAGATAACAAGCCCCACAGAATCCATAACCCTATATTATATTATAAATAGTTTTTTTTTTTTTTTTTTTTTTTGAGATTATTTGTTAGAATTTCAACTCGGCTTTTAATTTTTTATTACAGTCTCTTGCATTGATTTTGGTAATTGGAGCACCTTCTATTAGGTTTAATATTAACATATATGAGAGATATTTTGGTCAATTAAAAGAAGTTTGACGAAACATAAAAGGAAAAAGAACTAAAGAACGCACAATCTGGGAAAAAAAAAAAATAGAAGTGACTGTATTAGGCAAAGGCTCTTGGAGATTGTTGTTTTTATTTTTGGAATTCTTTACGTTGATGTATATGTATGTATTGGGTTTAATTTAATGGAATTTATCTTTGAAACTTTGGTTTTGATTGAATAATGAAAATGGCAGAAGAAGTATGTTCCAATATTTAGAGTCTTCTGTATATGTGTTGTTGTAGTTTAAACTTGGTATTTGAATTGTTAAATTGTTAATTCATAGTTTCATTGTTCACCTATTAATCACGAATAATAACATTGTTATTTGCAACCATTATGATATGGTATCAATGATGTGATCATTCTGAATGCTTTTCTTTAGAGATTAAATAGAGTCTATTTTATGATTAAAAAAATTTACAATTAAAAGACCTTTGAAATTACATTTTTTTTTTTAAATTATTGGATACGTTGGATCTTAAATGACTTCTATTAAACTTCATTTATGGCATTATTAAAAAGAAAACTCATATAGATAAGTATTAGGATATTATTTGGAACTATCATAATGAACTAATGTATTACACATGGTATAGATCTAACTATAACATCCTATGCTATAAAATAAAAATTGGGTCTATGGTTATCTTATCTTTGGGAAAAAATGGTTAAATTCTCATTAATTGTGATAGTTCACTTTTAGGTAAAATAGAAACCCTATTAACTAAGTGTTAAGAAATTTAAAATTCTATTTCAAAAAATTTCCAAAACATTAAATTTTATTTTAATTATTTTAATAGTTTTATATTATTAAAAAAAAAATTTATACATTACATACAATCATTACTTCAGTTACTTTCTAAATGATAGAGGATATGAGAATGCAACTTGTAGATCTACTATCAAGATAACATAGATTACATTGGTGGTGGATAGTAGATTTAATTGCAGTTGAGTATTGTGTGAAGTTATCACCATAGAATAGCTCACACCCGGATATATTATGTGGAACCAATGATATGAAAAAAAAAATAATAATAAATAAATAAATAAACCATTATATTTAACAAAAAAAAATTACTTATTTTTATTCATTTTCAAGTTATACATTTTTTTTTAAAGTCAAATCATAGACTTTTAAGCAAAATAAATATTTTTAATTTTTATTTAACTATCCTATGCATCACACGGGTTAGTGAGTAGTTTATACATATTTAGAAGGTTTAAATTAGTTTGTTTGACACTTTAATTAAATTGCTGTTTATAGCTTAGAAATTAAAAATTAAAAAAAAAAAAAAACAATTAAACATGTATTTGACAAATTTTGGGTCATCAAGCCTGGTTTGATTTGCAAGTATTTTAGACTGACTTGATTATGGGCCGTTTAGTCTAGCTTAGGATTTACCATGAAATCTGGCCTGGGAGGGTCTTTTGATTTTTGAGTTTTGATCTGACTTAATACGTTGCTCATTTAGCATGGCTTAGGTTCATTAAATTATTGGGCTCTATGCCCAAATCAATAATTTTTTTTTTTTTTTGGGGTCAAAATCAATAAATATAGTTTAGGCATAAAGTCAAATACATGTCATTTATTATTTAACTAGTTGATTGTCCATGCAATGCACTAATTCTTTTTTTTTTTTTTACAAAATTAATTTTGTTTTTCGTTTTTATTTATTTTATAAGGTTATAAGAACAATTTTCATTAGGTTGTTATTGATTTCACTTTGCTATCAGTTCAAATAGGTAGTAAATAACCTGCAGTATTAACGTTTTGGTAATAACTATGCAAGTTGTCAACACATTTTTAATGTTTACAATGATAATGTAACGATTATTCTTTTTTTTTTTCTTTTTTTTTCTTTTTTGAGAAGGATATAATGATTATTCATGAATCATGAGTAATAACTATTGTTGGCAAAGGTTATTTTTGCCGACTTATTTTAGTATTTAGCTTATTTTTGCTATTATTTATGAGTCCTACTGCACTTTTTAGTACTATTCATAAGTTCAACTTTACTATTTCAGCTAACTTTTACCTTTATACACAGTACTTTCAGCAAAATGTTTTCATTTTCATCAAAATAAGCGAATCACAAACGGACCCTTAGTAATAGCAATTCTTTTAATTGAAAAATATTTATTTCAAATACATAAACTCTTCCTCATTTTAAAGAATAACTTTTCATAAGGAATAATTATTTCATATAATAAAAACATAACCAAACTATTGAATAGCTAAATCATAGTAATAATTATTACATTGCAATGCCTATTACAATCTACCAAACATACCCTAAGCATACAAATGTTAATAATTATTATATGGAAATAAAATGATTTTTTTTTTTAATAAATAGTATTCAAGTTCACATTAATCTTCTCTCAAAAAAAAAGTTCATAGTAAGCTTCATACATATTGACTTCAAATTGGTGAGATAATGGATTTTGAAAAAACATTCCTAATTGTTGTTTTGTGCTTGTTCTTGGCTAGCAGGTATAGAATGTGTAGAGCACGAATTTTAACTGATGAAGAAGATTCATTGTTGGAAAGGCAACTCAAGCTCATCAACAAACCTCCTGTTAAGAGCATTCAGGTACTAGAATCTATCACTTTGTACATGGTTTGTCATAATCAATAACAATAATTTTCAATAATTTCATAATGTAATTTAATTAGCCTACCACCTCATACATGGATTATCACAATCTGCAATTATTATTATTATTATTATTATTATATGGTTAATGTGTGAAGTGATAGACTTTTTTTTTTTTTTTTAATTTTATCTTATAATTTGGTAGTTAGATTGGGAGATTTGATATTAAACCTTAGATTTCTCCATGGTAGACACTAAGAAATGTCAGTTGATTTATCAGACTCTAAGACTCTTGGCAATTAATGTGAGAGGAGGGAAAACATGAAAAATCTGTTTGACCTTATATTTTGATATATCATTACTTCGAGTTAGGGGATTTAAACTTAGATGTCTCCATTGAATACACTAAAATGTTTCAATTGAGTTACAAGACTCTTGTTATGGTATCTCAGTTGAATAGATTAGGATTTTAAATTTTAAATAAAATATTTTTTTGCTAAGAGTCTTAGATCTCAATATTGGTTAGGAATTGAGAAATCAATTTTAAAAATCCTGATTATGTAGATTTTTCTATTAACTAATATGACAACCTATATAGCAACACACACATGCTTAATGCTAACTATTATGACACACTAACTATTATGTTGGTTTTGGCCCCATTTTATATATATTTGCTTTTATAAGTGAGTTCAACAATGGTATTCAATGTTTTGAAACACTCAGTCTAATATCATGAAAAGCTATCACTTTTTAAAAAAACTTAAACTAATAATAATTAATCAATTTATTATTATTCTAGTAAAAACTACAAGAAAGGTCCAAAAATATTAAAATTTTGCTATTTGTGTCTCTAATTTTTTTTTTTTTTTTAATACCATATCACCATGATCATATTCGTTACCTCTTTTAAATACTATTGTGTAAATTATGAAGGTTTTAATTCTTTTGATACATTGGATAGAACTTGTTTTCTTCTTGTAAGAGAATGTGTTGATATTTGAATTTGTAGACGGAGTATGGGCATATTGTTGATTGTATAGATATCAACAAGCAATTGACCTTTGACCATCCCTTATTGAAACATCAGAAGATCCAGGTACCTATTTTTTTAACGTCCATATCCTCTTTTCCATATTTTTCTTCATAGAAAATAGTTTTCCGAAATACTTGTCATTTTATTTTAGCATAGTAAATTTTTTTTTTTTTTTTGTTGGTCTATGATTTTATTCAGCAAACCATTCATATGGGAGGTTGTAAAACCACTTAAAAGCTATTTTAGCATTCCCAATACCAAAAAATATACTAAATTAGAGACGCTATGGCTAAAAAAATTGGCTTTGTGGCTTAGCTTTTATGTTTGACCTTGCGTGAAAAAATGGGCAGCAACCCACACACACACATAAATAAAGGTATGAGATCAATATCAAATATTTTAAAAAAAAAAATCATTCATGTGTATAATAAGTGATATTTTAATGTAAGAAAACCTAAAAAATAATAACATATTCATTATATTTTGTCTATTTGTTAAGGATTTTTTTAATGTGTAAACCTTTTTTTTTAAGTCAAAATTTCACTTGTGAATAAAAATGTTTTTAATTTAGGGCAAATTACAACTTACCTAGTTGTGGTTTGGCTAAAATTTAAATTGCCTACTTGTGGTTTAAAATTTGACACTTTACCCGCCTAAGGTTTGACCAAAATTTAAGTTACATACCTGTGATTTGAAATTCCATGATGCAAGTGTTTTGATGAATAGTTTTTGATCTTATTTGATCTTGTATTTTTATGTTTTTTGTGCTTTTGAAGGAGAGAGATATCAAAATGGAGCAAAATTACATATTTAACTTTGTTTTTAATAGATGTGGGTTATAAAAATTTAATTGAGCTAAACTCAAGTGGATAAAGTGTCAAATTTCAAATCACAAGTAGGTAACTTAAATTTTGATCAAACCACATGTGGGTAAATTGTAATTTTCCCTTTAATTTAATAGATAGATATAAAGTATAATTTACTTTCATCAATGTTATTGTGTAATTATTTTTAAAAAAATTGCTTATTACAGAGGTTTTTTTTTTTTTTTTTGGTTTATGATGGAGGAAAAAAATATTATGTCAAAGAATTTGAGATCTTATTTTTTAAAGGAAAATATCAATATTGTCCATATGTTTTTCCTTTTAAAACTCTAGTCTAGCTAAATTTTATATTTTCTCTTTTTCCATAAATTTAATTTTCTTTTAATAGGTTTTGAACCTTTAAAATATTGATAAAATAGAACTCATTTTCTTCATTTTTTAAGGATTTTGGACATATGAATGAAATAATAGTGTTTTGATTATTTCATGAGCCTTGTAGTTTTGATTGTAACATTGCAATATTTCTAATAAAAACATTTAGAATTTAAATGGAATTGTTGAAAAAAAAAAGTGTATTGAATATAAGCATGACCAAAAAAAATATCAACAATAAATACATAAAATAATAATATAATTAGGAGGTCACTCAAAAAAAATATATAATTGGGAGGCCAAGGAAGCAATGGATTTCATATCTTGTTTTATTTATTTAAAATTTTTTTTTTCATGGAATTCCTATTTTTCAGATGAAACAGAAAAGAGAATCCCGTGCATAAAAAAAAATTTAAAAAAAAAAAAAAAGAGTAAAAGATTTACAACTTCATT
Source organism: Quercus ilex subsp. ballota (assembly GCA_032727855.1). NCBI lineage: Eukaryota > Viridiplantae > Streptophyta > Magnoliopsida > Fagales > Fagaceae > Quercus > Quercus ilex. The sequence goes on along the minus strand of CM064911.1, from coordinate 25,266,102 downwards.
TGAACAATATGTGTTATTTTATTTATTTTATATTTTTACCTTTTCAGAGAACTCCTAGTTTTTTATAAGGAAAAACAAGGAATGTGGATCCTTCACATGCTAGACCTTTAATGATTGGCTTAGCAAAAGATGCTTCTCCATTAGGAACTGTTCCGATTCGCAGAGCAACAAAAGAGGACCTCGTAGCATCCAAGCTTTTGTTAAATAATTTTCAACCTCAAGCAGCATCTTTTAATAATTCTTATGTAAGTTCTTCATTATTTATTTTCAACTTCAAGCAGCATCTTTTAATAAATGTATTGTTTCACAAAAATGCAAGGATATATACCAAATTAAGATGTTCATATATAGTTAGAGTTTAGCTTGCGAAGATGACCATCTGATCTCTTTCATTAACTAAATAAACCAAGCTTGAATTAATGTTTGAAACTTGATTAGTTTTTCAAATAAACTAAAAAAAAAAAAAGCTTGTTTTGGTATGGTTGTGAAACTTAAGACTATAATTTTTAGGAATTATGTGTAACTTTGAAAGCTCAGATTTGTGTTAAAACACAAGAGCTGTTTAGATCCCCAAATTAAAATTTTTTTTTTTAATATATAAGATGTCAATTAAAACTAGGGATTTATATTGAAGAAATAATTGATTTGTTTACAAAAGGTCTAACAAAAGGTTTTTATTTTTTATAATTTTAAATTGAGCTCAAATGTCTAAATCAATCCTATATTTAGATCTAGATCCTACCTTAATTCTACTAATTAATTAAAAATTTTAATGAGATTCATATCATTTAACAATTCTAAAATCTTAAAACTTTAAGATCCTATTGATCTGAATTGGGATTTTAACAACCACATATCGGGATCAAACTCATGCTCTCCAAGATGTAAGAGTTTGGACATACCTATCAATTTAGCCAAAAGCTTGGTCATATCTAAAGTCTTTTTTATTTATTTATTTATGAATTGGGATTTTAACAACCACATATTGTGATCAAACCCATGCTTTCCAAGATGTAAGAGTTTGGACGTACCTATCAATTTAGCCAAAAGCTTGGTCATATCTAAAGTCTTTTTTATTTATTTTTTATTTTTTATTTTTTAAGTAAGAGAAGTGATTTGAATCAATATTCTCCTCACTTGGAGAACCAGCCCATGTCACTAAGTTACAAGATCTTTGAGAATTTGTTGGTCTTTCTTGAAACTATACTTATAACAACATAAAATTGTTAAATACCAATTACTATTTCTGTCTTTTTCTTCCTTTAATGGATTTTTTTGTGGTTTTAGCTTATATCTAATTCTCTTAGGAAAAAAATGTTAGGTGGTTTTGACTTTTGAAACTTCATATTGCTAACTACTTACAATTCTCTGCGTAGGCTCGTTAATTAAGTTAATGGATTATGATTCCAAAAAAAAAAAAATCATGGATTATGTGTGTTCTGATTCTTTTATGGTTTAAGAAAAAGAAAAAAAAAAGGAAAAAGAAAAACTGTTAGCCATAAATCAGATTTTAAAAATGATGTAGTAGTTAATTTAATAGTACGTTCTATATATCAAAGCTTTTATTTCTTCTAATTGTATTAGAAAAGAGAGTTCTGAAGAATTAGAAACTTCTCATTGAAAAGAAATCTTACAAAATGAAAAACTAACTGATACATAATAATCAACTCTGTTTATATACATCTCAAAACAGGGACTGCACTTTCTTCCCAAAATAACTGCATAACCGTTTGACAGCTGTTGACATCTGTAATGCACCTACTTCATTCTGGCACGTGATGTGGCATGGGTTGCAACTAACTCTTCTTCTGTCGTTTGCTTCTCTGCTGCAATTTTCTTCTTGCCGTTTAGTTTAGTTTGTCGTTTAGGCTCTATTTTTCCTTCAACATTTTCTGGCTCTGTTTTTCCTTCAACAAATTGTTAATTAAAGCTTGTACTTGACCCTAATCGACGTATCTGAATCAGTTACAAACCATGCATCAAGCATGCTTCATAAAGCAAAGGTTATTATGTGGAATATCCCTACCTCTTTTCTTTATTCTGGGGATTGAGACATATATATTTCCACGTGAACTTTCAGGGTGCCGTGGATGGGAAGATCAAACAGGAGCAAGAGACTTGTACACTTGATGGAACTGTAGATTGGCATGGCCGCCCTGCAATTAGAGAGAGATCTGGAACTTGGGTTGCTGGAATTTTGATCCTAGTTGATTCTGGCATATTTCTACACTGCTTGTGTTTTATGTTATCTTTCATTTAAGATATTTGTTAATAAACTATTTTAAAAAAGTTTTAATACAATTTAATGATAAATATAAAAAAAAAAACTGTAAAAATAAAATAAAAAGTTATTTTATTTTATTTTTTCATAAATAATTTTTAAAAATAGTTATTAAATTAATATATACTCTTAAGATTAACTTTTCTTATAAAAGGTTTATAAAAATTGCTCTTAAACTAATGCTCTTTTTTTGTTAAAAATATCTTAAGATGCAAACATGAAAATCATCTCCTATTTTTTTGTTTTCAACATATTCTCAGTTACCAAGAAAAGCTTTAAGTACATATATATATATATATATATATATATATATTTTTTTTTTATCATTATGCAATTTTTTAGCAAATAAGATTCCTCTTCTTGAATCACCGCTGTGTTCTAATAATCAGCAAAGACAGCAAAGCTGCATGGAGTTTTCCTAAAAGTACTACTAATTATGTTTTATATTTCTTTATTTCTAGATATCAATGCCTCATGTGGAAACAAAAAGTACGAATACTATTGGCAATCGTTATGACGTTATGTAGCAAATAAGATACCCTTGTTTTGAATTATTGCTTAGTATAACTAAACAATCAATAATTTAAAGATAGCAAAACTCACGATATTTTTTGTTTGTGTTGGAAAATAATTATCACAGTGAATCAAGGGCTGGCTACATTGGCATTCTTCGGAATAGGAGTGAACTTGGTTTTGTTTTTGACAAGAGTGTTGGGTCAAGACAATGCTGATGCAGCTAACAATGTTAGCAAATGGACAGGGACAGTCTACCTTTTTTCTCTACTTGGTGCCTTCCTTAGTGAGTCCTACTGGGGGAGGTACAAGACTTGTGCCATCTTCCAAGCCATCTTTGTCATTGTAAGTTGGCATCGTTTGATATATTCTCTTCCCATTGACGCATGCACGGACCCATAAGCACTCAGTGACTCAAATTTTTTTCTTAGTGGCCAAAGATATTTTTAAAGATGAGTAATGTTATGACCACAGATTATTTTACAATATTTTTACAAACTGTTATTGTGGTCAATTTCTTATTGGTTTTCAACTGGATCTATCAATAACATCACTTTTTTATTTACCAATAATCACTCATCATATTAGCAGTGTGTTAAAAATTTTGTAAAAAAGTTTGTATCTCTAGCAGTTTCCTTTAAAAATACTATAGTTTTTACGACGTAGATATTACAAACTAATTTATCACCTATCAATAATAGTTAATTCAAACATTTTTTTACTTATGTTGTTAAAGTGTACTAACCGCTTTCATTATCATATAAATTTGTAAAACTTTGTAATAACATTAGTAGCGGTACTTTTAACATTTGTCTTCTGCTAGTCCAATTAAAATTTTTCTCGAAAGTGTAAATCTTACTGTTCATATGCTTATGTGAATCTGGTTGTATATATGACAGGGCCTGATATCATTATCACTATCATCATACATGTTCTTACTCAAGCCTAAAGGCTGTGGTAGTGACCAATCTCATCCTTCGAGATAGGACTGTTCTACTTTTCCACTTACCTGATTGCCCTAGGGAATGGAGGGTACCAACCAAATATAGCTACATTTGGGGCAGATCAGTTTGATGAAGAGGATCCTAAGGAGGGGCACTCAAAAATAGCCTTCTTTAGCTACTTTTATCTGGCTTTAAACCTTGGGTCTCTCTTTTCAAACACTATTTTGGCCTATTTTGAGAATGAAGGTATGTGGGCCATAGGATTTTGGGCTTCAGCTGGCTCTGCCGCTCTAGCATTGGTCTTGTTTCTTTGTGGAACCCCAAGGTACAGGCATTTTGTACCTAAAGGCAACCCTCTCTCTCGGTTTAGCCAAGTGTTGGTGGCTGCAACAAGAAAATGGAAAGTTGAGATGATGCCAAGTGGAGAAGATCTGTTTGAGTTAGACGAAAAGGAAATTTCTAATAATGGGGATAGAAAGATGATCCATACTCAAGGATTCAAGTAAGTTCATATCCTTCTACCTTTAAATTACTTATGAATACTTCAGGTAATTAAGGAAATGTAACACGTAGTCAATTATGATTATTCTGTTGAGAATTTATCACTTAATTTAAAATTTTAGGATTAAGGCTTGGTCAATGTTGGATCGATGAAGGTTACATTGTTATGAATTAAGGGGAGAGTTAGCACTATTGATACAAAAATTCAGTTTCACAATTTATGGTCTTCAGCTGTATATACATATTTTTCTAGGTAAAATTGGTACTCGGTACGTAATAAGCTATTCTTTATAACTCACTGCTAGGCAAAGCACATAATCATAAGTGTCTTGACCAAATATGATGTTGAAGTTGCATTCATTCAAGATTTTTGACTGACAACTTAAGCCTCTACTATTTTTAGGTTTTGGCTTGAATATTTTGAAATATAGCATATATGCTAAATGGTTTTCATATTCATCAGATTCTTTGATAGAGCTGCCGTTATCACCTCAAAGGAATTCAACCAGATTGACAAGGATGCTCGTGATCCATGGCACCTTTGCACTGTGACACAAGTTGAAGAAGTGAAATGCATTTTAAGACTTCTTCCAATTTGGCTATGTACAATAATGTATTCAGTAGTATTTACTCAGATGGCATCTCTCTTTGTGGAACAAGGTGCTGCCATGAAAACCACCATTTCAACCTTCCACATTCCTCCAGCAAGCATGACTAGCTTCGACATTCTCAGCGTAGCGGCTTTCATTTTCATTTACAGGCGGGTTCTTGACCCTCTTTTTGTCATTACCACAAAAAAAGCTAAAGGACTCACAGAGCTTCAGAGAATGGGAATTGGTCTTGTTATAGCAATATTGGCAATGATGGCAGCTGGGGTTGTAGAGTATTTCAGATTAAAATATGCAACAACAGAATGTGCCCAATGTGAAGGGTCTAGTTCCTTAAGCATCTTTTGGCAAATTCCACAGTATGTACTTATAGGAGCATCTGAGGTTTTCATGTATGTTGGTCAACTAGAATTCTTCAATAACCAAGCTCCTGATGGATTAAAGAGCTTCGGAAGTGCACTTTACACGACATCAATGTCACTAGGAAACTATGTGAGTAGTTTGCTAGTGACAATTGTGATGAGAATTTCTACTAGAGGTGAAATGGCCGGTTGGATCCCTAGTAACCTTAACAAAGGTCATCTAGACCGGTTCTACTTCCTCCTAGCAGCTTTGACAATGGCGGATCTAATAGTCTACATTGCATGTGCCAAGTCGTATAAGTATATCAAGTTTGAAGGAAAGAGTGAAATCAAAGAAGGCAATGAGCTTGAGCTTAAAGTATAAGCTGTGGTAGTATATTAGTTTGGCCATATTTTGATGAAGGCTACTTGTGATAAATAAAGTAAGAAGAATTACTGTAGAAGAGAGTGATTTTTGCCATGATACTCTGAGAAATGCTTACCCTTTTCATTTCTCTAAGTTGAGCATACATATATAGGGTGTTTTAGGATGGAGATGTACTGATGTAATCATGATTTGTAACGAAAGCTTTAATGTAACTTACTTTATATATGCGTAGGGAGTATTACACTATTACTTCCACGATCTCATTGTGTACATATAACATTGTCCATTGCATGTTATAACATCAAGTGCCAATACTATCAATAACAATAATTGCCCAAAGTCCTTTGTAATTTCATTGGCATGAACTCTTGGATTGGATTTTCTAAAATTTATTCAAGGACAATATTAGTTTATATTGTACACTTTTCTACAAATTAGCATGTAATATACTCCATGCAAACGTACGGATGCATTTAAAATTAAACACAATTTTTATTATAAAATATAAATAATTAGTTATATTATTTAAAAAAATAGCATGTAACACATTAAAAAAAAGTTAATTACACTTAAAATCTCCAAAGACATTTTTTACCATTCCCCATTAAAAAAAAAAAAAAAGAAAAAAAAAAGCAATGGTATGTAAGTCAATTATTCAACCTATCAAACTTCTCTTTCCACGCATCTTCTACAATTTTCCTGGCTTCAAAATAAACTTTTTGTAGGCTTTTAGACTTTGATTGGAAATTAGGGTAGAGCTCGTTGCAAAATATATATTCTAACTGAGAAATCTTGTCTTTTGCTTCTTCAATAGGGGAAATTCTTAGCTAGTCCTGGACTACAAGGTCATCCTGCTGACCTTGCAGTCCGGACCAATTAAAATGAGACATCTAAGAGAAAGTGCTGATATCATTTAACAGGAAACCAAGTCAGCAGAGTTAATGGCGTTTAGTGTGTTGCTATTCCGTTAGGTTCAAATTCAAATCTCAGCCCTTTAGTTAATCCAACGGTAGAGAAACATCATTAATCCTCGTGAAATGGGAAAACCCCTATTCTCTAACCCGCATCTTTTCTTTTCTCAATTATTTCAAAAATTCTCAACTCTCCCTTTCTTTCTCCTCCTCCTCCCCTTTGCTCTCTCTCAACCCAGCCAGGGCTGTTGCCACAATCACCTTTACGCGAAGCCGCATCGTTGCACAACCCACCTCTCGCACCAACTAGTGTCGTGGCCTATTTCTCCAACGATTCCTTTTGCTCTTCTCTCAACCCCAACTGCGCCGTCATTAACGCCACTGCCTAGTAAGTTTTCTGTTTTTCTCTCTCTATCATTTTTTTAATTGATTTATTTTAATGAGCTCTATTTGGTTGTTGGGAAAAAAGATGGAAAGTAAGCTTTGTTTTGTGGGATTCGTGGATTGTGTTGATCTGGTCTCTTTCAGAAGCTATGGCATTTATGGGTTTTTCAGATTGTTTGGGTCTGTGGTTTGCTTGGCTTTTATTCTTGAGTTGTACTCTGTAGCCTATAACAGTACAGTCATGTTTAATTTTGAGCTCTTGTAATGATGTTTCAATTTTGAATGAAATGATTACCGTAAATATTATATAATGGAAAATGGAAAAATCAATATGACTTGCATGAGTTTAGGAAAAAGGCATGAAATAACATATAATAAAAGGAGTGATTTTTTTAAGAACCTATTACGATTGGGAACTTTGAGTGCATTGTCTCTTTTTTAAAAAGTCGTAGTTGTGCACCATCTGAGAACTTAGTGCATTGTCTACAGAAGAATTAACTCTACTTGTGCCAAATAATTGTTGAAAGAAAATAAAGGTTTTTTCTTTCATCAATATCTCACTTTTCAATAGGTAATCATTAAGTGTACTACTATTCTATTACTATATTTCATCTTCGAGTAATTTTTTAGTTTTTGTGTTCAGGATTTTTTTTTCGGGTGTAGGCTGTAGGGTGTGGTTTGGGTAGTCTTTTGCTACAATGCGAATGTTGCACATTTTCAAATGGGCTCTTGATTTTGCCAAGGATATGCTCATAGACAAAGCTGTTTCTTCTATTATTCCCCTTCAAGTACCTGATATTAAGACGATTGTGAAAATCCCACTTGTTGGAAAGTCCATAATTTTCTTTCAAATACTTCAATTTGTCATGTTGATATTGCTTCTTCAAATGTTAAAACTGGAGAGAGGCATTATCTTAGTTGCTTTTGGTGCCACTGGAAATTTGAGCATAACTTGATAGTATTCTTAAAGCATTTGGTTGGTTTGAATTGCAATTATAGATAATGGGGGTGCATCCAATCAAGTATACAACTAGGCTTTTTATTTGGTTTCTGCTCTAATTCGAGTAAATGATAGATAAATTGCTGAATTATGGTAGATATAGTTTTTCTTCTATTGGGTTGCCTTTGTCATGGTACTTGCAGTTTGTTTTTAGCCAAGCTTGAAATAAGGGTTTTTTTTTTTTATCCAAAAGGTGGGTTGTGTGGGGTACTAGAAAAGTGCTTGCAGCAACTATGATTTAAATTCCAGTCGAATTGTTGGTCTATTTCACTTGAAACCAAATGAATAATTTTTTTGCTAGTAAATAGAGGATTGATCTTCGAGGATGTTACTGTGCTAATTGAAATATATATATTTTTAACATTGCAAGATGATGGAGCCCCAGCCAAGCTACATTGCCAGAAAAGATTTTGAAGCATTCATGAGGGATTGAAGTCATTTATCTTGAAGTTAATGGGTCTGTTACACTCTCTTACATTCTAATCTCTTCAGGCATAAGTATTTGTAAACGTGTTCTAAAAAAAAAAAAAAAAAAAAAGAAGGATTCTTAAGCCAATACCTAAAAAAAAAAAGTGAGCATAGAATTTAAGCCAATACTAAAAGAAAAAAAGGAGGGCATGGGATTTCAGAAGTTCATGTGACAAAACACTCAAATTACAGCGTATTGAATGAATAAGAGCTAAAAACACCCTGTTTTTCTGATCTTCTTTTGAAGAAACTATGAGAGCAACAGTTGGAAGATAAAAACTAATTTGGCACTACTTGGCTCAGTGACATCAACTATGGAAACAAGCATTTTCACAAACACCTTAAAGGCAATCTTTCAATAGGAAGCTCGTATGGACTAAGCCCTATCAATTTGAACTTTGATTTACAAACTTACACAAATTCAATAAACTATAAACATCAAATATGGAACCCAATTTGTACTTATCACACACCCTTAGACCCATAAGCCATATTTGTACTTATCTATTATTCCTCATGAATATGAGATTATATTACCATCAAAAGCATTCAATTAAATGATTGCTCATTGAAAAAAAAAAAAAAAAAAAAAAAAAAAAAAAGAGGAAAAAAATGACAGATTAACAATGACCTAAGTGACCAAACAACCATAAGAACAAACCCAAAGAGAATAAGAAGATGGGACATGCATTTCAAGTAGATTGAATCTCAACCAAGCTTAGACCCTTTTGCTGCACAAGAGTGAGGGAAAATTCTTAGCTTTCTGACCTCGTAGATCTCATCAAGCTTGGGCCTGAAGCGAGCGATCTGAGAGCTGAAGGAGGAGAGGTGTTCTAGAGATAGCAGGTTCTTGGAGTTTGATGCACAGTGAAAAATGAAATTTGAAAGCTAAGTTTGAGACTAAAAATTTTCGCTAACCCGCCCAATTCACTTCTAAATTTGAATTTGCCTTTCAGATTTGAGATTTAATTTTGACGGGGTTAACAGACGTTAAGGTGGGTGTTGGTTTTTAGCTGACGTGGAACAAAAGACTGTGTAAGCAAATTTTAGTGATGTGTCTTGAATCTATTGGCTGGGACTACAAGGTCAACTTGGTGACCTTGTAGTCCTGGACTAGCTAAGAATTTCCCCTTGAATAGTAGCAAACAGAATGGTACCAAGGCTAGAGACAAAATTTTCCATCATCACTGTCGATAGGATATCTTAGTTTAGATGGGTTTGGAAGGTGCCCTACCATCATTGGAAAACATAGTAAAGTACCCAAGAGAGATTTACCATAACATTAGTATTGGACTTCAACAAAACAATAAGCAATAGGTAGTCTCTAAGAGCATCCACAGCAGTAGAGCAATAATTATAGCTATTTGGCACCATAAAAAATCATTTTATCTATTTTATCTACACACATGCTGCAACAGTAGATCTATTTTAGCTTTCAACACAATAAAATAATATAAATATCACAATAAAATAATATATATCCACAATCAGCTATTTATTATTTTTTTCACTATTCATCTTCTCTCTGTCTTCTCCCTCTCTTCCCTCTCTTCAACCCACAGCTCCTCACGGCACCACCACCACCACCAGTAGCAGTCCACAGCAGGAAAGAAAAAACCACAGAAAAACTCATTAAAATAATAATAAAAATATCCATAGATAAAAAAAAAAATAAAATAAAAAAATAAAAAAAAACCAGCACAGCGGAACAGATCGGCGATGGAGCTAGCACCCTAGACCACCATCTGAGCTTGATCGAGAGAGAAGAAACAAGACCAAGAGGCATAACACCCACCGACCCATGCCATCGCCGAATCAAACCCAGACCACCATCAAACCAGACTAGCCATCGCTGATCATGCCATCCACGAAACCCACCAACCTATGCCATCACCGATCACACCATCGCTGACCCACTGACCCACGCCATCGCCGATCACACCATGAGACTGAGTTTGATGAAAAGAAAGAGAAAAGATAGAGAAGGAAGAGAGAGAGCTGAGACTGAGTCTGACGAAAAGAAAGAGAGAAAAGATAGAGAAGCAAGAGAGAGAGTGAGAATATTTTAATGAAAAGGAGAGAGAAAAGTTAAATAAAATATATTATTTTTTTTAGTTTTGGAGCTACAGTGCACATCTATAGATAGATGTGCACTGTAGCTGAATAGGTAAAAATTATACATATAGCTCCACTGCTGCAGAAGGATTTTAGGTATTTGAGTAGCTAAAAATACCAATATAGCTTTTTAGTACCGCTGCTATGAATGCTCTAATATAAGAAGTTATTAATATGCCAGGTATTACCCCAAACAACTGATTCTCTAAGAGAGAGTTTCACTGAGAGACCATCAAATTTCCAGTACGGCAAAAAAACATAAGTTTTTAGTTTTTCCCAACACTTCAAAATTCTACTTAGGGTCTGTTTGAGATCCGCTTATTTTGTTGAAACTGAAAACCTTTTACTGAAAGTACTGTAGATAAAAGTAAAAGTTAGCTGAAATAATATAATATGACCTTTAAATAGTACCAAAAAGTGCAGTGGGGCCTATGAATAATAGCAAAAATAAGCTGAATAGTAAAATAAGCTCGCTTTTTAATTTTTGCCAAACACACATTTAGTTTTTGCGTTTCGCATTAGCTGAAAAATGTAATTTTTATTATTATTTAGCTTATTTTTGTTATATTCATGAGTTTCATTACTTTTTTTTATATTATTAATGGGTCTCACTGTATTATTTCAATTAGATTTTAGTTTTATTTACAGTACTTTCGGTAAAAAGTTTTCAGTTTCAGCTAAATAAGTTGTTACCAAATGAATATGAGAGGAAAAAAAAATATTTTATATAATTTTTTCTTATAAGATACTTGTGAAACCATTTGAAAGTTTACCCCCATTCGCTCAATTAGAAATGGACTTTAATCATAGAGTTCAATAGATATATATGCTAAAGTGTAAATATGCAAAAGTCTGGTGGACCCTTGACTGTGTGGACCGAAAGTTCATTAAAGTGTGAGATGGGCTTATGAACTTTTATTTTAAAATACGAACCTAGGCTACGTGCTGTAAACAGATTGAGCCTAAAAACTTAAAGAGCTGATGGGCTGGTAGGACTAAGCCTAGAAAAGCCACTTAAATGGCTGGGTTGGTTAATTAGTGAGCTGGCCTCTGGCCTCTCACGGATTGGGCCAGACCTATGGGGCTTGGGCTAAGCCCAACATGAACCAAACCCATGACCGAATCTGGTAGTGTCCTAAACAATTGGATCGGGTCAACCTGACTCAACTTAAAATAGCTACCAGTCCCCCCCCCCCCCCCCACCCTCTCTCTCTCTCTCTCTCTCCCCTCGAGCTACTCACATTTTGTGAACCGGAGCCCCGACTCCATGGTTATAGTTTGAAGGTTGCCCAAATAATCTTAAATAAATAAATATAACGTGATTCATACTAAAGGCTTGTGTACCCTCCTTAACAAATAAAAAATAAAAAAATTCTGGGGGCCAAAGCCAACACTAAAATAACTAAAAACAGAGTTCTTTTTTTTTTTTTTTTTAATTAAAAAAAAAAATATAAACCTCCATTTAATGATGGTAGAGTTTTTTTAATAGAGAAAATACCAAGAAACTTAATTGATAAAGTTGTTGGAAAATCAACTAACACAAATTGAAATACATTGGAAGGAACTCACTTCATCCAAACTATGATATCTGCAATCACATTACCTTACCTATAAGTATGAGAGAAAGTGATACTCTAAGAAGAGTTTACATAAGATAGGACATCTTTTTTTTGGGTATAAACGAGGCTGAACTTAATTAGGAAAAACAAAACATACACACAAACATTTAAGACCGGTCTTGCAAAACGACACCTTGACATACACCTAAACAAACCCATTTATGCAAACCAACACATGCATGGGCATTATAAATTGTATATAGTCTCAAAACAGAGAGATTATATATATATATGTGTGTGTGTGTGTGTGTGTGTGTGTGTGTATTGTTGTAAATGGCTTTCTTTGGGAAGCATTGCTGGCTTGATAGATTTTGAGAACTAAGGTGAAACCAAATTGAAGCCTTTAACATTTCATTGTTAAAATATTATTTATTTAATTTTTTAGAAAATTTTATTTATAAATATAAATTTACAGTTTGAAGCCCAAAATCCCCTTCATAGTTCTATCGGTTCACTAACTAAATCTAGTAGCGAAGTTACTATCCAAACAATTAGATTTTTTTTTTTTAATAAAACAAAAAATTAAAATTAAAATTAAAAATTTACTTCCAAATGCCAATAAAAGGACCAAAACTACTGTTTTTTTTTTTTTTGGGTGAATAGCAGTACTACTCAGGGGTTAAAAAAAAAAGTATATTCTAGTACAATAAATATATTGCCATTTTTTTTATATATATAAAACAAAAACAAAATTTTATTCTTAAAAAGTAAAACCCAATGAAAGATACTACCATTTTGTATAGCAATTGTTCCATGCAATTCACCCCGCACTCTCTCAATATATTTTTACTTTTTTTTTTAAACTCATTTTTTATATTCAACACCACCTGATCTCAATCATTGAGATTAGGAATTGCACCTAATTATATTTGAGATCAAGTAGTGGTATTGCAACTGATTTAATTGGTATGCAATGGCCAATGGCGAAGCTGGCCACCCTGAGTTTGAAAAAAATCTCCGAATAGTAGTACTTAAAAAAAAATTTAATTACTAGCGCCCCATGTTTTTGACCCAAAAAAAAAAAAAAAAAATACCATATAAGAATTTCCGAAAACCCCAGTCCACCCATAAATATTATTGCTAAAGAAAAAAAAAATCCCAAATCCTTGTTAGTCAGATTTCAAAATCTACTTCAAAATTTTAATTTTTAATTTTATGGAAGAAGTAAAAGCTGTAAAAGTTGTATATGTAAAGTGTATTTTTTGCAAAAGAAATGTTATGTTAAAAATATTTTCACAATAAATATCATGTGACAAATTGATACATGTTGTTATTGATAAGGTGAAATTTTTTTTTTTTTGAAAAGAAGGTAAAAAAATAATTTTAATAATAAATTTAATTATTTTTTAGAATATAATTATAACTATTAATGACGAACCATTCATGATTTATTATGAAAAATTCCTTACGTAAAAGTTATAACATATGTACGTACTGTGACTCTGTTGGGTATATTTCGTTACTAGTCACTACAAGTCTAGCTAGAATAGGCTTTATGTTTGTGGCTTACAGCAAATGTTTGAGTCAAATCCCACCAAAAAAAGAAAAAAACAAATTTTATTGTAGTTTTCTATTGTAAAATTTTATTGTAATTAGTCTTCTCTCAAAATAGAAGTTACATTTTTTTATAAATTTGAAATTATGTGTTTTTTTAGCAATTATGCCACGTACTTGAAGTATTTGTTAGGACATATGTGTTTCACTTGTTAAGAACATATGTCACTATTTTATGTAGTTGGCTAATCTTTTGACAAAACGCACTTTACTTGTACTTGGGTAGATCTAAGTTGTATTTAATACTTGAAGAAACATGTTGTTCAAGTTTAGTATTAAAGCCATGAAGATTGAACCAAGAAACAAGTGAAGAAAATGTGTTCAATAAAGCTGGACAGATAGCTCAACACCTGCGGACAGATAGCTCGATAGCTTCTTGACACCTCCTCGACACCTGGCTATCTGTCGAGCTCTTCAGCTGATTCTTATCGCAATCTCGATAGCTTCTCGATAGCTGGTCGATCGATCGAGAAAGCTTCTGTCCCCTCGACACCTTCTCGACACCTTCTCGATAGCTGTATCTGTTGAGATTCATTAAACCTCGACACCTTCTCGACACCTGCTCGATAGCTACTATCTGTCGAGATTACAGGAATTCAGATTTCTGTTTTTGGGCCAGGCTTTTATATTTGTGTAGGGTTTCTTTTCTCACAACCCTATACCTATATAAGGCTTATTTTAGAGGCCGTTGTTGTGAAATTTTAAAATACTCGCAAGTGTACGAACCGTATCGAAGTATAGTTTGACAAGAACGAGGTCGAACCCACAGGGACTTGAATGAACGTAGGAAAATTAAATCAAATCTTAACCAAATTAATCCTAATCTAGTTTAATAAAATTGGTTGTTTTGAAATTAAATAAACTAAGCAAATAATAAAATTAAGCAAATAGTTAAACTAAGCAAAAAATATAAAGCAATAAAAATATGTAAACAATCAAGGGAAAGAAATTAAGGTTTTGGAATCCGCCTTGTAAGTCATATCAGCATATATTTATAATCATTAATTTTTCCCAACTCACTACATGATAATCTAGAAATCAATCTTGCTATCATGGAAAATATCCTCATTAAAATCCTTATTTTTAAAATCAAAAGCATGTTCTTCTTCGCTTCTTAAGTATAAAACCAAGTCATCAATTGTATCCATAGTCAAACAAATCACAAGATATATCCAATTCTAAAAATCAAATCATAACTTGTATCCATTGACAAACAAATCACAAACGATATCCAATTTTACAATCAAGAATTAATAAACTAAGCATTCAATTAATTAAGACAAATCCTAAATCATGAGAAAAACATGATTGAACTCATATCTAGAATCCCATCTTAGTCAATTGATATGAAGCAAGAACAATTTAAATCATTAAAGAACAACTATTGTGGGAAAAATCAAATCACATAAATATTATTGATAATCCTTAACAAGGTTTCATCCTCAACCCTAATTATAAATTTAGCTACTCATGGTAATTGAAATAAAACAAAAGAATAAAATACTAAACATTAAATTAGACAAATAAAATAGAGAAAGAAATAGTCACAATGCTATCATGGAGAAAAGCTACAGAGAAGCCACATGCGGCATTGCCTCTTGCTCCAATTTTCTGTTTTGCACCTCAGCCCTAGCACTAACCTCCCCGAATTTTGCCCTAAAAAATCTTTAAATAGATCAAGGAATCCTATTACAAGTTGAATTCCCGTTTGGAGAAAATCCCAGATTTTTAGGCTTCACTTTACCGACTATTTTGGCCCATTTAACTTCAGAATTTGGGTTCCTGGTAAACTACAAAGTTGTAGCTCTTTAAGTTAACTTTCCAGCCCAGCTTGAATCATCTCGATTGGACATCTGAGCCGAAAGTTATGTCAAAAATACTAACTGATGTGCAGGCTGGAATCCTAATCCGAATTGGACTTGGATTTGGTGCAAATTTCCTTTGATTCCTTACTCCAATTGGACTTAAATTTAATATTCATGCCTGGCTGGATATAAGTTGGCTTGATTCAACTAGCCTAGCCCCACTTTGCATGTAAAGCCCTTGTTACCTGCAACACAAAGATATTACATAATCAGTCACAAAATAACATAAAAGTAAAGCTAAATATGTAGATATATGAGTACTTTATTGTATATATTTCATGCACATCAAATACCCCCAAACCTACATTTTGTTAGTCCTCGAGCAAAACAAATAAAGAGCATAACAAACCAAATAATTAAAATGAAAAAAAAAAATGAAATCCTATCTAATCCACTTTCGCTGGAATTTTCGATTGCATTTAGCATATGCAACAAGCCTTTAAACCCCTAGTTTACACTAGTGGACGAGTTTTAGTCTCGTGAGGGTTTGCAGGGAATATACCCACAAAATTCTGAGAATGAATACTAAAATAAACAAAACAAAGAAAATCAAAATTTTTTTTTTTTCAGTTGCCTTTTGCAAAGAGGATTAGTTCAAGTTCAAAAACACTACAAATGCCAAAGAAATTTCTCATGCTATCAAAACTCACTGTGAGTGAAAAGTGGTAGCCAACCCAAACATACTCTTAGTTTTGGAATAAACTTGACTCGAATCTCTATTTGAAAGTATGCTTCAACTCAAATCTTTCTGATGTTATCACTCAACAAATGAAATCACTCTGAAATGGGGTGTAACACTCTCAACAGTATATGTGAGCGGAATAATGTAAGCAAAATCAAACATCTCACATATAAATCACATGAAAAACGCTTAATCAAGAAAGAACAAGTAGTCTCATGAAAGGATGCCAAAAAGAATTTATACCACATCTTTTTCTTCTCAGTCATATCAATATCTAAACTATACAATCTTCAAGATCAAATAAGGACTTTATTAGGACGTAAAGTAGGGTAAAAGTAAAGGGAATGAAATAAAAATGGGTGAATGTAAATAATAAGAAGTGCTTTCAAGATTTGTCGGAATGCCAACTCTTTTTGGAATTTCCATACAACATTTTTTTTTTCAACTATTCTTCTTCAAAGCAATACCTCTTCCTTACATTTCACTTCTCAAAATTTGATGATAACCCTTTTTAGTTTCTTCTTTTTGACACTTTTCCTTTTTTTTCTTTTTTTTTCTTTGAATTCTTTTTTCCTTTTTTTCTTTTTTTCAATTCTTTTTTTTGAATTCTCGCACAAACCACCACATTGAAACAAACTAATCAAATTCCATCTTGAAACACTATGGATAAAGGCTTTATGAAAGAAAGGCTAATTAAAAGGCTCAACGGGGTGACTAGCAATAATGTATCAAGAAAGAAAATGAAAAACACATATATGGCTCAAAGTAGACAAAAATGGTCTAATCTCATCTCTCAAAGACTAGTATAGTTCATTCAACATCAATGACTTTCAAAGATTCAAGTGTGGCATAAAATCATTTTTTTTTTCTTGGCCAAAAGAAAGAATAATGAGACTACAACAAGGGAAATATGTTACGCACTTCCAAATGAACATTAAGATTAGAAACAATAAATAACCCTCCAAAAATAATGATTGGTTCAAAACTCACAGGAGTTACAGTCTCCACATTGTTATCATCAAGATTTTCTAATCACTTTTATCCTTCAACAACAAGTTGTGTTTGAATGGCTACATGCATGTGCAATGAATTGAGCATGAAAGCAATAAAATTCTTTAAGCAAAAGTAGTATAATGAACTCAAAACATAAACCTCAAGCTAGGCAAAAGTTTTTTTTTTTTTTTAACACAACTAAACAAAACAAAACAAAAAGATAGAAATCTATGTACATCCCCCCCAAACCTAAATCAAACATTGTCCTCAATGTTAAAAATGATACTCTCAAACATGTCTTGAATGAAAAGAGAGCAAAATAGTAATATGCAACATGAGAACCAAGTAGAAATAAGTAAGGTAAGGAGAAGGAGGAGACATACCTGGATCAAGTTGATTATTACAAATTTTAATTTCTGTCAAATATCAGCTAGAACAAAAGAAAATAAAATGAAACAAGAAAATAAACACAAATATTAATCTAAAAGAATAAAATAAACAAGAAAAAGATTTTTTTTTTATTGCAAAAAGATTTAACAAAAATGGAGATCAATCCTGATAAACAGGATCATCCAAACCTGAACAACACCATGGAGATAAATGATGAATATTATGAATGGACTAGTCCAATGATATTGTAACTTACCTGGGTCAAAAACATGTTGAGAAGCTTTTGCAGTGTCTTCCAAGTGAATTCTTTGCATAACCACAGAAGCACTAATACCCTTAATATCAGCAATTTTCCAACCTATAGCTTCCTTATGCACTTGAAGTATACTTATTAATTGGTGTTCCCAAAAGTCATCCAACTTTGGTGGTTCTACAATAGATAGGAATGGGGATGAAGAAAGTGGAAAAATGACCACTTTTGGCTGCCAGCTATTAATACTTAAGAGAGGAACAGAATCCAACAATGCATTGACCTCCTCAATTGATTTTTCAGTATCCAAATTGCAATCAAAACAAGTTAAACAAGCCTTTAGGGGATCCTCACAACTTGATTTTAGGAAAGTATCATGGACTAGGCTCCCAATCATGTTAACCTCACATATATCCTCTTTGTCTAGTACTTGCTTACTTATGTCAAAGATATTAAGCTCAACAGTCATATTCTCAAAAGAGATCTTCATCACACCACTCCGACAATTGATCAAAGCATTGGATGTGGCCAAGAAATGGCGACCCAAAATGACATGAATTTGTGTACTAGCATTTAGAGCAGGCTCAGTATCTAACACAACAAAATCAACAGGAAAATAGAATGCATCCACCTTAATTAGCACATCCTCAACAATACCTCTAGGGATTTTCACAGACCTATCAGCTAATTGAAGTGTCATGGTTGTGGGTTTCAACTCCCCCAAACCTAGCTGTAAATAAACTAAATATGGCATTCGGTTCACACTTGCCCCCAAATCTAGCAAAGCTCGCTCAATGAGATGATCCCCAATCTTGCATGAAATTGTAGGGGATCCTGGGTCCTTACATTTCACTGGATATTTATTCTGAATGATTGAACTGACTTGCTCTGTCAAAAATGCCGTTTTAGGGACATTTGTCTTTCTCTTCATTGTCACAAGATCTTTTAGAAACTTGGCATAAACAAGAACTTGCTGAATTGTATCAAGAAATGGAATATTAATTTGCACTTGCTTAAAAACCTCTAAAATATCCCCAAATTGTGCACTTTTCTGAGGACTAATTAACCTTTGAGGGAATGGAGCTTTAGGAACAAACCTCCTATCAAGGTGAGAACTAAGATCCTGAATTGGAATTGAGGTTGAGTTGCCCTTCTTTTCTTTATGATCATCCTGTGAACTGTGAACTCCTTTTTCCTCTAACACAGTATTTTCATTATCCTCCACTTCTGGCATTTTCACTTGATTATCAACTTGCTTACCAAACCTAAGGGTAGTAATAGACTAAATAGATTCATGTGCATGAGTAGAACTAGAAGAACCATTAATTGCATACTGCCCTTTTGGGTTAGGTATAGGTTGACTAGGAAACTTTCTCTTTTCCCTCTCTCCAACTTGGGTTGCTAACTGGCCAACTTGATTTTCTAACTTTGAAATAGCTTGAGTATTTAAATGGGTGGAACTTTTTATCTCTTAAATGGCCTGGCTAGTTGATTGCATGAAAGTTTTGAGAGACTCCTCCAAAGATGGTTGTTGTCTTGATGGTGCTACAAACTGAGGTGTTGATTGAGGAATGGGAAGATATGCTTGAGTAGGTGGACGAAATTGACTTTGTTGATGCACTTGTTGTCCACCTACATTTGTGGGAGGCTGATTTTGCCTCCATGAGAAATTAGGATGGTTCCTCCAATTTGGATTATATGTCTCTGAAAATGGACTAGCAAATGGTTTTCCATAATTGTTCAGTGCATTTGCTTGCTCAGTATAAAAATCAGGGTACCCAGCTGCGGAAGGACACATTTGTGTTGTATGCATAGGACTTACACAAATAGAACATGTTTCACTTTGAACTTGATTGACAGAATTCATTCCTCTACCTAAAGCTAAAGCCTCAACCTTACAAGTGAGATTGTCCAACCTAGCTTTTATGTCTAAATCTTCACTGACTTCATACAATCCTCCTTTCTTAATTGCAGGGGCAGATCTCTCTTTACGGTTGGAAAAATCCCATTGTTGTAAACTTTCAGAAAAATTCTCAAGAAATTTGTATGCCTCATCATCTACAAGACTCAAAAATCCACCACCATTCATGGACTCAATCATACTACGATTTGTCTGAGTCAAACCATTATAAAAATATTGTACTAGTCTCCATGTTTCAAAACCATGATAAGGACACTTTAAGATCAAGTCCTTAAATCTCTCCCAACTCTTATAAAATTTCTCTTGTTCATCCTGATAAAAATCTGCAATTTCTCTCCTCAAAGCATTGGTCTTGACCATTGGGAAAAATTTAGAGAGGAATTTTGTAACCAACAGTTCCCATGAAGTGATAGATCCAGGTGACAAAGAATTAAGCCATGCTTTTGCCTTATCCTTTAAGGAAAAAGGGAATAAACGCAAGAGAACAGAGTCATCAGTGAAATTTTGGAACTTACAAGTAGCACAAATCTCAAGAAAATCCTTTACATGCATATAAGGGTCTTCTCTATCCAATCCATGAAAAGTAGGAAGAAGGTGAATTATCTGTGGCTTCAACTCAAAATGTGCAGCAGTGGTTGCAGGCAATACTATGCAAGATGGAGGGTTGGTGGTTATGGGTGAGAACAACTCCCTAAGAGTTTTTGAATCATCTCCTATTTCTCCCATTGTGGATAAATAATCAAAACTAACAAGACAATTTTCTTTATCACGTATCCAAGTTCTCATACACCAAGCAAAAAGAAATTTTTTTTTAATTTTAATTTAAAAAAATAAAAATTAACTACAACTAGTAGAAGGAAAAATTCAATTAAGACCTAATTTATTTTCCTAACCAAGTCCCCAGCAACGCGCCAAAAACTTGTTCTGAAATTTTAAAATACTCGCAAGTGTACAAACCGTACCGAAGTATAGTTTGACAAGAACGAGGTCAAACCCACAGGGACTTGAATGAACGTAGGAAAATTAAATCAAATCTTAACCAAATTAATCCTAATCTAGTTTAATAAAATTGGTTGTTTTGAAATTAAATAATCTAAGCAAATAATAAAATTAAGCAAATAGTTAAACTAAGCAAAAGATATAAAGCAATAAAAATATGTAAACAATCAAGGGAAAGAAATTAAGGTTTTGAAATCCGCCTTGTAAGTCATATCAGCATATATTTATAATCATTAATTTTTCCCAACTCACTACATGATAATCTAGAAATCAATCTTGCTATCATGGAAAATATCCTCAATAAAATCCTTATTTTCAAAATCAAAAGCATGTTCTTCTTCGCTTCTTAAGTATAAAACCAAATCATCAATTGTATCCATAGTCAAACAAATCACAAGATATATCCAATTCTAAAAATCAAATCATAACTTGTATCCATTGACAAACAAATCATAAACAATATCCAATTTTATAATCAAGAATTAATAAACCAAGCATTCAATTAATTAAGACAAATCCTAAATCATGAGAAAAACATGATTGAACTCATATCTAGAATCCCATCTTAGTCAATTGATATGAAGCAAGAACAATTTAAATCATTAAAGAACAACTATTGTGAGAAAAATCAAATCACATAAATATTATTGATAATCCTTAACAAGGTTTCATCCTCAACCCTAATTATAAATTTAGCTACTCATGGTAATTGAAATAAAACAAAAGAATAAAATACTAAACATTAAACTAGACAAATAAAATAGAGAAAGAAATAGTCACAATGCTATCATGGAGAAAAGCTACAGAGAAGCCACATGCGGCACTGCCTCTTGCTCCAATTTTCTGTTTTGCACCTCAGCCCTAGCACTAGCCTCCTCGAATTTTGCCCTAAAAAACCTTTAAATAGGTCAAGGAATCCTATTACAAGTTGAATTCCCGTTTGGAGAAAATCCCAGATTTTTAGGCTTCACTTAACCGACTATTTTGGCCCATTTAACTTCAGAATTCGGGCTCCTGGTAAACTACAAAGTTGTAGCCCTTTAAGTTAACTTTCCAGCCCAACTTGAATCATCTCGATTGGTCATTTGAACCAAAAGTTATGTTAAAAATACTAACTAATGTGCAGGCTGGAATCCTAATCCGAATTGGACTTGGATTTGGTGCAAATTTCCTTTGATTCCTTACTCCAATTGGACTTAAATTTAATATTCATGCCTGGCTGGATGTAAGTTGGCTTGATTCAATTGGCCTAGCCTCACTTTGCATGTAAAGCCCTTGTTACCTGCAACACAAAGATATTACATAATCAGTCACAAAATAACATAAAAGTAAAGCTAAATATGTAAACATATGAGTACTTTATTGTATATATTTCATGCCTTATTCTTTCTGAAAGAAGCGACTGCGTCTTTGCGCTTTAGGGTTTTGTAACCAAGTGCTTCTTAATCTTCATTGTTGATGAAGTGAAGAACTTTGCAGCCAACATTCTTCTTCCTTAAGCTGGTGAGTGAGTCATGTACTAGGATTCGTGCAAAGGAGTTAGTCACGTATTAGGATCCGTGTAACATCAAAGGGTGGCGTTCATATATTGAAGAGTTCAGAGGTTCTGAAGCAGTAGAAGGTTTCTACTGTGAGTTCATCTACAGGGATTGTAGAGTCTAGAGACAAAAGTTTTGTACTAGATCTGAAACTTTTCTTTACTATAGTGGATTGCTTTTCGGGAAGGTTTCCCCCCCAGGTTTTTTACTATGAAACTGGTTGGTTTCATTGGTTTTCCTGAGTCATCATATCTTGTCTTATTTACTTTTCTGCTGCATTCATTATTGACATGATATTGATGTTTGTTTGTTTTAACAAATTTTATTCATAATAAATCTAATTAACAACTTGAGTTTTAAACTTGTTAATTATATCAACCGGGGTCTAAATTTTCCAACAAGTGGTATCAGAGCGAGTTCACTCTGATTGGATTAATTTCCTGAGTGTGATCCATTGACCCCCGTTGTTATGGATAGAGGACAATCTTTATTTATACCTCCTTTATTTGATGGAACTAATTATGCGTACTGGAAAGTTCGTATGAAAGTTTTTTTGCAGGCTCTAGGTGAGCAGGTATGGCAAGCTGTTGAAGTTGGCTGGATTAAGACGAAGGAAGCACCTGTGGATTGGGATGATGCAACAATTGTAGATAAAAATTTCAATAGTAGGGCCTTAAATGCTTTGTTTTGTGGAGTGACCAATGAAGAATTCAAGAAAATATCATCCATTGAAGTTGCCAAGGAAGCACAGACCATTCTTGAGACCACCTATGAAGGTACCAAGGCAGTAAAGACTGTGAAACTTCAACAACTCACAAGCAGTTTTGAAGAAATAAGGATGGAGGAAGACGAGACCTTTGATGAGTTCTATGCCAAACTCAAGGATATTGTGAATTCTGCCTTCAACCTTGGAGAATGTATTGCAGAATTCAAAATTGTTAGAAAAATCCTTAGATCCTTACCTGAAAGATTCCATGCCAAGATCACTGCCATTGAAAAAGCAAATGACATTGATCAAATTCCTTTGACTGAGCTTGTAGGGAACCTTCAAACCTATGAAATGGGATTAGGCTCAATGGGAAAATGTGGAAAGAGTAAAAACTTGGCTCTTAAGGGTATAAAGGAAGACATTGAGGACTATGAAAGCGAAGATGAAGATGAAGATGATGATGAGGATGAGGATCTATCATTCATAACTGATGAGATTATCAAACTTCTTCAATTTAGAAAAAAGGATAAAGGAAAACCTCTTAGGAAATCTAAATCCTCAAGGAGGGCAAGAATGAGAAACCCCTCATCCAATGCCATGAGTGGAAAGGTTTTGGTCATATGAGGATAGAGTGTCCAAACTACCTCATGAAGGAAAAGACCAAGAAGTCAGAAGATAAAGGGTTGGTTGCTACTTGGAGTGACACTGAGGGTGAATCTTCTGATGAGTTTGTGGATGAATGTCCTCACATTATGACCTTTGCTGCCTCAACCGATAAGGTGATTGTGGAGAGTGCTAGTGACAGTGAGGATTCTTCTGATGATGAAGTACCCAAGAAGATGACCCTTCAGGAAGCCTATGATAAGCTATGCACTGAATTCATAAAATCTGAAAAGGCTTCTCATCTTTGTAGAAAAGAGCTTAATGAGGTAAAAACTGAAAAAGCTGATATGTTAGTCAAGCAAGATGAGACTACGAGGTTAGTTGAGACTCTTGTTATGGAGAGCACCTCATTAGAAGAGAAGGTCAAGAATCTTAAGGTTGAGCTCAGTCAAGCTAAAACTCAAATAAAGAGGATGTTTAGTGCAAAGCTTGATAAAGTTTTGAGTGCTTAAAAGCCTAGTTTTGATAAGACTGGCTTAGGATATGCTGTTTCCTCCAGCCCCTCCTCTTCCACGACTTCTGGATCAAAGACTGTCTTTGTGCCACAATCTGAGAAAGGTAATAAAGGTATGAAATCCAAAATTGATCTCGCTAATTCTAAATCCTTTGTTAGACCTCATGTTTGTCACCATTGTGGTGTTGCTGGACACATTCGTCCTAATTGCTTTAAGTTGTATCCTCATAAGCAATTGTCCAAACGGTCACAGGTTTCCTCTCAAGGACCTACACCTTTGTTTGGAGAGTTATTAAAAGCTTTGAGCTTTTTAACTCAATTTCAGGAGAATTCTAATGCTTCTATGTCCTTTAGTAGACATACTAGGACAAGTGCCTTTTCATCTTCACAGCCAAAGACTCCTGCTGTGTGGGTGAGAAAGGATCCTAAGACTTAATTGTCTTTTCTGTTTGTCCTCTGCTTTATTTCTTTCTATCTAAAGTTGGACTTTCTTTCTTGATTTCTTATTTGTTTTTGGAATCATGCTTTCATGCATTTGCATCTAGTTTTATGCATTACTTTGCTTTGTTTAACATGTTTTTGTTTGGTTAATTTTCAGTTTTGCTTATTTTTGTTTTTCATATAAAATTTTAAAAAAAAATTGAAAAATCAGAAAAATACAAAACAGTGTGTGTTTTGTATACATTGGTACTTGTGTACCTTAGATGGCCATTGAAACAAAGTTTTTTAAACTTTGTATCTCTTGTAACTTAGATGAGCATTTTTATGCACAACTAAGCAAGTGAGCCTTGTGGCTCTTGTTTGTGATGAGTAAGATTAAGTTATCTCTTAAACTTAACACTCATATCACTCTTTTTGACGGGTAGGACTAGAAATCCTAAGAGAAAGGCATAAATAACCATCTCACCACTGTTGCCCGCCAATCATAATATGACACCTGTATGCTTCGGTATAACAAAAGTGCAGTGTCATAGACACTTGTATGCTTCGGCATAGCAAAACTGCAGTGTCAAAGACATCCATATGCTTCGGCATAGCAAAAGTGCAATGTCTATGCTTAACATGTTGGGTATTTCTTTTCTCTCTTTTATATGCTCATGCATGATATGCTTAAAAGAAAATATGCAAAGAAAATATAAAGCAAAAAGATTAAAATGCTTTAAATATGATTGCAAGCATATTTTCTAAGAGATGTGGGAGTTATAGGATGTACCTTGAAGGTGATAGTCCCCATCAAGCAGTTATAATTGTGTGTGAGTTAAAGTTATTTTCTCATACCTCAGATCGTCACAACTTGTATACACATATGCAATCTTGCGATATTTTTCACACACAACACGCAATATTCTTTGCTACTCTTGATACATGTGCAGGTACATTGTGATTCAGCCATCACAAGTGTTTACATGTGTTAATGTATGCTCACTAAACTGTCTTGACTTGTTTTTAAAATATAAAATTGGTTAGACTTGTTTAGTGTGTGTGTGAGCTTTGAGATCTATGTACTTAACATTTTTCTTGTTTTTCACATGTTTTGCATCCTTCTATTATCTTGTCATCCATAGCATCTTGTTTCATTACATTCATGCATTTATATGGATTTCTGTACCCTTTGTCAATCATGACAAAAAGGGAGAGAAATTGTGGAATGTGGTTTCTTTTTATAAGATTCTACATGTTAGGAAGAGAAATACATTCCTTTGTAAGGGGGAGATGTGTTTCATCTTGTTAGGGGAAGTGCTTACTTCTTCTTGTACCTTGGGTCTTGTGACCATTGTTTACATACATTGTGCTTATCTTCTTTATATGCTGATGTATATTTCTTCACCTACCTTTATATGTGTTGGTTCTTCTCTATCTTTATACACATGTTTCTTATACTTGTATGCAATCTATTATTTCTATTTCACACAAGATGCCTTGATGAGTTTTGTTTAAAGTGTTTCAGAAAAACAGGTTGTCAAAGTCTACTTGCCATAAACTCTTTTCTTACAAAGTTTTTCAAGGGTTTGTGTTAGGATAGATTTTATTGTATTCAACAAGTGAATATGAGTTGAGTGATTTATGACTTCTCTCATATGTTCATTTGTTTGTTGTGGTTTTGTCACGGATTGCCAAAGGGGGAGATTGTTAGGACATATGTGTTTCACTTGTTAGGAACATATGACAGTGTTTTATGTAGTTGGCTACTCCTTTGACAAAACACACTTTACTTGTATTTGGGTAGATCTAAGTTGTGTTTAATACTTGAAGAAACATGTTATTCAAGTCTAGTATTAAAGCCATGAAGATTGAACCAAGAAACAAGTGAAGAAAAAGTGTTCAATAAAGCTGGACAGATAGCTCGACACCTGCGGACAGATAGCTCGATAGCTTCTCGACACCTGGCTATCTGTCGAGCTCTTCAGCTGATTCTTATCGCAATCTCGATAGCTTCTTGATAGCTGGTCGATCGATCGAAAAAGCTTCTATCCCCTCAACACCTTTTCGACACCTTCTCGACACCTCATCGATAGCTGCTATCTGTCGAGGTTACGGGAATTTAGATTTCTGTTTTTGGGCCAGGCTTTTGTATTTGTGTAGGGTTTCTTTTCTCACAACCCTAGACCTATATAAGACTTATTTTAGAGGCCGTCACATAAGAGAATACAAGGAGAACATATGCAAAAGGTGTCCGATGCCTTATTCTCTTTGAAAGAAGCTACTGTGTCTTTGCGCCTTAGGGTTTTGTAATCAAGTGCTTCTTGATCTTCATTGTTGATGAAGTGAAGAACTTTGCAGCCAACATTCTTCTTTCTTAAGTTGGTGAGTGAGTCACGTACTAGGATTCGTGCAAAGGAGTTAGTCACGTATTGGGATCCGTGCAACATCAAAGGGTGGCGTTCATATATTGAAGAGTTCAGAGGTTCTGAAGCGGTAGAAGGTTTCTACTGTGAGTTCATCTATGGGGATTGTAGAGTCTAGGGACAAAAGTTTTGTACTAGATCTGAAACTTCTCTTTACTATAGTGGATTGCTTTTCGGGAAGGTTTCCCCCCCAGGTTTTTTACTGTGAAACTAGTTGGTTTCATTAGTTTTCCTGGGTCATCATATCTTGTCTTATTTACTTTTCCGCTGCATTCATTATTGACATGATATTGATGTTTATTTGTTTTAACAAGTTTTATTCATAATAAATCTAATTAACAATTTAGGTTTAAAACTTATTAATTATATCAACCGAGGTCTAAATTTTCCAACAGTATTAATTATACTAGTTGCTAACTTATGCGATATATGGAAAACTTTTAGTCAAATGTTAATATATCTAGCTTAAAAGATTTCGCTAATTTCAACTATTTAGAAGCTAAATTGACTCCAATATAAGATTTAAAAATAAAAAGAAATTTGAATATTGCACATAAGATTCTTTTTAGAAGATGAACTTACAAATATTATTGAAGCAATCCATTACGTTAATCATATCTCCAAAGTTTAGATTACATGAATGCAATACATATTTAGTTAAAAATTTTACTATAAAAGTGTTCTTACATTTTTTTTTTTTTTTTGATACGTATTAATAATTATAGGAGACAAAAAAATTACAAATAAATATACAATTACTCTTACATTTTCAAGCTTTGTCCAATGTTTTTCAAGAATCTATTTCCTCACTTTCTCAAGCTCCTCTTTCCTCGACTTCTTCTAGCTACTCCATTCATCACCAAATTCGTATAAGACCAAATTAAACCAATTCATCCAAAAGAATACAATGTAAAACTAAACACCCTTAGAGCATTCTCGTCAAACATCTTAAAATTTTTAGCATTTAGCATCTAAAACACCAACTTTATTATATATAACACACCACTTTACAATATCCCTTACATCAAAATTTCTATTTTTTTAACACTTCATTTAAATATTCTTTCTTTATCATTTTTTATTCTTCTTCTCTCTCTTTTTCAACCTAGCATCATTGGCCACCACATCCACCCACCCATACCACAACCACCACATCCACCCATCATTGCCACCACCGCCACCACCAACTACTAGCCAGATCCACCGCAACCACAAACAATAGTAAAGAAAAAAAAAAGAAAAAACCACCACATCCACCCACCACACCCACCACATCCACATCCACCCATACCACAACCACCACATCCACCCACCATCGCCGCCACCAACCACTAGCCAGATCCACCCGCATAACCCAAGAACACAACCAGCAGCCGTGACCTAGGAATTGCAACCCATGACCACAACCATTGGACCATGACCCATGACCCATCGGTAGCCCACAATCACTGGACCACAACCCATTGATGACCCACAATCACAACCCACGACGACAACCCACGACCATCGGACCACAACCCATGACCCATCGGCGGCCCACAATCGCCGGAACACAACCATCAACGGACCAAATCATAGAACCACGGGAGAGAGAAGAGGAAGAGAGAAGTGAGAAGTGAGAGAGGAAAGAGAAGACAGAGTGAGAAAAAAGAGATCTTGGTTGAATAAATTTTTTTTTTTTTGGGTGCAATCCAGCTATAGTGAGTTATTATCAATAACAACTCATTGTAGCTCAATGCTAAAATTTTTAGCATTTAGCATCTTTGATGTATGTGTGTTTTTATGATTTGAGATGTTAAAAATGCTAAAAAATAGCATTTACCATTTTTAGCACGTTTGATGAAAATGCTCTTAATATCGATATATATGGTAAAGCTTCATATAAATATATGTATGTTTGAATTCTTTTTTTTTTTAACAATAAAGAGAAATACTTTGATATCACTGACTTTGTAAACAAACCAAAAAGATAGAAACAAACAAATTAATCATAGAAACCAAAAGTTACAAATTGAAAGCTTAAGGAGAGAGTGAGAAAGAGCAAGAGAGTGACAAACCCATTGACTGATAAAGGTTAATGATGAACTCATAGAAGGTGACGTGTAGCATTGATGTTCTGTCCTGATGAAGGAAACAATTTGGATCTACTTTATTATTAATAAGAATAACACCACCGTTGTTATACCAAAAATCAAGTATTACACAAACTAAATTGACTAATGATGAGGACGGGAGATTACATCCAATTCTTTTTTAATTTTCTTTTGCAAACAATCAAATTAGCAATGCATCCAAACCAAATCATCACAATGATGATAGCACGGCCAAAATGGGCATTTACATTTTTTTTTTTTTTAAATATTCAGCAAAATGTCTCATGTCTGAAACTATTTAGGGAAATGCCCATGTTTTGAAACTTGATTTTTTTTAAATCGAGTTTCAAATGTATCATTCGATTTTTGGAACATCGAGTTATAGCGAACGTCGACTTAAATTTTTTTTTTTGGAACTTGAGTTCCATGTAAAATACTCGAGTTCCATGAACTCGAGTACTTCACATGGAACTTGAGTTCCAGAAATTTTTTTTTTTTTTTAATTTTCTGTTTTCTATAACTCAATTGTCCAAAAATCGAGTTTTAAATCGAAACTCAATTTTTGAAAATTGAGTTTCAAAACAGAGGCATTTTGCTGAATATTTTTTAAAAAAAAGGGCAAAAGCCAATTTTCTCCATGATAGCACTCCTAGAAACTTCACATCAGTATTGTTATAAACCACATGTTAACCTCACAACTTAGAAACTTCACATCAATATTGTTATATATGCCTTTTAATTTAATTTTTAATTTTTATAGTTATAAAGAGTGCTAAATGCGGTTATATAAAAATGGAAGCGAATTGCAATCCACCATTCCCTTGGAATAAAACAACTCAAAACTAAAAAAATTGAGTAAATTACATTTAATCTTTTCTACACAAATTCTAATTAGATTATATCTTATATTTTTTAGAAATTATTTTAAATTGACTTTTTATTTAGTAATCCATCGCTACTCCCATCTTCTGAATTTCAAAAAGTGGCATCAACCTGTACACACTAATCAAAATTCACACAGACCACACCTCAAATTTTCAGTAAGTCTAGAGCCACACCAAAATTGATAATAAATTTTACATGAGTGGCAAATTGTTAACCGTGAATAAAAAAGTAAAATTTGTTATTAAAATATAACTTATAAATTCAACCGGTGTAAAATCTATTATTAAATTGTTGTGTGTAGAGTTTTATTAAACTTCAGCAACAAACCAGTCAAAACTTTCAAACTCAATCAACTTTACCGTCAAGGACAGAGCCAGAGATTTGAGTTAAGGGGGGTGGTTTTACTGTTGGCTGTGTGTAGTGCTTACAACCTTTGACTCTACTAGTACTTAACTGCTGAGTTTTTTTTTTTTTTTTTTTGGGTGTGTTGGTGAATTTATAGTGCGTGGTAGTGTAGTGGACTTCTTTGAATGTTCAAAGTTTGTGCTTTTCTTAGGGGGCTTGTGGCAAAAGGAGGAAAAAAAAAACTAATATGTTTTTCTTTGGTAGTTTTTAAAGAAAACTGCTGGTATATGCTATATAGTTGGGTGGGCCAATGGCAATGTTTTCTCTCAGTTTGACTTTGTTATAATTATATCAAAGAGACAACCAAACATTACCAGGCATAAATAATTAATCTTAGCAATAATCTTACTAACAAATTAATATTTTAGTTTAGCATTTTTTTTGTTTGATTACTTGTGATTTGTCCTCAAATGTTTGCTTTAATAAATAATTGCATTGTAATGTATTAAAAAACTGTTATTTTTTGTCTTTTCATTTGTTGATGGCTTGTTAATACTGAATGTATACTAATTTACATTTTCATTAATTTTTTTTTAGCCCCCATCCCTCAATAGTCTAGCTCGGAAAGTATACTAATTTACATTTACATTTGTTGATGGAAAGTAAATTCTTTTAGTAATATGCACCAATTCACCGTCAGAAAATTGGTAAGTCATGGCTTCAAGACAAAGAATATAGAATGGTACAGATTTTGATTAAGCCTTCAAACATCGCATTTTAATATTGAATCCGTTAGTCAAAAGTAGACATTAGAGTTTGAGTAGAGATTTAGTGAAGTGTACTTTGGGAGATTTAGAGACATAGTTTGCTAATTGAGCTAGCAATTATTGTTGCGTCAAAATGAGTCAATCACCCGCGACTCCCATATGCTCAGTGCATTAGGGGTTCTTGGTTTTGAAATTGATGTTTAGAGCTTTGCATTGTTGATTATTGGTTGGAACCGTCATTTCCTTCGCAGTTGGATTTGTGGCTCGCCATTTTTGCATTTTCAAGCTACAACAAAAATTTTCACAAATATCATGTAAAGCAAGAGATATATGACGATTCATCCATAAGAATGATAGCTAAAAAAAATAAAAATAATATAGATGAGTGGAAGAAATTTTTTTTTCTTGAATAAGAAAGTTGATTCTCCCTCCATCTTTCACTTCTTGGGTGGTTTCCGGAGGTTGGAGCGATTTCGTCACATGATTTGGAGCATCTCCAGCAACTCAATGAGCTAAGGATAGAACTTATTTCAGCTCAACTTCACCATGCTCTTCTTGCGCGGTAAAGTATCATACGATTTCTCTTAGAATGACAAGTTGGTGTGAGAAACATCATCTTTTTGCTGGTTTCGCATCTTCGAATACATGACTTCTCTTATTTCAGCTGCTTGACTCCCCAGTGGAGTCGCCAAAATGTCGAGGACGTTTTGCGACAAGGGCCAAAAATGCGAAAACGGCCCAAATCTCCCCTTGGGTTCTTTAGAAGTGTTTGTTTATGGAGAATCAAACCCAAAATTCACAATGTATAAAAAACAAAGGCTAATGGTGCTTTGTCAAGAGAGAATCAAAATGTTAACAACAAAAGTGCAGAAAAAGCATAAAACATAACAGGTTTGAAACTTCGATCCACAGTCACACAGAAGAGGAAATTGCGAGAGGTTGTGAGGAAGAGAGGGAAGGTTCCCCTGTACCTATATTTCCACCCCCAAGCTTCGGAATTGTGAGATTATTGACTGGCTAAATGAGTTTTTGCTTTGAAGTTTCAGGTCTTTAGGTAGAACGTGGATGGTTGTTTTTTTAGTTGAAAAAAGACTCTTGTATTGAGCTTGGGCTGTTGCTCTCAAAGTAAAACGTCCTCCTTTGTTTTGAATCTGATTGTGGAATTTATATTGAGTTTGGGATGCTCTAAGTGACTGGTTTTTGGTCAATAGAAAAGGTTTTGGACCCCAAGATGTTAAGCAAGTAGTAATTTTCAGGTTTGCTTTTGTTTGGATAAAAGAAAGGATTACTTTTATCATCATTAAGGGAAATGCTTGACTAAACCCTCTGTTGGTGCAAACACAATAATAATGGAAACAACACTAAGAGAAACTGAATAATACTTCTGAATATTATTAATTTAAAGAGAGAAATTACACAACACTATTTGGATTGAGGCGCGGCATTCGCTCTCTTTAAGGAGATTCAAGCCCTTGGTTGGCTAATCTTTGTAACCGGTGCAGACCTTCTCTGACTTGTCTCCCCCAGGATACAACAGCCCAACAAATGTTGTATGGCTAGAACAGCTTCTGAACAAAGTGTTCAAGCCCAAAGCTCCACCAGAAAAACACCTTTCTTTGGCCTGAAATCTCTCAACTATTTAGGAATATTTTTGAATTCACTCTCTCACACAATACTCTTTGCTATTAACTATTTCTCTTCATTCACTCTTGATATGAAATTAGTCCATAGCATAGCCGTATATATAGTCTTCCAACCCTTCACATAACCTACATGTTATTTATTAATTTAGAAAACTTCTCTTAATTTATTTAATCTAACTTACATACAAGTAACTCTTTCTTTAACAAATTATAACTCATCTCTTTATTCATCTTCAGTTGTTTTGAGTTTCAACATATTTAATTTAAAATGTACTAACACCCTCATTGGCTCCTCATTTTCAATTGTTTCAGACCATTGGGAGGCTCAACTAGATGAGAGCTAGTAGCTGAAGTTGGCCAATGAGAGCCAACCATTTTTAAAGGAAAAAAAAGATTCAGACAGAAACTTTAGGCCACAGTCACACAGAGCATAAAAGCTGTTTTGGGGTTTAAATTTTGGATACAAGGCCTCCTCCATGAGCCTGAGGTGCTACTAGTGTCCCTTGCCCATTTGGTAGCACGCATGGGCTGGGCTCATGCAAAATGATTCGAAATGAACCGACCCATACCCTCCAAACCACACTTCCTCAATTTCCCCCATATGTCGCATGGGCTTGGGCCATGCTTAAAAGAATAAATAAAATATAATACATGAATCGAGTCCATAAGGAAGTTGAGCTTGGTTGAATTGGGCTTGTACGAAATGTGTCGCGAAAATGGGTATCAACAATATCATTGGACATTTACGAACCAAAAAGACTTTATTTGCACAATAGCTCCAAAAAGATGGAAAGTTCATGGTAGATTGGTTAGTCGGCGTATAATGCAACAAAGTAATGGACAATTCACACTGAAATTTCCTTCCACCATGCACATTATGCTACCAGTTTCCTAGTCTTATGGCCCAGATCCAGCACACCATTTCATCTCAACTTACATGTAATGTATGGTATTATTTATAAATAATGCTGGTTTTCTCAGGCCACTTATAGAAACTTATGTCTTTTTTGGTGACATAAATTCAGGTACTCGAACTGCTAGAACATTTGAGTTTGGAAGGACCTATGTAGTGAGGCCCAGAGGAAAACATCAGGCCACTATAGTTTGGCTTCATGGCCTAGGCAACAATGGCTCAAGGTGATGTTGATAGTTACCTATTCCTTTCTTACATTCATTGTTTGTGTTTTTTTATGCATTGTTGTGACAGTCTCCAAGGATCATTGTTGTAGATTTTAGAACTCTTACTTTTGGAAGCAATGGAAATCTGCATTCCTTCATACATTATTATGTGTTATTTATGAGAGGAGCTTGATAATTGTGAGGGAGGTTTAACAGTTAACATTGAAATGTAAATGATTATACTTCTAATAGAAAGTTCCTCATGAAATTAATTAAGCATACTCATCAATGATACAATCTAGCTTTGGATCATTAATTGTTTTCGTAAACTCATTTAAATAATAGTGTGAGACAGCCAGGTTAGAAATCAAAAAAAAAAAAAAATTAATTGTCTTTATTTGATTTTTATTCCCTGTCTTTTCATCAAGGGTTGATGCTTTTCTTTCCTTTTATATTTAAGGACATACTCTTTATTAGAAAGATGGGCTTTTGGTTCCAAAGGCACCTAAAAAGGAGTCCAAGGATGTCAACATACTGACATGCTCTCTAATGTTAAAATCCTTTGATGCTTTCCCTTCTCTTTTCATTTCTTTTTTTCTTTTGAGATTCTCGTGAATAAATTTGATGGGAGAGAGCAGTGACACTGTCAATTGCTAGAATCTGTTTATTTGTCCCTTTCATCACTTATCTGATTTGATGTAAGCTTAACTTGAGAAGCCTTAATTTGGAAAGGAGTATATGCCAAATTCATGAATAGGACTAATATTTCATTTGGTTCTTCTCCCACCTAAGCAACTAGAGATGACCTTGACAAAGGATATTCATATGTATATATGGAAATACTGTCATGCAAATTTTCTAGTGCACTTGATTAAATCCCATTGTATAGTGTGATGAAGATTAAATCCCTAGCTATTCAACATTAAACTCTTTCATTGTTGAGTACTGTGTACAATGATACCAGCATAATCCTGTTTTTCTGCTTTATGGTTGCTGTTTGATCAGTTTTCTTTTGTTCTCAATGTTAATTCAATATATAAATTTATATTAAGCAGTTTGTGTTCACGTGCACATAAGGTCCGTCTTGTATATGTGCTTCTACCCAAATGAAAATAAAAAAAGTTGAATAAAGACAAGTTTTCTCATCTCATGCTCCATTTTCTTGCAGCTCTTCCTAGCTCTTGGAATCCCTTCCTCTTGCAAATGTAAGGATATACATCTTTCATTATTTATGAACTTATTCAGCTTGTACATATTCTTGTCCATGCATATATATAACACCTCCTTTATCTTAATTAACTGTTCTTCTCAAAAGTATCTTAGGTTTCTAATAAAATTCTGTGACACAGATTAAGTGGATCTGCCCAACTGCTCCTACACGTCCAGACGTCCAGTGACCTTACTTGGGGGTTTTCCTTGCACTGCATGTAAGAAACAATCTTATTTTTTCTTTCTTTCAAAATGATAAAATGAGTATCATTTGTAATATCTCCTATCTCAAGTATAAATGAAGCCAAATATCTTTTAATACTTTAATAATCTGACTTGTTTATGCAATTCGTATCAGGGTTTGATGTGGGAGAGCTCTTAGAAGATGGTTCAAATGATTGGGAGGCTTTAGATGCTTCAGCAGCACATATTGCAAACTTGCTGTCAACTGAGCCAGCTGATGGTTCTTTTAAGGCTACATAATTTGCAAAATACTACCTTCAATTTGGTTGTTAGATTAGATGTTGTTCTAACATAAATTGCTTGAGCTATGGCTTTTTAATCTAGGATTCCATGATAATTTAATTTGAGGTGCTGAAGAAATGTTTGACTTAAAAAATTTCTAGCTGATTGATTAAGAGGGTACCTCAATTATGTGTCAGATTTCTGGATATAAAAACAAGTCCAGTTTTTTACTTAAGAGCGTGCTTATGATGGGGAAATCACCACACCTCCATATCGAGTGAGCTAATGGACATTTGCTAAATTAGAAGTTTTGGGCACTTTACTCTTTAAGGGATGACATGCTGCTTACTGGATTGTCTAATTATATGGTGAATAACTGTTGGTTCAGTTGTCGTAGAGATGTAGTGGCTTCCCCATTGAAGTGCTGCTCTTTTTTTTTTTCTTTTTTTTTTTTTTGGGTGGGGGAGGGGGGGATCATGCCAGAGTGGCTTTTCCCGTACCCCTTTTCTTTGGGAAAGTCTTAAAGTCTTAAACTTTACTGCTACACTCAAAGTGCAGCAAAGCTTTATTTATGCTTTGTTTGGATGAAGGGGAGTAGAGTAGAGGGAGGGAGAGCAAGTTAAATTACCTTATTTGGATGTTTTTTAAAGGATGAGGGGGAGGGATTTAGAAGGGTTTCACTACAACAAAATGTATTTTCAGTGACGAATTTTAGTGAGGAAAATTTTTTCGTCACAAAAAGGTACCATATAGTGATGAGATTTATATTTCGTCACTATTTATAAAAAAATTAGTAACTTTTAGTCATGAAAATTAAATTTCGTCACTATAGGTTGTGTTGAACTAAAGGCACCAAACAAAAATGTAGGCGCCAAACTAAATTCATCTACAGTGACAAATTATTTCGTCGCTAAAAGTTTAAGTTTTTTGTGACGAAAATTTTCGTCACTAAAGGTGTTGCTAAGAACACTATTAGTGACGAAACTCATTTCGTCGCTGAATGTGATTAATAGTGACGAAAATAAGTCTTCACTAAAAAAGAACATAAAATCAGATGGGAGTATCAGCAACGAATCCAAATTTTTGTTGCTTAAAGTAGCCTATAGTGACGACATACAAGTCGTCACTAAAGGTTTAATACTTAAAACACTTCAGCCCCATTTTTTTTTTCCACTTTATTTTCCTTCCCTTACCTACTTCTCTCTTTCCCTCACTCAATACCTCACAGCCGCTTCACCTGATCTCAGCCATCGCTGCCGATCGAGCTTGCCGTGCCACCGTTGGCGACGCTTCAGCTCCGTTGGCGCTGATGGCGACGCTCCAATGGCGCTGAACGATCGCGATGCTTTAGCTCGCCGAATGTTCGTGAGGCTTCAGCTCGCCGAACGTTCGCGACGCTTCAATTCGCACCATCCCGCGACGCTTCCGGTGACCCTTCGCTTCCCACCACAACTGACGACGCATCAGTTCGTGTAATGGGTATTTTTTGTTAATTTTTGTTAATTTTTGTTTAATGATCCAAATTTGAGTTTGTTTTTCCATGTTGGAAATACATAATTTGTTTTTGTT
The DNA here is from genome assembly GCA_032727855.1 of Quercus ilex subsp. ballota. Classification (NCBI taxonomy): domain Eukaryota; kingdom Viridiplantae; phylum Streptophyta; class Magnoliopsida; order Fagales; family Fagaceae; genus Quercus; species Quercus ilex. The sequence continues at coordinate 25,229,070 of CM064911.1, read as the reverse complement.
TTTGTTTTTTTAATTTTTTTATTGAAATTCTGAGAATTGGTGATTTTATTGTTGTTGTTGTGGTTTTAGGTATTAGTTTATGTAGGGGTTGGCACGTGTTATGTGAAAGTGGAGGATGATGGTAAGTACTAAATCTGTGTAGCATGTTCAGTTTCAATATTATTTGATGTACTTGCAGTATCCGGTATTACTCGGGATGGATTGGTTTTGTTGGGAGAAAGATATGGTAACTAAGTTATTAGATATTTTCTTTTGCCTAGATTCTTTCTAGTTGATGCTTGTAATGGTTTTCAATTGCTTATGTGAGTAGTCATTTGTTTTAACTTTGATGGAATCAGGAATGTATTACTGAATCACATAGAGAAACTATGCATGGGGCCTGTATATAAAAGGGAAGTTAGCCTAGCAATACAACAATGTAGTACCTGACAGTGTTACAATAGTATGGAAGTAAATATACAACACTTAGTTTTTGAAACAGCAATGGGTGATTACTTATGTGTTTGCTCCAAAATAAGGGAAAGATTACTTGTTTGTTGTATTGTGTTGCTTGATTGATTTAATTGAAAATGTTAAACAAATGTGGGATTTTTGGTGAAAGCTTTTGTATTAATAGTTGGTATGTTGATAATGGTTGTTGAACAGGGGGAAATCTCTAGTTAAACAGTGTTAGTTGCACCATCTTTATGTTGGTGTTGAATTAGGTGAATGGTTGGTGTTGTTTCTCTAAAGAATTGTTCAGTTGAATGGTTGATTTTTGAATATGATTTTTCCATTATAGTACAAGTAGTGTTGTTTCTGGATTGTGGCATTTGTTTGCTAGTTTTCATGTGGGGTAGTGATTTTGAAGAATTAGATATTTGTGTTGACATTTGGTTGTTTACAAGATTTTCATTCCCCTGTTTATATCTTTCTTCATTGGCGGTTCTAATTATTGTCTTATCTGCTTGTTTAACTTTTCTTTAACTTTTGTACTTATAAACATGGTTTTCAGACCCGGACCGTTCATTGAACCGTAAAAGAGAGATGTTCAAGGGTTTTAAGGTCGAACCGAGGTCGAACCGTGATGACGTCATAATTAATTTAATAATTATTTTAAATATATATAAAAACTTTAAATTAATAATAAAAAATAGAAAAATTAACTAAAATAGTCTAATTCATTTAGAGAAGCTTATTTCTAAAAAATACATAAAACTTACAAAAATATAGTACACAACTACACATTGTTACACACTGTGCATAAACTATACATTGTTTCTCATAACTACACACTCTATGCATAAACTGTATGCATAAACTGTGTGCATAAAACAATGTTAATTCAAACATAAACTGGAATCAGACATTTTGGGTGACCTTTGCTTCCTTTATTCGTGCACTTCTTAATGATATGGGACCTAGGGCAGGGACATGTGCCACCAACAACTAAACAAAATAGAGTAGTTCCATTCCACAAGGAACTCCCAAGTTTCACCTAACGAGGAATTTCTTAGTAAGCCCTGGGTGCAAAAAGTCTGTTCTATTATTTCATATCCAAAGAAAACAAAACGTTTTTCAAAATGTCCAAAAATAGTTTTTAAAATACCAGAACCAATCCAAAATACAACTACACTTTGTTTCTCATAATACAACTACGTGTACAACCTTGTTTTTCATAATAATGTTTTCCAAGTTACAATACACAAACACAACTACATATTGTTTCTTACAAAAATACATAAAAACTTGTTTCTAAAAAACAATAATAAAACTTCAAACTCCAAGTTACACACAGTGTCTTACAAAAAGACATAGAAAGTATTTCTAAAATACAAAATAGAACTTCAAAGTTCAAACAGAGTTATAATGATCATTGTTAGGTTCTAAAGATTTAGGATTTTATGTATTTAGAACTCTAATTTGTATTGTTGGCAAACCATGATCAAAACATGTTATTTAGTGTTGTTTAGACTTGCTCAAAGTTGAGTCTTTCATGTAAAGTTGGAATCGAGTGGCTGCAGATGCATTGGTGCATTTCGGCATGGCTCGATCGATCGAAGGAAAGGCTCGATCGATCGAATCTCGGGCAGAATGTTTTTCTGCAGAATATTCCAGCTCAGCCCTAACTCATTAAACGTTTTGGGTTTTTTGTTTTTACCCTAGGTATATAAAGAAAAATCCTAACCACGTTTTTAGAGTTGCTCTAGTTGTATTGTTGCTCATACATTGCGGTTTTGTGTAAATCTCTTGTGAGATCTAGAAGAACTTTCCTTTACACAAAGCTTAGGGTTTTCAAGATAGAGATTACTTCAACATCTTGATGATCAACTCGGTTGCTACCATTGAAACTTAAAGAATATCAAGCGTGGATGCTTGTAGCTGATTGGAGAATCCAAGAAAGAAGGAGTCTGTGGATTCGGAGCTTACACGTGGTCATGTCAGTAAGTTCTACTGGTGGGTAGCATTAGGAAGTCGAGCGGGGAGCTTGTAAGTCCTTTTGTATGAACTTCGATTCTTTCATAGTGGATTCAGGTTTGCCTTAAGGATCGGTGGGTAAAATCCTCCCCAGGTTTTTACCGTGTGGTTTCCTAGGTGATCATATCATTGTGTCTTTTATTTTTCCGCTGCTTTATATGTTTGATATGATTATTTGATTGCTTTAACCTAGAATTGCATAATTTGACTAAGTAACAACTTGGCTAATTAACTAGGCTAACCAATCTGGTTGTTTTAAGGGGTCTAAAACCGTTCAATCATAAATCATCAATGTCATGATAGTTATCATGCTCATCATCATTCCCTGGAAATCCAGGAGGAGGGCCAACAGGTTGTCCAAATGTTCCCAAATCAATTCCTTTAACCTCACTGCTATCATCTACAGATTCTACACACAAGTTTGAACAAAATAAAAAGAAAAATCATTATAATATTTACAAAAGTTTGAAAAAAATAAAAGAAAAATCACTATAGGTTATTAAATTGTTTACATATAAACTAACCTTCAATATTAGAAGAAGGCCCTACACTTGTTGGATATGCTCCCTCTTCATAAATTGCATTCTCCAACTCTTCATAATTAAGATATGGGTCTTCCTCTTCCACAAATACCCAAAAATCAGTTTTGTCGATACTTGCATAATCAATGGGGTCAAAATTAAACTTTTTGTTGTAAAGTCTGCATCATAAAATGTCATGCTCATTATTGGAATTTGAACATAATTAGTAACTAACAATTACATTATATAAATGACTTCTTAAAAATTAATATAATGACAAGATATAGCATTTAGTTACCTGTCTCAATCGCAAGTTATGATGAACAAACACAAGATCATTGAGCCTTTGATGCTCCAACCTATTTCTCCTCTTAGAATGTATTTGGTCAAATAAACTCCAACAACGCTCACATCCAGAAGAGGCGAAAGTTTGGCTAAGGATTCTAATTGCCAATTTTTACAAGTTTGGAGCATCAGCACCCCACAACTTCCACCATTCATCTAATTTTCATAACACAACGTAATCTAATATTAATCAACATGAACAAACAAACTTTCAATTGAATAATCAATTCAGTTATTCTAACTATAGTGACAAAACTAACTTTCAACATGAACAAAAAAAACTAAGATTTGTTTATAGTATTAAAGAAAACTAATTACTTCTCACCTGGATGAGTGGTCATGCTTGTTGACAATGCAAGATCTCTATCAAAGCTCCCAATACGGTCTCGAAAATATTGAGTTTCCTTAATTACCTTTTCTTTGTCACCATCATATTTTGTCCCAATGTAGTCCAAAACAGCCATATGTACTACTGGTTTCCGACAAAAATTTTCCTCATCATATTGAAAAGCAGGATTTAACCAATATGCAGCAGCATGAAGATCTTTACGCAAATGTTTGTCCCAGCAGTTTTTTTATAATTGAGGTGTATGGCTTGTACAAGTGCTTCTTCATTCGGAAGATCTTCTTGATTCCCAACCGTGCTCTATGCATGCCCTCATACACATATCCTATTGCAGGCCTTTGATCAGAATCAACAATCCGTAACAAACGAATGAGTGGCAATGAAATCTTGACAAGAACATTAATATCATCCCAAAAAGAATTATCCAAAATGATAGAAACTACTTCTTTTGCCTTTGACACTCTTGCTAATCTATTGTCCACAAAGAACTTGCTAGTCACTAAGGCTTGCAAGTCATGCTTATGCACATGAAGGCTTCCAAATGAAAGGAAAGTATTAGCAAATCTTGTTGCTCCTATACGTACAATATCTGTCCAACCAGGTCTCTTCCTCAACCAAGCAATCAAAGCCACATGATTATAAATAAAAACTGAAACTTTGGATGCACGTTTTTTGAGTCTCTCCACATGAGGCATGTCTCCCATATCTTGCAACACAAGATTCAGGCAATGTGCTACACAAGGAGACTAACTAATAGTTTTATACTTTTCACACAATAATTTAGCAACAGATACATAATTGGAAGCATTATCAGTAACCATGTGAACTATGTTTTTTGGACCAACCCATGTAACTACTTCATCAAACAATTTAAACAAGTTTCTGGTACTCTTCACAATATCTGAGGCATCAACTGATTTTACAAATACTATTCCCCTAGCACAATAAACAAGGAAATTAATCAATGACCTATGTCTAGTATCTGTCCAACCATCAGCCATAAGTGTACATCCAACTTCTACCCAATGCCTACGTTGTGACTCAACCAACAACTGAACCTCTTTCTTTTGATCCCTCAACAAAGGGACCCGTACAATATGATAAGATGGACCTTTGTAACCAGGACCAGCACCAGTTATGGCATCTATCATCCTTTGGTAATACACTGAATTCACTACATTAAAAGGAATGCAATTGTCATACAGAAACCTTGCAATAGCCATATCAGCTTGCCTCACCCTTTCTTTACTTTGGAACACACTTTTAAGACCAGATTGAGCTCCTGGAGTAGTTCTTGGAGCAAAGTAATTATCTACTGGGTTTGTACGCTTTCTTTTACCTAAAACAGGTTTTTTAGGCAACCCACTACTAAATACTTCTTGAACATCTTCATCTTCTTGCATATCACTATTTGTGGAAGGCACACTAAACATTTCTTCTTGACGTTGTTTCTCAACTTTTTTCTTCAACTCAAACTCCTTCACATATTCCAACATTTGGTATCTCACATCATGAGAAACCTTTTTACACGATCCAATATCACATTTTATCCCCGCAAGGTGTTTTTTCATCCTATTAATACCCCCACCTTTATATGTTTGCCTACAATACACATATGTAAAAGTATTCTATCCCTTCTCATCCGTCCCAAGGCTAAAATGTTCCCAAGCCGGATCAACCTTTTCCCTTACTCTTGAGCTAGACTCCACTACATTGGAATCAACTTCATGTGATGGAGTAGACCCAATCTCTGTTTCCATTTTAATCTAAAAGACTAAACAACCAATCAAACACGCATAGACCCATCAATTTTTGAAATACAGATAGTCAAAGAATCACAACTTCATACACAGAGTCAAATTAACAAACTAATATACACAGAGTCATAGAGTCCATAATCAATAATATAGCATACAAGCATTAAACCAGAATGTGTGTTTACACAGAGTCATAGAGTCCACAGTTTACAATGTACACTATAATTGTTTCTATGACTCAGTTTACAATGTACACTATTTGATAGTTTACATTGTACATTGTACACAGAGTCATAGAGTCCACAGTTTAATTGTTTCTATGACACTATAAACTGTGGACTCTATGACTCTGTGTACAATGTAAACTGTAAACAATTATAGTGTACAATGGGAACTCAGCATTAAAAAGAAACAATTACAGTGTACAATGTAGCCACAATCAATAATATAGCATACAAGGGAACTCAGCATTAAACCCAAATTCATCAACAAACACCTAAACCGAGCTAAGAATATGATCAAATAAACGAGTACTCTTAAAGAATATAATCAAATCCACAGATAAATCATAGTAAGCTTAAATACATAAATCTTAGTAAGCTCAAATCTCAGATAAATCTCTACAGTTGATCAAGCTGAATTCACACTAAAGTTCTCATAATTTCCTATAATTTCCTTTTCCTTTCTTTTTCTGCTCTGACCATAAATTCTTAAATCCAATCACACTAAAAAACCAAGCACAATTTAAAGAAACAAAATTGAGTGTCCAAAAAACAACCTTAAAAAACAATCAAAGTACACACACAATCCAGTCAAAATCTACGTACCAAATCTAATACCTCCAGAACACAACATAAAACAAAATATAAATTGACAAAAATTGATTATTGTACCAAATGACGGCAACGGCGACGAGGGAGAGCTGCGATGAGCGTGAGCTGCGACGGCTTAGCTGCGATGAGCGTGAGCTGCTATTTGCGATGAGCGTGAGCTGCTATTTGCGATGAGCGTGAGCTGTGATCTGCGACGGCGACGAGGGAGAGAGGCCGAGACGAGAGAGTGAGGAAAAGGCAGAGAGTGATTGAGAGTGATTAAGATTTGAGAGAGTGAGGGTTTCGTTTCAGGGCTATTCAATCAGATTGCCCAAAACGACACCGTATTAGAGAAAAGAAAAAAAAAACAGAGACTGAACGACGCTGTTTTAGGCTAAAACAAGGCAGCCCGTTTGAACCGTGTGAACCGATCATGGTTCACAGAACCGAACGGTCGGACCGCTGTTCAGACTGTTCCATGCTTTTTTCACATGGAACGGTTCTTCACCTTAAATGGACCGCAAATGTGAACGGTTCGCGGGTTTCCCGGTCGAACCGTACGGTCCAGTTCGGGTTTAACAACCTTGCTTATAAATTTAACTTTTCTTTTGCAGACTAAATACACATTGTTTGTAGTAACTTTGGATTTTTTTTTGAAAGTTGTAAACTTAGTTTGAGCAAAGTAAGTAAATTCTAGTTAAAAACTTATAAAACTCTATACTTGTTATGTTGGAATTTGGATTTGTGGTGGTATTTTGTGTTGGAGCAAGCGGCTTGCATGATGTTATAAGGTGGTTTAAATTTATATTGAGAGTGTTTTTAATTTCTTGCAAATGTGAATGGACCTTGTTGATTAGATGTGATGAATAGTACTTTAATTGATTTCAATACTTGTAAACACTCTATATTTGTGATGTTTGTGATTGGTTTTGTGGTGGGTTATTGTGTTGGAGCAAGCAGGTGGCTTGCATGGTGTTATAAGGTGGGTTGGGTTGGATTATTGAGATTGGTGAAAATTGTATGAACCTTTTGAGGAGGGTTAAATTGTGATGAGTAGATTAGGTACTACTTCATTCATTTCAATTAGTTTGCATATATATGATATGGGAAGTGGATTTTTGAGATTGGTGAAAATTGTATGAACTTTTTGAGGAGGGTTAAAGTGTGATGAGTAGATTTTCACAAATGGGGTATTGGGTTTTACTTAGACTTTGATGTTTTGGCATTTGGGTGTTTGTTTCAAAGTGTGGTTCAATATTTACTTATAATTGTTTGGTTGTTGCTTTCAAGAATTAAGGTTCAAAGATTAATTAGTTGTTTATGGGGGATTCTTTGGTTTCACATTATTTCAAGGTGATCTAATGTAAGGGCTATATACATAAAACTTGGATAGAAAAGGGTAAAATGAGTAGGTAAAGAGGCGTGTTCTTTTTAAGTAATTTTTTTTTTCCAGGAAAAGCGTCCTCTTCATTTGTCTTTGAAATGGAAAATGTCCATTTAATGGTGTGCATGGTGTCTTGTCCTCTAAAATAAGTATTCATTCCTTGGTGTAGTAAGAATAGAATATTAAATGATGTGCCACCATGTACACCTTTACATCCGAACACTGAAATGGAAAGTATAAGGGAGTCCTATAATTTGAATGTATATGTCACCAAGAGCCTTGTACTTAGCGGCATTGGCACATTGTCCAATTCTCTATAGAGGCAGGAGAACTTGAGTTTGAATCTCCCTCCCCCACTTAATGTTAGCAAAAAAAAAAAAAAAAAACTTGAACGTGTATGTCAGAAATGTTAAACAATGTTAGTTTTGAGAATCTAGTTTCATATTTGATGGTAGATGCTAAGATTTTGTTTGTGGTAATATGTAGGTTTTTGGTCCCTCAGCTCAACAAAGAGATCTTTATGATCAAGCAGCGATTCCAATAGTACATGAAGTTTTAGAATGCTTCAATTGTACCAAGAGGAGCGAGCTAGGGACCAAGAGGCACGAGCTAAGCAAGAGGCATGAGGACATCTTCCGTTAGTTCTAATTATATTATGCTATACTTTTTGTATTGTTATAAAATATCTTGAGTTATTGTATGTGTTGCAAACAATTATTGTATACTTGTATGGAAGGAGTTTGAATTGGATACTTGTTTTATTTTTTACTTATGGAATGTATGGATCTTTTTTTATAAATGTGTTGTTGAAATAAATGTATTATTCAAATGTGAGGTTTTAATAATGTAATGACAGGTTACAGGTCAATATCAAAGCCGTGAAAAAAATAAAAACAGAAAATAAGTTTTAGTGACGAATTTTTTCGTCACAAATATAGCAACAAAAAATTGTTTTAGTGACGAAAATTTCGTCACTAAATATAGCAAAATTTGGTAAGAAATGGTTTTAGTGACGAAAATTTTCGTCACTATATGTGCCTGAATTTTCTTAAAAATAGTTTTAGTGACGAATTTTTTCGTCACTATATGCATCCGAACATAGTTTTAGTGACGAAATTATTCGTCACTAAATATGATTTAGTAAACTAAAGTGTTTTTAGTGACGAAATATTTTCGTCACTGAATAGTGTTTTTAGTGAGGAAAACATTTAGTGACGAAACGTTTTCGTCACTAAAAGTTTTTTTTTTTTTTTAAATCAAACCGGACTTTTAGTGACGAAATTTTTCGTCACAGGACTTTTAGTGACGGGGCTACAGTGACGAAATGAGTTTCGTCACTAAAAGTCCAATTTCATCACTAAAGGTCCTTAGTGACGAAAAACTGGACTTTTAGTGACGAATTTTTTCGTCACTGAAAATACATTTTGTTGTAGTGCAATTTGGAACAAATAACTATGTTTGGGAAAGTCTAATCCAAGTTTGTCATTTATAATACATATATATTTGTTTCAATAACAGATCTAATAACATGGACTTGTGTACTAGTTGAGTTAAGATGAGCTGTAGATGTTATCCTCTTTGCATTAGTCATGGAAAGTTAAACAGGTCTATAATTTTGTAGTTAGTTCACAATCATATTGTTTGTGTGAAAAGTAGTTCATATTCACATGGTTTCCATGAAAAAGAAAAGGGTAGATGCTAAAAGAAGAAAATTCAAGTTTCTTGACACAAATGTTAGACATCTATGTATTCTACATGCGAGCGCGCGCACACACACACACAAACCCCACAATATTTTAGATTTTTTGTTTCTTATTTGAAATCTTAGATTCCACTTTTTGAAATTTGAAATTTAGATTTTTCTAGATTTCACTTTGAATTGTGGAATATAATGTGGCTTCATGTATCCCTAACCTATTAAATTGAAGCTAGGGAAAGGCTTTAAGTATTGCAATTTGAATTACAATTTTTTGAGTAGAGAGATTTTATATTTCTCTAAGCTTGATAGTGATTCCAAACAACCTTAGGCAATGAAGCTTAAGGTTTTCAGATAGATTCTAGATGGTGAAGCCTAGGATTTATCTTGTTCTTCTTTATTTCCTTATTATTTCTATTTTTCCACCTTGTCCTGCATCAAACCCCTGTGCAAGGCTATTCTCAGTCCATGTAATATTTGCTTAAAGTTCAGCTTGTGGAACAAGTATTTTAAGCCACTACTTGGGGTAGAGCTAATTTCTGCTACTCGTGTAGGAGGGGCAAGTAGTGATAATGTTAGAATGGGACATATTCGTGTCATGTCAAGCATATCTATCACAATTGTTGCTTGTTTGGCCTGCTAGATAGTAATTGTTAACACACAAGGTACCTAGATGAAGATTAGTTTATAAGTGTCGGTTGTTAGAAATACTGAATTCAATAGTATTGTATTTCACAAGTAATAGAGTATACATGAGTGCCTTTATATAAGAAGCAAAGTGTGTAGTACAAGTAAGTATACTCTACAAGGAAACAAGGTAGGCCTAAAGCCCACAACCCATTACACGTTAACAGCCCCCTCAAACTCAAGGTAGGTGTGAGACCAACTTGAGGTTGTCAACCAAAACACGGAGGCGTCCCTTAGGATGTGACTTGGTGAAAATATCTGCAAGTTGATCTTTAGAGGAGACCAAGAATAGCTTAAAAGCACCATGCACAAGATGATAATGGATAAAATGACAATCGATCTTGATGTGTTTAGCCCATTCATGGAAGACATCATTGTAAGTAATATGAATGGCACTCTAGTTGTCACAATAAAGAGGAGTAGCAAAGGATGTAGACACACCTAAGTCCTTAAGAAGCTATCGTAGACAAACGAGCTCAGATGTGGTATCAGTAAGGGCATGATATTCTGCTTCAGTACTAGAGTGGGTCACAAGGGTTTATTTCTTGCTTAGCCAAGAAATCAAAGAAGAACCAAGGAGAAAGCAATAACCAGTTGTTGACCTGTGATCAGTGGGATCTCCTACCTAATCAGCATCAAAGAATGCATGGAGAACAAGAGGAGATTGAGCAAAGTAGAAAATACCATAGAAGAGAGTGCCCTACAGGTATCGAAGAATGCGCAGAACAGCAGCATAGTGAGTCGATTGTAGAGCAGATAGATACTGGCTTACCTAATGAGCAACATAAGAAATGTCTGGACGAGTGACAGCGAGATAAACTAGGTTGCCAACCAGTCGTTTGTAAAGAGAGGGATTAGACAACGGTTTTTCCCCTGCGGGAGTCAGATGCGCATTAAGTTCAATTGGAGTGTCAACAGTCTTACTATCAGTGAGTCCAGTGCAAGACAAAAGTTTCGAAGCATACTTGGCTTGAGTAATATAAAGACCATTTATGGAATGAGTGATTTCAAGACCCAAGAAGTAGCTAAAATGTCCAAGATCTTTAATATCAAACTGCTGACTAAGAAAACCCTTGAGTTCTTGAATGCCACTGAGGTCATCACCAGTTATGATCATATCATCCACATATAGGAAAAGCAAAATGGTGCCTTTATCAGTGCGACAAAGAAATAAGGCAAAATTATAAGAACTGGTATTGTAACCTAAGCGAAAGATGGTGGAGCTAAACTTGGCAAACCAAGCCCTTGGAGCTTGTTTAAGGCCATAAAGTGCACGTCGAAGGCGACAAATCTTGGTTGGTTCAACAGAGAGACTAAGAGGAGGTTGCATATAAATTTCTTCACTTAAATCCCCATTAAGGAAGGCATTTTTGACATCCATTTGAAAAAGGTCCTATTTACTGGTAGAGGCAACAGCTAAGATGGAATGAACAAATGAGATACGAGCATTCAAAGTAAAGGTCTCTTCATAATCAATCCCATACTCCTATGTAAAACCTTTTGCAACAAGATGAGCCTTATAGCGCTCAATGGACCCATCAGAGCGGATCTTGATCTTGTAGATCCACTTACAACCAACCATAGACTGTCCAAGAGGGAGAGTAACCAGTTCCCAAGTGTAGTTTTTGGATAATGCATCAAGTTCATCTTTCATTACACTCTGCCATAAAGGGTCAATGGAAGCCTTACGATAGGTGTGAGGCTCGTGTAGCGCAGCAAGGGCAATGTAATAATGATAGTCAAGTAAATATGCAGGAATGGATCTTACCCAAGTGGGGTCACAAGGTCGAATGTCTTGTGGAAGATCATTAGGCAGAGCAGGAGCAGGGGACCTAGGCTCAAAGTGGGGTAGCTCGTCATCGACCTGTTCATCTTCCACCTGTTCATAAGAGGGTGATCTAGGAGAAGCATCAAAAATATCTGGTGGTTGGATAGAGAAGTCCAAAGAAGGATCAAGAGTATTTATAGAAAGAACATATGACCTGTCTAGAATGATTTCTAGAACATAGGAGGTAGTCAGGGAAGAATGGAAGTGAGAGAGTTCAACAAATGAACGGTGTTCCCAAAAAACAACATTATGGGAAACAAGAAGACGATGAGAGATAGGATTATAACACCGATACCTCTTTTGAGTTTCGCCATAGCCAAGGAAACAACAAAGTCTGGATCGAGGCTCAAGTTTGTTGTGCTTATGAGACTGTAGAAGAACGAAACAAGTAGAACCGAAGGAGCGTAGGTGATGATAGTCAGGGGGTGACCCAAAAAGGCGCTCATATGTTAGAAATACTGAATTCAATAGTATTATATTTCACAAGTAATAGAGTATACATGAGTGCCTTTATATAGGAGGTAAAGTGTGCTCTACAAGTAAGTGTGCTCTATAAGTAAACAAGGTGGGCCTAAAGTCCACAACCCATTACACATTAATAGGTAAGTGCTACACAAAATTTTGACAGATATTATTCTTGTAGTCCTTTGTTGAAAGTTCTAGTAGTGATTTTTGATCCCATGATACATTGACAAGTTAAAAGTACGTAGAGATCAAAGATTGGAAGGAGAGAAGGGGAATGAGGCAGCGTTTGACAAGTTAAAAGAACTGGCAGGCATTTTGAACCCCATGATACCTTGACAAGTGTTGTACCCATAAAATGATACAAAGCACTTTGTTACAAGATATAGAGTGATGTCAATGTGGACGTCAGCACATGTGTGTGGTGAACATGGAGTGTCGGTGGCCTATGTTTGTTTGGGTGCATAAGACCTATTTGACTTTCCATGGCTATTGTCAATCACCATTGGTTTTGAAAGCTATAATTTATTATGTGCCAATTATTTGATTTCAATCAAACTTGTCAAGGTCATTTCATTATACTAATACAATTTTCTTATTTTGTTGTCATTTTTTAACAGGCTAAAGCAAAAGAGCTCATGAAATAACCAATTCCAAACTATGACAAATTGGTTGAGCTCTATCAAAAAGATAGAGCAACTAGGGAACAATCTAAAACTACGTCGGAGATGAGGCAATGGTGGGCTACTTCAACCGGAGAGCTCTCTATGGAGAACATTGAAGATATTGATCATTTAGTTGCTCAAAATAAAGTTACGTTAGAGAGCTGTGATAATGTGGGTGATAATAATGTGGGTGAAACCTCCTTAAAAGACAAATAGAGAAAAACATCAAAAAATGAGGACATGAAGCAAATTATGGGGGCAATCCAGGATGTTGTTTTAGCAATGAGAGAAGGAAATTCAGCACTTAGAGAAGGAAATTTAATTTTTGAGAGGAGCTTGGCACGTCTTCCCATTCCTGAGCAAGACGTGGTCCATCTCTTGGATGAGATATGAATTGATTCTAGATTGCGAAGTGTTAGGATTATTGGCCTTAAATCCTATTGTGTAATGCTATATATGAAATTATGTATGACATTATGTATGACTTAATGTTATAATTAATAAAATTGTTTTATTATTATCTAAAATAATGGTAACAGGAATATTTGGACATTATCATTTAGTTCATGAGATGTATAGTATGTGATTTAGTCACAGAAGATATAAATCACAAGTTTTTTGTAAACTCAGAATTTTAGTTCGTAGTCGGTGATGAAATTGGGTATTTCATATGCGAAGATTATAATATATCAACTAAGACGATTTGTCTTGATCATGGAAGTGAATATTTCTAGTTGGTATGTTAATATGTTTTAAGAGTTAAGATATATTGAACTGAACTGCTGTGAGATTTATTATTCTCCTAACGATTGTCAAATGAATAATAAATCTTACAACTTCTATTTACATGAACTCTTAATCCTGAGAGAATAATGAACTGGATCATGAAGTGTAAGTTGCTTTGATATATCAAGAGTGAGATCTAAAGTTACGATCAAAATCTCAATATGTTGGGCAGCCACATTTAGTGTTGATGGAACATATATTCTCAAGATGGAATTCATAATCTCTTAACGGAGATATAAAATATTTCCTTGAGATAAGTTTAATGGGTTTGGTTATTCGGAGTGTTAGGCCTAACTACTTTAGTAAGGAGTTATTAAAGTATATATTTATAAAATTGGATTTCATAAATACATGATAAATAACTCAAAGGATTAAACTGGGTACTCAAGGATTAAGATGTAGTAATCTTTAAAGTGGCAATCTATATTCATGACTTTTTATTACTATGAATATTTTATGAAGGGGTTGCATATACAATAAAGTCTTGGGATATAATTTATTAATAAGGCCTAAAGTGCAATTATATTTATATAGTGGTATTAAAGATAATTAATGGTAACTTTGGACTTGTCAAGAGTTGACAGAAAAGTCCAAGGCCCATTGGAGTTAGAGTCTTATTTGTTCCCTTTTGGTCCTACTCCAATCCACATACTAAAGCCCAATTAGAATGGCCCAAAAAGCTAGCCCAATTAGATAATCAATTATAAGGAGAGAAACATACAGAATTTTGTAAGAAAATGAAATGGCTTGTATGTGAGTGTAGGACACTCTCTAATTCTCCCTTAAATACATATATATATATATATATATATATATATATATATATAAACTAATTGAGAAACCACAATTCTTGGGCATAAGTGAAATTGGAGTGAAGATTAAAAGTGTTTCCAAATATTTCAAATCTTTGGTTTTGAATTTCACCACACCAAGGTACACACTCTTGCTCTTATATTCTGAAATTTACATAGTACATGTTATCAATTGCGAATGAAGTGGATTTGTTAATGTAATACCCGAAAAAAAAAAAGATTTAAAAGGAGGGATATTTAAGTAAATTTTTGTGGGGCCAATTTTATAATTTCTAATTATAAGGGAGTTTTTAGAAAATAAGGTTGAAACCCTAGCTATATATAAGCTTATTAAGTCAATGTATAGAGAGAGATATTTTGAGAGAGGAGATTACCCAAAAGATTGAAGTAGAGAAGGATTGACTACACCCTTGAGGTAAGAACTTAAGAAATTTTGTACTTTTGTCAAATTTAGACTTTATGTGGTATTAGAATATTTTCTTATGTGGGTATTTTGATTAGTAGTGAAACTATTTAATTATTCAAGAATTTTAATGAGGCATACGAAGAGAAGTTTAGATTTATATTTCGGTCAATTGGACGCTTCTACCTACAGATTTTTCTGTGCTCAACATTCTAAAATTTATAGATATATATATATATATATGCTCCGTTGCGATAAGCGTAGCCTAAAGTTGTAGATTTTAGGCGTAATGGGTTTAAGGGTCAACTTTCTGCACAGTTTTGTTGTTTAAGAAATTGTGCTCGAATGGATGGAATTGGGGAAAAACAAAAAGTCAAGAAAGCATGGGTTTAGGTTTGAGGTTTGACAAGTTAAAAAAAAATGGAATGAAGAAGAAGAAAGCTGTAAAGTAAGTGTAGCACACATCCTTGTCTTTCCTAGAGTGACATAGGATTAGGTGCTATGGCCTTATCTTTTAAGGCATAAATGGTGGCAGAATATATATATATATATATATATATATATATATATATAAAGAAAAATATTATGATTAGGTGAATTTTGGTGTGAGATAAGCAGGGATATTTTTAATCGTCTTTCTTCTGGCCGGGTACTGTTATAAGTTTTTTTTTGAATTATTTGATTATTGAGTATAGTGCTTGAAAAATGTTTAGGCGATATCTAAGGATTTTAGAGAAAGTGTTAGGGAGAAGATCCTTGTGGTGAGTTAACTGAGGTAAGTAACATTATCTTAATTGGTTTTATTTTGTGTATTTTAGGCTGTGTTTGGTTCATGTAAAATATTTTCCGGAAATGCTATTTTCGGGAAAGGAAAATATTTTCAAATATTTGGTTGCATTTCAAAAAATGCTTTGGAAAATATTTTCTGGTGTTTGGCTGTATTCTTGAAAATACTATAGAAAACACATTTTCTACTTGTTGCTCACATTTTCTCAGCTTCCAAACAAATATATAATATCATTTCTCAGTCCACAAACACAAAAGAAACAAAACCAAAAAAAAAAAAAAAAATCATCAAATCCGGTCAAATTGAGGGAAGAAGGAAGAGAGAGAGGCGACTAGGTTCGAAGGCGAAGGCGTGTGGGTCGGCGCGGTGCTGCAATCTTTGCTTGAGGCGAAGGCGTGTGGGTTTGAAGGCGAAGGCGTGTGAGGCGATTGGGTTCGATCTTTGCTTGATCGTTGCGGTGCGACTCGCCGGTGGACAGATCGGCTCAAGGGTGGGTTAGCGGAGTGGGATGGGTCGGTGAGGATGAGGGATGGGTCAATCGGTTCGTGGGTTCGTGGCGCGATCTCACCGTCGCGTGGAGGGGACGAGGACGGCAATCTGATTTTTCGGCGCGATCTCGAGCGCAATCTCTCTCTCTCTCTCTCTCTCTCTCTCTCTCTCTCTCTCTCTCTCTCTCTCCCTCTCTCTGTGTTTGCGAGTCTGAGTCCTTTCTCTCTCTCTTTCTCTCTTTGCGCGTCTCCAGAAATGATTTGAAGGTAAAATTTTGGTTAAAAATATTTTCCAGGTCAAAGGGGCTATTTTACGGTCAAAGTAAATGATTTTCCGGAAAATTCTATTTTATTCTATTTTTCATGCGCAACCAAACACAAGGTTTCATGTAAAAGGATTTCCTGAAATCGTTTTCAGCCAAAAAAAACGCAGCCTTAACTATTGAAAATTGTTTACAGTTGTTACAATTTTATTTCTATTATATTACTGATTTCAAGTAAAGAATTATCACAAATATATCTTATTACTGAATATATATGATGTATTTTATTTAATTGTTTTTTTAGCTATATTGATTTAAAGTAAAGAATTATAGAAATATCACAAATAGATTTGAATATTGAATATATGATTATATATATGTATTTGAATAAGATATATTTTGGTTAGAAACTATGATTTCATATATATGATTATAAATAATTTGACTATGAATTTATTCTGATACCCAGCCAATAAGGGTTATTCATTGGTACTCTGACACCCAGCCAATGGGAGTTATTTATTGGTACTCTGATGCCCAGTCACGGGGATATAGCATGACTATAGTCATAAGATTGTTAATAATATAAATTACGTTTGAATATTTGAACTATTTTGAGTCCTTAAAACTACATATGTGATTTTGGAAATATTTGAGTATTTGAACTATTTTGAGTTATTAAAACTGCTTATGTATTTTTTTGGAACATATTGTAAGTTATAGCTTGATATATGGAAAACTAACTACTTTCTAAACCACCTATGATATATTTGTCAGATTAAAGTATGTGATCTATTTGCAACTTATTATTTTAAGACTATGAAACTTCTTTAGTTATTTTGAAAACCCATAGTATATTATAACTTTTGAAGACTCATATTACATCTTATTACTTTACAGATCTATTGTTTGATAGAACTTATTAGGACTTTGGTTACTTATTGAGTTGTCAACTCACTCCCTTTTTCTCCTCCAGTTTCAGATTGTGAAGAATAGCAAGTTTTGGAAGTTTGATGTTGTGTTGTGAGCAGAAAAGAAGCTTAGTGATTTTGGGATTAGATGGTCTTCTAATAGTTTTATATTTATTGGCCAATTGGCATTATGTACATGAGGTTTGGATTTTGTTCCTCTCAAATTATTGGGGATCTATTCATAAATGAATTGTTGAGGTATTTTGGATTTATTTGATTTAATTTTTGAGGATAAATTTTAGTTGCTAAGAAGGCCTTGCACACTTGTAGGGTGCTTACTTTATAAGTGTGCGGTGGTTGTCACATGCCTGGCTTTATAGTTGGGTTCGGGGCGTGACAGTTAATTTTTTCCTGCGTATGTTTTGTATGCGATACAAACTATTTTTTCCAACACGAACAAGGGCTTATCACTTTCTTATTAAGAATCCAGATATGTTAAGAGCTTTTATTGGCTATCTAGGGTAGGAGTGCAAGGAGCTATTGTTTACAATGATGTCTGATCCTTAAATTTCTCTAACAGTTCGACGAGTAAATGTTCCAAAAAAATTTCTACTTCTAAAAACTTTTTCAGTTGATGATTGAATTGTATACTCTTGGGATTAATTTTTGTGCTTTTGTTATTGTAAAAAGGTGACATCCTTGGCCTGTTTTGGTTTTTGAATTTTGGTTTTAAATTTTGGAATTCTCTAGTCCAAAGGTGTTGTGATAGGCATTGGCAGGGCCATAGCTAACTTGCTCGTGGGCATTGGATGGAATGATACGTTAGTGCTTTTCTTTACTAGGATTAGATATTAAAAAATAAAAAACATTTGTGTGCTCTTTAGGCTAAAGCACACATACATCTAATTTATATTTTTCACTACTATTTGATTTGTTATGGGAACTTTAGCATCATTTTTCCCATACCTACTTTGGTGTGAGATCGGCTAAACCACCAAATTTCTAAAATGTTAACTAGACTCAGATTACAATCTTATCTTCACTTGTAATATAAAAATACATGTGCAGGACAAGGACTTATTAGAACATGTTGCCCAAAGTCAGTCATATTTGGAATCTTGGGTGGAAGAGTAGCCAAGTCATTAATCTGGTGGGCTAGACCATGCCTATTCCACCATAACAACTCCCTTTACAATAGCAATCCCAATAGAGAGCTTGGAAAATCGTTGAATTCTTTTTTATTATACATTTGATGATGCCGAAAAATCAACAGTAAGTCGCACGGTCTTCACATGCTCGAAACAATACCTGCACAACACAAAAAGAGAAGACCTAATAGAGAGCATCGGTGTGGTGCCGGCCAAGTACCCTCCAAAAATCAAGTTAGAACTCCTCACAACTCTAGAGTGCCGGAGCTTGGGTGAATTATGCGTACCTTGTTTTGTGAGGGTCTAAGGGTTTTTATAGTAGTGTAAGGTTGACATCCATGCCTTGATTAAGAAGATGTTTCCTTGTAGGAGAGAAACTCTTTATTTTGCATATCTTGCGGAATCCTTTCCTTGTAGGAGTCTTCTTAATTAGGATTAAGTGTGGGGCGCAAGATATTTCCTTATATACCAATGCGTGTGAACCACGCAAGAGACATGTTGTACCTGTCAACTTTGTCCCACCAATTTCTCCTGCCAATTTCTCCCGTCATTCTAGTCATCTCTAACCCATGTACTGATGGTCGTCAGTTTATCTCGTCATCCTTAATATGGATTGTCAGCCTTTTGGGATCAATTGTGAGAGAACCAACAAGGTCGTCAACTACTTTATGGTCGTCAGCTTTAGGGTTGTCAGCTACCATAGGGTAGTCAGCTGTGACTTAGGCTTTAGGAATTACACTTATCAACATTTATTTACAAATTTAGCAAGCCAATCCTTAAGTTTATATTAATATACTTTACACATGTATATTAAGTCAACAAGCATGTTATAAAGAAAAGGCAGGTTAGCAACCATATACAAAGGTAAGCATGCATAAATAAAGCATAGCATTCTGTTACTACATAAAAGGATGTTAACAAGCATGTTATAAAGGAAAGACATGCTATCAACTACATACAAGGGTATGCATGCAAAAACAAAGGACCATAAATGGTTCAACCGAAACATACCACAAACACATGTGGACCCTTGAAAAAACACTCCTTAACGCTTTCCCGGTTTCCCACATCGAGTACTTTGGCGACATGTTTTTATGTGCATGTGTTTCTAGGGTGTATGTGTGTGTGAGTTTTTTTTTTTTTTTCTTATTTTTAAGAAGTTGCTACCAACTATTGGTTTTTTTTTTTTTAAATGTAATTGGACACCTATTTGTTCTAGGTGTTAAGCACCCCACATTGCCTATCCAAAAGATAGTACATCTTTTTAATTGAGCTTTATCGTACACATTTTTAGGAAAACAAATTAAATACTTAGCATTTGGTTGTTGAAAGAATGTTGTACAAACAATATATATACTTACCATGTGAGTATTTATTTATATATTAAATAACACGTGAATACTTATTGCAAGGAATATGTACAAGCAAAACATGTGAATATATGTAAATAAAATGTGAAAATTATTTACTACTTTGTGAGAGAATAATATATAGCTAGCATTTGAGTATTTATTTACTATGTATCTAGCATGTGAATATATTACTCTACAACGTAAAAAAAAAGTCACCTTATGCAAATTTATTCTCCAAGTATCATTCTCATGCACAAAACACAATAAATCAAAATGTTTAGTGCAAGGGAGGGGGAATTTGTTAGCTTATCAATGGGCTATGGACAAACATGTGTATTCCAAACATGTGTATTCTAAAGAGAATAGTAGAATATCATGCAATTTTGATCTATCAACATGTGAACTTTTTAACAAATAAGACACTTTATTTATTCAAAGAAATTGAAAAGAGACTTTGTTAACCTTAGGGGCAAAAATTCAATTTATAAAAGTTTGGGGTACCAAAATGTAATTTTGTAAAAGTCTTGGGGTCCAAATATGATTTTTGAAAAGTTTAAGCGTTGAAATGAAATTTTAGAAAAGTTTTGAGGTCAAAACATGATTTTGGGAAATTTTTGGGCTGTTAAACTGTAATATGCAAAAGTATTATTTCATTTCAGTAATTAAAGGAAAAACACTAGCTGATGGACCCATTTACTGTGTGGACCGAAAGTTCATTCAGTGCCCATTTGGTTTGCGCATCCATGTTGGGCGTTTGCATTTTCAGCTCTTTTTTTTTTTTTTTCAACACGTATGAATAGTAACCATACTGTTCATGCACATGGATTTACTGTGCAGAGACAAAGTGCACTGTTCACGGGTCTCATGGCATTATTTACACATTTAAAAATTATTTTGTTATAGTATTTTTTGTTTTTAATTTTCAACAAAATAAGTTGTATTCAAACGGACCTTTAAACTAATACTATATACGAGAGTAACATGCACCAACAAAGCAATATACTCTAGAAGAATGAGTTTGAACCTACTCCCAACACTTTTTTTTTAAGATGAAAACGACATACTCACAACTCAACACTTTTGACTAGACTACGAAACCATAGGCTTCTCAAAACCCATTATAGACTCAGATGGCATTATTAGTCCTAAGAAACCACAGACCAAAAATTGGTATTCAATACTTTTTTTTTTTTTTTTTTTGGGGGGGGTGGTATTCAATACTTAATACTAGAGACTCAATAACAAAAATAATAATCATATATTATATAAACTCTATATTTTGCAATAAAATTTTGTACAAGTTTTAATCCAGACTTGTATGAAGTCTGTTCATATTTTTCAAGAACCTCCAATACGGCTTGACAATCATGCTCATTTGCCTGGCAAACGAGAAGGTTGTCATCTGCAAAGAATAAGTGAGAGAATTTAGGCCCATCTTTACAAAGAGAGACACCTCTAATTGAGCCATCATTTTCAGCTTGTTTAATAAGGGAGTGGAGGCCTTCTGCACATAAAAGAAACAAATAAGGTGATAAAATGTCTCCTTGTCGGAGGTCTCTGTTAGGCTGAAATAAACCATGAGGTTCCCCATTTACCAACACCCCGAAAGAAACAGATCTAATACATGTGCTAATTAAAGATATCTATTTCTTATCAAACCCCAATTTTGCCATAAGTTCTTCCAAAAAATTTCACTCAGCCCTATCATAGGCTTTACTCATGTCAA
The DNA here is from genome assembly GCA_032727855.1 of Quercus ilex subsp. ballota. Lineage (NCBI taxonomy): Eukaryota > Viridiplantae > Streptophyta > Magnoliopsida > Fagales > Fagaceae > Quercus > Quercus ilex. The sequence continues at coordinate 25,207,434 of CM064911.1, read as the reverse complement.
GTTTTAGGGCCATGAATCCGATTTTTCCTTGTCGTTTATTTTTTAGGTGGAGTAGTGTTTCAAAAGCAATAAGAATATTGTCTGAAATAAGGTGATTTGAAATAAAGTGCTTTGGGATTCAAACACCGGTTTTGGGAGGATTATTTTGTGAGTGTTTGGACTCCGCGTCCATGTTTCTCCATCCGCGTTTTCTCTGTTTTTTTTTTTTCCCTGCGCGTGAACAGTAAAATCACTGTGCAGAGAACAAAAATTACTGTTCACGCACTGTTTATTACTGTTTATGCACTGTTCACGCAATAAAAAATATTAAAAATGGGTCTCACGGTACTATTCACACATTTAAAAATTGTTTTGCTACAGTATTTTCAGTTTTCAATTTTCAATTTCAGCAACAATAAGTTCAATCCAAACGGACCCTTTAAGGCAGTTGGCTATGGTTTTGGATATGATTTTATATATGACATTACATAGGCTAATGGGACGGAAGTCTTTGGCTTTTTTTGGATTTTTTATTTTTGGGATTAGGGAAATAAAGGTGTGGTTAATATGTGGGGGCATGGTACCTGAATTTAGGACGGAAAGAGTAGCACTAATGACATCAGAACTCATAGTATTCCAATAAGATTTATAAAAAAAAAGGGTGGCATACCATCCGGTCCTGGAGTGGTCATAGATTTCATCTGTTTAAGAGCTTGCTCAACCTCCTCAACCTTGAAGCTTCTAGTGAGTTCGGAATTCATTGTTGGAGTGACCTTGGGCTCAATTCCTTGCAAGATGGTATCAAAATTTGAAGGATTAGCCGAAGTAAAAATGCTCTTGAAATAGTCTACCAATACCTCTCCAATTTTCTGCTTATCCTCCACACTTGCGCCATCATCCAACACTAGCTTGGAAATAAAATTCCGTCAGTTTCTGTGAGTTGCTCGGCTATGGAAATAACTTGTATTAAGGTCCCCCAACTTCAACCATTCCACCCTTGATCTTTGCTGCCAAAAGCAATTCTCTTTTACCATTAGTTCATACACTTCACCTCTTAAAATCCTGACTTGTTCATGATTTCTTCCCAACTTTAAGAGCGCCTCTGCCTAAGCAAGAAGTTTTTTCTTTTCAGCAAGTGACCTGCGAAGTGCATCCTGCTCCAAGATTGTAATTTGGTTCGGCACTCCTCTATTTTCTGAATCAGATTGTCCATTGGCGCACCTGCTGTGTTACTCTCTCAAGCTCTTTGAATAACTTCGTTGCAAGTTTCATCTCTCATCCATACAGCTTCAAATCTGAAAGGCCGCCGTTTTTTATAGAAGCGAGTGTTTTAATCGTCTGAGCACACCCACAAGGGTGAGTGATCTGACAAGGAGCCAGCAATATGGTGTACTCGAACAGTTGGAAAGAGTTGAATCCAAGATGGTGTGGCTACTCCCCTATCAAGCCTAATCCATGTTACTACCCCATCAAATTGGTTATTGCACCAAGTAAATGGAAACCCCACAAAACCAAGGTCCCTTAATACACAAAAATCCAGCGCTTCTCTGAAAGCAACCATTTGTCTCTCCGGTCGACTTGCACCACCCTTCTTTTCTTCCGCTTTAACAATTTCGTTGAAATTGCCTACGCATAACCAAGGGAGGTCCATTTGTAGGCAGAGGTGTTTAAGTAGTGCCCAAGAAAGTTCCCGGTTGGCTGTTATAAGGTTCTCATAAAAACTCGTAAATCGTCAAGCGTCATCCAAACTTGGGTTTGACTACTGCATCGATGAATGTTGGTGTGGAGTTGAGTACATGAAGATCAATCTCGCTTTTCCAATACAGAACTAGACCGCCCACTGTGTTGAATCTTGGTACAATGAACCAGTTGTCAAACTGAAGCTTTGTACAAAGCCTCTTCAGAAAGTCATCCTTAGCTCTGGTTTCCATGAGAAAAACAATTGTTGGGGAGTGTTTTTTCACCAACTCGATGAGTTCGAGAACTGCACGTGGTTGCCCCAACCCACAACAATTCCAACTTATGCAATTCATTGGGTTCAGCGGGGCTGATCAACAGCTACCACCGTTGCAGGGAGAGGGTAGTCATTGTTGGCATCCAATGCTTGTCGTTTTGTTGGTCGAAGGTCTTCTGTTTCAATGTGTTCTCTACGAGAGGCAGCATCCAGTCATGAACACTCCTTGATAAACTTTCTGGGTTACGAATCATTCTTTTCCATTTTGCTTGTGGGCCTTTTGGTTCACTGCTAATGGTCTCACTTATTTCAGTTGGGGCGGAGAGGCTTGTAGGGTTGGTTTCTAAGGTAGGCCAATGTGTGGGGTGTGAGGGGGTTTTGTTTCGGGCCTTTGGAATGGCCTGTTTTTTGTTTTGCATTGAGTATTGGTTTGGGAGAAGTATTAGCATTGAAAGGAGCTATCCCGAAACGGAAAGTGGAATCAATGACCGAGGAGCTGGGAGATGTGTAACCGACTTCATCATCAATGGACTTTAATGGTTGCTGAAAATCCGGGTTTTGAACGTTACCTTCCTTCCCCACCTTCCATTTCAGTTTCTACCGCCACCAGAGGTGGTGTTGCCGCTGTAATCGTTCCTTCAAACTCAGATTGAGGAGCACCAGATGACTCAGTTTTTTGCGAAGAAATCCGAATTTGATTCCCTTTGGATGGACCTGCGTATTTTGGGCACGAGCCATTGACGATCAAGGATGTTTTTCGATACGAGGGATCGGCTTCCGCTCTCATCCACGCACCAAATTGTTGGTCCTCTTTTTTCAAGAGTTCGTTTACTGCGAAGCCAGATATCACAGTCTCGTTCGTCGTAAGTCACTCAACCACAACAATAACAAAAGTTTGGTAGTCTTTCATACTTCAGTGCAGCCCATCCTACTACCCTACCCTCGGACCAAATTTTTCGCACACGACTAAGTGGTTTTGATATGTCCAAGCGTACTCGCACCCGTAAGTAGTTACCTTTCCCTCCTTCCTCTTCAGAGTCCGTCATTGGAGGAACCGTCCCTAGTGACTAGTGAGTTTCCAATGGAGTCCCGGATTGTCGGAGTCATGTAGTGCACTGGAAGGTCATGAATCTAGATCCAAAAAGTAGTGAACTTGAAAGGTAGGGCTGAGATTGGGACATTCTCCAATACCCTCTCAAAAATCACTAGGTGCTTATCATATTTCCAAGGTTCATGTTCCAGAACTCGTTCAAGATCACATTCATCCTCGAACTCAAAAAACATCAGATTTTCCCCCATATCCTTCATTTTAAAATCCCTGTGTGTTCTCCATATATAGGGGTTTAAAAGTGCGAGCAACGGCTTCTATGTTTGTCAACCGCTTCGTTAAGAATTTGGCTGCAAGTAAGAGACGAGGCGCTAGAAAGTCTTCAGTGCATTGGACCCCATCCTCTTCTGAATCCAAAAGCGAGAGTTTGTTCCACATATTTTCAAGGTTGTCCATGGGTCTCGTAAAAAGGGGTGAGACAAGAATAGAGATTCCACAGAGGGAGACAAGAAACTTGTACAGGGACAAGGACAAGAAAGCTCTACTGACTTAGGAGATAGCGTGGCTAACCCTAGAGGCAGAGAGCGACCAAGAAAGCTCTACTGACTTTAAAATTAGTTACGATTGTGCCACATCAATGTAAAATATTTAAATTGGACCTCTTAAATAATAACTAGTGTATGTCTCGAATGATGTAAGAGTACATTATAATTTCATATGAAAATATTTTGTAAAAATTGAGCTTTATAGTTGGTGTATAATACTAAGTAGGTCATTTTATTTTTGATAATTAATTATATTACATGTTATTAAAAGAGCAAAAATGTAAATTTTTATAATTGATATAAATTAGTATATGACATAATGTTTAAAAAAACTCACAAATATTTAATTATTTTTACCAAATTAATTGTATAGTTAGTTCTATATTTTTAATTGCGGGTATTATTAAATTTCTTTTATTTATTGCTAATTTTTATTTTAATTAATTCTAAAGAAATTAAACTTGAACATAAGTGCCATATTCTAATCAATTGTTTTTTTAATATAAATCATAGAAAAGGAATCGTATAAATTACTAATGAGAAGAAAATTTAAATCCTCCCTCTCTACTTATTGTGACGGAAATAAAAAGATCATATAATTTTCCTTTTATATTAATAATTAGTGCATCACTTACAAAAATTAATACATAGAAAAGAATGCATATATATACCTCGTTAAATTCATGACAATAAATTAAGATTTTGTTATAAAAGGAAACACTATTTTTTTTTTTTTTTCAGAATAGAAAAGAACACTAAAAATAATTAAACATATTTTTAAAAGTTTTGTCGCAGTTGAATGTTGAATGAGGTGGAAGGTTATATGAAAGAATTCCAAAAATAATATATACTACATGGCAGAAACAAGGGCTTGTGGTGCAAATTATACTAGAAATATTTTTATCCAAACTTTGTCATCCAACTGAGTAAATTTAGTTGGGTTTAAAAGATGCAACATTGTGCAAAATGGCCAGGTGGGTTGAAATCAATATTGTAAAGTCTATTGTTCTTTGGATTATATAATAATATGTGATCCTTTCCAGTCATTTCAAACTTCTTTTTTCCTATTGCGGTCGGCTGTCAATCCCAAGTTTTTTGTATAATTATTAAAAACCACGACATTAAAGTAGTTGTTATTCAATTTATAAAGTAGTTGGCTAAGTTCTTCTCAAAAAAATAAATAAACTAAGAGTTTTGTAGCACATTGGTACTGTACCTATGGTGTTTGTGTGTGTATATATATATATATATAATTATATATTATGCAATTGTAAGCAAGTTGATTTTTTGCATTCTAACAATGTTTTTGAAAATTACAGTAAGATGATTTCAAGAAGTCAGGCTGCTTCAATACTTTGTGCCCAGGTTTTGCGCAAAGAGACAGTAGTATTTATCTTGGTTCACCATTAACAAGGAGAAAAATGGCAAATGCCCTTTTCACGCAAAAAAAAAAAAAAAAAAAAAAACAGCATTTTGTCCCCTTTCCCAAACTAATGAGGGAAATGTCTCTGTTTTGAAACTCGATTTTCTCAAAATCGAGTTAAACTCTATAGTGGCGTTTTAAGGAGCCTATAGTGACGTTTTAAGAAGCCTATAGTAGCGTTTCGGAACTCGAGATCCATGAACTCGAGTTATAGGTAAAAAAAATAAAACTTACCTATAACTCGAGTTCATGGAGCTCAAGTTCCGAAACGCCACTATATGCTCCTTAAAACATCAGTATAGGGTTCTTAAAACGCTACTATAGGGCTCCAAAATTTTTTTTTTTTTTTTAAACTCGATTTTGAGAAAATCGAGTTTCAAAATAAGGATATTTTCCTAATTAGTTTGGGAAATTGAGTAAAATGCTAGATTTTTTGCGTGAAAGGGGCAAAGGCCAATTTTCTCCCCATTAACAATAAGTAACGCACCTTTCATTGAGGTCTCTCTCCAAGAGGTATAAGAATTTATTGTCAATGATAATTGCTTGTCATGTTTACAACATTATTCTTCTGGGTGGAATTTCTTGAGCATATACCACAATGACACATGGCATTTTCAACTATCTAAAATTCTATAGCCATTATTTCACATTTGTATAAATTGAAAATGCATATAAATTTTAAAAGTTTTTAAGATTGTATAGCATATAGTACTAATCAAATATTTTTCGATCATTTGCATCAGTTCATGCAAAATTTTGTCTATTTTAGCATAAAAACCTACTTTTTCTATTTTACATATTCACTTTTAAAAATACTTCATATCAGATTATCTATTTTACACTATATTTTATTAAAAAAAAATATCAATTTTACATTCGTATAAATTGAAAATTAAATTTGAAAAATGCATATAAAGTTTGAAAGTTTTTTAAGATTTTATAGTGTATATATACTGATAAAATGTTCTTACTCTTTATATGGCAGGATAAAGATTATAACTGGTGGTTGTCATTTCAAAATAAAGTAGTCGGATATTATCCAGCAAATATAGTATTTAATTTGAAAGATGCTTGAAGCATTGGATGGGGAGGGGATGCTGTTGGTCGCCCAAATGGAAATAACCCCCCACCCATGGGATCTGGAGTATTAGCAGGCAACAATGGTGCAAGTTCATTTAAAAATATCAAATATTCGAAGGAATTGAACAATACACTTAACCCTGTACCAACCGATTATGATATCATTAAGGACAACTCCAAGTGCTATGAATTGAAAAATGAGGGATATAAAAATGAAGAGCTGGGATTCACCTTTGAATTTGGGGGACCTGGTGGACAGTGTGCCAATTAAAAAAAAAATGCACCAATTATTTGTTGTGTGAATAAAATGGGATTTGTAAGAAGACTCCCTTTGTTTTCTTTAATACATCTAGGTATAGAATTTGTTTTTATCTTCACATATTTCATTCTTATTATTCTTTGAATGTTCTAAATATAGATCTATGTTCTTCATATGCTTCTAAATGTAAATCTAGATTCTTGGCATGAATTTGTTGAAAATCTTTATGATGTTTAGAATGTAGATTTAAGTACTTCACATGCTTCTATACGTAGATCTTAACCCTTTATAATTTATATGTTTTAATTCTTGTTTCAATGTTTGAGTTTTTAGATCTAAGATTATTTTCTTGTTAGAATCTTCGATCTGACATTTTTCCATGCTAAAAAAAATGTTTTCTTCATGATATAGAAGAAAGTCGAATGGTTTATGTTGGCTAAAGTTTTGAGAGTATGAGAGTAGAATAGGTCTTCTCAATCTCAAAAATTTTGGTGAAAATGCAGACCGAATCTCTCAAGGTCATTCCTGTCACCTACAGAATAAAAGTGCATAAAGAGAACATTTGATATGCCTAAGAAATGATCAAGATGGCGTCTTTGGCTTAGAAAAAGAATAAAAATAAAAAGGAAAGAAACTTTAGCCTTTTTTTTTTTTTTTTTTTTTTTGGAGAAGGGAAAGAAACTTTAGCTTGATGCTATAGTCAAATGAAAGCTAATCCAAGCCATTGTTCAAAACCCAAAAGCCACTCTACACACACGCAGGGTTAGAGAGGGAGAGAATAATCCATTTCTTAATAAAAATATTATATTATTAATAAAAGGTTTGTAAATCTAATTTTTTTTTTTTTAAATTATACATGAAATTTGATATATTAAATTTTGTTTTCTCTTTATTCGATTTTCTGGTCGGATCCAATGGCAGAAGACGTGATTGATAGTATGGAAAACATGAAGCTTACAGCTGATGAAGTAGAAGTTATTGCTATTTCAGATGAAGGAAGGTTGGAAGCTATTGAAAGTTGTAACCTAAGCCCCATTGGTAAATTTCTTACGTGCAAAAGTTTAAATAAAAGGGCAGCAAAGAACACTTTAAAAAGAGCATGGAGTCTAGAAGACAAGGTGCAGATTTTAGAGGTAAGGTTAAATCTGTTTCAATTCAAATTCCAATCTGAGTTTGAAATGATTCGAATAGTCAGAGACGGTCCATGGACGTTTGATAATCAACTTCTCATGCTACGGCGTTGGAAAAAAGGGATGAACGTGGGGAATGTACCAATGGACTATGCTTCGTTATGGGTTCATATATGGGGTGCCCCATTTGATATGGTCTCTCCCCAAGTAGCAACAGAAGTTGGCAGCAGATTGGGTGTGGTGGAAGAGGTGGAACAGAGAAGAAGACAGGATGATCTAAATTTCTTCATGAGAGTGCATGTTGCACTGCCTATTACAAAGCCACTCAGACAATGGGGGGTTCATAGCTGGATCGGATGGTGTGAGTACATGGGTAAATGAAAGACTTCCCATGTTTTGTCATTACTGTGGTATGATTAGTCATGATCTGAGACATTGTGCAATACACTTTGCAATGGAGAAAGATGGAAAAAAGGTGGAGTATCAGTATGGTGATTGGTTAAAAGTCGTAGGGGGTCATCAAAGACCTCCATTTAGGCGTGGCGTGGGAAAAGATTTTGGTTTCTCTGATGTTAAGGATGGTATTCTAGAACAGTCGACAAACCACCAACCAGAGTTTGGAAAGCTAGCGGCGATGATGAAGAGTGATATAGAGAAACCTGGTTTGAGTAGCTGTCATGATGAAGGAATTTCCCAGATTTCTGGAGCTGTCCCGAATTTCCAGCGAAGTGATTAGGTGACTACAGGAATCCATGCTAACGTGAAGGGTGGGATTATCATGAATTTAGGAACGGATACAGATATCCAACAGATTGATGATGGTGTTGCTCACAATACAGATGGAACTTAATCTCCCTTAATGGATAAGATAAAGGGAGATTCAAATTTAAATAGAGAAGCTGGTATTGCCCCTATCATTTCTACTTCCAATCGGGTCTCTGCACCTTTTGGGCCTATCTTATCAAAACCCAAAGTAACTTGGACTAGAATAAATCATATGGACTTTGGGCTGAGTGGATTTACAAGGGCTCTCAATTTGGCAATACTTGGTGTGGGCGCAAGGGGGGAAAAGGAATGGAGTTACCACCTAGTTATATGGTCTAGGAACCATGAATATAACTTCCTTTCCAGAAAGGACTTTTTGATCTTATTTCCAGAATTTGGGTTCAGAGTTTAGGTACGTTCTTAGGAAGGTATTAGGCACCCAATATCGCTCAACCCTAAGGTTGGCATCCCATCATTGTGTCCTATGTCTTAACTAGACATGGCAAAACAAGTTGGTTAGGTCGGGTCGAGTTCTGGTCAGGTCAATTGGGTTGTGGTTCAAGTTGGGTTAACTCGTATTTTTCACATGATTTTTTTTCTTTTTATAAAGAAAACAATATGTATTTGTCATTTGAAAAGTCATGCACCAAATTACATGATGTAAAATACATTACTTTGAATATACCACTTATATCAAGAATGAACTCAATTAAACTTATTAATACTTATTCAATGATTTTAAAATGATACAAATCCTAACATTACTATCTAAAACAAAATAACACAAAGATAAGTAAAACAAATACACAAGTTTTATTTCTACACAATATCAACATCCCAAAATATAAAACAAAATTACAAATGACTTATTGGATAACTCATATGACAAAGAATAAAAATATATAAGAAATTTACAGTCTTAAAAATTAATTTTATAATCTATTATCAATTGTGGTTGGCACTCTATTTCAATTTGAGATATACATTAAAGTTTGATTGTTTACTTATTTATACATGGTCTCTTTTATGAATATCATTGTGGACGACTAAATTTCTAGTTTGAAATAAATCAAACAAGTAAAATAGTTTCACAAATGCGATTTTGTATTGATAATTGTGTGGTACAATTCTCTCTGATTACAAAAGAGTGATCCTCTGATTCGATCTCCTTGCAAGACTTATTGATTTGGATTTGTGGTAATGTGATTGTGACTTGAACACAAAATATACTTCAATTTAGCTGAAGAATGGATCGAAGATTGCTGAAACAGAATTACAATGAATCTCTGGCTATGAGCTTGTTAGAAATTCTTTGTTCTTCACGTTCTTCGTATGTTCTTCATGTTCTTGGTGTGTTCTTCGTCTTTTAAGGTTTGTGGTGGAAGTTCTTCGGTGCTTTAGAGGCTTGAATCCGTAGATTTTCGTTGATTTGTGATTTGTTGATGTTTTTCGGACACTTTAGGCTTGATTCCCGTAGACTTTTGGATTTAGGCGGATGATTTGGATGATTTCTCTTCAAATGTTCTTCGTATTCGAAGTTGAAGTTCTTGAAGTTCTTGGAGGCTTTAGAGCTTGGTTCCGGCAGAGCTTCTGGACTTCTGAATCTTCTCTGATGCTGCTTGTGCTTCAGATGGCTTGATGTCCTCCTAAATGTCTTAGGAAGGCTTCTATTTATAGGAGTTTTGGGGTGGATGAGCGACACGTGGCGGAGTCTGATTGGTGACACATGTCACAGTCTAATTGGTCCGCTTATGTCATCGCTTACACGTGCGAGGTTGCTTGGGTCATCGCTTACACGTGCGAGGCTGCTTGTGTCATCGCTTGCACGGGCGAGGTTGCTTGGGTCATTGCTTACACGTGCGAGGCTGCTTGTGTCATCGCTTGCACGAGCGAGGCTGCTTGTGTCATCGCTTGCATGAGCCGATGCATGATTGGTTCTTGCATGACACTTGGCAAATTTCTGTTGGCTTCTGAATGGCAACAGTAAAACCTAGCAGCAGTATGTGGCACTTTGTAATTGGTTGTATTTTGTGGTCTTGGTAGTGTGACGTGTCAGCTTGTGATAGGTCGAGAATTTTCCCTCTCTACAATCATATCATTGTTAAGTAACATACTCTAGAAAATATCATAATTTATTTTGAAAAACTGTTTATTTTGGACATAAATTATTAAAAAATAGGTCTAAGCATTCACAATTTATGCTAATTTGATACTTTTGCTTCACTATTTTCACACTTGTGAATGTTTCTCACACATGTCTACAATTTATATCTATGTTTTTAACACTACTGTAACTAGATTATCTTGGCATGCACTTTACTAGTTGATATCTAAAAATTTTTACTCATTACAGAATGCTCAACTATTCATTTTTCAATTAATTTGCATACAGTTATGTAAATGTCTTAATTGTTTCCTTAAACCTCACAACAAATAATTAAACCAATATTGTCTTAATTTATTTTTATTTTTTTTTACCAAAAAAAAGTTTTAGAAAATGGTTCAGGTTTGGGTCGGGTTGGGTTGACCCGCAAAAAATACAGGTCGAGTCATGGGTCAACCCATTTTTCCTTCAGGTCAAAAAAATCAGGTTCGGGTCAAGTATTTTTTAGGTTGGGTCAAAAAATTTCTAACTCATTTTGCCATGTCTAGTCTTAACCCTATTAAAAACCATTTAAACACTTGCATTCTAAACTCACACACACACACACTAACATGCATCTAACAAACAAACATGGAACCTTTAAACCTAAACGAGCGTACTTATCTATCGACAAAACGAAAGAAAGTCAAATACACAAAAGAAAATCCTAACATTCTTCTAAAACCAAACAGCAACTTAAACATGGCAGCTAGCATATCATCAAACAAAACATATAAAAAACAAATGCTAACATACTAGAAACCCTAATCATGCATCTAAAACCCTAAAACAAATGTGTGGTCATAGCCAATGCATGACTTACCTTTTACCTACCTTCAGCAGCACAGCACCTATGGCATCTAACATACTAAAAACCCTAATCATGCATCTAAAACCCTAAAAAAAATGTGTTGTCATAGCCAATGCATTACTTACCTTTTACCTACCTTTCAACAGCACAGTACATATGACACCAATGCATGAACATGTTAATGAATGGCATGGCATTAAAACAAGAAACAAGCATGAAACCTTAATCTAAACCCTAATCTAGACATATGATAACAACAAGCATGTTAAAAGATGAGCAAACATTTTATATGGCTTAAAAACATATGAAAAATAGACTATGCAAACAAACATGTGAAGGCAAAAACAAAATAAACAAAAATTAGGGTTTTCTGAGTAACAGCATCAAGCATGCTAGAACAGGTCTGCGTACACATGAGTTCAGCTTGCGTGCGCAGGCTAAATCGCGCGTACACAGATCCTTACCCAAAAACCTTAATCAACATAGAAATAGAGAAAGAACTAAACAAGAATAAAACGTAAAACCTAGCAACCTAGCATGCTCAAAGACATAAAGAAAACCTAAAACTAACCTATACAAACATATAAAAGCATAAACTAAACAACAAAAAAGATTAAAACAAGGATTAAAGCAGAAAATAAAGAGAAAAGCTTAAAAAGAATACCTTAAAAGCAAAAACTCCTAGGCTTTATTTTTTACCATTCCCTTCGGTCAAATCTATCACAATTCAATAAAAGAGTGATTAGTAATCTTAAACTCGAAGGACTGAGGCCAAAAAATGTCCCAATCAAATAAAAATTACTGAAGGGTGTTTTGTGAAAACTCCCTTTTGATTCACTATTTTCTAGTGAATCTTAGATTTTTCCCGTAGGATTTCTATGTGTTTTGAAAATATACTATGTAAGGCTTTTTATAGTTATAAAAATGGGGTTTGGAAGCTCTCAAACGATGTGGGATTCGTTCCAAACCTCAACCATTATTGCAAAAAACTTGTCTTTCTTATGCTTCTTAAGCCCTAGCTGCGTGCGCAGGATCATGCCTGCGTCCGCATTCATTGGCTCGCGTACGTAGACCAAGGGATACTTTGGTCATTTTATTTTCAAAAATATATTTTTGCTCATTTAAAAGGTTATATTTTCCATTTTAACACTACTCAAATCAATTCAATATTTGATTGGGCTCTAAACTGGCCTTGGGCCTTAAAGTTCAAGCATCATTAGGGAATGGGGACCCGAGTCGTAAAGGGCACAAAATGCAGCGTCTACACTTGGCAAGAGGGATTCAGCATCTAAGGATGTTGTAAGTTTGGAATTGGAGCAGGAAAATTTATGGGTAAAAAGCGAAAAGGTAGACAGGGAGGAAACTACTAATGTTGATGAATCAACGGGGGTGGAGAGCCACCCTTGTCGGGAGCAATGAGGCTTCTAAGTTGGAACTACCAAGGGCTTGGGAACCCTTGGACAGGTCGTAACCTTTGCAAGATTATAAGGGAACAAGCTCCTAATGTGTGTTTTCTCATGGAAACACAACTAGATAAAGAAGGGTTTGAGAAATTTTACAACAACTTGCCTTTTTCGAATCAGATTATTTTTAAACTTACAAATTCAAGGAGAGGATTAGCTTTTATTTGGAAGAATGATGTATCAATGGAGGTCATTAATTTTACTGCTAACCATGTTTTGGCTAAGGCAACAGAGGATGATGGTTTTACATGGTTTTTGACTTGTTTTTATGGGTAGCTGGCAATACAAGAACAGGAAAAGTTGTGGAAGTTATTGGCTCACTTGAGAACATTTGTAGACGGACCTTGGCTATGCATTGGTGACTTCGATGCTTTTATTCATGCCTTAAAAAAGCTAAGCAAACGACCACCACAAACAGTCCAGGTCGATGCTTTTCAGGATGTATTGGAACTATGTCAACTTGAATATTTGGGCTTTAGGGGCTATCCCTTCACCTGGAGTAATAAGAGACCTGATGATGCCAATACGAAGGTGCGGCTTGACCAAGCTGTTGCAATAAAGGAGTGGAGGGAGAAATACCAACTAAGCACAGTCACTCACCTTTCTTCTCATGCTTCAAACTATCTACCCATTGTACTTCAAACCCAAAGCTACGGACAACATGGACAAAGAAGAGAATAGAGTTTCAAATTCAAGGAAGCATGGCTTTTATGAGATGATTGCAAAACTGTGGTGGTGGATGCATGGAACACGGTTGGGAATGGGGAATTTGGGTTGGCTTTAATCAAGGAAAAAATTAGCAATTGTGGAATATATCTAATGGCATGGGGAAATGCCAAGTCTGACCTAAATGTTGAGACAATTAAACAGCTTCAAAAACGAGTTGATGCTCTGAATGAAGCTGAGACCACTAAAGAGAATAGGGCTAAGTACTTGGAAGCATGCAAAAAAATGGATGAACTCCTTCTGAAGAAGGAGATCTATTGAGCGCAAAGGTCAAGAATCCCATGGTTAAAATATGGGGATAAAAATACAAAAAAAATTCACTCCAAAGCAACCCAACGGAGGAGGAAAAATCACATCAATGGAATAAAAAATGGAGAAGATCAATGGGTGGAAGATATGGAGGATATAGTCAAGGTAGCTTCGGATTACTTTGATAATCTGTTTAGTGCAAGTCCATGTGATCAGATAGAGGAGTGCTTAAATGTGGTTTCTAGAAAGGTGACCCCTGATATGCAGCAGATATTGTCCAGTGAATTTAGTGCAGATGAAATTAAGGCGGCGTTGTTCCAAATGGGACCAACAAAGACTCCTGCACTTGATGGTATGAATGTTCTCTTTTACCAAAGATTCTGGCATTTTTATTAAAAAGCATTTATATGGGTTCCAATTAGCTCAATTAGTAAAGTTTTTTATGGTTGAATAAGAGATTTGAGATTTAATTTTTGCCTACACCAAAAACTGATTAGTATCTTGATCTGATGATAAAAAACTATCATTAAGAGCTGACGTCATAGGTTCAATCTCTCTCTCTCTCAACAAAAAAAAAAAAGCATTGTTATTTTCCTATTAGGCCTTGTGGTCCATTTATTCATATTAAAGAGGAATATTCATCACAAATTCATTTCATTTTTCATAAGGTTTTGCGCCACATGCTTATATTATTAACTCTTTGAACATGTTTCGACAATCAGATCTAATTGGCTTAATATAGGGTACATTTTGCCTCTAGATTGGCATATTTGAAAATTTTTGGTGCCTATTTCCTTTAATAACGAAGTCGACACATTTTATCTCTCGCGCTAAATTGGGCACCAAATCAAAGCTTGAAGCTATATCCTACGACAGTTTGGACATGAATTTCATTCCATATGTATGTACAATCTCTCTTATAAGGAGTTGTAGAAGGAGTATCCGAACCTTCTTCGGCTTCAAAGGTCATGGCAGCAAGTTGTTGTCTCCCAGGCTTCGAGATATGAGACACTGTGTTTGGTGCTTCCAAACGAGGTTTGACCGTGTTCTCACCATCAACATATGCTGCATCATCAGCAAATGCTCAACATCATTATGCTGCAACATCACAAGGTTATTTGCAGAATGACCAACTCCAAGAGCTGCTAAATGCAGTTGTCATCTCTCTTTGAGTTCATTCCCAGGAAATAAAAGGTTGATGCTGAGATGTGCACGGAAGCAAGCACGGCAAAATCTAGAAGCCTTAGAGGATATGCGAGAAAAAGGCATGCAAAAAATGCCTTAATGTTTTAATTTCAATTATAATTTTATTATTAATCCATCAATATAGATTTATGAAGTTGGTAGAAAAAATTTAGTCATAATATTTACTTTTGACAAGGAATTAATAAATTAATTAAATACCTCATGAACAAGGTAAACTTGTTTTACAAAAGATTAGGTTGCTTACCACACTGTAAAATTTGAACTTGAGCCAACGCTGTCATATCTTGGAATGTTGAAGATGTTTCTAATCCAACAACTGTTTCTAAAAATTATATTCAAAATGTTATGAAAAGGTTTTATATTTTTCGGGGATCACATCTTCTGAGAAATTGGCTTAACATATCAGAATTTTTTTTTTAAAAAATAACTGTAGCATTTATTTCATCTAAGACAATTATTTACTGTAGCCTAATAGCACTGCCATCAAAATGATATGTATCTATTTTTTTTAATATAAAATAGAAATTTTACTCTAATCTAAGTGTATATTTGTATAAAACTCCATTTTGAAAACTTGAACTCTAGTCCTTGCCCCCCACACCCCATAAACACTTAAATTTGTAAAGTAACCATCGCCCCACAGATGCACAGTGGTGATATGTATCCTTGAAATACAGCATTGATGGGTTTTTCTTGATTCACTTCCACCGTAACAACGGGAACCTAGGTATTCAAAATACATATAACCAGACAATAAAATTTCAAAATATTATGCCACAATCATCCAGAGTCACGAAGAAGAACAGTTCTTAAGCAGAAACAGTCCACCTACTTCATCAGCTTGAAAACATTTATTCATTCCTCAAATGAAAAATTAAGCCATATTATGAGATTGATTTATAAATTAATATGAGCAAAAGGCAAGAAGTATATTATTAGACATTTACTTTATGGAAATTTAAACCAGACTAGGTGAAATATACATCATATATCAATTGTCATTATTCAAGTATACTTTCTTTTTTTTACTTTCATCAATCACTCTCTCAAAAGAAATAAAAAATATTAGGGGGAACTGAGAATCGTTTGAGACCTACATGGAGTTCAATTGGAGCTCTTGAAAAGAATCTATTCCATGATCCTGCAAGTGTACAAAGCTTTAAACAAAAAACCAACTGAAAACCAAGGATTATGTGGCTAATACATTTTGATTTCATTATTAATTTCTGTTTCCAACAAGGCAACTATGA
Organism: Quercus ilex subsp. ballota; assembly: GCA_032727855.1. Lineage (NCBI taxonomy): Eukaryota > Viridiplantae > Streptophyta > Magnoliopsida > Fagales > Fagaceae > Quercus > Quercus ilex. The sequence continues at coordinate 25,191,403 of CM064911.1, read as the reverse complement.
TACCGTAATGGAACTAAAGAGAGTGTACAACTGATGAAAATTGATCAGTCAATATCCAAGCTGGAATAGGGTTCAAAGCCGCCCTGAAAATTGGGGAATAAATTGAAATTACTCACAATGCCATTGTTCTCAAACTAGAAAGCCTATGCAGGACTACCCTGATATAAAATAGAAATTGATATATAACTCAAATGATATGAATTGAAGATAGGACAATCTAGAGCACAGACACATTGGACTCTTTGCCTTTTAATTTTTTTTTCTCTGTTTTTTAGTAATCTTGGGTATCCAAAGTTTCAACCTTTTCAAAATTCAAAATTGTGAACTATCGTTTAGGCAATTATCTATTTATCTTTCAGCAGGTCTCATTCTTCCATTTGCTTATGAAAGTATCACTAACAAAGGAACATAGCCGCAAATCAAATGTAACAGATAAACCCCTACGTGTTTTGAAGGATGAACTTGTTTTAATTTTTAATTTTAATTTTTTCCATTTGGCTAATTTGTTATTACTGAAATATTCTACTTACAGAGCAGTCATCATGAACCCGCCATATGGTCTCCCCAAGGAGGTTTGCTACTGACAAGATTGTCAATTGAGGAAAATAGTTTTGCTCTGACACTGGAATGGTATTTGTTATGATCACCTCTTGAAACAAACCACTCGACAACCGCTCTATAGCAGGAGGACTGCAACCAGAAAAACAATGCAATAAATCAGGTTAAACAATAAAAAGATGCATGGAACTCAAAAATCAAAAGAGGCATGAATATTTTTATTGCATTTATTAAAGTTCAAGATTTTTTAATTTGATATTCATAACCAAATTTCTAGACAAATACACCATAATTTTATTACAAATCATAACAATGGCTAACCAATGATTTCATAATGCAGTTAAAAATATTGCATACTAAAAAGAGGAATGAAAGAAAGAAGGCTTTGCACAGAACCTAGTATTAGTAATAATGATATCAATCAATTAGAGGAATTTAACCAACAAAAGCAAGGGACATTTCTTAGGTCCTTAATCATGCCTAAACTATATTTTAAAAGACATACAGAGCCTAGAAGTATTTATGACCATCCAAAAAGTTACTTCAATGATAAATCCATTGTAGCATCCAAACTACTGGGTAAATAGAATAATTCCTTAACTTTGTAGTTCTTGGAGACTGCACAAAAGTGATAAAAGGTTTCTACCAACTAACAAAATTAATTCAACTGAAGTCACGGAATTCCAAACAACTTGAAGTGACATACTAGATTTCTCAACCTTAACTCAAAATAAAAAGGCAGATACATTCAAACCAGAGAGAAGGAAACACCTCACTAAGGAGACAAACAATCAGTTCCAGTGCAACACTATTCCACCTACTATACCTCTCAACTTCTCAATTGTCCACAAGCCTACCTATCTGTGCTCACAATAGGACAAACGAATCATACTACACAGCTATAAAAGCAGCAGCAGACATATGAACAGAAAACAGTAGCTCATGACAAATCCTGCCATGAATAACTCCCCATACGCAACATAAGCATATATTTCATAAGGGTTTACAAACTTTCTTCATCATGACCAGCCTAAATCTAACAGCTTTTCCTTTACCCTAAAAGAAGAAACAACCAACAGTTATTGGCCGCAGTTTCAACTACCAATCATGTACATCGTGCAAATGGCAGCTTCTGCTAATGAAAGTAATTAACATATGAAAGGATCTAGATACCTAAAAACAGCATGTGTACTGCATGCATACACTTCCCTAGCACCCTCTTGGTGTAAAAGCGCCGCACCTTTCGAAATAGTCCCTGAAAACCACCAGACAAACAGAGATGATGATGACAAGGAAAAGCAACACTAATTAAGAATTCTGAAAACATGAGACATCTAGTCAGGTCCCTAAGGTAGTTGAAATATCATCCATGGTTATTGTAGCTTACATAATAACAATATAGGCTTAAGGACTGTTCCATTCACAAACTTAAAAATTTACAAATATGATTGTCACGTGATGAGGAAGATTCATCTATCAATCTATGTATTAATTGCGGGAACATTCAAAGGAATTTTTGCATGCATTTGTGTGTGTGTCTGAGAGAGAGAGAGAGAGAGTCAAAAGAAAAATAATTAATGCACTAGTTAGAACGCCGATAGTAATTTCAAAATGACAAATTGATTTAAAAATTGGAAGATACTCAAATAACTACCACATGCAGGTGAGGCACAACCCAAGTAGCTCATAACCAGAAGTCTACATGCTAGAGAATCAACAAAATAATGCAAGTGCAAAGGTGCATGGCAAAAAATTTTAAAAATCCATGCACACCGTTGGTTCTTGTGAAGTGTATCCAAATTAGTTTTGCACAAAGGTTAGTGAACTTATCATCCACTTGGACTCCTATTGAATCATTACACCACTCTCCACTCTTTCTTGAACACAATGACAATTCACCTCTATATACTTGGTCCACACATGAAATAAAAGATTAGAAACCATGTGAATCACTGTTTGATGGTCACATACATATTCATAGGCAGCTTCAAATCAAACATCAACTCCTCAAGTAGGTTCTTAGATGTATGCGCCATAACCCAGTACTCAAATACTATACTAAATCTAGATACAACACTCCTTACTTTTCCAACCTCACCACCATCATACTACCACCATTGTGAAATCATTTTCTCTAAACAAAATGTATTCTGTAAGTCCCAAATTCCAATGTGTTTTTTTTTTTTTTTTTTTTTCTAGGAATAAATAGTCATATGTCATTCAATTTTGTTGGTGATGGATTATCTAGAACAAAACATAACCATAACAAGCAAGAACTTTATGATTGCTATATCCAATAATTTACTTTAATTCTCAGCAGTGGTCATATCTTCTTATCTAAAAAAGAGGTTGGAAAACCCACCAGCAGTGTCAATCATATCATCCACCATAACTGCTACTTTTCCCTTCACATCGCCAATCAGATTCATCACCTGCATGATGACATTCAATATAATTTTGTAAATCTAACGGGAAATGTTTCAATACGGAAACAGCCAAGATAACATCATAGCAAAAAATATATAGAATGACCATTTTTAGCAGGTTTCCTTCAAAAGACAATCATTATTTCCTTCCCAAAACATTGCCTTTTTTTCAATACCACTACATCCTAAAGGCCTTTCTTTTCCACATTTATTGCATAGAAAAGAGCCATGTTTATTTCATTTCAGAAGAAGTGAAAGTAGACGTGGACTTGGACTTGGAAATCTAGAGCATTTTGGTTCAGGTTTAGAAATCCAGGACATGTGGAAAGTCTCCAAAAATATGCATGTGGGAGTGAAATTATCATTCTACAAGAAAACATTTAAAAACCCCTATCAAGCAGATATACAAATCTAACTTATGGATACGATGAAATATGGACACACTTATATGAAACTTTTTGAAAAGTAGGAGATGATACACCAGAATAAGGACACATTGTGCTAGGGATAAGATGCTAAATAGTAAATCTCTATAATTTTTTTAACTGCTTTATGATTTGAACTTATGATTACTCTTTCTATAGATATTGATTTTTTGCACATCGTGGGGTATATGAGAAGTACCAGTATCCAATAAAACTACGATCGTAGAACTATCCTTGCTATGTATGAATTGTAAGTTTGTAACTAATAATTTTAAATCTACATTATGAACTTACTACTCTTTTCCGCCCACAACTCAACTCAGGAGCCCCAATCACGAAATTTTAATAGCTGCCATTAATGGAATAATGACTTGTTTTGGATGTGATGTCATCTTTGAAGAAGAAAAACTGTTGTTGATAGTATACTTAAAATCTTCTAATCATTTGAAAGCTGTCAACATTTTTTTGTGTGAATAAATCCTATGTGTATGGTTCATTATAAGTCTATTAATGCTTTTCTTAACTTTGCTCAAGGATATTTAACGTAGAAAATTTTGAACTAATTTACGGTGGGTGTTGTAGATGGTGCTTTTGTGGGTGTTTGGTGGCTTGGGTATAGCAATGAGTGGTAGTCTTTAGTTGTTGGGTGGCAGTGGTGGTTTTGTGGGTTTAAGTGTGTGTTACAGATGGTGGTTTTTGTGGTGTTTGGAGGCTTGGCTGGGCAGGGCAAGTAACAGTGGGCCATTTGGGGGCAGGGGCAAGGATCAGGAATGAGATTGCTGCTCCAAACCCACTCTGTAGTCATCCCTATATGATAAATTTCTAACTTCCTCAAAAGATGCAAGCCACTACACACAAGTACGCAATTGTAGTTCTAAGGGCATACCACTACCAAAGATATATTCCAACAAGCAAAGCCGCATTTTGACATTTATAAGAAGGAAATTTTTTTTAGCAGCAACACACACAAACACACCTAATGGGTCTTGAACCCACGACTTCACCCTCCACCTTGTCTTGAGGTTGGGGCTGGAAGTTCCACTTTTGGTCCAGCTTATTGGCAAAGTAAAATTTGCAACAATCTATTGCACCATCCAAAAAGAGAAAAGGAAACTAATGGGGGAGAAAGACAGCGATGGGTGGTCTAAAAGTCTTCTCATAGATTTCCAAAAAATAGAAAATCTGCCTAATGCTATAGTACACCCTGCTGGCATGATTCCACCTGATGCAATTTGGCAAAATTTATGTCAGAATAGTACTTGTGCTCCATAAACAAGCATTGCCATTTATATTAGATTTTACATTATCATGTTTGAAGCGGGAGATGCAAGAAAATTATTATTTAATATTATTTATGTGTGCAAGTCAATTGTATTTTTATGTTTTAGGTCCTAGTAGTTTATTGGGCTATTAGTATTTTAATTTGGGAAGCAAGGTTATTTTTGTAATAAGGCAATTAAGGTTTCCTAGCCAATTAGAACTAGGGTTTAGCAATCCTTTATAAGCAACCTATTGTACTCCTTGAGGAGATGGTTGATATGTTGATGGATGAAAACAATGGCCATTTGGTCTTTTCTTGGTCTGGTGCTGACTCCAGGTCTATCCTAGATGCTGACTCCTAGTGGTTTCCCCGCTTGGTGCTGACTCTAAGCAAGACCTAGGTGCTGACTCCTAGGTCATATCTTTTATTTTTCTGTTATTTTAGTTTTGTTCTGGTTGTCCTATGTCAATGTTACAACTGACTAGTAAATGTTCATGCCTCCTGCTTAGTCAACGCAAATCAACAGTTCAGTTTTGCATTTCTGTACTATCACGTTATTGAGCACAGTGTCCTTTCATAAACTCTACTAACTAACTTTGGGTTAGGGGTTAAGTCCTTGCCATGTGATTTTCCAGCAAACTATGCAATCATTTGTACATCAAAAAATAAACTAATAACAACCTTAAAAAGAAGCTTTTGAGGGATTTAAGAAAATACATATGTATGTACTTAATTACTTATATTATATATGTGTATTGGAATTTAAAGATAAACTTGATATATGATGTCATTCTACAATTTGCAGGACAACACAACAACATGGCAATAAAAAAAGTCTGAAACAACTCTATAGACTTCAAAGGAAAAAAAAAAAAAAAAAGCAATATAGTTGCAAGTATATAATACTGAATACAAGGAGTCAGACTAGATAGACTTTGGAGCTCATTTGGATTGGTTGGGAAATAGAAGCATATAAAAAATATGTCAGGGATGCTTCATAAGGTATGGGACTTCAAAGTTTCTCAAGTACATTAAAAGTAAGTCCCTTTTTTTTTTCTTTTCTAAAATTGTAAAAATAGTCTTCTTAGAAAAAAATGGACATATTGATATTCTCCAGGACACATTTGAAGACCAAAACAGCTTTTACATATTGGTGCTAATAGCATGACACAATTACACAATTGTACACATGCAAATAATTGACAAAGCCTAAGAACACGTTTACATTAAAGATAACTTGCAGATATACATTTTCTTCATCAAATTCTTTTGTTATTCTGTTCAATGGGTCCATGCGTAACTCAGCAATCAAAAAAGGATTATGAATTTGAGCCATAGCATTGATTAGCATTTGGAAGCTGAACATGAAAATCTTAAATAATAACAGAAATCTATAATTTTTAATTTTGTAATCTTGGTTTATGATGGAATCACTAAATCAGAAAAAGAAATAATTTAAAGTTCACTCATCTCAAGATTTCAAGGGATGAGGGGAGACAAAGGTTATTCATTTTAATGTGTAATGTTATGATACATTGATACCTAGTCATAACCATTTTCTTTCAGAATTACCAAAATGAATCAATCTTCTTCTTTTGTAAAAAAACAAACAAAAATAATTTCACAAATTTCCCATCTCTCTTTTTTTTTTTTTTATAAGTAATAAAAATATATTAAAAAGAAGAGGGGTGTCACCTGAGTATACAGGAAGTATACATCAAGGACAGAAACAAATCAATTGCATAAAGTACAAAAGTCCATGAAATCATGGACTGAAGAAAAAGAACAAAAGCCTAACACTGTAACCCAATCCAGAAGAGTTTTAAGGAAGAAAAGTTTAAGATCTGAAACTGATCTCTCTAAATCCTCAAAATGCCGGTTATTCCTCTCCCTGCAAATGCACCACATCAAACAATGGGGCATAGCCATCCAAATAGCAGAATTTTGATGCCTCCCAAACTTTCCTTGCCAACAAGCCAACAGCTCCATCACTATTTTCGGCATAACCCAATGAATGCCAAACAGAGTAAACACCATAGACCATAAATCAAAAGCAATAGAGAAATGGATGAGGAGGTGGTCAACTGATTCCCCATTTCTTTTACACATACAACACCAATCCAAAATCAAAATCTGCCGTTTCCTAAGATTATCAATAGTCAAAATATTCCCCAAAGCTGCAATCCACACAAAAAAAGCAACTCTAGAGGGGACCTTAGACTTCCAAACAGTCTTCCAAGGAAAAGACTAATCGAAACCTTTTGTCAGCACCTAGTAATAAGAACGAACAGCAAAACCTCTTCCCATAGCAAGTTTCCAACACATCTTATCGTCCCCAACTCCTTTCAAAGAAGCTCCATAAATTCTAGACATTAAACTATAGAAGGATTCCAATTCCCAATCCTTGTTGTATCTTCTAAAAGTTAGATCCCAAAAAAGAACACCATTTGGGAACTTCATCAAATCAGCCACATAGGCCTCCTTATTTCGACTTAAAGAAAAAAGTCTTGGATAGAGCACACACAAAGAAGTGTCCCCACACCAAATATCCTGCCAAAATCTAACAATAAACCCGGCCCCAACCTCAAATTGGATGTGACGAACAAAAGATGGCCAACCACGACTAATAGACTTCCACAAACTCACTCTATGAGGGCCAATAACAGGAAGAGAGCACCAACCTCCCCCTTCACAACCATATTTTGCCCCTATCACTCTCCTCCACAAGGCCTGTCACTCATTCCCAAATCTCCATAACCATTTTCCAAACAAGGCTTTATTAAAACTTCCCAAATGATGCTTCATTTTACTTCTTCTTTCTTTTTTTTTTCCTATGAATTATAGGAATTCTGTAAAAAAGCATAAATAGACCAAAATTTAAATAAATTGACACTGACAAAAGTAAATTTCAATAGATCCTACCTCTGCAACATTGTGTCCATGACGCCTTTTATCGACAATGGCTAGAGGGGCATCAGATAACTTTTTGGCAAAAGCACGGGCTCTGGCTACACCGCCAACATCTGGTGAGACCACTACCAGATCATCAGAACATATATATTTGCTGGCGAGGTAGTCAAGTATCACAGGCTGGTGATGCAAAAAATAAAAAATATTACCAATTGATTAATTAGTTTATAATGAAATGTTACTAAAAAATAAACATTGGTTGTTTCTATAGGTCATGCATCAAGAATCAGTGAGACTGATGCAGCTGAGAGCAACAAAGAACTTAGGTATATCTAACATTGAAGAAGACACGCATGGAGAAACAAAGCCCCCTAATTGGATGCTCATCAAGCAGACTCGTTATTTACAGTACTCAAAAAAGCCAAAGGCATTTTTCTATGATAATCGAAAACCAACTGTCTTGAATGATTAAGCAATCTTCAGACTACGATAAGACAAACCAAATGAGAATTTTTTTTAAGTTGTTTTTGGATATTTACCCAGAATATAAAAGACACTTATAGAAGAGTGTAATATAATTATTCTGCTTTAGCTTTTTCAGCAAAGCCAAATTCTATCTCAATTCGATTTAACTTCAGCTAGCTTTGTCGGAGACAAGAAATCCTTGTCAAACTCCAGCACCCTCGTATGTAAATACTAACATAGCAAAGACCCCTATTGGATGCTCATTAAGCAGACTCTTAAGTTATTTATTGTACTCAAAAGAGCCAAAGGCATTTTCCTACGATGATCGTAAACCAACCGTCTTGAATGAATTCACAATCTTCAGATTATATTAAGACAAACCCATTGAAATTTTTTTAAAGGAATTTTTGGATATTTTCCCAGAATGTAAAGACACTTATGGAAGAAAGGAATATAACATAAGTGTTCTGTTTTAGTTTTTTTAGCAAAACCAAATTCTATTTCAATTCGATTCAACTTCAAGTATCTTTGACAGAGACAAGAAATCCTTGTCAAACTCTGGGGCCTTTGTATGTGGATACTAACATAGAAGAAATGCAAGTAGCATACATTTCTTACCTGACCATACACGTGATCCACTGGAATATCAAAATAGCCCATGGACTGCCCTGAATGAAGATCACAAGCAAGAACACGGTTTGCACCTGCTTCCGTAATCAAATTTGCTACAAGTTTGGCTGCAATTGATTCACGCCCTTGAGTCTGAAAGATCAATATTTTGAAATTATGAGTAAAACAAACTTGAATTCAGCAAAGACTTATCTTGAGTATCAATGTTGACTACAACCACCAGCTCTGGAAGAATTCCTAAAAAAATGCACATGCAGAAGCTAGTAATTATCTTAGGCTTTAAAATTCGTAACAATTTTTGCTTTTAAAAGCTTTCCTACTTAGTAGTAAATCTGTTATTCTTTATGCTTCAGCATTTTATTAAAATTATAATATGGGAAATGGATACTTAAAAAGCAAAAAATACACTGGCAATAAAGTAACATATACCACAGTGATTGATCACAAACTCAGAGAAGAAAACCCGATGAAGTTGATCACTTATCAATGATGTAGTATAAGGCCCTTACTGGAAGAAATGAACATAATGAAACCTGACCATACACATTATAGGATTTTAAGGCCATGATTTGCTATAGCAAAAAGGTAAGCTATTATGAACCCAAGAAGAGATGTACACTCATCTTGTTATCCAATTTAACAATTTGAACTAGGAATTGACAGAAGACCCATAAAAATACGTGTTTGCACAATTGATTTGACACTAAACAAGATAAATTCCCTTTTTCAGATCCTTTGCTAATCATACAAAGTTACCTTTCTATCAGCCCTGGCATATCCAAAATATGGAATCACTGCAGTAATATTTTTGGCTGAAGCCCTCCGACAAGCATCAATCATTATCAGAAGCTCCATAAGATTCTCATTTGCAGGAGGACACGTAGGTTGCACAAGATAAACATCACACCCTCTAACACTCTCTTGCAACTGAACGTATATCTCGCCATCAGCAAAACGTTTAATCTTAATTCTTCCAAGCTCCAGACCCATGTAGCATGCTATTTCCTATTGAATATGTGATGAAACATCAGAAATATGTACATAAGAATTTTCTATGTATAACACTAAAAGAAGTACAATAAAAATATGAAGCAAAACACCAAAATCAGTCATATCATTAAGAATAAGGTGCACATGACATATACAATTCAAACAAAATTGTATTGTGCAAAAAAGAGAGATTTGTCACCATTTGATCTGTTGTAATCATAATGTTAATGACAATGCTAAAGATTTACATGATACATGCTATTAGAGTTTGGATGATGATAGAAAGATTCAACAACAATGGCAGCTGCAACAAGTGACATTAAGGGAAAATAAGGAGAGAGAGAGAGAGAGAGAATGAAATCCACTAATCTTGCTCTTATTTTTTCCAATACACACCATAAAGTCTTAACTCGCCAAAAAAAAGTCTCTTCCACCGACCCTTAAACCCAAGATGCAACCCACAAACTATTAACCCTTGGGACAATCAAACATAACACACAAAGGTACCGAGGAAATGCAAAACCGTAAGAGAAACTTCTTTTGAAATAGAGCTGTAGAGTTCTCAAACCACCCAATTGCCCAATTGATTTTTAACAATCATGTTTTGAAACCAAAAAAACAAAGCACGCAATTCACTTCTTAAAATCAACTTCAACCTTTCACATCACTCATTTAACAATTCCATTCGATAACCTCTAATTACATCCTAGTTTCCTTCTTAACATCATAACTACTTCTTTTATAGTTCTTGCACGCGCTGAGCTCAATTCTTACGTTCACTAAAACATTTAACACCGCCGTTTTTTATTTCATTACATTGTAACCCCCAAAGTTAGAACCACGATCCTATTGATTTTTACTAATCACTTCCTAATTATCAACTTCAACCCTTCCACATCACTCATTCAACAACTCCATTTTCAGTAACACCCTAGCATAACCTCCTTTTTAAATCTCGAGCTCAATTCTTGTGTTCACTAAAACATTTTAATCGCATAAATATTTGCATAAACTAAAAAGATGAGTGAAACAAAAAAATGAATATTGACCTGAGAGAGAGCGGGATTGGCGGTGCCGGAAAATATACGGAGCCTGGTGTCGTGTGCGTTCTCCGAATAATGCGGTGCGTTTGAAATTGAAGGCGCTGTTGTTGTTGTTGCTTGGTCAGTAGTAGTGCTGCTGCTGCTGCTGAGATATGGAGTGTACGGCTTTCCGTTCTCGAACTTCAACGGCTCCACCAAATTACATCTCTGAAATTGAAAATTTTCAAAGAGGAACTGAGAGTGTGTGATTTATGAATAAATAAATAAAATAAAAAGGACCTTAGAGGAGGGAAGAGAGCTGCTTTGCTTACGACGCCGTTTTGGGAGGCAGGGATTCGAGAGCTTGGGAAGAAATTCAATTTCAAAGAGGAACGAGAAGTGAGAGGTGATGACGAGCAATAAGAGTGATGCAGCAGAGATGGCATTTTTCTTTCTTTCTTTCTTTCAGTTATTGTAAACAAGGAATGGATTTTTTTTAGTGTGATTGAAAATTTTTGAAAGATTGATTTTTTTTTTTTTGGTTTGGTTTGGCAGGTGAGTGGGGATTGTGAAATGGTGAGCTTAATATAAGTAGTATTTTTTATTGGAGAGAAAATGGAGTTTGTCTGTAGAGACTACAGAGTTTAAAGTTTTAAACAAGTGATCCTCATCCGTTCATTTTTATTATTTTTTTCTCTATATATACTTTTTTCCTATTTTGGTTTTATGGTTATACTGTTATATAGTTATTAATAGTTTTTTTTTTTTTTTTTGATAAGTAGTTATTAATAGATTTCAATTTCACGGAGGACATTTTTTGTATCGTAGGGAGTTAGATTTGGCGGATTGAAAGACTCAAGAGTGATACCGACCTTTAGACTATGACTATTTTTTATTTTTTTTTTTATTTTTTTTGGGATAGGCTAGTTACACACTTATTAGAGCACTCACAGCAGCAATAGAGCTAAAAAGCTATATAGCTATTTTAGCATTTTAGCTCCACAAAAACACAAAAAAACCTATGTAGCAGTGAAGTTAAATCTATTTTTTTTAGCTTCATTGTTACAGTGCACATCTATCTATAGATGTGTACGGTAGCTTAAAGCTAAAAAATAATAATTTTTTATTCAACCAACCATTAAAATAAGACAACTTTGCTTCTTTTTTTCATTCTTTTATCACACTGTGCCTCTCTCTCTCATTCACTCTCACCTCATCTGAAACTCATCTCTCTCAACTCTGATCTCTTAAGCTCACTCACTTCGATCTCTCAAGCTCACTCTCTTAACTCCGGTCTCTCTGAAGCTCGACATCACTGACCCACCAGCCATCCCAAGTTGCCAATCAACCTCAGACCCACACCGCCATCTGCCGCAAACCCACGCCGTTGATCCTCGCCACCAACCCATCTCGCCCTTACTTGGTTGTTTTTGGTTTTTTTTTTTTTTTTTCCTTTTCTTCCTGCTATGGGCTATGGTGTGGTGGTGGTTGTGGTTGTGTGGGTAAATCGGCGTCGATGGGTGGCTGGGTTCATCGGCATTAGTGGCCTGTGGCTAGGTTCGTCACCATCAGTGGGTGGCTCAGGTGGGTTTCATGGTGGTGGGTGTGGGTGTTGCCTGGTGGGTGTGGGCTTGGTTGATTTTTTTTTTCTTTGTTGTGGGCTGTGGTGGTGGTGGCGGTGGTGGTGGTTGTGGTTGTATGTGTGGGGCTGTGATGGTTGTGTGTAGTGGATATATTATTTAATTGTAGTAAATATCTTATTTTATTATGATATTTATATTATTTTATTGCGTTGAAAGCTAAAATAGATCCACTGCTGCAGCATGTGTGCAAGTAAAATAGATAAAGTAACTTTTGGTAGAGCCAAATAGCTAAATAGCTAAATTTTTAGCTTTACTGCTGTGAATAATCTTACACTTTTACTTATATAGTCATCTATGTGGCGTTTGGTACGGATGAATCCATATTACTCTTAACATCCAGATTCCTAGGAATGTAATTCCTTGCAATCTGGATACTTAGGAATGTAGCTATTCCTATGTTTAGTTTCATTAGAAATCTCTTAAAATTCCTAAGAAAGTGAGATGATAATGTTTGGTTTATTCCCAAGAATTATAAATAAATTATTTATTTTTCCCATTCTATCCTTAGATTTGAATGTGAACTACCAAGTCCTTTAAAAAAAAAAAAATCTTCATCTAAATAAATAATGAAAAACAAAATATAAATTATTAATAATTTGTTGAGCAATACACACACAACAACAAAAGTGAATACATGACAATAATGGAGGGTCCCCTTTAAACTTTTTTTTCCCCCACACATGAAACCTAAATAGAACTTTGTTAAAAAATATATCAACAGAGTTGTCTATCCTGTTTATGTTATTTTGGCGGGAAAAGATAAAGACAAGGGAAAATATATTGATGATTTGTTTTATATTTTATCTTAATTGCTTAAATGATAAAGAAAAATGCTTAAAATTGTCAATTTATAAAAAATACAATTTTCTTTAAATTTGGGAATCTGGATATCCACCTATTTTAAAGGAAATCCACATTCCTACTTAGAGGGGTTTAAAGGGGGAATCCAGATTCTCCTACCATTTGATTCTCTGGCTTGATTTGCAACCAAATATGGAAATCTTTAGACATTTCTAGGAATCCTAAAACATTATCCCGTACCAAACACTACACTAAAGTATTCTTTTGATTTTCAAATTTTATAAATATATATATATATATATATATATAAGAGTATTCTTTTTTTTTTTTTTGGTAGGCCATTTTGAATGTGTACCATTGTAAATCCATCCAATGTTGAGAGCTTAATACCAATTTTAATTTTTTAAGTATTTTTTTACACTTTCTCCCACTTTTTCTTTTTATTATGTGTTTTTTTTTCTTTCTGCAAGAAACTTTTTATCATAGAACAGAGACAATTTTTTCTCTTTTTAGGTACATAATTGCTTCTTTTCTTTTCTTTTTTCTTTTCTAAAAAATCAAGTTCCCCAAAAATCATCTTTGTTAGTAAAAATAGATTTTTAATGCAACAAGTTATTCTTTAAAATGAATCTCTTAACCAGTCTAGCCTTATAGATCTAGGATCAAGATTTTCTAAAGTTTTTAGTGTACTCTATCATGTAGAGTTTTTTAAATTCTCACATTTATTTTATAATAAAGATAAATAAAGAGTGAATTACATTTTCTTTCTTTCTTTTAGTTATGAAAATTGAAAAGAGATCAAAAGAAGAATAAATTTATTATATAGGAGTAATTCAAGGGTAAGGATAAGGGTTAAAAAAAATTAGAAATGAGCTGGTTTTTTTTTTAAAGAGTAAAATCTCCTTTCTCCAACATTATTTTATGCCCCTCAACAAGAGTCACCCATGACCCATGTACTCGAATTTGGCTTTCCTCCAACCAAACCTATGAGGCTAGTTGAAGAAATTTTTTGCCCTCATCCAATATAGTGGAGCTTTTGAACAGTGGATTCCGGCATATGCTCATCATTCTTTATGATAAAGGAAAACCATATAAAGACAACCAAATCTATCAGAATTTTTTCGACTACATGAATATGATGCTAGACAGTGAATACCTAATATTAGTATATTACTATTTGACCCAAGAACAATGCCGGCACTTAACATTTTGGGGCCTTAGAAGAGAACTAAAAATGAGCTTTTTTTATATTTATGTATTAATTAAATTAATATTTATTTAATATTTTTATATTATAATATATTTCTTTTAAAATCTATTTTTCTTGCCTTTTGAGATACAAATTGACTAATTAAATTTTTGTATTCAAGTTCTTATAACATTTCATTTTCAATCGATAGTATAGCTAATTCACTTAATCTTTCTTGAGACATTATCAATCTTAGATATGATTTTATTAATTTTAATTTTAATAAACTTCTTTCTGCAAAAGCAACTATAACAGGTATTGTTAGTAAAATTCTATAAGCAATACATGTATTTGGAAATGAATCTAACCTTTTTTTTTTATAAAATTTAGTATGTCAATTGGAGTATATTATTTTATTTGTAAAATTTCTTTTAAAACTTTTAACTCTGAAAATAAATCTAAACCATCAATATCATAATAAACATCATTTTTGAGAAAAAATTCTAGTTTAAGATAGTATTTTATAAACTATCATCATCTAGCTGAGAGAGAGAGAGACGGAGAGCAAGAGTGAGAGAGAGAAAATGTATGAGTAAATTTTAGGGATTTGAGATTTTTGATTTGTTTTTATTTGAGACTGTTTTGTGGGTATTTTTTATACCGGATTTGCATTGTATCCAATTGGTTTTTGATTTGTCTAAAGGTTAATGATAATTTTTTTAGGATAATTGATTTTGTTTAGACACAAGAATTTATTGGGGTACCAATGTTTATAAGGATGTTCCAGATTTTTTGTTCTTTGGTCACAAGGATGCATGGTTGTCAAAATCCTGATCTAGATCCTATGATCCTACGATTTTATGATCTCACCTGCTGAAAACGATTCAGATCTTTTAAGGATTTTTGTGATCATTCAGGATCGATAGGATCATACGATTCTGACGATCCCAAACACTCTAATGTAAAGAGTGTCAGTTGGACCCAAATAAAAAATTATTCTAGTAAAGTGTCACGTTTTGAGGTTTTTGGCCTCTTTAAATGATGCTTACAAATAGATATAGTGATGTATGGTAATTATATCAATGAATGTATAATTTATGTAATTATTTAACATACCAATGTGTATTTTTTTTTTCTCAAATAACGTAGGATCGTACGATCTATGATTCGATCCTACGATCCATGATCTCACCTACCTCCCACGATCTTACGTAGGATCCCGATTTTGACAACCGTGCAAAGATGTATAAGATTTTTTGAAGTTTCATCTGAAACTAAATTATATATATATATATATATATATATTTTTTTTTTTTTTCTCTACTACCCCTTCTTTTTCAAAATTTTAGAGCCTATTTTCACATGAGGCCTTAGGCAATGGCCTAATTAGTTTAGTGAAAGGGCCAGCCCTGCCCAAGAACCAACACCATTTCTCAGAAAACTAAAAACCAACGATGATGTTTATGTGGGTTTACCAAACACTTTATAATAATTGTAGAATTTATCCTGAATCTATTTTGGCTGTAGTCCTGCATGTTGGTGGAATAAGAATAGTATACAACTAATACATGCCATGTTATCTTCACTAATTCAATTTATTTTTTAAAGAAAAATAACATGTTATCCCTGAACTTGCATTGCAACACATGTAAAGGTCTTTATGCGGATATGCCTTAAAAATATTAGTGAAAAGAAGACTCTTTGAGCTTTCACTTCAGTTCGTTGTTGACCCGTGCTTACACGGTTTTTTTCTTAATAAATTATACGATAAACTTGTTCGATGCACGTGCATATATAATATATCCTATTTCGTTTAGTCTCAATTTCGTTTTTTTGAGTTGTGTATATATAAGAAATATCTTTAGAATATAGACATTGAAAAATTATTGTGTTTACTCTTAAAATCATTACGAGACTCTAACGGCGGAGTCGAGGTTGTACTTGACTAACGAGGAGTGAATGTTTTTCATGGCGGCTACGAGGAATTTTGTGGTGTTGTTTGGGTCTACGAAGACCTCGTTGCCTACGGCAATGGCTTCGATTTTTGTGGCTGGGTAGAATTTTGAGATATTGGCTTGAACCCAATTGTCAGCGAATGATTGGTCTTTCGCTGTGGAAGAGAGGAGTTCATTGGGGAGAGCAACAACCACGGTTATGTTCGAGTTGGCTAGGGCAGTGAGAACGTCCGAGTTAGTGTCATAGAGCTTGACTCGGGTGAATCCTTGTGCTTTGAGAAGCTGCACCACTTTGGTTGGTGTGGGCAGGTTGTTGGCGATTCGGCCATAGTTGATTCCTATTGAACCTGACTCTGCAATCACAAAAAAAAAAAAAGCATAAAAATGTTAGATTGTTACAAACACGTATAGTTTTTGAAGGAAATAAGAAGAGAGTGATTGATGAGAGAAAGACCTGCAACGGTTGAGATTGTGAGAAGTAAAAGAAAGCATGAGAAGCTGATGTGGGCTGCCATTGTCTGATTCTTACCAGAGAACCAGAACATGAAAGAGAAAGAGAGAGAGCGAGAGAGAGAGAGATTTGGTTAAAGGTCGGAGCACTAGTTGTGAATTTATAGAAAAAAAACAGAGTGGGCTTAGTGGGAACGAGAGAGAGGTGGAGTGGTAGGGTTTCGAAGTGAGATCTAAACACGGTTGTTTATTTATTTTTAAAATTTATTAACATGATAAATAATTGTTTATAAAAAAAATTATAAATAATTGGATAAGTTTAACCACACTTCAAATTTCATAATTTTTACCATAATTAATAATTAGATAAGTTAAAGCTTACTAGCCTCATCACACGCGCTTCGCACGTACGATGAGGCTTTTTTTAATTTTATTTTAGTGGTCCTATTTAGTATTTTGTAGCAAAATAAAATTTTGTATTTTTATTTTATATATATAATTTTTATTTTGAAGATCTAATTTATAAGTGGATAAAGCAATTTGAAAATTAATAGGAGAATTTTCAAAAAAAATAAAATAACAGAAGAGTGACTCTATTTTTTAGGCAATGTTCTAATGGGATTTAGAGTTGCATTTTTACCGGATTGTCATTTAGTTTTGTCTCTACTTAAACATAAAGGGTGTGGGGGCATTTTTGAACTAAAAAATAAGTAATCCAAATAGAGGAACCCCCTTAAATAATAGTATAGATATATGACAAACAAAAAAGAAAGAAAATATATTAAAAAGTCATTATTTTGATGACAATATATAAGTAATTAATTGACAAGGGCATTTTCGTCCAGTAAAGCCTTCCCCCTCGGTCAGGACAAACGAACGTCGCTCACAGTTCTTCCAACAACACCTATCAGCCTCTTGAAAGGTCCACCAGGCGTCACCTGGATAGACCAATGGTTGGTTGGTGCTTAAAGGCCGACTAATGGACCACGTATGACGATAGAAAGGTACGTTAGGCCCCATGAGACCCTTGCATATTGTTCGCTCACATAGCAGTAGACGGAGTGACCATGCCGATGGACGGATGCTCATACCGACAGACGAATGACCAAGCCGACAGTTTAAGATGGTGGGCCCTACCATCTTTGCTTGTTCTCCACTTATGAGTCTCTACATGTAAATAACTTGTACTCCACACCCAAAGACTCTACTACACATTCATATCTTCCTTATATGGTAAGAAGAGCACTGGGATCATGGAACCTTAACTCCAAGATCTTCCCCATAAGGAAAAACCCTTCATATAAGGGATCTTGATCATGCCCTTCACCAATATATAAGCACCAGACCTCTTTCTCTCAAAGGTACGCAGAAAAATCCCTAGCTCTCTCACTATAGAGTTCTTGGAGATCTTTTATTCACTGACTTAATTTTCGGAAGGTCTTTAGCTAGCACCCCACCGGTACTCTCTATTGGTTCTTGGTTTCTTGTTCTTTAGGTATCCATTAGAGCATTCAAGAACAATAAACTCACTGATGATTTTTGTGAATCATCATTAATTAAGTGAGCAAATATAATAACTTTTTTATGTTTTAATACTACGAATTTTATTACATTATTTTGTGTAAGTGTATTTCACCAAAAAAAAAAAAAAAATTGTTGGTTTTATGACTAGTAATAGTAGAAAAATATCTCTATTAAGACAAGTGATTTTTAAGACTCAACCATTTCTTATATATCTAATTTAATATCTAACATAAGTAAAGCAAAAGCGTCTTCAAAGCTCTATCATTTTTATTTTTGGATCACCCACTATTATGACGTCTGCCATGTCTGAATAATTTATTCAAGTAGCCAAAAAATTGTAATTGACTTGACTTGAAAATTCTAATTAGGCAAGATGATTATGGGAGCTGTTTTTCACCTTCAATGCTTCATCTAAAACACTACCATTTGACCATTCCAATTCAAGACCACAATTTACACAACATAGGCTAAAAGTTTGAATCCAAAGCACAGATCACAAATTATATACATATTTAAGACATAAGCCAAATTATAAATATATCGTTAAAGTATTCATTAAATTAAAGTAGATTATTTTTGGAGATGAAATAGGGTCTTTAAATTGCAGTATATTTGATGTATTATTAAGTTATCATTCTTTTTTCTTTTTTTCTTTTTTTGAAAGTTACAAGTTACAACAGATAAGAGGGGATAAAAAGTCTCCCCCCCCCCCCCCCCCCAAAAAAAAAGAGGGGATAAAAAAAAACCATAATTAAATTTTATTTTCTTCCTTAGAGTTATACTAGGTGTTTGGAGTAACCAAATTGATCCCAATTATCAAAATTTTTTTTTTTTTTTTTTTTGGAGAGAATCCCAAAAATAGAGGTTCAAGATTAAAATTTTGTACCCTATATATATAGAGAGAGAGAGAGAATATACCATTCAACAAGTTTTCCTACATCTCACTTTATATCATGATTGCTCACTTTCTTGAGTATTTCACAGTTGGGTTGAATCAATTTTTAACTATAATGGCTCTTTGTAGTGTTCATGGATTATAGTTCATGTAACATTTTAAATCCATAACATTTAAAATGAGAGTGGTAATGAATAGATGTAGACATGTAGTGACATATGCCGTTGTAATTAGCTTTGACATAAGGACAAATGTCATCACAGTATACATCTTCCAGTTTTGAAATCCAACTTTTATAATATATATATATATATATATATATTATAAATTTGAAGAGTTTAGATCATATACTTTATTTTAAGACTAAATTTATTTGTTTTGGAGAATTCTATTGCAAATTAAATATAAACTTTTGACTAAATTACAGATTGTAGCCTCTAGTTTTACCTAAAATAATCTTGTAACTTTATTTTCATTCAATTCAATCCTACTTTGCCAAAGGCCTTGTAATTGAATTGGCACCTCTCCATGCACAAAGTGCTTAGCGGGTCTAGGGAAGAAAGGGTTCAAGCTACGCAGTTAACAGCATATTATAATTATTTCTCAAAAAAAAAAAAAAAAATCAATCCTGCTTTTAATTTTATTCAATTCCATCTTCCCATTAATTTAGGTGACTTGCCGTAATGGAGCTAAAATGATATTTTTTTTTAATTTTTTTATTTGTTACATTAAAAAATCCATAAAATCAATTAAAAAAAATACTTATTTAAAATACGAAAATTTTAAAAATACGATTCTTTTTTTTTCCCCAAGCCAAGGGAAGAAGACAGTAGATTTCATACTGAAAATTTCTCACCTTCAACCTTAAATTTCTAATTCTACCACAATACAGAATTTCTCTGCAGATATTTTCACCACCCAAAAAAAAAAAAAAAAAAAAACCACTATAAAGATTCTTCCCTAAACCCAATCATAGGTCAGGTCCTTATCAATCAAGCCAAATATTCGAAATCTTCCCCAAGAAACTACAACAATCAAATTCAAAAGAATCCAACGAAAACCTCAAGAGCACTAGCATTAAATGTAATAAAGTCTAAATTTTAGTATTTTAGCACACAAAATACCAAAATATGGTCACCATTGGATGTGCCAAATGCATCCAATTGCAATCTTTTTTTAGCATTAGCTAAAGAACACTACTAGTCTACCACTGGTAAGTGGTAACAGTGCGCAGGCTACTTAATTTTATATTATAAATGTGTATTTTCATAGTTTAGGAGGCTATGTAAAAGATGATATAATTTAGGGAGATAAAATGTAATTTCCACCCCCAGCAAAATAGTTCATGCTCATATGCTATAGACTTGACTCTATATAGTCTGCAAGATTTTGCACATATCTAATTTAGAGTCTGGCCCCAAAGAAATTAATATTAAATTTAGAATTGGAACCTTATGTCAAGAAGATAATTGCTTTCATCAAACTCTTTCACAATTTGAACTACGAATACATAGTCCTAGTTTTAATTAGAGGAAACAAACAAGAAAATAAGAACCTATAATGTCAAACAATACACCTTAACTCTATGACTTATTTAAAAATTCAAGAAACTATGTTTAAGATAATGTTCAAAAGCTTGAGGCCAACTTGAGCAGACTTGCTTGTTGCTTCAAACATGAAATACCTTCCAGTAAATAACACGAAATGCATAAAGATCTACAATCATGGGCCATACGAATTCCAGCTTATTTACATACAACAAAAGTTGTCTACCTCTCAAATCAAATAATTCTTGTTAAAAACAGCAAGGGACTCTCAGTAGCTTGAATTGAAATGCATCTTGCATAAGCTAAAAATGAAATGCATCTCAAATGCTAAATCTAGACATTAGGAAGAAACCCCATATGGTAGAAGTGCAGCAGCCACAATCCTACCTTCTTCATTCAATATGTTGTAAGTTGTTGCAGCGTTTCTCTACAACAAGTGAAACAAAGATCATTAAGATAAGTTAGCACTGTAGTCAAATACATTTTGGTTGGTGTCTTGGTTTTACAATAGGAAAATGATCATAAAGAAATACGTTGGTTTCAGGTACAACACTCCCTAGACAAGTGAACACATGCACCCAGAGAACGAGCCAGAGATGCAATAATGAGAAAGTGCAGTAGTATAGAAAGACAACACACTATCTGCTAACCTATGTTAAAGAAAAAGGAGGGGGTTAGCCTTGTGGGGAGGGGGGAATTTAAACCTATAATTTAAATTGGAGGAATAGTTTAGGCCCATGAATTACCTCAACTATTATACTAGGACCCCTGAATTAATTTCTACCTTATATGTTGGATTGGTAATTATGCCTAAAGCTTTGATAGAGTGCTTGAAATTGAAGCCTAAAATTGTGAACAAAGTGAGATTTTTAATTTGTTTTGGAGGGGGGGTATGTGTGGCGGAAATTGAAGAAAAGGTTTAGGCTGTTTGGCCTTACTCATGGACAATTTTCTTTTCTTTTTTGCCTTTATGATTGATTAGGCATGTAAAATCTAAGTTCAGTCAAGTTGATTTCTTTTACTTTTTCCACCATCATGCCCCACCATATATATAGCAAAAAACAAAAATAAATTAAACAAAAAAGAATTAAAGTGTACTCTGTTTATGCTAAATTGGTAGACCATATATTCCTTAATAAAAATGTTAAGCCAATTCAGAAAATAGAACATTTTCACAGTATTTTTGCTAGTATGTAAAGGAATTTAGAGATGCTTATTACCAAATTAGCTGCTAGCTCAAAGAGCTCACACCCCAATTATACAGATTTTCTGTGCCACAACAACTATTCTCACAGATGACAGTGAATGTATGCTTATCAACCAAAATAAATAAATAATAAAGATGACAGTGAATGTAAGGAACAAGTGCATTAAAGATTCTTTTAATAATTTAAAATGGAAGTTTGCTTCTTGCCCTCCTAGCTTAACCTAACAAACAAACAATATAATGATCGAAGCAGTGCCTTCAACCCTAACAGTTGGGCCAGGTAAACATGGAATAACACCAAGTAGACCTAACTTGCAGCCAGATCAATTAACCATAGAACTGTGAACCTCTTACGGATTTCTCAAATAGGGAAGCTTTACCCTAATATTCCTTGGAATATATACAGGCATTTTTCAACACCCAAGATATCCCATTATGTGGCCCCTGATTTTTATTTTTTATTTTATTTTATTTTTTCTTTTCACTCTACACCTCACTCTCTTTCATTGCCTAGTGCTCTGATAAAATTTTGAACTTGGTCTTATTTGCTGATATGCCCCAATCAAAATAATTTGATTGGAAAGTCGTGCTACTTTTTTCTTCCTCTATATTCTCTTTTCTTCAGGTGAAGAAGAATAATGTAACAATATCAACTTTGTTTAGAAAACCTATGTCTTTTATTTATTGGTGAATTTCTGCAGAGTATAAAGTAAAGATGCTAGACAAAATTTAACAGACTGAAGGAATTAAAGCCCGGGGGGAAGCTAAGATACCGAGTCAAGGGCTTCCAACTTCATGCCAGTAGACCGAATGAAGCGCCGAAGTTCAGGATTTACTATTTCAATATTCCTCCCACAGCCAAGTATCAAAATCTCTGACATGAATTATTACAAGTAGATGTTCAATAGAAAAATCAACAGAAGATTAATATAACAACTGGACCAAATCTTAAAGGTGAAAACCCTTAAACTATAGATATCATATAATACATACACAAATAAAAACTTGATATATACACATAATACGTGTATATTTGGAAGTTATAGTGACTTACATAATGGTTCCAGTACTCTTGACAGGATGCATATTTATTGACATTAAGTGTCCGTTTGGAAACAACATTTATTGACTTTTTTTGGGCAAAAAGTGTACTAAACTATACTTGTACTTTGAAAAAGTGAGAAAAAGTATTAAAAAAAAAAAATGTGAGGTTTTAAAAAGCTATATATAAAAGTTAAAATCTGAGCTTATGAGCTCCAGCCAAACAGACACTAAGGCTCATATTAGGTATTCAAGGACATAAAATTGCAAATGCACATGCATGAACTATCTTGGCAACCTGCAAAGTACATATGAAAGGATAGTAGAACAGATTTCAATTCTTTATTGTTATAGTATCTAGCTGTCAGCAAGCCTATATAACTGTTTGATGGTGCTCAACATGATGGACCATAGGCAAGTTGCCCGTGATTCACATAACATCTGGGTCACATTTTGAAATATGAAGTATAGCTTAATAAAGGGGAAGACTAGCCCTTAAAATTTATTTTGAATGTTATATGTAATCAAAATCACCTGTATGAAGCAGTCATTCATACCACACAAGTTCCATGTGATAAGTAAAAACAAGGGGCCAACCAGACAGGATTGTCCCACAATTTAAATTCTCACCTGGAATAGGCCGCAAGGTTTGGAAGATAGATAAGCTGCATCATAACATAAAGCTATCATTGTCAGATAGAGGTGCATGACAAACTCCATACACTCTTGTTCCAACTAAAAGAATATTTGCACTAGGGAACTTCAAACTCCTAGAAAATTTATGGAAATTGGGAATATCATAGGAACAAAGCAGTAACTAAATATGTGGATACAACAACATATTCAAACATATGAACCAACTACATGCATTGTACGTGGCAATAAATCATTCAAAAGTAGAGATTGGAGAATTAGAAAAGTCAATGCACGGTTATGGCAATTCTACCCAATCTAGTGTATTAGACATTGGCTGATGCAATGACAAAGAACTCAGATTACAAACCCTAATGGTAACAAAATTAGCTATAATTGTTACAAATTAGCAATCCAAGCATGACACAGGTTGTGAAAGTTACACAAGAAGATCCTTTCCTAATTATTCAATAGAATCAAAAGTTTTTCCAAAGACCCAAAAAAGTGCACTCTAGTATTTTATTTTTATTCTAACCAAAATTGCAAAGTAAACAAATAAAGTCTTAACAAGCTTACACACGTCGTATACACAATCCAAATCATAGTTGTCAATCAATTCCATTCCATTCCAGCTAGAAAAGCTGAAATATTCCGTTCTAATCACTAAACCGAATCAAATTCCCGTATGTTTTGGTTGCTACACGTATTTCTACTCGTATTCCTTAGATGGGCCACATTATATGTTCCTCAATTAAATTCAAACACATAACAACATTAAATTTAATTTTCTTTGGAAAATAAAAACATTGTTTATGCTTCATATGCAACCTTGTCTTTGAATTTACATCTACATTTCTTATCTTTACTAATTTCTATTTCTATCTTCTCCCTCATTTTCTCATGGAAATGATGTTTTGTTCATTGAGAAAATCAAACAAAAACAACTACTTTGAATTCAATAAAAAAAATTAAAAAAAAAAAAAAAAAAAAACCCATGATTGAAAAAAATAACAAGAACCCAAATTACAATGGAATTGAAAACTTTGATTCAATTTGGTGATACATTGAAATTGTCAAAAAATTCAAAGATGGGGCTGTACACACACCTTTCAGGAGTGATGTCTGAAAACTTGGTGGGGACCCAAGACATGAGGAAATTCCCAACGCAGAGCAAGCTGCCCTCATAGTCGACGCCATTGACGTTGAACCCAGTATCAGAATAGCCTTTAAAGCGAAGCAGGTCTTCGGGGACATCGTTGATCAGGTTGACCTGATCGTAGAGCGAGAAAGCGCGTCGAAGAGATGGTAGTACGGATGGGTTCGTGGGTTTTGGGTTTAGAAGAGATTCCTTTCGGAGGCTTCGAATCAGGTTCGGCAGAGTTCCCATGGCTCTCTGTCTCACCGCCATTTTTCTCTCTCTCTCTCTAGAGCTTTCTTTCCAACACTGGATGTTTTAGTTTTATTTTATTTGCTGGGTTGTTTTGGATGGTTTTACTGTTGAAACTTGAATAACCTTTTTAACCGGGATTAACGACAACCAGGTCCAAAAAATTTTCTAAACTACCGATTTGATCCCTAAACAGTAAGCATTGTTTGGGTCGCTGGTTAGTCTTATTTCTCTTCTCTTTTAGAAACCAAATTGGCCGATTTAAAATGTTTTAAACTTGTTTTTGGCATTAGGGCAAATCTTAGAGGTAGGTTAATGGAATTTTCAAGCATTTTAAAACCGGTCAATTTAGTCCCTAAACAATAAACACGGTTAGGTTTATTAGTCTTTTTTCTCTTCTCTCTTAGGAGCTAAATTGGTCAGTTTTAAAATGTGTTGAACTTATTTGGTATTAGTGCAAATCTTAGAGTAGGTTAACGGAATTTACCAATAAAATTTTAGTTGCTGCATTTTATCCACCAAAAAAAAAAAAAAAAAATTCGTATCATTTTCTTTTTCTGGTATAAAAATTTTCTTTATTTTTTAAAACTTGCTTGAAAATCAAAATATATACTATTACAATTGAAGGAGTTTGGAGGGTAAAAGATTAGAGGAATTCTAACAAGATTCTCATAATTTTGAGAATTTAATTACACAACACATTGAATGCTAAATTCCCACAAATATCTTACCCCAAAAAAAAAAAAAAAAATTCCCACAAATATCATATTTACTTTTTTTTTTTTTTTTTTGAGGAAAATCATATTTACTTGTTATAATTTGAGGTTTGCATCATTGCTATTTAGTGCTGGTCAATATAATGTTTCAGTGCATGTAAAACAGTTGATCAAATTTTGGCTTTAGAATATGAATAACAATATCCATCTATATCCTCATCGTTCTCAATCAAAGTTTGCACTCTCCATCTTGGGAGAAAAAAATAGTAGATAAAAGCCTCACGATTGTTCTACCCAAATCAAGATCAATTACTTTGTTTTCACAGTTTATTTCAAATAAAAATTCGTTGCTCAAATGTCAATGTTGAAGAGCATAACATTAAAAGCTATATAACAAATCTCAACTTAAAAAATTGCCATAGGGTTTGACCCAAAAAAACCCCACAAAAATTTGGTCAGATTGATTTTTACAAGGGAACATTTCCACCTTTTTATTACAGATTGTAACCAAAAAAATATAGAGGCAAAATACATCAAGGAACCGTGTATGGTGCAGGCAGAAATGGAAATGGTGCAACAGAGGCATACGCTACAGGTGGGCGTGCTTGTTTCCTGACTCTGGATCGCAATACCTCATTCTCATTTAGGTTTTCACTTTCTTCATCTTTAGTTTCCAAGAAAGATAAAATCTCAGCAGAATTGTCTTCTTTGATACATTGTTCGTTATCAGGGAGACGGTGAACTAGAAGCCCAGTCATGAATACAGGAAGATATAGAAGGCTAGCATGAAACATCCTCCTAGCTTTTTGTGCAGTGCGATCTCTATAGAATGAAAATGCTGCAGCACTTATTGCAAGAGTAAGGACTGATGATTCAAGACAAAACCATCCGGAAGTCACACCCCCTGCAGACAACATTCAATAAGGTAAATGAGAAATGAGATTAAGTCAACACAAAGTTGTATTTAAACACAAAAAATGCAATTGCAGCACCCATTCACTAGTGATCAGTTCTTTGCCATTGCACTCATGTAGAACATATTACTTTTTTTATTTTTTGGCTATAGTAAATTGCGGGATTGAACCTGCTAACATATTACTTGAAAGAACACAAATGTCAATGCTACAAAAACTGATTGAGGGAAGGAAACTACATAATTTAGACTAGGCATCCATGTTCTTCATAGTGATGAATTGTTTCCACATCTAATTATCGGCATAAATTTGGCAAACAAACTTAGATGGTTGAATATGGATTTCATGAGGTCACTATAAAGGAGAGATTGGCAGATGATGTATTGAACCAGGCCACATGTAAGAAAACTATGATACAAGTTCTGCTAAAACAAGTACTTGTCCTGCAAACTGTTGCATATTTTGGTACAGGGAGCTCCATATTAGTCTATTTGCATCTGAGGATGTTGCAACAGGAATTGCTACACCAAAAGAAACTTTAGGAAAAGCAATTAAAAGTAAATGAGGAAAACCAGCCAAACACACTAGTCTCAAGGTCACTTTCAAATTGAAATTTGAATTTAAAGAGTCAGATTTTGAACTGAACTAAATGAACTATAGCCTATAACAAGAGAAACGAAAGACAAGGGGATCCTTTATCTTCTATGCTATTTCTCTTGATGATGGAAGTGTTTACTAGAACACTTAAGAAAAGGGGATCCTTTTTAAAATTCGGGAGGCTTAAGACAAGGGGATCCTTTATCTCCTACCCTATTTCTCTTGATGATGGAAGTATTTACTAGAATGCTTAGGCAAATGGAGGGGCTGGTATTATTAGGGGATTCACGGTGCATGGAGTGGGAGGTGATAGAATGTTTACTATGTTTTTTTCTTTTTTTTCCATAAGAAATCAGTCTCTGATAACACTTCAAAAAGGAGGCACATTTCTCTTCCATAAAATGAAGAAAAATGACTGGGGGAGAAGATAATGAAGAAGTGCTTAAAAGTAACAAGTTATGATAGGAGCGCAATGCCCGTACTTTAGAGGAAACTGAGAGACTTGTAGACTGTGTGAAGTCTTTGCTACTTAGGTCTTTGTTTGAGTGGTCCTGGATTTGGGGGTTTACACACTGTCATTCTTTGTTTGACTTTCTTAATTCTGTTAGTCTTTCTTTTTTATTAGTTTGTACTCTTTTCAATGCAGTGAGTTTACTATCGTAAATTCATTGTGCTTTTTTTATCAATAAAGCTGTTATTACCTATCAAAAAAAAAGTAACAAGTTATGATAGGATGAATATATTAGTGGAGCTTGCAGCAGAAACAAATTAAAAAGACAAGCTAGAATTCCAAATAATATTAAGAAAACTAAGGTACTTCTGCTAAAACAAGTACTTGTCCTGCATACTAATGCATATTTGGTACATGGAACTCCATATCTATTACTATTTGAGGATGTTGCAACAGAATTGCTATGCCAAAAGAAACTTTAGGAAAAACAATTAAAAGTAAATGAGGAAAACCAGCCAAACACACAAGTCTCAAGGTCACTTTCAAATTGAAATTTGAATAGAAAGAAACAGATTTTGAACTGAACTAAATGAACTATAACCTATAACAACAGAAAACAAAAGACAAGGGGATCCTTATCTTCCATGCCATTTCTCTTGATGATGGAAGTGTTTACTAGAACACTTAAAGACAAGGGGGGAAGTATTTACTAGAATCCTTAGGCGAATGGAGGGGGCTGGTATTATTAGGGGTTTTAAGGTGCATGGAGTGGGAGGTGATGAGTGTTTACTATGTTTTTTTTTTTTCCTTTTTTTTTCCCATAAGAAATAAGTCTTTGATAACACTTTAAAAAGGAGGGACATTTCTCTTCCATAAAATGAAGAAAAATGACCGGGGGGAGAAGATAATGAAGAAGTGCTTAAACGTAACAAATTATGATAGGGCAAATATATTAGAGGAGCTTGCAGCAGAAAACCAAATTAAAAAGACAAGCTAGAATTTCAAATAATATTAAGAAAATTAAGGTACAAGTTCTAAAACAAGTGCTTGTCCTGCATACTAATGCATATTTTGGTACATGGAACTCCATTTATACTACTATTTGAGGATGCTGCAACAAGAATTGCTATGCCAAAAGAAACTTTAGGAAAAGCAAATAAAAGTAAATGAGGAAAAAGAGCCAAACACACAAGTCTCAAGGTCACTTTCAAATTGAAAATTTTGAATAGAAAGAGAGAGATTTGAACTTAAATAAGTGACCTATAACCTATAACAAGAGAGAAAGAATATATTCCTTTCCCCCCCCCCCCCCCCCAAAAGAAATCAGTCTTTGATAATACTTCAAAAGGTGGCACCTTTCCCTTCCATAAAATGAAGAAAAATGAGCGGGGGGAGAAGTTAATGAAGAAGTGGTTAAAAATAACAAATTATGATAGGATAGGAAAAATATACTACAGGAGCTTGCAGCAGAGAACCAAATTAAAAAGACAAGCTAGAATTCCAAATAATATTAAGATAAATATCTATGGGAGACCATAACTCACAATCATACGCTAAGTACCCCAAAGGAATCAGATACAGGGAGTTCCTTAAAGCCACCAAGGCAGTTCTCTGACCAGAAGCATCAGCAAGAGAGTACATCTTAAACCTGAATATGCATCAAATGATTAATAATGAGTCCAAGGGAAAAGTCAAGTGAACTTGCATTGAAGACCCATAGACATGTGCAAAAGGGACCACTTACCCCATACACTAATAGACAATCAAAATTAATTATTAATACCAATTATCATATGATTTTTGGGCTCATGTCACCAGGTCAAATCATCATTTACATATCCAACTCAGCCATTTTTAAATATATAGTCCTATAACTTGAAACAGGTATAAATGGTAATCCACCAATTAATGTTTCCAAAGACAGCATATGCACATACCCGCCAGCAGCATAATCATCACGGCACATGTAGGCAAGGGCCATAAAATGGGGAATCTGCCAAAAATAGAGAGCAGCTGGAAGAATCATTCCATTGAGAGAAACCTGGCCAGAAGCTGCAGCCCACCTGAAAACCCAACACAGAAACCCATGAGCCTGTATGTCAATATTGTATCTAAAACCTTAAAACAAGAAACCAGTTTATGTACAATCAGCCAGAGAAAACCTTTAGTTTAATCAAACCGACCACTTTCAATTATTTAATAGAGAAGGTAATTAGATAGTGATCTCTACATATACAATATTTAAAATCAAAAGTTTGTCACATATTCCCTATGATTGTCACTACCAACTGTACTGGCAATTCCATAAATCATAAGCACTTTAAACAATACAAAGCTATAATTCCCAAGCACAAAACAAGAATTTCACATATCACTAATAACATTAGTAGGTCAACAATAAATATTGAACTTTGGCCAGACTGGAAACAAGTACTAAACTCAAGTGCACTCAACTATGAAGTGAGCTTGGACTTTAATCTAATTTTAAAATCTAATTTTAGCACAGGACATGCTGCCAAAGAGTCCCCATCTCAAGTAGTACTTGGACACAACTTTCAACAACAATAGACATACAATCAACAATGTGAGTGTCAGGCCATTTTATTATCAAGAAGGATGAAATTATGCGAGTCCCACAAGTGAGGGCATCAAATTTGGCATCATATAACTAAATCATGCCTAACTCTCCCTAATAGTTTTCATTCCTTAAACTTTACTCAATTTGGAGGCAAGTGATATAGGTGAAATATGGATGTGTATGGGGTGGCTGGTGTACCAGACCAGTTAATGGTCCATATGGTGTTGGTTTGTGAAAAAATATTAGTCAGGGATGGCCATCTTTTTAACGCTGTATTCTATATGATATTGGTGATGGGTCTAGGGTGAAGTTTTGGCATAACCGTTGGTGTGGTGAGACATCTCTTGCAGCCAGCTATCCTGAATTGTTTAGATTTTGCCGAGATAAGGAGGTTAGTGTGGCTGAGCTTATGAGGTACACTAATGGCGTTCTCTTTTGGGATGTAAGTTTCTTTAGGGGTGTGCATGCTCGGGAATTAGAGGCTATGTTGGGTTTCATGGATACCATATATGATTCTTTAGCAAGGGGGTTTGTGAGGATAAGATGTGTTGGAAACCTGATAGAGATAAGGGTTCATGGTTACTGATTATGTACACTAATGGCGTTCTCTTTTGGGATGTAAGTTTCTTTAGGGGTGTGCATGCTCGGGAATTAGAGGCTATGTTGGGTTTCATGGATACCATATATGATTCTTTAGCAAGGGGGTTTGTGAGGATAAGATGTGTTGGAAACCTGATAGAGATAAGGGTTCATGGTTACTGATTATTATAGTATTTTAGTGGGCTCTAATGATTACTGTTTTCCTTGGAAAAGTATTTGGAAACAGGAGATTCCCTCTCGTGTAGCTTTCTTCGTTTGGACTGCTACTTTAGAGAAATGCTTGACGATTGACAATTTACGAAAAAGGAAGGTTTGGATACTGGATTGGTGCTACATGTGCAAGTGTAATGGTGAATCAGTTGACCATCTCTTTCTTCATTGTCTGGTTGCTATGGATATGTGGTCTATAATTTTGGGTTTATTTAGAGTAAGCTGGATTATGCCACAATCCATTTTAGGACTACGAGCTTGTTGGCAAGGCAGGTTTGGTCGTCATTGAAATGGTTATATATGATTAATTGTTCCCCATTACTTAATGTGGTGTCTTTGAAGGGAGAGAAATAGTAGGAGTTTTGAAGATAATGAGAGATCTATTCCAGACCTCAAATTATTTTTCTTTAGAACTTTATTGGATTGGTTGGTTGCCATGCAAAACCAATAATTCTCTTCTTTCCTTGATTCTTGTAATTTTTTTGTAATTGATTGTTGACCCCTTGTACACTCACTGTGTACTAAGGGGTTCCTTTTTTATATCAATAAAACTTATTACTTATAAATAAATAAAAAAGATTTATCCTCTAGTTTTTGTTCAACTTTAAATAAGTCCAGTTTGAAAGATAAAGAAATAAACCAGGATAGGATAAAAGAAATGGGAAGAGTTACTTTTTAATGGGGAGGGACTATTCCATCTTAAGTGAGAATCAATATTTGTGGTGGGGGGAGAGAAAGATAAGTAAGAGGATTTTATCAGCATACTATGTTTATGAGCATATTCCAGATTTGATTGGAGATGAGGATTGACAAGGCTGGAAAGAAAAAATATAATTAGGACAACACCATTTTTCACATGTATAAAGAATATGTTTTCTATAACTTCCAGTATCTTAAAGTAACATAGTGAAGAAAAGAAATCAGTTTCCAATGCTAGATGGAAATGTCAGGAAGCCCTGATCAATTTTTGGCTAGCAAAATACATAATTAGACCACAGCAATAATAAGTATGGACAAACTTGAGAAAATTGCACACTCTCAAATCCACTAAACAAATTTCTCTTAAAAGTTCAATTAGAAGGATTTTTTTGTTAAAAGGCATAAGAAATATAGAGGACATATTACCCAAGAAGTGGTGGAATGGCACCAACGACAGCCCCAACCCATGTATTGACTGGGTGGATCTGCTTCATAGGAGTGTAGACGAAGGCATACAGAATCAGATTGGAAGCTGCCAGCCCAGCCGCCAACATGTTAGCCTGCAACAACCTTGCCATACAAGCTGGAACATTAGTCCCTCAGCTCACAGGTTAATGAAACAACTTCACAATTTAACTATCAAAATTCATAACATAAGGGGGTGAGAGAATATATTGGCCACCTTGCTTGCCAATAAAGCAGTTCCAGCTAAACCAACAGTAGATGCCCAGGTGACTGCGTGGGGTATAGTAATGCGCTCTGAAGGTAGTGGTCTTAGCCTTGTTCTCTTCATTTTGGCATCATTCTTAATCTCAAATACCTAAGAGAATATGATTCATTCAAAGAAAGTTCAAGTCAACTAAGCCCGTACATCAAAAAGAAACTGAAATTAAAATATGCCATCAGCAATCAACGAGTAGCAACAAGATTAACCAACTCAAGATCAACCGCTTAAACAATATCTACGACTTGAAGGAAGCAACAAGTAAAGTTAGATAGATTTGAATTCTCATTTCTCACCATTCCAGTAATTTTGGTAATAAAATGTCTTTAATGTTATATTTTTCTTTATTCCAATCCCTCTGTTTGGTAATTTTGGGCCCTTTGAATTAACAAATTAAAAGATAAAGAAAGACAATGATGAGGTAAAGCAATGACAAGGAACCTTGTTTCTTCAAATGACAAATATATTCACTAAAAAGATTCACCAACTTAAAACTTGAAAATGGAAACCCACCCTTTTCCCGTTGAAAAGAACAATAAGGTGCCTCCTAACACTGTCTTGGGGCACAGAATCGATTTTTTGTTATTACATCTACCTACCTTAATTTTGACAACCAGAAATTCTTACTACAAATGAAGTACGAACCCAATTGGCTTGAGAACAAAGCATGGCTATATGATCTCACAATCTTAATACAACAAAAAATATAACTTTTTTTATTCCTGACGTTTCATTTCATAATCGAGTGCTCCAACTTTGAGTGATGAACTAATAAGGTTGTAAATAACTTTCAGTTTATTAGGCATGATTTAATAGTTGAGACTAGTTTTGTTGGAGAATGTATTACATATTCAGGGTTACAGGTCTATATTCTAAGATGTAGATTTAAATAGCTGAGGCAACTTTACAAGTTTAATGTAACGTTTCTTACCTTCTCTAATGGATGTGATTTCTCTAAAACCCTAGATATGAGAATCTATTCCTTTCTTCAAGAGAGATAAAAATAATGTTGTTGTTGTTGTAGTTTTTATTTATTTATTATTATATGAATGATGAAAAACAAAAATATTATGAATTGAAACAAAAAACAAGACTTCCATCATAAACAAAATCAGGCTGCGAGAGAGTACATAAATCACTCTTCATATTCATTAGAAGTTTCCCAAGTCACTGATCATTTGAATTTAAAACTACTAATTATTTTATTATGTTGCCCTATTTTGTTACATTGGTGTCTTCATGTAATGTCAGATATAGGTCCTGTGTTTTTGTCTTTCTTCATGGGTTTGTATATCTTTGAGCTCCCAAAAATTGAGGGACAAATTCATTGGATGAAATTTTTTATAAGAAAATGAATGTTGAAAAAGATGGGGGGGGGGGGGGGGGGGGGGGGAGACTGAGAGAAAAAAAAAACTGTTTTTAAGAATGAACCTGATTTAAAGAGCTGGCAGATGCAGCAACCATCATGGTACCGGCACAAGTCCAACAAAGTCCCGCAAAATCAACGGCACTTCCGCTCCCAAGGACAAATCCCGTCCCAGAAGTAGCAACAACTAGCATGCTAGATAGGAGAAAAAATGACAGTAAGAGACAAGTTCCTAAACATGAGTTCAAATATCATCCCTTCATAAAATTTTAACAAAAGAAGAGGTACTCAGCAAGCAACTCAATCACAATGTATTCAATTCGATATGCACGCAATCATTTGTCAGAACTCTTCATACAACCTACAGGCACCACAAGGGCTTATATGGGGAAGAGACGTCCCACCCCAGAAACAAAAAATGGTAGTAACTCAATGAAAAAAGGTTCCCCTACCCCATTGTGATCCTATTAGGCCGTATCGGGAGGGTCTTATTTTTGAGGCCAGGTCAGGCTTGAGGTCCCTACTAGCTGTTTTCCAATCCCAGCCTAATTAGACAAAGGACAAAACTTTTAATACCCAAACAGCACAAGTTTACAATTTTGGCACCATTCCGATTATAAAACATGATTTAAACCTATGGACTACAATCATCACATCTTTCAATTCGAACCAAACTCTACATATACAAATATAGGGGTCCATTTGGTTAGGCGTTTTGGGAGCTTAAAGGAGCATTTTTTAAAAACCAAAAGTTCTGTTTGCAACCACAACTCCTCATAGCTTTTTTCACAAACAAAAGCTCATTTTAAACTCAAAGTACCATTTTCCAATCCACCCATAGTTCCCTACAAACTAGGCTTATTTGGAGTCTAAACCATTACAGTCACAATTAAACATGGAGCAATTTCTTTCTTCTTTTCTCAAAAAAAACCCATATACCAAATCAAAATCACGATTCATGAACTGCATAAACACACACATATAGAAATGAATAGAATTCCGAATTTATAAGTGGAAAATTGAGAAAGCGAAACCTGAGGCGAGCCTTGGAGAGCTCCCAGTAGCAGCGAGCGTAGTGGCGAGTTGTGGAGGCGAGAGACGAGATATTGACGGAGGCCGAGAAGGGCGGTGCGACATCGGGTTTCGGAAACCCTAGATCCAAGGAGTTTGTGGCTGAAGAAGAAGAAGAAGATGAAGAGGAAAAGAAAGAAGAGTGGAGGTGAGAGTTTGGGAGTTTGGATGATGAAGAAGAAGAACACAAACTGTGATGAAGAGTCAAACTCAGTGAGCTCCTCCTCCTCCACATGGCTTTGGCCTTGTACCACCAAAACACCGTAGCTTAGTTTTTAGGTAGCAGATAGATCTACAAACTTTCGGACTCAATTTCACATTTTCCTGACTGGCTGCTTCTCTCTCTCTCTCCTCATCAACAACAAACAACACTCAAGATACAGCAAATCTTATGATAAATAGTCTCCTGCAAGTTGGATAAAAATAACTTTAAACTATTTAGAGCTAAACTTTTACTTCTTTTTTTTTTTTTTTTTTTTTTTTTGGGGGGGGGGGGGGGGGGTAAAATACAAAAATTACTCCTGGAATTTGGGTTAGTATTTTTAAAAATATTTACTTTTCTCCCTAAGCAGTAAGCACAAAAGAAATTTAACATTCTTTGAAAAATCAATGCTTGCTTCTCCTCTATAGCTTCATTGTTCAACTTAATTGGCATAATGCATCATTGTGAGATATGTATAATTAAGATAAGTTGTTGAAAAGAGGTAGAAAACGTCAATTAGTTTTTTGTGTAAGCGGTGATTAAACTCCAAATCTAAACTTATGTATGCAGTTGAGTTGTTTACTAAATTTAGTATGAACTGTACACAAACGATATAACCCTAGTTTGATTGTTTTCCTTTGTTTTTGATTGAGAAATTGACTTATTATTTATAAACTAAGGTTCTCAAATGTACTTTCCACATTTTGATTCCTCTATCTTATGTTTTTATTTTTATTCATACTTTTTTAGTGTAATTTAAAAAATTTAGAGTGTTTATTTTAATTTTTAAATTAACTTTTTCTAGAATTTTTTATTAAAGTTTTTTAAGTTTAGTTAATGTGATGAAATAGTTAATAACACGTGTCACAATCTAATTGGGCCAACTAATACATGTGGTAAGCTAATGTGGCAACAATATTAAATGTTTGGAGGTAAAGTCCAAATTCTAAAATTTCATGATGTAAAATGCAAAGACCCCAAACTTTAGAGTTTGTTTTTCACTTTGGCCTTCTAATTATGCAATGCTTTTACCCATTCAAATGATTTAAATAACAAAAGGAAAATATTACCACAAATAAAAAAAAATAAAAAAAATGCACAACAAATGCTTTATTGAATCAATTTTTAGGTTGATGAATGATTACAATCTTAGGGTTGCACTTTAATGCAACGAATTTTCTTTCTCTCTCTTCAAGGCACGCGCAAAGACTTTAGCTAGTAATCCTGGCCCTGGGGGTGACAAATGCATATGTATTTGCATGTGCACTCATCTGGATCGCTACTGCAATCTCTAGAAGTTTTGCATGGAAAACTTACATTCCTTGCTTCAACGTCTAACTTGAAACCTGCATTTATTATATTTGTTAATGATTACATTCAGGGTGGCTTGATGCATTTGGAATCATTAGGTGAGAACTAAATTGAGGTATTTTATTATTTATATATTAAAATATGAATTTTTTTAAAAAAATTAAATATTGCTTAAACTTTATTCTCTTGTTTTAGATGTAAAATTACTAATTAACCACGATTTTTTTTTTTTTTAGAAAGCCAACAAGTACAAAAAAATTTGATAAAACTTTTCACACTTATTGATGTGGCAAATTGATAGTGATAAGTAAAATGGTGATGTTAACGGTGGTCTTAGTAAAAGTTTATCATTGTAAAACTTTGTCAACTCAACTATTATAAAAACTGTTGTGAAAATTTTTGTATATTGCTTTTTTTTTTTTTTTTTAGAAGTGTTGCATTTACAAAATTTTCACAAAAAATTGTAGGTGTTAAGTTATTACTAGTTCTAATTTGAACCCACCATAAAAATTACTTTTCTATCAATCAATAACAACCAGTAACAACCTAACACTTAGAATTTGTTGTGAAAAATGTTGTGGACGTAAAATCTCTTTTTTTTTTCTTTTTTTTATTGATAAAAAAAATTTATTTTATTTATTGACTAAAATATTTGGGTTTAATTAATAATAATACAATGAAAGAAATAACCATATTAGTTGAAATTTGGGGACCTTTTTTTACTTTGAAGCCTTAAATGACTACCTCATTCACCTATACCATAGAGCCGGTCTTGATCACATTGTCTCAAATTCTATACAACTAAAACACATCATTAAAATTATAAAATAGAGGCATGCTGTTGAGATTAATATGGTTATCTATTTTTATATAAAACTATGTGGCTTAGTAAAATTTAAATATTATCTACTCATATTTATCTATGTAAATATTTTCTTTATATTATTAGATTATAAACAGCAATTATATAAATTCTAGAATCTTGAATTATCATTATTTCACAACTATATAAAATAATTATAAAGCTTACCTTGATCTATTGTTGAATTTTTTAAAGATCAAGTCTTAGTATAAAACGCACTTAATAGGTTTCTCTCTCTTGACCATCTTTTCTCTTTAACTATTCAGTATATTTGATGAGATAGTTATATGTCTCTTTTATAGGTAGAGAGTGAACTAAGTTCCTTGTACATATAACCTCCACTTGCTCATCAAAGTTGGAGAATTATTTAGGAAACCTATTTTTCTATTAACCAATGTTTACGAACATATAACTTCTTATTAAATCATAACATAGATGAAGTTATCAAATTAATACGTTATCAAATAAGACAATATAGTTTTACATTCTATTCATATGAAATATGAATCTCTTATGTGAACGATAACTAAGTGAAAAGTCTAAACTCTTAAGTTTTAAATTATTTTATTATGAAAAAGTAATGTTATTTTTTTATTTCAAATATTATCTATTTTCTTTCAAATATGCATTTTTAAGTCATTGAATTAACTAAAGATTGAAAGTTGTATATATTATGTTTTATAGATTAATTAAAACGTATGGTCTCAATTGTTAAATAATTCTAATATAATTTATGGAGATATAGACATATCATAATTTATCCCCCCTCCCCCAAATATGTATACCATGATTCTTGGCCCTTGAACAAGCTTCTTTTTTAGAAAGTTTCAACTTATTACGTTCGCTCTTGATGATAACTCTTTCAGACCAAGACATCAATCGGTTTTTGGTGTAAGCAGAGATTAAACCTCAGATCTCTTATTCAACCATCAAAAACTTTACCAGTTGATTTAACAAGCTTGATGACTCTAAATAATTTTTCTTAAATTAATAAAAATAAAATAATATATATATAGAGACACACAAACAAAAACCACTCAAGTAAATATAGTATAGTGTGAGTAGGGAATTAATCTAAAATTTTCTTCCATGAATGAATTAAAATTTATGTACATTATAACATAGACTTGAATAATAATTTTTTTTTTTTTTTTGGGAAAGATATAAACACGAAAATGACCTTCATTTGGTAATAAATAGAAGTATATATTTCTTATTTTATACTTAAATTTCTATCACATATCTATATATAATAATAATAATAATTGTAGGGACAAGGCCCAAAAATGATATATTGGGCCTTGGGCCTTATCCGAGAACGTTTAAATGTCCGAGAAAAGACAAATAGTAGAGGGATTACAACTTAGTGCCTCACGAGTAGGAAATGAGTAGAAGGCAGTCCGAGGAGGAATATCTTTTCGGCCACGATGAACATTACTCCGATACGTATTCCAGCAATAAAAATGACCTCAATGGAGGCACTAGTGTCAGAAGCATGTTACATAAACACACGAGAAGGAAGGAGACCCAAAAATATCTAAGGAAAGGGTGCAACATCCACATTAAATGCACTGCAGCTACTTTTTTTGCCACATTTATGTGGAGAAGACCCCTAAACAGTGTTTCCTTGGTTACTGCAACTCACAGAGAGGCCAGAGGAGATATCTGATGGGACAAGTACTCAAGTGGTAGCCCAAATTATCAACAAGTGTAGGGTAAAGATTGTCCAAGAGGGGCTATATGATAAGAGAGACCCTCCATGAGAGGGGGGGAGGGACACTGTAACAATCTAAATAAGATGAAGTACTCAATCTCATTTGGTTTATAGAAATGTTGGTCTTCTCAGACTGTGGACTTATTTACATTTGCGTCTGTTGTTTCATTTAAATCTTCCATATGATCCATACTAGCCGTTATTCAATTCATTAGAACCTGGTTCTCCAACCCACTCTCTACAAATTTATTGTATTGGGCTTATTAGGCTAATACCTCATACCTTTTAGGCTTGGGCTGTAAAACGTGTCCATACAATTGATACCGTTTATGGGGAGAACTTGTGTGATAGTGAGTACAGCGGTCAGCTATGGTAGGATCAGGTTCACACAAAGCAGAGTCTCTGGGATCCAAGCAAGACAATCCTTTTGTCAACCTTGAATGGAGAGGTGATCGTGAAAGGAGCATGCACACCACACACACTGACAGGAGTCAACCTCGAGGAGGAAGCCATATCTCCCATGCAAAGAGTAACAAGGGCATGCAACTGGAGATTGACCAATTGAAGAGAGAGTTGCGCCATGCGGGGCGAAACGTCCAACGATATACAGGTTGAATGCATGCTCTCCTTCTCCAATTAATCTAATGCACACCACAGCCATTCCCATCTCCAAGCTACTTCATATGATACTTTGGGATAGATTGTCTGTCAAGCAGTGCGCCACAACAAGTCTATGAAGTGGATATAAGGAATGTAATAATTCAATTACTTCAACATCTTCTTCATCACAAATTCTAAAGTGAAATTCATTGTAGTAATATGTCAGTATGATATGTAATGTAGCAGCACTTTTTATCAGCCTTGTCATGTATTTAGCAATTGCGTTATTTGCCTTCTGACGGTCACGGATGGCCCTTTGCCTTCTGCTTTGTAAGTTTTGTGCCAACTGAAATAACAGTCGTCCATATGTGGCACTCAACTTCCTTGGAGCAACTTGAAGGATTCAATGCTAACATTACAGATACTAATACAGGCCAAGATGCTAGAAAGAAACGCAATGAACGTGAGAAAATAAAAAATTAAGGCAAAAAATATAGATTAGTTGAAATTGAAACCATTTAACGACATAAAACATTAGTTATTAAAGCAGATATATCTAATTGATACAAATATTATAATTAGGATTAAGTTTTCACTCATGTAATGAGAAATGATCTCTTGGCAATATGCTCATAAGCATTCTCCTAAGAATACTAACCCATCATTGCCCCACGATGAAAGGGCTTTCTTTAAATGAGTTACACCTTGTGTTTTCCCAATGTAAGGCATTACTTGCAATCACAAGAAGTAAATATATATATATATATATATATATATGAAATTGATCATGAAGAGAAACGTATAATATTTAGGCAGAAGTGGTGTTTTTATTTATTTATGTTGGAGGGGGGTGGGGGGGGAGGGAGGGGCAATTTAATCAAATGGGCTTTGATAGTCCCCATTACTCTCCTAGGTATCAAATCAGCTAATTACACTTCATTTTTATCAATGTTCTGTATCAGCAGAACATATAGATTAGGTGTCATTTAACCATGTATCAAACACTATTCCTACCTATCCCAAAACCCAACAAATCTCAAATTAGTTTGGTATCAAGGCTTTTGCCTTGCATCAGAATATGAAAATTCACAAAATTCCTGCAATTAGAACTTATACTCTTGGAACATATACATTTCAACTAACAGAACTTATACATTTCAATTAATACTCCTGAAACTAAATTAGAACTTATAAGAACTACAATCCCCCAAGAACTACAATCAGATTCAGTTATAGGTTGAACCTTAACACTCAGGAATCTAATCAAAACCCATCAAGAAACCAAAATACAGGAAAATTTTTTTTTTTTTTAAATAATAATAATTCATGAGGCTCCAAAAAAAAACACATCAATAATTCGAAATCCAAATTGGGGAAAAGGGAAAATCATGAAAAAAAAAGACTTTGGATCGTGGCTTACGGCAGCTTCGGTATGTTTACAAGCTCTAGCACAGCTCCGACGACCTTTGTGGCAGTGAGCTTCGGTGTGTGGTGTGGTGGAGGTTTGGGCAAACAAAGGATGGAAGAGGGAGGAAGCGGCCAGTTTGAGGGCTATGGAGTGTAAGTTTTTTTTTTTCCGTTCTCTGCTTGTGTTTGATTAGAGATTTAAGTGATGAGAATAAAAAGATGACGTGGCAAGATTCTATTGGCTGGCGTAAAACCAGTGTTTTACACCACAGCCTGACCTAATGTATTATCTTTCCAAAAATATTCAATTTGCTCCCTTAACACAAACATCACTTAACACCATTTGAAAATTTCCCTACTCTTGCTTCCTTCTCAGTCTCTGGTGCTATTTATCTACCACTGACCACCTAGACACACCTAATTATTATAATAGAGTCACTGTGAGACTTGTGTAGTCAAAACAAGTTGATGTAAGGAAGTGGGGGACTTAGAGAAGCAGGAAACATTCCACAGTTGTTGTTATTGTTATTTTTTTTAGAGAGAAAAATGTATATTTTTTAAAATCTTCATAAGATATTGTATTAGCTCAAACCATGGTTTTTTTTTTTTTTAACAACAAATGGAGGAAGGTGAGTTCAAACTTTGGTTCTCCTCGAGAAGGAGACTAGACCATGCCATTGAGTTGGAAGTTTTTTACTTGATGCATATTTTATTTTCTAGTATTGCAAGCTAAAATTTTACAAAAACCAATCTAGTGTGATTGAATTACTTTTTTTGGTTATTGATTGAAATATTTAACACTTTTTATTGACCTTGTTATTTAAATATATTATAATAAAAAAATCCGTTGTACAAGCCAAATTACGAATGCTTAAATAATAAATACCTGAAAATGGTCAACTACGTACCATGTTGTTTCATATGCTTTGACAGCCAGCAGGCAGCAACCAAGAGATCAAATTGTAAAATAACTTGGTTGGATTTTCATCCAAAATGTTGGTATAGGTTTTTTGCTTTGAATAATTCTCAATTAACCTTTTTACCATAATGTTCAAAATATTTTTCTGTTGTTTTCTCAGGTATTGTGCATATACTTCAAGACTCAACAAAACCAACTATCATGGACTTAATTAATTATGCAATGAACTCATATCAAGTTATATTCTATGAATTGTAGAAACAGAATTAGGATTGCAATGCAAAAGACTACTTTCCAATTTTAATACAATACTCTCAAAAAAACCACTTTCCAATTTATTTATGCCAAATAATTTTACAAAATGTTTTAATCGGGACATGGTCCACCAGGGCCACCAATTTGAAAGGTGAATCCCAGCTCCTCATTTTTATATCCATCATATTTCAAGTCATAGCACTTGGGGTTGTCAATGATGAGTTGGTAATGGGGTGATTGAGGTACAAGGGTTTCGTTTAGTTGATTTCTATATTTGATATTTGTAAAAGAACTATGTAGAGGATTGCCATCAGGAAATGATCCAGATTCCATAGGTGGGATATATCCATTGGGGGTGCCAACAGCAACCCCTCCCCATCCAATGCCTTGAGGCTTGTTCAAATTAAAAAGAAGTTCAGCTGGATAATATCCCACAACATTATTTCCAAAAGATAACCACCAATTGTAATTTAAGTCCTGTCAAAAAGTAAGGATATATGATCAATATTCAGTTTAAAAAACATTTAAGTAATTTGGTTAGGTCCAATGCATTTAGTGTATTGGATCCATTGAAATGATAACATGTGGCCAAAAGTGGACACGTGTCACCATCCTAACTAGTCTAGGACAACTGGACATTGAACTTAAGCTTTACAACATTTAAAACTTTACATGTCCCTTTCAACTTTTTTTTCCTCAAATTATATAAATGTGAAAATATGGATCAAATATTTTTTTTTAAAAAATATTATAGGTGCAATTATTTAACTAAAAATTCTTTTACCTGTTGGAGAGAGATACGAAGTTGAAATAGATTTCCGTTTGGGACAGATATATTGCTGATTCTTGCCCCTAGATAAACGCTTTTGTCTGTTTGTATAAATCCTGGGCACACATAATTGATGCAACCTGATTGCTTGAAATTATCATTCTGTAATTTTCAAAGACATTATTA
Source organism: Quercus ilex subsp. ballota (assembly GCA_032727855.1). NCBI lineage: Eukaryota > Viridiplantae > Streptophyta > Magnoliopsida > Fagales > Fagaceae > Quercus > Quercus ilex. Next base: position 25,148,293 of record CM064911.1, on the reverse strand, counting down.
GTGAGCAAAACATCAACTTCTTTAAAATTGCATTTGTGTTATTTTACAATGATACCATAATTAGATGTGGGATTTATGCATTTTATTATTATTATTTTTGTATAATTGATTTAGTATGTGTGTGTCTGTATGTATGTATATATATATATATATATATAGAGAGAGAGAGAGAGAGAGAGAGAGAGAGAGAGAGAGGGATTTTTTTTTTTTTTTTTTGATAAGTAAGAGAGAGATGGATTTTAACCTTGACATTTTTTCCTATAGGAATCTAAATAATACCACCGTGCAACAAGATTTAGCAATTACTTTTTAGAATTTGAATAACAAATTTTGTGGTTTTTAACCTAGATTAATAGATAAAATATTATATAAACAAGACCTGGGATTGACACTAGTTTGCCATAGGAAAAAAATTATTTGAAATAATGGGAAAGGATCACATCTCATTATATATGCCACAGGCCAATAGACGATAATATTGATTAATTTCAAATTTTCAACCCATCATCGTTGTTCTGCACAATGATGCATTTTGTAAATTCCAACCATATTTTCTTAGGTGAGGTTTGGATAAAAAAATTTGCAACTTCATTAGCTCCACAAGACCATGTTTTAAGCCTAGAAAAAAAAAAAATATATATATATATATATATATATAGAGAGAGAGAGAGAGAGAGAGAGAGGATCACATTACATTTTATGTAAGTTTAAGTAATATTACACAACTAAATAACTTTTTGACAAAATTTAGCTCTAAACATGTTTGAAGCCCGAGGCTCCAACCATCAATAAGAAGATGTCATTTGTTCTTGTCATGTGCAATATACATGACTTACTTAATCCAACTAACCAAATTGAGTCATGTGCATTGCACATGATGATACACATACCGTCTTTCTATTGATAGCTAAAACCAAATCTTTTTCGTAACTTTTTTATGAGAGTATTATTGTGAAAATCTCACTGTTGAATTAATGTTCTTTACACTAATCTATTATAAATATAGAACCAAAGCACTTTAAATAAAAATACAAAAAAATAATAATAAAAAGAAACAGGATAAAGCCAAAGAAGCATAATAAATACAAAAAATATGGGTGCAATAATTCAATGTTTGAAACACCAGCCCATAATATACATTAAGCACACATATATGACTTGCGAGTTGCAAAAAGAGAATATACATATATATATATATATATCAACAAATTTTCAAATGTGTAAAACAAGAAGAAAAAAAAGAATATAAACAACTATAGAAATGAGAAACTTTCAACAAATTTTCAAATGTGTTGAAACGGAAGTATATACAGAACTTACTGTGTAAACTGCAAAAAAATGAGAACCCCCATCATTGTATATAGCAGGACCCACCTGTTCGAAGCAATGAGTATTAATATTTCAAGTATTTTATCTGAAAATATAAATGGTTACTATGATTCATACAAATCTGGATTAAAACATAAAGAAATGTTATGTTCACAATATTTTCATAATAAATAAGTTCTTACTAATTATTATTAGTGAGAAAAAAAATTTAATGGTAAATTCAAATTAGCACTAGTAACAATTTATCATCTATAATTTGTTGTGAAGATGTTGTAAATGTAACACTCCTCTAATACAATTTCATTACAAAATATAAAGTTTATATAATATATGATTACATAATGATGTCCAACATTATGCTCCTAGAGTCCTAGTGACACCCAAAACGTCCCATGGTTATTTATCATATTGTTTCATTTGTATTTTTTTTTAAGAAACAAATAAACTGTTAAACACACACCTAACATTCCTAATAATCTTTTTCTTTTTAACTACTTAATGTTCTATCGATATCAAATTGTGTTTACCAAAAATGTTTGGTTGCAATTGATCGGGTTTTTTTCAACTAAATATTTTTACACATTTGCTTATGTTTTAGGCAATTTGAATTAATAGCTTTTAGTAACTTCTTGTTTTCATTCCATTTTCACGTGTATTTAATTATTATGTTGATCAAATATCTTATGCAATGTGAGTTAAAAGCGCAATAGTTGCTGCTCAACTAACCCTCAATTGAAGCTCGATCGAGCGAGACTCACAGACTATTTTTTTCTTTAATATAAGTATTTAATTTGAAAGTATGGTTTTGTTTTCTCAACCCCACGGTTTTGTTTTATTTATATTGTACTTAATTGATAATTAGAAGTAATTTTCTGCATACGACTAAATCAAAATAAACTTACTGAATTGGGGTAATTACATATACTAGGATCAATATATATATATATATATATATTGATTGGAGGGTCAAAATTGATTTATAGCTTGCTCAAGATATCTTGATCTAAGTACAAAAAATAATTTATTAATTTTCCATGTACGAGTGACGTTTTTGCCTCATTGATGTGCTTATCATTTATTAAAAAAAATTCTAGATGCGTAAAAGTTTTCATAGAAAACTCTACATTCTCTTACACCTTTTGTATTGTTGTGGGCCTCAAGTGAAATCAATTGTTAGGGTTGGGTGAAATTTGCCATGTAAGATTTTGGTGTCTCTAACAAAGCTCACCATTGCAATTTATGATTGTAGAATTTTCCCATAATTTTTTAATATTCAAAGTTAAAAAAGTATAAATTGTGAAATATAATTACTGAAAAAAGAAGATCAATTGAAGTGCAGATGATAAGTAGAAATAGAAATTTTACCATCCATCCTGTCGCGATTAAATTAAAATAATCTTCATTAACACCATTCTGTACATATACTTGGGCATATGTTTGTCCCTCCTTAACTGGAGGATCATATACGGTGATGTTTCCTTCTATTCCAGTATAATATTTTTCTTCCATTTGAAGAAATGCACTCTGTACAATAAAAACTCAAAAGGTCAAAATCCAAATAGGAAGATTTGTCGATCACAATTCCTCATATTATTATTACCTATTGAAGAATTTAAATATTTCAATTGTGTGATTATTTTAATAAAAAATCATTTTTATTATTATATAATAAATTTCAATAAAAAATAATTTTAAGATTTTGTTTCTATTTCTCTCCTTGGAGCACTAACATCAGGTGTTGTCAAAAAATGCTATTTTGACAAATCAAAAAGTAATAATTTTCTATTTTAACATATAACTTTACAATACATCATACATCACATGTTCTATTTTATAATTCAATATATTAAAATATTATATAAAACACATTAAAATAATATTTAATCAAAACTAGTCAAATCTAGTGGGTAGTGGCCACCAAACAACTGGCAGCGATCACCACCCAAAACTACCAAAATAAAACCCCAAAATCAACCCACCACCACATATAACTTGCCAACCACCATCACCACAAATCCACCACTACCCAAAACTTCGAAATTAAAACCCCAAAATCAACCCAAAACCAAAAACAAAAAACAAAATGAGATGAACCTTATCAACCAACCAAATATCAAGACAAACCGTCAAAGCCAAACCAAGGAACACAAACCCACATGCCTAAAATAAACCGCCCAAAATCCATTCTTTTCAAACCCTAAACAACCACCAATCCAACAAATCCCCAAACCCACAAAAAATAAAACAAACAATGGGAAAAAGAGATTTTTGGCCAAAGACAACATAAAACTAAGGGAAAAATGAAATTTGATATTAGTAGATAGAGAGAGATAGGATGATAAGCACCTCGGTAACGGTGCTGGTCGTATGGCTTAGGCCATGGTTGAGCTTGTGCGAGAAGAGAGAGAAGCCAATGAGGGAGAGTCTTAGAGGGTGGCTCGTGGTGGTCTATGTGGTGGAGTGGTGGAGGTTCAGTGTAGAGAGAGATGGAGAGCCATGAAAGCAACTATGGAGTTTTAAGAGAGAGAGAGAGAGAGAGAGAGAGAGAGAGACTCAAATAAATAATAAATAAAACTTTTACAACATCTATCCCTACCTTCTCAAATTTAGAATGACATTGTAACTAAATGCTAATTTCTTTTTTCTTTTTCTTTTTTATATTTGAGACATTTGATATGGGTGATTGACGTAAATCTATTAGAGTCAGCTCAAGTAAGGGTAGAGAAACCAAAAGTCTTATATTTTGATAGGAAATATTTCTACAAGGTGAGATGACTGATAGGATCTAGTCATCTGACAAGATCTTGTTGTCCGATACCAAGAACTCAATTGACAAGGCTAGTTAAATAACCTGCGAATCAACTCTAACTTGCCAATTCATACGGGTCACTTAACTAACCTTAGTCGTCCGACAATCTCGAAGGTAGATGACCAAGGACACTTAACCCCCTCTGGATGAAGTGTATCCTTCACTCCAAGCTTATGTATATGGAAAGTCTTGCACTCATGCCAATAGATCCTTCGCTCAACCCATATCCTCTGAATATAGGATGTGAACTTTGAGAATTTTAGTGTCACTAACTCCATTCCCTCCATTACACTCCTTACAAGGTGGCAAAATTCTTGGAAAGGTAGTTAGCTCTAGACTACCATATAAATAACAGGCCTCGTCCATTCCAAGGTATGAGTGAAATTTCCGGACTCTCTAGTTCTTGTAGATTATTGTGAGTTTCTAACTTAGTTTTTGGAGGGTTTTTAGCTGGCACCACATTGATGCACTTTATAAGTGTTCATTCTACAGGTCTTCCAGAGCTACGAGTTTGAACGATTGGCTTGCTAATGATTCTATGGGTCTGTTTGGATATCGCTTATTGCTGAAAAATGAAAACTGAAAATATTGTAGCAAAATAATTTTTAAATGTGTGAATAGTGCCGTGAGACCCAGTTTTAAAGTTGTTTTTGCTAAAAAAAGTACTTGCGGGTCCTGTGAACAGTACACGGGACCCACTAAAAATGCTAAACGTTGAACGTTGTTTCAACAGCATCCAAATGTGCACTATGTGTCATCAGATTTCAATTGACATCTGCTAGTATTTCCAACAGAATAGGTTGGGTTAGCCCATTTTTACTTGGCTCATGAGCACAATAGGCTATTAACTAGTTAACGGGCCAAGCTAGGTTAGGCCAAAAGAGAAAACTCTGGCTCAGGACCCTACCCATGAGCAATGTCCATTTTGTCTATAGTGGGCTGAGCTACCGGGGGTCCTATTTAATTTTTTTTATTAAGGCTTTAAATGGTTTTTCATTTTTACTTTTTAATATAAAAAATATGTCAAATGGTAATTCAAAGTTGATAGACTACTAGAAAAATATATATATTTAGCAAACTAAGTTTAAAACAATTACTTTTAAGTGTCTTAGTAGTTAGGGGAGTTAAGAAATTCATCTATAATATCTCAAGATCAATCCTTTATACTCCTATTATATATATATATATATATATATATTTTTTTTTTTTGAGCTATTGGGCTGGGCAATGAGTTGGGCCAACAGACTAAACTAGCAGATCAGGTGCCTACAGGCATAAAAACTAGCCCACTACCTTACCTACTAGGCTAATGGGTTACCCATGGGTCTCAATAACAACGGGCTGGACAGCTTATAGCCCAATAGGCTGTCGGGCTACTGGGTTAGACCGTGAACCATGGACTATTTGGTGACCCTTACAACAGAAGCATCCAGGGATTAAAAATAAATAAATAATTAAGGTAGATAAAAAAAAAAAAATGTTTCTTTTGAATTTCAAATTGATTTCTAATTATATATTATTAAAAATAATTTCGTGCCAGAAAGTGATCTACTTTTTTGGCAAAGGAAAGTTGAATGACAATGTAGCCAATTCTTTAAAGTTTAAACCTGAGGATGTATAACTCTTAAATTGAAATTACAGTGTTCTGTTTGAGGAAGAAAATTTTAAGGGTCCTTTACTTAAAAAATCTATGTGCCTACCTTTTTGAGCACATAATGGCTATCATATTCCATGTTAAAATGTTCCTAATTAATTTATATACATTTCACTAATAATATCTTTTTCTTTTATAAAAGAAGAAAACTATATGCAATTTTGACCCTTTTTTTTTTAAGTTGCACATACTTAGTTTTTAAAAATTGTATTCTTAATTTTCACAGCCATACCAACCAAGCTTTTAAAAATAAAAATAAAAAATTTAAAAAGCTTGATTTGAAAAACTAATCAAGCTTTAAACTTGAATTAAAGCTTGGTTCATTTATTTAATGAATGAGTTCTATTACAATCCAAGTGTTCTACATGACTTAAGTGCAACCTTAACTACGTTCATATAAGCTCTTAAGACACCCTCCCTTAGACATCCTCCCCTTGCAAGCTGCCTTTTAAGAATGAGTTCTATCTATGAGTTTATATTATTTGGTATTAGAGTCAACTATCATGTCAACTAATTAGTGTAGTTCGATGAGTATAAGATCAAATGAGTTGTGGCTTTGTGGTCGGATCTTGAAGGGGATGATCTAGAGATTAAATTAAAATGTCTTTCTAAATCATTGAATAACTGATAGGCGAGTGAAGCCGCCAATAAAGAGAAATGACTACTATCAAGTTAGTGTTGATAGAGTCGGCCATCGTGAATGTTGCCTATAGAGCATGGTGGTATGTTACAATCCAAATGTCCCATATGACTTAAGTGCAAGCTTAACCATGTATATATAAGCTCTTAGGCACCCTTCCCTTGCAAGCCAATTTTCAAGTGTGAATTCTACCTATGAGTTTGTATTAAGTTCACATGGTCATCATCACAAGGTAAACTCTAATGGAGTATGAACATCTTAATTTGTTGTATAGCGTAATAGTGCATATATAATTTTTTTTTTTGTGGTAAATTACAAAGTTAGTCCTTATCCTTTATATTATATGCTAATTTAGTCTATAATCTTTCAATTATGTTAATTTGGTTCTTAACCTTTTCAGTGTTGTGTCAATTTGGTATCTATCATTATTTCTTGGATGGAAAAATTTGATGTGTCAAACATAATAATAAAAAATTATTTTTCATACCACATCAATTACCAACTGTACCGCCTTAAAAAAAAAAAAAAAAAAAAAAAAAAAAAAACACTCAAACTTTTTTGGTCACACAAGAGATCAAGTTTGGGAAAAAGTCTAAAATCTCTCACTCTCTCTAAACGTGGCTGTGATTTTTTTTTTTCTTTTAATTTGATGTGACAACATAGTTAGTAATTGATGTGTCATGAAATTTTTTCATCCAAGAGATAACGACAAGAACCAAATTGATATAGCACTGAAAATCTTAGAAACTAAATTAACACAATTGAAAGAGACCAAATTAACATATAATGTAAAGAATAGAGACTAACTTTATAATTTAACTTTTTTTTTTCATGTACTAATTGTGACCACAATATTTCGTGTCCAAAAATAAATAATGGAGAACTTACATAGGAACCATTAAAAGATGATGTTGCTTGAGGATGAATATTATTTAACAACAGCTTGGATGCAAGGAGGTCCTCTTTTGTTGTCCTGCGAATTGGAACAGTTCCTGATGGACAAGCACCTTTTGCTAAGCCAATCATTGAAGGTCTAGCCTTAGAGAGATCTCCAGTCTTTGGTTTTTCTCGTAAAAAATTAGGTATTCTCTGAGGAAATGAAAATTTAAGACAAATAAAATAACATATAATTTTCAAATAATAATAATAATAATAATATACTATAAAACCAAAGTGTCTGAATTTACGTTGACCTCATGAAAGTTTGCCGTGTAAGTTTTAAAACTTCCAAGATTTTCCCCTTCTTATGGACCATACAATAAGGGTAATCTCTTTAAGCTTTTTCTATGTTGTTCTATCTTTTGGGTTTTGAGTAGTTAAAAGAGATACAACTTCATTATTTACTATTTAATGGTGCTTGCCTCATTTTAACAAATTTTGCAACCACCGATGGTTTGTCTTTATGTTGTAAATAATTCATCACTTCCTCCTCCTTCGTTTGGGAGGTTTAATTCAAAATGCATCCTTTGTTTTTTCTTAATGAAAATTTCATTTAGTTATAAAAAGGAAAAAAGAAAAAATGAAAAAGAGAACATTCTTGTCAAGGCCATTGCAAACAAATTTTAAATGAACATGTTGTTTACAATTCAATATTCTCAAATTAGCATAGGCCAATGTAAATATTTGAGTAAAGTTCAAAATAAATCCCTGAAGTTTATGGGTATTTAGATTTTACACGTTAATGTTTTAGAATTTGAATTTCACACCCTAATGTTATATACTTTTTTTTTTTTTAATTTTATTTTATTGTTAGCCCCTCTATCAAGTTTTTGTTGACTTGTCCGTTAAGTGACACATCAACTTGCCACTTATACTAATTAAACCAAGTAAATCATGACACATGCTATTAAGTATTCCATGTCATTAATTAAATTTAGAAAAATTAAATTAAAATAAATCTTTAAAATATATTAAATTAATTTTTTTTTTTTATATTTTTGACATTTTATGAAAGAGAAATGCTATATTCATAACATTTTCACAACACTTTAACAATAAATCCAAAGTAACAAGTTGTTATGAGTTGTTATTGAGGATACAAAAAAGTAAACTTAGTGAAATGTTCAAATTGAAACTAATAACAACTAACCTCTTATGATTTGCTGTGACAATGTTGTGGGTTTATGTAATGAATAATTTTTATTTTTTATTTTTAGAAACAATGAAAATGAACAAATTGAGTGTTGTCCCCATAAATTAAAATTTTTCTCTGGAAACAAACACCAATTCAACAAAAACCTCAAATTGAGCCTTTTCACAGCTCTCTTTCATCAGAATTGGTCTCCCTCTCCCTTTAAATCAGTGCCTAAGGAAGGATATATCCATGAAGTATAGGTTGTTAAATTCGCAAATAGGAGCAAGTGGTGATGGTTGGGACTTGAGTGTTTGGATTTCAACATGGGTTTGGTGATTTCCATGGAGGTGTAAGGTGTTGTACGGTCTGATCTGTATGTGGTTGAGGGTAAGAAATGGGTCCAGATTAGTTCAAAGTTTTGGTGCTGGGTTTGATTTAAATTTGTTTTTTTCAACACAACTCAAGCATTTCATTAAACAAAAACACAACATTTACATCAAGGCTACAGATACAAACTTCAGTAAATCTGGGTTTGATTCTCGAATTCTAATCGGTTTTCAATTCATAGCATTAGCTAGAATGATACACCCCCGAACAATCTTGCATAGCGATCTATTGCATACAATGGGATTAATTTTTCATATGAGTTTTTTTTTTTTTTTTGAATATCTGTTTAAAATTATTGTAGAGGGAAATTTTTATTTTATTTTATTTTATTCGTTAATGTAATTTGTATATTATATTTTATTTATTTTAATTTTTAATGCTTTTAAAGTTATCTAATAGTGTGTAGTTGTTAAATCTAGATAACATTTATTTATTTATTATGGGATTAGATAGCATGTTTTGATTGGAGCAACTATCACATGTGGCATGCTTATGTGTCATTTAATGGACACATCAACAAAAAAAATTGACAGAAGGGGTAACAATCAAAACAAAATATGATGTTAGGATGTAAAATTCAAATTCTGAAACTTTAGGGTGTAAAATCTAAATACACCAAATTTTTTATTCTGTATTTTGCACTTTACCCTAAATATTTTTTGTCAAACTTCTGGGTGCATTATACAGTTAGCGACTAATAATAATAAGGGTCTGTTTGGAATCTATTTATTTTATTGAAACTGAAAACTTTTTTCTAGAAATACTATAGATAAAAGTAAAAATTAGTTGAAATAGTACAATGGAGCCTATGAATAGTAGCAAAAATAAGCTAAATAGTGAAATAATTTTCATTTTTCATCCTAACCCAAACGCACACTAAATTTTAGTTGAAATAATACAGTAGGACCCATGAATAGTAGTAAAAATAAGCTGAATAGTAAAATAAGTTGAAAAAAATAAGTTGGCCAAACAAACACTATTATTATTATTACTTTTTTTATGAATTATTATTATTATTATTATTACTACTACTACTACTAGTACATACAATTACATAAAAAAAATACTACATTGAAATAAAGTGATTATTATTTCCAATCACAATTTCTATTATTACTCTATTATTATTATTACTTTTTTATGAATTATTATTATTATTATTATTATTGTTGTTGTTGTTGTTGTTGTTGTTGTTGTTATTATTACTAGGACATACAATTACATAAACAAAACAAAAAAAAATTACTATATTGAAATAAAGTGATTAGTATTTCCAATCACAATTTTTAAGGAATACAAATATTGGAAATAGGCTAGGTTTTGTCACAAGGATAAAGTACCTGAATCTTATGATCTTTCAATAAAGGATGGTCAAAGCTCGGTTGCTTGTTGATATCAATACAATCAACAATATGCCCAAACTCCGTCTACAAAATCAAAGATCAACAAATTTTCTTACAAGAAGTTCTATCCAAACTAACAAAAGAAAAAGAAAATAAACTTCTAGTTATTGAAAGGTTCAATAAATTATTAATTTATTTAAAGTCTATCACATTGTAACTAATTAACTATCGAATATAAGATAAAATTAAAAAAATAAAATTAAAAGCATCTCACCTCACACAAGAACACTTAAAAAAAAATTGTAGATTATAGAGAATCATATGTGAGGTGATATGCTAACTTTGGATTTTTATGAAATTACTGTAATTTATTTTGGGACAAATATAATAAAATTTCGTAATTGTTCTTTATATTATTAAACTAAGACGTCAATTGATTTTTTTAATATAGCAAGGGTTTAAACCCTCAAACTCTTTATTTAACAATAAGAAATTTTATCAGTATTTTTTTTTTTTGAGAAACAAACACACACACACACAAAAGAGAGAGGGAAAAGGGTTCTAACACAAAAGCATACCACAACTCCACTCAAAAGCCATGGTAAAAAATTTATCAGTTGAGTTAACTAAAATGTACTATTGTAAATTTTTGTTGTGTCTATAACATTATTAATTACTCCAATACTTGATTCTCGAAAAAAAAAAAAAAAAAAAAAAAAAAAACTCTACTACCTGAATACTCTTAACAGGAAGTTTGTTGATGCTCTTGAGTTGCCTTTCCATGGCTAAATCCTCCAGATCAGATAAAATTCGTGTTCCACTCACTCTATAACTGCTAGCCAAAAACAAGCACAAAGTCACAAGACTCACAACTAGGATGATTTTTTCAAAATCCATTATCACACTAATTCGAAATAAATATGCATGAATATTACCATGGACTTGAATGTTATTTATAAAGAAGTGCTGGTTAGATAGAGATACGCACATCAAAAAATTTGGAACCATCGCCTAATGTAAAGTCAACCAAGCATTAACATTAGCTAACCCAAAAGGAAAAATTAAAATTAAAATTTTAAAATAAAAGAAACATTGAGGAAAGGGAATTGGGCCTGCTCGGGCCACGGCCCCAGGGGTTTCCAATTTTGCCCCCTCTTCTCTTTCATTTAATTAAAGACATGTTTAGTATTTTGTAATAACTTCTGTAATGAAATAATTATTAATGTATAATAATGATTTATTTATTTGATTACATCTTTATTACATGGATCACATAGTTATTACATAGAAATAACTATTCTTTAAATTGAGAAATGACTATTCATTTTTAAATGGTTATAACAGCTATTCCATAGTGCATGTAATAGGCTTTAAAATTAATTAATATATATCCAAAAATATAAATTTTCCTTATACATAATTTTTTACACACTTTCCATATGTAACAACCAAATTATCCTAGAATGTCATAAATGGAATATAGGTATAATCTATCCGAGGATGACATATATGGAATGACATGTATAATCTATCTTGTAATAACCTCTGCAATGGAATAATTATGCATGTGTAATAGCAATTTGGTCATTTGATTTTATCTTTATAACATAGATTAGTTATTACATAGAAATAATTATTCTTTAAATTGAGTAATGACTATTCTTTTTTAAAGAGAAATTCTTTATTCGCAACATTTTCATAATATTTTTACAACAAATCGTAAGTGGTACGTTGTTATGGGTGAGAAAAAAAGTAATTTAAGTTGTGAATTCAAATTACAATCAATAACAACTTACCAAATATAATTTGCTGTAAAAATGTTGTGAACTTAATACTTTTTTTTTATTATATATAAGATAGAGATTCTACTCTAACATAATCTAAGTGTATGTGTGTGTGAAACTTACTCTCGGAGACTTGAACCCCGGCTTTTACCCCTCACACCCTACAAACACTTATTTTTGTGAAGTGACCACTGCACCAAGGGTGCGTGGTGGTAATACTTCTCTTTTTTAAATGGTTATAATAATTATTCCTTAGTGTATATAATAGATTTTAAAATTAATTAATATATTTCCAAAAATAATAAATTTTCCTTATACATTATCTTTTAGAAGTTTTCCATATATAAGAACCAAACTATCCTAGAGTGATGTGTATGGAATGACATGTATAATCTATTCTGTAATAGTGTAATGGAATAGTTATTAATGTAATAGTGATTCAATCATTTGGTTGCATCTTTATACATGGATTAATTATTACATAAAATAACTATTCTTTAAATTGAGAAATGACTATTCCTTTTTAAATGGTTGGAATAAATATTCCTTAGTACATGTAATAGGTTTTAAAATTAATTAATATATTTTCAAAAATATAAATTTTCCTTATACATCATCTTTTACAAGCATTTCATGGATTAGTTGTGAATGAAATAGTTATTCATATGATAGCGATTTAGTCGTTTGGTTGCATGTTTATTATATGGATTAGTTATTAAATAGAAGTAGATATTCTTTAAATTGAGGAATGACTATTCGTTTTAAAAATGGTTGTAATAGATATTCCTTAGTACATGTAATAGATTTTAAAATTAATCTCTTCTTCATGGATTAAAGTAGGCCAATGAATTTTAATTTGAAGTTTAATTCTATATATTAAAAAAAGAACTAACACTTGGAAAGTTTGCTTTTTAAAATTTTTAATTAAAATGTTGTATGGTTTGTGTGGTGTCAATGCTTGTAAATATGAAATAGACATCCTAAGTCTAAAAGACTAGATTTTCTGGGCAGAGTAAGTGCGTAACACCTTCCCACTTGGTAACTTTTTTTTTTTAGAAACAAACACACACACAAAGGGAATTTTTGCATGATTTACAACCAAATATAAGAATCTTTAAATATTTCTAAAAATCCTCAAATATTATTCCACACCAAACACTACATAAACTTGTTTGCTTTTAAATTTCCAAATTAACTTGTTGTATGGTTTGCGTCATGTCACTTCTTCTCTGTAAAGATGGGCTTTACTCATCCAAAAAGATAAAAGGATGGGCTTTTAGCACTCAAAATTAGTGGGTTTAAATGGGAAATTTTCTCCCAAAAAAAAAAACAAAAAAACAAAAAGTGACTTGGACTTAGTCTGTACGACCTTAGAGCAAAGACAGGCTTTCTTCTTTCATTGATGAATTTTCCAAAACCTACTTTTGAATGTTAGAGCCAATTAGCATAAATATGAGAGAGAGTACAATATGAGAGCAGAATTGAAATGATAACCTTTAACAGTAAGTTACAATTATAGTTCATGTTGGATCTAGATTGAGTAGTAAAGCCCATCTTTTTTTTATAAAGAAGAAATGTCACTTCAATTAAGTTCAAAATCATGGGCCAACTTGATATTAAGAACCTGTTTGGTTGGAAACGAGGAAAAGTGAGAAGATAGAAAATAATAGAAGTATAGAAAAGTGGGAGGATAAGAAAAAATTTAGTTTTTTCTCGTGTGAAGGAATGGAAAAGTAGAGAGATTGAAAACTTTTTGTTTAGTTGAAAAGAAAAGTGAGAGGATAGAAGAAGTATTTTATATAAATTTACTTTTACATCCTTATTTATTTCATTATATAAAATAAGTAATTTCCTTGTAATATAATATTATTATTTATCCATTAAAATTAATAAAATAACATTTTATAAAAATTAAAACATTAAACATATTTATTATTTCTTTATAAGACAATGGAAAAAAAGAAGAAGAGAACTTTGGGATTAATACTAAACAAACCACGTCAATCCAAAAAAAAAAAAAAAAAACAGAAAACAATTGTACATGAAAGAAGAATAAAAGCCAAAAAAGAAACAATCATGCCCAGTTAAAAAGAGAGAAACCCAGTTAACGAAAAAAACAAAACAAAAACAAAAACAACAACAACAACAACAACAACAACAACGCAGTGTGGGCAATTTGGTCCAAACTTTTTTGCACCATTTTCTCACTTATTTTCTCTCTAATTAGGGGATATTGAGTTTTGGTGGGCGCAGAAAGAAAACAACCAGCTCTCTCCCTTCCAATCAAACACCACTCTCACCCATTTTCTCTCTTATTTTTCACTTTTTTTTTTTCCCATCTTCCCTAAAATCATCCCAACTAGACATTTTTGCACCATATAAGATAAGACCTCATGACTTATTGGATCGGTGTGGCATTTTCATTTTTCCAGAGGAAATTTATTGGTTTTGATTTAGTTATAGGTTAAATTGGCCCATGGTTTGTGGTTTGGTTGAACTAAAAAGAAAGAAAGTGGGTTTTTTCTAAACAAAGCATGGGTCTAGACTTTTTTCCCCCCCAAAAAAGTAATGGGTGAAGGGGTTTTATTTTTTGTTCTAATGGCATTATGGGCTAGGATTTTTACTTGGCCACCTATGCCCAACTCACTATTATTCCCTTCGTGTTTAGTGCTTTAACTAGTTCATTTGTTTAAAAAAATTTGGGTCAAGTCCTACTTAAGTTGGGAACATTGGGTTTCTAAAAAATATAATATTTTCTTTTCTCTTTGTTTTAATGTGCACTAGGCTTCACAAACTTTTCATTAAAACTAATTTTGAACCCGCCCCTTGCGTGGAAGAGGTTTTGATAACAAAAAAAGATTGAGAGCCATGTAACTTTCCTATCTCAGAGAGAGAGAGAGAGAGAGAGAGAGAGAGAGAGATGAAAACTTGTATTCGAACCCTCTACCCCTTGTTGTAAGTGAAAAATAAATAAAATAAAGAGAAAAAAGGTTTTGAAAATCAAAGAGGATTACTTGAGCAATCTAAAATTTAAGATAAAGCAACAATATAAACTAAGCTAGTAAAATTAATCCATAAGAGTCTCGAAATTTAAAACAAAATAAATTCTATGATTCAATATGAAATCTTATATTAAATGGCTAATGTGAACTTGCTCTTACTTTCCAACCATGTACATATAAAATATGAGGCTTTTATCGTGATTCTACCATCCTATGATTGAGTTTGACATTCAGTTTATTCAACATCATTCATATACAAAATGATAGCTCAATAACATTAGCTTAAGCTACAAAATGCATTTTCCACAATACGTTGTTCTAAGCTTGACCATCCTCATTATTGCACTTCTATCCTCGGTCAATGAAAAGAACTTCTACTTTCATAATTTCAAGCTCTGAATTAGTGCATTTTTCCAATATAATTAGCTTCATCAAATAGATGATGACTAATCTTTGCTATTCTCATAGCTCATATATATACTATCTGAAAGATGGCAATAAAGATTCCAATGACCTATAAAAAGTAATTAATCAAGACTTCAACAACAGATAAAGCTTAACTAGTCCCAAAATTCAAGAAAAAAATAATGGGGTTGTTCTCTCAACAAAATTGGGATAAAGTTAAGTTGAAATATCCTAATTCCATATTAATTCATGAAGAAGTGAAATCTCTTTAGGATATTATTATGATATTGAATGAGTTCGATAAAGCAAGTATAGATGTTTTGAAACAATAAGAGCAACATCATATATAGCATATGTATCGACAAGTGATATTAACGTTATCACAATAAGAGCAAATAGACTTGTACTTAATTATAAATACCCCTTGCTTTCGTTAACATGAAATTATATAAAGGGCATTTACAATATGATTCTTGACTTATTTGCTACAGCCACTAATATCTAGAATAAGAAAATCATAGAATAGACTTTGGTAAACTATTTTCTCCAACAATTAGTAAAAGAATGAGTTAACAATACAAACTCATTAGTGTTGCTTTTACCAAGCTCTTATTTGGCTTATGTTGTCTATTAAGTATGTGGTGTAAACTAATGCTTAGATACATAAAAGGTTGAGAGCTGTACATGTTCATTCAACGGTTGTTTAATCTAAAATTTCTTTAATCTAATAGTATGAAATTGGACAATTTGTACACACACACTAACCATTGTACTTATCACAAATAGTATATCATAAAATAGACATTAAGGAATTTACTCTTCACTATACAGAACATGTCATGTTGGTGTAGAAATTTGCAATGAAATTAAAAAATGCAATGAAATGAAGTGGAAAAGAGCAACCCATGGGCGTGCTGCCAGGATCTGCACCGACAGCCACTTCGCTCGGACTCGCACCCCAGGTTTTGCAATGACCACCGTCGAACATATTAGAGTTTCTATAACAAACCCAGCAGAACATATTAATTAGTACAAAAATGCAATGAAATGATGTGGAAAAGAGCAACAAACCCTTATTTGCCTTAAGCCTGCAAGATTTCGCATGGTCAAACACCTAGAGTTGTTCATGGGAAAAATTGAGAGTCACTCTTGCACAAAGGTTAAAATAAGATACAACTAATTACACTTCAGAGAATATAATACATAATAATATAGCTTGTAGAGTTGTACTGCCTCCCAGTTTTATAAAGACTTGTTATATGAATTGGAATTTTGTGGAGTGTTTAATGACAAATGATGTATGGTTTTTCAATATCTCATGTAATCTATATTCATGGTCACTACTCACTACTACGATAGAACGTTCCTTTTTTATATTTTACATATTGCCTTATTGATATTTTAATGTAATCATAAGGAATTCAAAGTTGGTATTAGTTCTGAGAATATGAATTGATGGACATCAATTACTGTGACTCTCTGAGCCACTGGCAGACAACATAAAAGCAAGCATAAAAATTTCAATTTATTTTTATTTGTATTTGCTAGCTTATTAAAATGTCCATGCTCCTTGTCCTTTCTTCTCAAAGGAACTGAGAAAAAAAATAAGAAAAAAAGGATTAGGGATTTGAATTTAATTTGAAGTTCTTGGATATCATAGTCTAATCCTTCTCAAACATATAGAAATTATTTTAATCTAGTACTCCTTTGTATATATGGAAGCTATTTTGGACTTTGGTTGCCTCAATGATGGTATAATAGAAAATCTCTTAGTTTTGATTTTCACAAATGCAAATATGCACCACTTCACATTTTTCCTCTAAATCTTCACGCACCTTATAATCCAAGTTATGGATTCTGCTTCTTTTACTTGGTTGTATTTTATTTTATAGGTTTTTTCAATTTAAGTATATTAGATTTTTGCACTTGTTATTTCAACTTCCCGATAGGATCGTGTTAGTAAATTCAACTTCATTGTTTTATTTCAACATATATTTAAACTGGTTGTTTGCTTTTCGTTTCAATTTTCATTTTTATTTGGTTGTCATGCTTGAAAAATTGGAATAGTGATATAGGATGTTTTATTTGTTATTTAATAGGTTTTAATGTTCTAAACCTATAGACAGTATTATTTATTTATTTATTTATTATTATTATCATTTTTGTTTGGATGGGAAGACAGGAAGTCTGCCCAATTTTATTGATCAATTAAACTGGTTACATTCAAAGCAAGGAAAAAAAAAAAAGAAAAAGAAAAAGAAAAAGAAAGAGAGTAGTGTTTGGACGAGGCATCGTTTGTACGTAGTACGTACCTTGCAGCGCCATGCACACCAACTTAGAAACACTTTCAAGCGTGGCTCCATATTCACCCACGTCCTTGGCAAACTTAAATATTCTTTGAAAGGAAGCATTTTGGAACCCAACGCCTAATTGTAACCCAAAATTTACATGGTCCAGTTCGAAGATCCTTCATTAAACCCAACCCAAGACAAGCCCAAAATAAAATTATACCATCAGCCAACCCAAAAACCCAAAATAAAATTCATAAAAAAGAATCCAAGCCCAAATGAATTCGGAAACCAATAACAAAACCCATTAACACGCAAAAACTTTCCAAATCTGTTTCTATTTCTATTTTCTATTTATTTATTAACAATATTGGCTGAATTTCCGCATGATATACTATATGCAGAGTCCAAATCTTCTGTCCCATTTTTTCTACTCCACTCTATACGCTACCAATAAATACTTGTCACGTATTCACCCAATTAATTAAAAGGAAATGCTAATGAGTGCCCTTAGGGCACTGGTTAATAATTCATTTAAAGAAAGTTTTTATGAAAAAAAAAGTAATTAATATTTTGATAGTTTTTTTCATTTTCCGTAAAAGTGGTATGAAAAAAAAAATAATTAATATTTTGATAGTTTTTTTCATTTTCCATAAAAGTGGTATCAAAACTTTCTTAAAATGAATTATTAACGAGTGCCCTAGGGCACTCGTTAGCATGACCCTTAATTAAATACTACTATTAATTAATAAATGTAGTATTATAAGTCAATAATGATAGTATTTAATTAATTAGGTGAACTCGGGTTCTAATCTATTATTTTATTTCATTATGATAGCTTTTGGAGATTGGGATTTCCACAACATGATCCTTTAAACTATTCTAAAATACTTAATTAAGTAGTGTTCACAATATTTTCATTACACTTTCATATTGAAATGATTTATTCATTGATCTACATTACAATAAACGTAAATATAAGTGGTAGAAATGAAGAAACCTCGTGCAAGAATTATATCTCTGTGCATGGTTCCGAGTTGACTCACCTAGTTGACTCTGCATGGTTGACTGTGACTGAGAGTGATCCTTGGGCTAATGGAATTTTCATATATTGAGAGATTTACCAAATTCAAGATCACACCATTTTTTTTCTTCAAAGTACTTCCTCATCGACTCATTGAACATCTTTCCAATAGCTTCAAGATCTTTCTTCAGTGACTCAAGTCTCACCTTTAAAGCTTCCACTTCCTTTGGTACTTCTAATAAGATTCTTTATCGTTTTCCTTAACTCTCTAAGCAAATTTTCTATGTGATAACACATCTCTATAACTCTGGTGGCATCGTTGTTCTGATCTTTGTCTTTGTTAGCCATTGAATTGATATATCTACAAAAACAAAAGAAAATGGAGGATGGCTTTGAGAGCTAGGGAGAAAGTGTTAGCCAGGAAACAAAGTTTCAGATGGAGAAAGGGGGAGAGCCAAAATATTGAGAGGATTTTAAAGGAACCGGAAATGAAGGCATGGGATAAATACTGTGGGAACCCAAATGAGATTTCATATTAGCACGAAAGTAATTGATTTTACATCATATTTATATTATTACTCGCTAGACTCATTTTGAGTGTGCAATAATACTCTTTTTTATCTAATTAAGTATTTTTTTAGTTTAGTGTTATAATGTTCAAGAATGATATATTGTTTTTTTTTTTTTAATAAAAAAAGGTAAGGTAATATAAAATAATATTTAAAAATGAGATAGATATAGTGTTATAAGTTATAGGCAGAATGGAAAAGATAAAAGAAAAAGACTAAAACATAATTGATGTATTTGAATTTAAATAGATAACAAATGCATATAGGAATTAGACATTTGAATACCGGATAAGAATGTATAATTTCTACGTAGTGGGTATTTTTTGGAAGAAGTAATTTTTTTTTTGGATAAATATAATTGAAGTTGTAGGGTTCGTTTTCGTAGCCCAAGCCAAACCAAGTTGTAGGGTTCGTTTTTGTAGCATATAGGAACTAAGTGTGGAATAGGAGCCCAACAAATCCAAACCAATAAATTTGTAGAGCGTGGGTGAAAAAACTGGGCCGGATATGAATTAAACAAGAGTTGGTGGTAGTATGGGCAGATAATCTGACATGCAATCACGTAAAAACCATGAAGGACTAAAGGTCCGAAGAGGAATTTTATTGAATGTTCTTAGGTTACAGATTCCAGAGCTACAGTAAAGTGATTTTTTGTTCTTCTTCCTCTTTTTTTCTCCCTCCTCTATCATGGGCTCTCCTTCTTTATATAGCCTATTTCCTAATCATCCTAACCCTTCACTTGCCCTCCATCTGCTAACATACTTGAGTGTAGGTCACATCAAACATCTTCTTTAGCTTCTTGGGAGTGGCGGTAGGTGAAGTTGCACTGTTCAGGGATCCTCTCCACATAAATGCGGCCAGAGAAGTTGCCGCAGGGCATTAAATGCGGTGGTGGCAGCTTTTCCTTGAGATATTTCTTCATCCTTATCATCTCCAGGAATGCCCAGAGTTTATCTTTGTCACCAAGATTGCCAGGAAGGGCACTAGGGCTTTCTGTGCATGTATTTAATCAGAATAATTCGTATCCGAGGAGTAAAACCTCCTCGGACAAATGGTGACTTCTTCGGATTGTACCTATCCGCCATCTTTGGGTCCGTTGACTTCAGGTGAATACTATCCCAGCCCATTGCTACTCTTCGGATTCAATGTAATCTAAAGAATATGGCCCCAGGCCCAATTGGTAGATCTGAGTTTTTATCCCCCACAGAAGTATTTGAATTCAACTGGATAACAAATATAGATAGGTGTCAGATATTTGAATAAAAATAAGAATAACGTTTTTTTTCCCCTTTTGTACATGAGATAGTATTACTCTTTTAACTTTTTTTGTTTTTTGTAGGAAAAAAAAAAAACTAAAGTATATGTTATTTCAAAATTTGTATAAGGATGTTTTACTGCACCAAAAATTGAAGACGAAACAGAGAATCTAATTATTAGTAGTATAAGTAAAATGAGCTAAGATCTGTATGAACAGTAATTTCTATTTGTTGAACCAAAACATTTAAAAAAATAGTAATAACCTAAACTCATAATTTGATCATAAAAATAATCTGAAACATGGCACTTTTCAAACTTTCAAATAGCATTCTTTGAACTATCTTCCTAATGAGTTGTGAGAGTATATATTTGTATTCTGGATATCTTTGGTGCTGTAAATGTGACTCGATTTTTAAATGAGCTTAATTTCATATAGATTACTATTATTGTCTTCTTTTTTTTCTCCACTAAAATATATAACAATTGGTGTCAATGGAATTTCATTTTTATAGTGTTTATGTGCGGATATGAGCTGATAATGTAATTTTTTGTATGTTATTTGCTCAACTTAAATCCAGTCTTTGAATGTGGCAGCCTCTGTTGTACCTTGCAGGGCTATGCACACCAACTTAATTAGAATCACTTTCAAAGTTTGTGGCTTTCCATACACCCACGTCCTTGGCAAAAGAAACTGCCACTTGATCCCTTGTTGTAGCTTAAACTTCAAGCAGTCTTTAAAAAAATTTCGAGCTAGTCATTTTTAAGTATTCCCAGAACATGGTGAATGATATATTTCCTTCTCTTAGATTCATGACTGATTCCACTTATTACATTTATGATGACCCGTCATAAATGTAATAGAAGAAAACACCATTTTATTATACTCCAATCGAAAATATTTAAGAAAATTTTCAAGCTCCAAAAGTACATTGACCTTTATATATAGTCATGAATTACCAAGTTAGAAATCAACAGCCCCTCTCCTTCTGGAAAAATCTCTCTTATATTCCAGTATTTTCTCTCTCTTGCCCACTCAGAAAATATCTACAAAACATTTCTCATACTTCGTCTAGAAACTTCCCTAAACAATTAAATTTCAACCACAATTTGCCTAAAGTTCTAAAAGCTGCCTTGTGAAAGAAATAAGAAAAGGGTGTACTGACAGAAATTAAATAAATGAAGCTAGAAGCTTCAATGTCGGTTACTTAATCGACCTTCAGCAAGTATAAGTCGGAACCAAGGCAAGGAGTTCCCACATATGTAGAGTAGTAGCATAATCACCAAGCCTTTGCTAAGAGTGTCTATGTGTCTTACACAAGCGGTGTGTATTAGTGGAGTGGTGTGTCCATCTAGTGCGTTGCCGTGTGTGTCTATGCGCAAGTGTGTTAATGTTGAGAATGAATTAATGTTGTTCAGGCCAGTGTGCAGACACATCAAAGGCAGCATGGGCCCCTTTGCAATACTATTTTCAAAGAAAAATTATGTGACGTTCACTTAATATTTTACCAAGGTAAAGTCTCTATTTCATGAAATCTTTGAATTAGATTCTGCATCAAATATTTCTAAATCAATACTAAGAAGGATAATTACTCATGAATTGAGACCCCAATATAGATCAGTCCAAAACCAAGATTGTAGGCCAAATTGCTTAGAAGTTGTGATATTAATTTGTAAAACTAATGTAATAAAATTTGTAAATGCACTCTTTGAAACTTTTCATGTGGACCGTATTTGGTTAATTAATTAGTTTTGAACTGCACTTCTTTATAGGTATAGCTTTTATAAACTCTATTTTTTTGAGACATGCTCATTTTTCATAGAATTGGAGTATATGGGCAGCCCAAGGAATTATTAAGCAAGGTATGCAGTGGTAGGTAGATAACGGCAAATGGCTCCATACGTTATCCAATTTATCCTTAATCTTTTCTCTCTAAGAATCTAATGTCAGTGAGCTACAAAACTTCTATATTCTCTCAACTCATGAATAATTATCCTTTTTATTCTTGGATAAAAAATATTTGATGCTAGATCTAATTCAGAGATTTTGCGTCTTGAATAAAAAATATTTGATGCAGGATTTAATTAAGAGATTTTGCAACAAAAACTATACTTTGGTGTAACATTAAGTGATCATCAACTCTTGCTGCACCACCAACATTAACTCATTCTCAAGCAGCTGTAGTCTCACACCATTTTTCTTTGAAAATAGTGTCGCAAAGGTGTCCCATGCTGCCTTTGGTGTGTCTACACACTCGCCTGATGTGCCCCAACATTTCTTCCTCAACGCTTGTCTCGATTGCAAACATAGCATTTCCAGCTTTAACGTTCCACTTCCAAAATGCTTCAGCATGTGTGGTTTTGCCACTAGTCACAATCTTCCACAAATCTTGTCCTAACAAGTATGATTCCAAGCAAGTCGACCACGTGTTGTAATTCTAGCTGTTGAGCTACCAATAGCTTGGAGGTCCACCATCATGACTTGATGAAATCTCTCAAGCCACCAAGTAAGCTTGGTTCCAGATCACAAGCTTCACAATCCCGGTTGCATATGCTCTGTAATATTGTTTCTTTTCAAAGTGATCATATAATGCTTTGTAATAGACCTTGAAATCAAGACAAGATTGCAATGGAAAACTTGTAGGGAGGGGTAGATAAGCAAAAATCAAGTGAATTTATGAATTTATGGTTAAGAGAATTCAGTTTCTTGAAATTCAAGTGAGGTCTAGATCTTTTAGGGAGATATTGGAGGGTGAGGCAGGTTTGATATCAGATGTTGCTTCTATGGTAACTTTATTAGAAGTGTTGTGCAGCACATGGACGAGTTAAATATGTGATATCCACAGCCTCAATGTTTGATTTTTGCTACAAAGCTTATTTCTTTCCATTTTAATAAATGAAAAACTAAAATTATGAAGAGGGAAACCACATTAATGGTCTATAGACTATAAGCAATGAAACAGTTGGATATTTCTAAAAACAGATCAACTAGGGTATGATATAAAAATACGTGACACAAAAAAAAAAGACATAAATTACTTTAGAAATTTTGGGAAATTTTGGCTACTTAACTTAATATATACGAAATAAAATTTAATTTTTATTCTGAAATACACACAGAAAAGTACTAAATAAGAGGTATATTAGTTCATCCCAATTTCCCATTTCCATCAAGTCTACTTTTGCAATTTGCTTTGTTGGCTTGCACAAATTGACTCATACCATGTCTCATGTTCATGTCATTTACCATGTCATGTCCTATTTTTTTAGTTGCGTAATCTTGCAACAGGAATAAAAAATGATAGTCAAACCTTCCTCTTTGTTCTTCAATCATTTTGTTTACAGAGTTTGAAGGTTAGAGAAGCTAAAATTTTAGTAGTCGGTGAATTCTGTAAAGAATCAAGATTTTAGGTAAAAATAGTCTACCATCAAGGAGACAACTAACAAAAATTTTCTTAAAGATTCCCAATCAAGTGCTCCACTCCCTCCATGATCTGACTACTATGCTCTACTCAGAAAGAACTTCATAATTACTATAGTTAAATGTTCAGAACTTTTGGAAACCCTTTGCATCAAGATCAAACATATTATAAAAACAACCTAGTTCTTGTACTCTTTAATTCTAGCTCTCAAAACACACTAGCTACAAGAGGTAACGAGGCTTCTAAATCTAGAGTACAATTTCATACTTCAGAATTCAATAATGATCCTTGCATAGGTTATCAGGTCAGTTAAAGAAACAACACTCATTTCCAGGCACTTATTAAAAAAATTATCAGTATAGTTTTGTAATCATGCAGAAGCTAGGTGACCAAGAAAAGATGACCAGAGAGAGGCCGATTAAACAAATATAGTGAAGGAGATATAATATGGACTTCAAGTCAAGATATCAATTAGAGTGAACTAATCTTACCTTGAATAATTTTGAGAATTTGGTGTAGAAACTATGCTTTCCATGAAGCATGATCCCTACTCTTACAAAGATATATTTATTGTTATTGAGACGAACTAGCTTCCAAAATTGGTACACATTGCTTTAGCTCGATTTGAAAGAATTATGTACCTAACAGATTAATAAATTTAGAATTTTTAAACTTTAGAGAAGCACATTCAAAATTGAAAAAAGTGGCAGCAACATTCATCACTTGATAAAACAAAACACAGTAAAAATATATCCATTTTCCTAAACCTTCATACATCCAACAGATATCAGTTGACAGAAGGTTGTAACTTGTAAGACAGGATTCCACCAGACTAGAAGACCTCTCCAATAAACTCACAATGAGACTTATTAGTTATAACATCAAACAAACTTTGCAGTAAGAAGAAACGGTTACCTTGATTAAGTAAAGAAACTGTTACATTCAGTTATCCTCAGTACAACATGAACATGAACTCTAACAACCAAAGGTCCTGTGCAACCAAGCAGAGAAGTAAAAAGATGGTCAATTGCTTCACCAGCCCTCCTACACATACACAACCAATATATAATAATCTCCCTTCTCTTTTGTTAGAATAATGATTAAGTGATTGTATTCAGCATTTCTTTATAGTTTAAGTTTTTGTGACAAGTCATAGCTTATCAATCATGGTATCAGATTAGGTGATTCTGAGTTCAAATTCTATCTCCACTCTACTTTCTCCCATTTAAAGTTAAAATTCCACATGTTGAGCCCCAGTTATTGAGGGGGAGTGATGACTCACTTGGGAGAGAGAGTGTTAGAATAATGGTTAAGTGATTAAAAGCATCTTTTCTATCAACTTAAGCTTTTGGAATAAGTGGTATTTATCCTCTTTAAATATCCTTATCTGATAGGAAGGATCGTTCCAAATGCAGCTGTTCAAACCCAAAAAAAAAAAAAAAAGACACTTTTTGAGGAACTTTAGCATGCAAAATGGTTTTCCATAGAAATAGCAATACCAAATGACCCTTTTAGAGGCTTATAATAGAAATAAAAGCTGAACTTAACTGAATTGAACTGATTTATAATAGAAAACCAATTCTAAGTACTATTCTCACAAATCTTTGATTGTAAAATTTTATGACCACGTCCTTAACCATTGCAATATAAAACAAGTTAGAGAATGTTGATGTTGTTAATATTAAAAAAATAAAAAGGCAGGATCTCTTTGAACTAGACATCACACTAAAAATAACTCAACTACAATCAACAACATTGAACCTTGTGAAGCTTAATAATAATAATCCCTCCCATGCATCCAATACATTCTTTTATAAATTCATTTCATTTTTACCACTCACATTGATGCGTTCATATGATATTTTACCTTCTTCTCCTACAGTCAGTTAGTAACTCATCCATCCAAATAACCTTACCTTAGCAATAGTTAACAATTACCTTAGCAGAGTTAGCACCTCGCTTCTTGGAAGTTGTTCCTACTTTAACTGGTGCAGGAATAAATGGTTCAGGGGCTGGGCAGCGTTCAACAAAATTGGAAGTCAAAATTTTAATGACTCGCCATGCATCATCTTCGCGAAATCCTAAGAAAAGTGTGCGCAGGGCATATTAGATCACCTGAATCACATTGATCAGCATAACACTTATCTTACTTCAAATGTATACCAATGCATTAGTATCATGTCAGCATATATCTCAGAAACTATCTGATTTCATCCTTTAGAAACTTAAGTACATAAGCACCTTGAACTATTCTAGAAAAGCGTAGGATTATACTCATTCTTTCAAAAGCTAAGTGCCTTGAACTATTCCAGGATAAAAAGGCCAATACCTACATGTCCTTGAAAGGGTATATGTATACAGTCCTACCATTCAGTATTCTTGCATGAACAAATCAATATCAAGAATTGGACCCCATGCACTTGCACTCGAAAACTAGAGACTTCTACCATTGCACCAGATGATGGCCCCTCTTTAAGTAATCTAGTACAAGTAGAATTATTAATAGAAAAACAAACGAATTAGGAATGTATTCTGCAGGGTAAAGGATGACCTTCTAGAGAACCCATTGTCTGCTCTTCCAAATCAACCAATAGCAAAGAGAAGAATCATGAAAATAAGTCAAGCAAAACGGCCACCCAACTGTAGGGAAACATTTCCTATACCTTGGGGAAAATCCATATGGAATTTGAACTAGAAACTTCTAGACTCAAATAGCAGAACAAAACACTCAAGGAAAGTAAATAGTTGATAAATACTTCTCGACCCCATGGGGGGGGGGGGGGGGGGGGGGGGGAGGCAAGGCTTAAATGATAAATCCATGAAAATGAGTTCAATATCTCTTATGTACAAAATAAGTTGGTGGTCATTGAACTTGGCATTTGGTCAGTTTAGACTTCAAATCTCACAAAAAAATATATAGCCACAATACTAGACATCAAAACTGCATAGGATAAAAACATCATCTAACACATTGATCTTCAATTCTTGAACATAGAAAACATTGATCTAATATGGAAGAAGACAATTTGAAATAATTAAGATAGCAAATTGGCTTGAAGATCCTTAAGAATTTCATTCTTTGATCAAGTTTCCAATCCCAAAAAGAAACCAATTGGGCATAAATCCTAGTGGAAGGAAACAAAAAACCATTTAGTTGTGGCATAATTGCATTAGGAAATAATACCTGTTATAACGACCGGTAAGATGTGTATGAAGTATGAATTATAAATACCATAGGATGGAAAGTGCAACAAGGACATAATTCCATCAATATCAACAACTTCAAAAATCTATCCAATCATAGTATTCTTTAATCCACTAAAAAAGATTTTCAATATAGATGCTTCTAGTATTTCAAATGGTGATACTTCTATTTCAGCAAAGTATGCGCATGGGGCTGCAATGCATCATTTGAAAACTCATTTATTATAAATTGCTTGAATCCAATGGACAACATGCTCCTACCAACTCGTTTCATATTTGAGAATGGTTTCCTAATACACTCCGCACAAATGATAATATTTAGGAGGAAGAAGGATGGCTTATAGACTTGTGGAAATAATATGTATCATTTGAAAGTCACACACAAGAATTACCATGAAGTGCTGCTACAACCAACCTCTATTTCTTGTTTTATATGAAACTATAATACCTTAATAACAACAACATATACCCTCACCCAATGACTCATTCATTACAATAGGATACATATTATACTGCTAAGAGTTTGGAGGGTTGATGTTATATGTCTCCAAGAAACAAAAATGGGGGGATCAATGAACAACATATTTGTGCAGAGCATCTGGGCAAATACATGTGGATTGGTTACATCTTGCATCAGCAGAAGAGAGAGGGGGGGGGGGGGGTGGTCTTGTAGAGGAATCTTGCTAATGTGGGATAAAAGAGTGAGTGAAAAAATTGATGACGCTGTGGTAGAGCATGTTGTGTCTTGCAACTTTCAGAATGTGGCAGATGGTTTCTAATGGGTTTTGCAGGGGTGTATGGACCTTCTAATGATCTAGCCAGGAATTTCTTGTGGGAGGAACTAGCAGGGGTACACAGCTGGTGGTCTTTACCTTGATGCATTGGTAGATTTGCCACTGAAAGGAGGTAGTTTTACTGCCTTCTATGTCTCGCCTAGATAGATTTTTGGTATCTCTAGAATGGGATGACCATTTCCCTGGTTTGAGTCAGAGGCTACTTCCAAGTTGGTTTGGCTTGTTGGCCATGAATTTTGTGTCACACATTGCCTAATCAGCTATGTGGATTTGCTCAAGATCTTCAAACCTTTTTTTTTTGGGTTAATTAGGCGGGTGCAACTGGGTTGCTAGATGTTGGAGTGGGAGCTAGATAGATTAAATCAAAGCTGTCTTGATTTTTCAGAAATTGACACTACAGTTTATTCACAAATGGAATTTATCTGTGTACAATTCTAAGGCATTCCGTTTTGGTTTTTTTTTTAGTACAGATGGAAACATCTAGCATAATGAATGGAACTAGAGACTATCTAATGGCTGTTACTCCTACACGGCTTTACTCTTTTACTGGGATTGGATCGTTGGGGGTAAGATTAACTCTAACAATGATTTTTACAAAGAACACGTCCTACTCTATGGTGAGACAAGTTGTTGTCTGCTTATAGCTTCTGTCTTCTTATTTTATAATTTGAATTTTATGCTAATTGATCATTTTAAATAATTTTAGACTTTTTTTTGCAAGTTATTTAGATCATGCTGTGCATTTCATTGAACTTCCTGGTGAAATACCAAACTGGTAAATGCTATTTTTTTTATTTAAACATTATTTTGAATAACTTATTTACAAAAATCAGACACTAAAACTGCAGGGGCTGGAATATTCTTTTTATACTTTATATTGGAAGTGTACTTCTCTTCTCCAAAATTTATTCGAATATTTTACATGGGGAGTACGTAGAAACTTGAATGACAGTCCAAAAGCAACACACACAAGCAAATGGAATATGCAGAAGGTGCAACATGGCACCACAACAGATTATCTAGTCAAAGTCCTGAAATTAGATGAGTGACAGTAGGTCATATACTAATATAGTCCAAATTTGAACTTTAAATCCTCAGCAAGGGTCAAGACAAATTGTTGGTAATAGGTTCAGCTAAGACAACACTTTGACTTCATTATCAGATCAGTCAGCACATGACTTTCTGAGTCAGAGAACTTAGGTCCAAAGGAGATTAGAAAGTAGTTTAATGACCTGTCTTCTCTTTATTGGTCTAAGTAAAAATTTGCAAAAGCCTCTGTGTTGTACATATGCATAGGAAAACAGGCTATTTTTAGAATTACGTCCATGTGAAGTAAAATTTCAATAGCTATATATATATACACATTGAGTGCTTAGATGAGAGAACGAATACCACAATTTGGAAAATATCTTGATCTGAAATACCACAACTATAACAGAATACCACACGGCTCTGACCATCACTGTGTGTTCGTGGTCGTCCGCTCCATTCCAGGCTCCGGCTCCGGCTCCGGCTCCGGCTCTAGTCCAAGCTAGCAACCACCGCCACTGGTACATATCTGTTTCTCTCACAGTTTAGTTTTTATTTAGCATTCTTATCAAGCCTTGCATATGCTATAAATGCTATTTTTTAACATCTTAAACCCAAAAATCCACTCCATCAAACCTGGTAAATGTTATAAAATTTGCAATACTGATATAGTTCACTCTCATTTTTGAGAGCGCTGTAGCTGTATTGTATAATATTTTATTAACTTATTTATTATCTCTCTCCAGCTCTCTCTTTCTCTGGTTCTCTCTCCGTCTCCCACACTTCTCTCATTTCCTTACTCCCTCTCTCTCTCTCTCTCTCTCTCTCTCTCATATTCTCACTTCCTCACAACAAGATCGTACGTTTGAGATCGGCTTGGTGGCGAGTAGAACCGGCGTGATGGCGAGAGATCGGCATGGAGGAGATCGGCGTGTTGTGTGTTTTCTTGTGGTTCTTGTGGCATTTTTTTGTGGTTCTTGTGGTGGTGGTTTTTTGTTGTGAACGGAGCTGTGGCTGTAATATTTGGTGGGAATCGGTGGTGCTCGGCGGCGGTTTTGGCTGGGGTTGAGATCGGGGTGGTGGGTTTTTGGTTGGGGTTGAGAACGAGGCGGGTGGGTTTCTCTATCCTCCGCCTCCCTCTCTTCCTCTCACGTTGAGGCTTCTCTCTCTCAAGTTTAGTTTAATTTTTGTTGCTGTTGTTGTTGTTTTATTTTTATTTTTGTGTGGCTATGGGGTTGATTTTTGGATGGATGTTGATTGTGGTGACAGTGGGTTGGCCATGAGTCTGGGTCTCCTATGGAATGTTGATGGTTTATGGTGGTGGTGGCTAGCCGTTGAGAAGAAAGTGGTGGAAAGAGAGCGAAAGTAGTAAAATAAAAATAATATTATTTAAATAAAGTTGTAAACAAAATTAGAATGTTTGATGTTCCATAAATTGTAATTAAAATTGGTAAAATAGGATTTTAAAGTGATAAATGCTAAAATATTTTTAGCATGAGAATACTCTGCTACCGACTAAACAATTTATTAGTTTCTGTCTTTTTATTCCTCTTTTGTACTACTGCGTGCTGTACAGCTGTACTGCACTAATCTTAATCTACCTTTGTTTTTACTGAGTTTCAAAATTTTGAGGCATTAAATTTTTTTTTTTTAATTTTTATTTGATGGACTGTGGGCCTGTGTCTGTCAGTAACAATGCTAAGCCTTTTTTAAATTGGTCCCTTCAAATTGGGTGCCTAAAGTCTAAAGATGAATAGAGAGGCCAATAGGGCCGCCCATGAGGTAAGAAAATGGGCCCAAAAGCAAAATGTGAATGGCTCCGTATTTTTTGTTTGCGCAAACCGAAGGGTCAGGGATATCATATTTGAAGAATCCTATTTAAACTTTTAGTTTGTACCCTAAATATTTTATGTGTATTATTGTAGGAAAATTCTACAATAATACACATAAAATGTATTAGTTTACTTATTTAAATGATGTCAGCACTCTCATCTTACATGTTTTGTTCTTATTGGCTGGGACTACAAGGTCAGCAAGCTGACCTTGTAGCTGACCTTGTAGTCCGAGACTAAGTAAGAATTTCTCATTATTATACTACTTTGAGTGTTAGTTTACTTATTTATAGTTTTTACATAATTGAAATTTTAAATATAAACGTATTTTATGTCTAAAAATATTTAAAAAATATGCATAAATATAAAATTTAATTAAATATTTAATTGTCGTACTCACATCATGTTGTACTCTTATTTTTCAAAAATTTATGTACCCTCGTATTCGTACCGTGTCCATGTCGGTGCAACTTAGCTTCAAATTGCATGCTATCTTACTGCATCTAACTAGCGATAAAGGAAAAATGCATTAGCTTAAAATGTGTGCTAAATCTTGACTCTATTGTAGCTACTTCAAATTGAATTCTCTCTTTTTTCCTTTTTTCTTTTTGAAGGATATGCATGTGGGTCTTATGTGTACTTTGGAAGCTTATACATAAAATGAAATCGTGATCTGATTGAATGAGCTTGGTTGTGAAGTTACTTGAGCTTTTGCTACGGATGAGAAGAATAATTTTTTTTAATTGGTTGATGTTTTAGATTTTCCATAATTCCGTTTGATCTGTGAGCTATGTGAATAGATAATTTTTTTTGTTAAAATTATTGATGGTGCTTTGTTATTGTTTTAAGTACATTTAAAGTTAGGAGTTTGTGTTGCAAGTTGTGGGAATCATTAATTTTACAGGATTAAATGGATGCGGAATACACTTGTGCAAGTTTGGCTGAGCGTATTTAATGGCTTTGATTAATAAATGCTGTAGATATAATAGCAAATATGAGATTGTCTCTTAGATAGGAACATTTTCATTAAAATGTAATTGGCTTTGATTATAAGACTATTATTAAAGATTTTACAGCTTAATTATCCGTGTGATGTACATTTTTAGAAAGTCGGATGTTATAACTTGTTTGATTCTTGAACTGAAGTATCTTTCTGAATTTTTAATGGTCTTTGCACTGCATGTTGTTAACAAGAAATGATACTTTGTTGAATAACATTTACGCCAAGTAATGAAATGCATGAATAATTTTTCCCTCCTTGTGCAAACTTGGAAATAAATTGTCACCTTTGTTGTCAAATATGAAATATGCTTCTTAGTGCTTGATATATAGTTTCTCAGTATTCTCCTTATTCATTGGAGTAGCTCTTTGGCTTCTTTGAAAATAATTATTCTTTATTTTACTAGACTGGTCATGTTCAATACTCTTAAAATAATTTAGGACACAACTTTGTAGGCTTAACACTAGTTGATAAAAAAAAAATTGTTACATTTAACTCGGCTCCCCCTAGAAAAAATTATTAGCTCTGCCACTGGTTTCATGTATCTTGGGTTTGATTTTGATTATTATTATGATACATGATGATTTTATTTTATTTCATATTTTAAAACATGTAAGTATTTTATTTTTAGATATTTGTTTTAGTTTTTAAAAGGTTTTTCATATTTATTTAAGTGATATAGCATATTATCTAATTAACATGATAGAATTTGATTGGGCAAATTAATACATGTGACAAACTAATGTGTCACTTAACGGACACATCCAACACTAATGGAGGGCTAACATTCAAAACAATCATCACATTAGGATGTGAAATTTAAATTCTGAAATTTCAATGCATAATGCATAAAATCTAAAGGCATTCAAATTTTTGGAGTATGTTGTGAAGTTAGCCTTAATAAAACTACATTTCTTTTACAGGTCACAGTCATGGGTCATCACCATATACCACTTGCCAGCTCATCTCCACCGCAGTCCTACTCGTTGGTGCCTCCTGTTTTTGCAGATCCATTCCTTGCTACACCACCTGCCTCTACATTGAGCTATCCTGTATCACCGACCTCTGTGCCACCATCTCATAATGGAGGCTTCATCTTGGCGTTGGTCCTATTGGTGCTGATTTTGTTTGCACTGTTTGTATGGGCTTTTTTTCGCCCATGCAAACAGTGGTTGCGCACCACCTTCAGCCGTGGAGCTAAAGGAGGATTTGTCCGCCATGTTGAGCTATCCAGCTTCTCTAAGGTTTAGCGTTTGATTTATTTCCGTATATTAGATAAAATAATATTGTACATAGTTAAATAACAAAAACTTCCACTATATCTTAGATGACTTTATCATTCTGAAAAGCACTTTGACTTTTAGATTTAAAGGATTTAGTTTATTTTTATTTTGATGTTGGAAGATTATTATTTAGAGATCTTTTGAGAATTGCATTATTGAGGATATTTTTAAATTTATTGGTGAAATTTTCTTTGAGGTTAATTATTTAATTGTTAAGAGGGTCTTACACATTTGTAGGGTGTAAACTTTATAAGTATGTAGCTGTTGTCATGTGCCTAACTCTTACTTGGGTTGGGTTCGGGGCGTGACATTAGCAATAGAGAGAGAAGAGAGAGTGAGATTTCTAAGAAGATATTTCTGAAGCCTCTATTTATAGAGCATAGATTAAACTTATCTAGAACCTTCTAGAAGGTTCTACCCTAACAGAATTGTAACAAACTCTAACAGATATTTTGAGTAAGGTACAGCTGTCATCTAAAGCCAAAAATATCTAAGGAAGATAACCACAGAAGCTTGAACACGAGCACTGTGAAACAGAGCAAGTCTGGAAGAAATTAGGATTGAAGAAGAGATACAAAACAGTGTCGTCTCTTTAAGTTTAAACGGCATCGTATCTGGAAATTCTTTAACATGTTGACATTAAAACAAACGCCACCGTTTTGGGCCTAGGTGACCGTTAGTTCAGAACTAGCCGTTGTTCTCTTTTTTATCTGTTTTGAATTTCTGAGCATCTGTGCTTGTGCTTGTACTTCCTTTATCAGGAGCAACTCCCAAGTATACACAGTTGTACCATTTCCATTTCTGCCTGCTCCATACACGGTTCCTTGATGTATTTTGCCTCTAGATATTTTTTGGTTACAATCTGTAATAAAAAGGTGGAGATGTTCCCCTGTAAAAATCAATCTGAACAAATTTTTGTGGGGGGTTTTTTGGGGTCAAACCCTCTTGCAATTTTTGAAGTTGAGTTTTGTTATATAGCTTTCAATGTTATACTCTTCAGCATTGGCATTTGAGCAACGAATATTTGTTTGAAATAAAATACGGAGTATTAAAATGTGAAAACAAAGCAATTGATCTTGATTTGGGTAGAACGATCGTGAGGCTTTTATCTATTATTTTTTCTCCTAAGTTGGAGAGTGCAAACTTTGATTGAGAACGATAAGGATATTGTTGTAACACTAATACCAACACAATATAAAGGGGCATCTTATTAGGGAAGGAAAAAATACCTCAAATTCATTCAATTCTTGACCTCTCCCTCTCCTACTTGTATGGGTTTTTCTTATCATATTACCTTCTTTTAATACCAACCCCTCTTGTTATTCATATTCTAGTCCAAATTTGCCTGCACTCGGTATGGGGCAGAGAAGAAAGTAAAGGAAATGGTGGACTTGAATGGGGAAGAGAAATTCTATAAATCCATCAGTTCTTCAAAAGTACCATAACAATATGGGGTTCAGAATTAACACTTTTTTCGTTGTATTGTGCTCTATGTGAGGTGTCACACTCCTACACATAAAATCCTAACAGAACACACATAATCTAAAGACAAAATTTGATTCAGTGTTTTATATGGACCGAAACAATTATATTGACCAACAATAAAATACTAAATAGCAATGAATCATTATATAAAACGTAAATATGATATTTGTGGGAATTTAGCATTCACTGTGTTGTGTAATTAAATTCTCAAAATTATAAGAATCTTGTGAGAATTCCTCTAATCTTTCACTCTCCAAAGTCCAAACTCCTTCATAATAGAATATATTTTGATTTTCAAGCAAGTTTTAAAAAATAAAGAAATAATTTTGTACTAGAAAAAGAAAAGGATATGAATTTTTTTGGGGGATAAAAAGAGGCAACTAAAACTTTATTGGTATATTCCATTAACCTACTCTAAGATTTGTGTTAAGACTAAACAAGTTCAAGACATTTCAAAACCGACCAATTTAGTTCCTAAGATAGAAGGAAAAAAAGACTAACGAGCCTGACAGTGTTAACGTTTAGGGACTAAATTGACCGGTTTTGAAATGTCTTGAAAATTCCATTAACCTCTCCTAAGATTTGCCCTAATGCCAAACAAGTTTAAGAAATTTTAAAACCGTCCAATTTGGTTCCTAAGAGAGAAGAGAAATAAGACTAAGGAGCGAGTCTTACTATTTAGGGACCAAATCGGTGGTTTTGAAATGTTTTGGAGTTTGGAGCTAGTTGTCATTAACCCCAGTTAGTGATTCAAGTTTCAACAGTAACACCATCCAAAACAGCTCAGCAAATAAAACATCCAACGTCCAACGTTGGAAAGAAAGCTCTAGAGAGAGAGAAATGGCGGTGAGATAGAGAGCCATAGGAACTCTGCCCAACCTGATTCGAAGCCTCCGAAAGGAATCTATTCTAAATCCAAAACCCACCAACCCATCTGTCTTCAACGTGCTTTCTGATACTGGGTTCAACGTCAATGGTGTCAATTATGAAGGTAGCTTGCTCTGTGTTGGGAATTTCCTCATGTCTTGGGCCCCAACCAAATTTTCAGACATCACTCCTGATAGGTGGGTACATTTGACAATTTCAATGTATCACCAATTGAATCAAAGTTTTCAATTCCTTTTGTGATTTGGGTTCTTGTTATTTTTTCAATCATGGGGTTTTTCGATTGAATTCAAAGCAGTTGTTTTTGTTTGATTTTTCAATGAACAAAAATCATTTCCATGAGAGAATGAGGTAGAAGATAGAAATAGAAATTAGAATAAGATAAGAAATGAAGATGTAAATTCAAAGACAAGATTGCATTGACCGATGAAGCATAAACAATGTTTTTCTTTTCCAAAGAAAAGTAAATTTAATGTTGTTATGTGTTTGAATTTAATTGAGGAACATAATGTACCCCATCTCTAAGTAATAAGAGTAGAAATACGTGAATTTGAGTCAGTTTAGTGATTGGAACTGAATATTTCAGCTTTTCTAGCTGGAATTGAATGGAATTGATTGACAACTATGACTTGGATTGTGTATACGATGTGTGTACTTGGTTCATATGTTTGAATATGTTGTTGTATCCACATATTTAGTTACTGCTTTGTTCCTATGATATTCCCAACTTCCTTAATTTTTCTAGGAGTTTGAAGTTCCCAGTGCAAATATTCTTTTACTTGGAGCAAGAGTCTATGAAGTTTGTCATGCACCTCTATCTAACAATGATAGCTTTATGTTATGATGCAGCTTATCTATCTTCCAAACCTGAGGCCTAAACCAGGTGAGAATTCAAATTGTGGGACAATCCTGTCTGGTTGGAACTTGTGTGGTATGAATGACTGCTTCATACAGGTGATTTTGATTACATATGACATTCAAAATAAATTTTAAGGGCTAGTCTTCTCCTTTATTAAGCTACACTTCACATTTCAAAATGTGACCCAGATGTTATGTGAAACATGGGCAACTTGCCTATGGTCCATCATGTTGAGCACCATCAAACAGTTATATAGGCTTGCTGACATCTAGATACTATAACAATAAAGAATAGAAATCTTTTCTACTATCATTTCATATGTACTTTGCAAGTTGCCAAGATAGTTCATACATGTGCATTTGTAATTTTATGTCCTTAAGTACCTAATATGAGCCTTAGTGTCTGTTTGGCTAAAACTTATAAATTTAGCTTTTAACTTTTATGTATACCTTTTAAAAACCTCATTTTTTCTCACTTTTTTAAAGTACAAGTATATTTTAGCACACTTTCAACAAAAAACTAAATAAGTTGTTCCCAAACGGACGCTTAATGTCAATAAATATGCATCTTGTCAAGAGTACTGGAACCATTATGTAAGTCACTATAACTTCCAAATATACACATATTGTGTGTATATATCAATTTTATATTTGTGTATATATTATATGATATCTATAGTTTAAGGGTTTTCACCTTTAAGATTTGGTCTAGTTGTTATATTATTCTTCTGTTGATTTTTCTATTGACCATCTACTTGTAATAATTCATGTCAGAGATTTTGATCCTTGGCTGTGGGAGGAATATTGAACTAGTAAATCCTGAACTTAGGCGCTTCATTCGGTCTACTGGCATGAAATTGGAAGCCCTTGACTCGGTATCTTAGCTTCCCCCATATTCTCGGCTTTACTTCTTTCAATCTGTTAAATTTTGTCTCGCATCTTTACTTTATACTTCGTGTAAATTCACCAATAAATAAAAGACATAGGTTTTCTATACAAAGTTGATATTGTTACATTATTCTTCTTCACCTGAAGGAAATAGAATAAATAAGGGAAGAAAAAAGTAGCATGAATTTCCAATCAAATTATTTTGATTGGGGCATATCAGCAAATAAAACCAAGTTCAAAATTTTATCAAAGCACTAGGCAATGAAAGAGAGTGAGGTTTAGAGTGAAAAAAAAAAAAAAAAAAAAAAAAATTCAGGGGCCACATAGTGGGATATCTTGGGTGTTGAAAAATGCCTTTATATATTGCAAGGAATAATAGGGTAAAGCTTCCCTATATGAGAAATGCATAAGAGGTTCACAGTTCTATGGTTAATTGATCTGGCTGCAAGTTAGTTAGGTCTACTTGGTGTTATTCCATGTTTACCTGGCCCAACTGAAGGCACTGCTTTTGCCCATCCCAATCAATCATTGTGTTGTTTGTTTGTTAGGCTAAGCTTGGAGGGCAAGAAGCAAACTTCCATTTTAAATTATTAAAAGAACCTTTAATGCACTTGTTCCTTACATTCACTGTCATCCTTTTTTTTTTTTTTTTTTTTTCCTTTGATAAGTATACATTCATTGTCATCTGTGAGAATAGTCGTTGTGGCACAGCAAATTTGTATAATTGGGGTGTGAGCTCTTTGAGCTAGCAGCTATTTGGTAATAAGCGTCTAAATTCGTTTACATACTAGCAAAAATACTATGAAAATGTTCTATTTTCTGAATTGGCTACACTTGGAGGGCTGCCAATCTTCTCCTAGATACTTGTCCCATCCTTACTTGCCTGATGGTGGTAGAGTAGGATACAGGCTGTATGGACACTGTTCAGGTGTCATTCTATCATTAGTACAACAAACTGAGTTGTTGCAATGTATTTAATGTAGAGGTGATGGCCTTCTTCGGTTCTCTATCTTTTAGTTCAGGCAGCTTCCTCCTTGTGTCCCATGGGATACCTTTTATTGGGCCACCTCAAATGGGGAGTACTCCTTGGGTTTTTGGTTTGTTGGACATATCGAGTACCTCGGCTAGGCCGAGCCTAGTTTGATGATGAATTGGGCCCGATCACTCTTTGGGCTTGTTTTGGCAAAGGTGCCTCTCTCGGCCCCCCACAATAGCCCCCCAAAACTCCACTTCCCTGAATACTCAGGGATGTGAGGATTTGGTAAGGAGTAGGGGTGCTAACACATGCTTTGTGCTTTCACACATAGATATGTCTTTTCAACTGGCTTTGCATGTTCTTGACATTTCGGCTTCCCAACGTTGCAGTTAATGCTACAGGTGACTACATGTCTCCCACGTTCTACAGTAAGATAAATATCATATGACTGCGTCTCTCCTTGATAAATGAGCAGGAAAATTAGAAATGCACAACATGTTCATACAGTTTTCTTGAGATTTTATTAGAAAATCAATGAATCATGATCTTATTTTTTTCTTCAAGGGTTGATATATACTTTGATCAAGTTTGATAGTTGTCACAGAACGAAAGCTAAGTGATGCAAATAGTAAGTTCATCTAGAGATGTTGAACTCGAGTGGCTTGCAGAAGCCATGGCAAAGCTAAATTGCCCTAATACCATGTTGAACCAGCTTTCTTGAAAAACAAATAGTTCAAAAAGAGCGAAAATCAAAGAGAGAAGGGAGCAAAGCTTGCTTAAAACTAAGAACTCTATTTTAATTAATAATTACATGATTAATTCAATTATACAAAATAGCTAGATTGATTGGATTAGTCACCAAATTAACTATTTAGTAAAATATAAAATTAAAATAAAATCACCAAATTAACATAATAGAAAGATCTAATCTACTAGATAGAGAGAGAGTCACATGCTGTGACACACTCTCTCTCTTTTTTTTTTTTTTTTTTTTTTTTTTTTGTGAACAAAAAATAGTTAAAGGAGGCGACTAGTGTGGCATCCCTCTATGGGCGTGACTATAGTAGCATTCTAACCTCTCCCACGTTAACACCTCACACCACAATTACTGATGAACTAAGTGAGCAACATGCAAGTGGGATATAACAAACAGTAAGTCGTTGCTAGTGAGGGAATTCAAATCCATATTCTGAGGTATGTTAGCCCAAGCCCTTACCATTAGACCCACTAACATGTTAGTAGTACACCCGGTAACACTGAATCACCCAACTCACACCACACAATACATATATACACCCCAAATGCAAATATAAGTTTCAAGACAAACCCAAATAGATCTACACACTGCCAATAATTGAGTGGCTTCGGCCTGACCCTCAAATTGGGTTTGGGTAAAGTTTGACTCATTGAAATCACATAAAACATTTTAACAAAACCCATCTGATTTTTTTAACGACTTGACCTATAAGTCCTGCACACACAGTTAGATTTAAACCTAACGGCCAAATTCCATTTGGAAAATGCAGCCCAACCTAAACTACATCGACCAATCTCACAACTTAAACCCAGCCAATCCACATCTCAATATGGTCCATTTAAAATCACACTCTAAACAAGATTCAACTAGCCCAAATTAAAACAAAATTCCAAACACATCAGAAACCATAAAAACCCATCACGTTAAGCCCGATAAAAATCCATTGAAACTTTGAAAGTCTAGTCCAAAACATATAGATTGAGCAAGCCCAAAAACAAAGGTCCATCACTCTAGAGGAGGCTCTGGGGTTTAAGACTGCTTTTGCTTCCAAACCTCCCAAACCTGCTTTTTGAATATTTGAGCCTAGTTGCAGCAACGGCTAAATTCGCTAGGCAAATAGGCCTATTGGCCACAAAGTGGAGGAGGATGGTACGGCCCTCACGTGGCCGAGACCTCTCGTGCCATCGCTGAACGAATTCTATTAATTGATCTCGTTCTTGAAATCAGAGATGCAAGGGTACCCTTCTCTTCTCTTATTTTTTTCGTTAGTCCTATTTCTTTAGTCTGTACTATACACCAACTCTTTGCATGTACATTTATATCTATGTTTCATTTTTCTCTGTGTGGATGTACTTGTTTTAGCATCTGGATTTGGGTTTCTCATTAGTGACGAAGAAAGAAAATGTATCATTTGCAAAAAAAAGGGGCCATGTGAGAACCAATTGTCCAACCCATAAACATTTCGGGTAATTATATAGCCTTATTGAGTTGTAGTACTAATTTAGTATTTAAATTTTTGGTTTATAAAATTACTTCTTGTAGGGATGATGCAAATACAAGCTTAACACCACATTGGGAGCCGGTGCATCAACAAAGTCAAATTTAGGTTATTTAATTATAATATATTTAGTTTCAAGATAATACATACCTTTGTTGATATTTTCAAAAATAAACATTTACTTTTTTAAATTAGGCATCTTCGATGGCAAGGTTGAACCCGTTAGTCATAGCAAATACATTGTGCTCCACAAGTTTTGTACCGGTATATGATGTATTTGATTTTTTTTTTTTTTTTACTTTGTATTGTTCTATAATAGATGTTTTTGTTATTTATTCATTTTTTTTATTTGTCAATCGTCTTTAGGACTTTTTGCCAACTGTGACATATCCTTCTACATCATCATCTACTATATATATATATATATATATATATATCTCAACTAATCATCATTTACGATATGACCACTTAGCGTTTAATTAGAATATATTGATTTTTTTTTAATTGTGTTCATTCTAATTTTATTTTTTGTATTTTGTTGTACATTTTTTTATGTAGGATCTATTACAACAATTCCAAGAAAGTTGATGTACAAACAAGTTTTGTGTCCAAGAGAATGGATTGGGAAGCAAATATTTTTTGGTTATATAATGTTTAAATTGTGGTGGATAGAACCATCTTCTTTTTTGTATTCCTAATGTAGTGTCTTCTTTTTTGTATATTAACCTATGACAGGTTTTATTCTATATGAATATATTCTCAGTTAGAAATTTCCCAAAAGAATTGTGACAAATTTTATTTCAAGATGTATGGTCAATCATATGATCTTTTGTGAATTGAATTGTGATAGGTTTTATTTCAAGTGAATGTATTTTCAATTAGAAACTCTTATAAAAAAAAAAATTGTGATAAGTTTTATTTCAAGGTGTCATTTGACATGTATCAAACACTATTCCTACCTATCCCAAAACCCAACAAATCTCAAATTAGTTTGGTATCAAGGCTTTTGTCTTGCATCAGAATTTGAAAATTCAAAAAATTCCTGCAATTAGAACTTATACTCCTGGAACATTTACATTTCAACTAATAGAACTTAAACATTTCAACTAATACTCCTAGAACTAAATTAGAACATATAAGAACTACAATCCTCCAAGAACTATAATCAGATTCAGTTATAGGTTGAAACTTAACACCTAGGAATCTAATCAAAACCCATCAAGAAACTAGAATACGGAAAAAAAAAAAAAAAAAAAACCATAAATAATTCATGAGGCTCCAAAAAAAACCCATAAACCCATAAAAACCCATCAATAATTCGAAATCCAAATTGGGTAAAAGGGAAAATTATGAAAAAAAAAAAAAAAAAAAACCTTTGGATTATGGCTCACAACGGCTTTGGTATGTTTACAAGCTCTAGCACAACTCCAGCGACCTCTGTGGCGGTGAGCTTCGGTGTGTGGTGTGGTGGAGGTTTGGGCAAACAAAGGATGAAAGAGGGAGGAAGCGGCCAATTTGAGGGCTGTGGGGCGTAAGCCTTTTTTTTTTTTTTTTTTTTTCCTTAATTCGTTCTCTACTTGTGTTTGATTAAAGATTTAAGTTATGAGAATAAAAAGATGATGTGGCAAGATTCTATTGGTTGGCGTAAAACCAGTGTTTTACACCATAGCCTGACCTAATGTATTCTCTTTCCAAAAATATTCAATTTGCTTCCTTAACACAAACATCACTTACCACCATTTGAAAATTTCCCTACTCTTGCTTCCTCCTCAGTCTCTGGTGCTATTTAACTACCATTGACCACCTAGACACACCTAATTATTATAATAGACTCATAGAGTCACTGTGAGACTTGTGTAGTCAAAACAAGTTGATGTAAGGAAGTGGGGGACTTGGAGAAGCAGGAAACATTCCACAGTTGTTGTTATTGTTGTTTTTTGTTTAGAGAGAAAAATGTATATATTTTAAAATCTGCATAATATATTGTACTAGCTCAAACCATGGTGGTTATATATATATATATATATATATATATTTACAACAAATGGAGGAAGGTGAGTTCAAAGTTTGGTTCTCCTCAAGAAGGAGACTAGACCATGCCATTGAGTTGGAAGTTTTTTTACTTGATGCATATTTTATTTTCTAGTATTGCAAGCTAAAATTTTACAAAAACCAATCTAGTGTGATTGAATTACTTTTTTTGGTTATTGATTGAAATATTTAACACTTTTTATTGACCTTGTTATTTAATTATATTATAATAAAAAAATCCGTTGTACAAACCAAATTACGAATGCTTAAATAATAAATACCTGAAAATGGTCAACTACCATGTTGTTTCATATGCAGCCAGCAGGCAGCAACCAAGAGATCAAATTGTAAAATAACTTGGTTGGATTTTCATCCAAAATGTTGGTATAGGTTTTTTGCTTTGAATAATTCTCAAATTACCTTTTTACTATAATGTTCAAAATATTTTTCTGTTGTTTTCTCAGGTATTGTGCATATACTTCAAGACTCAACAAAACCAACTATCATGGACTTAATGAATTATGCAATGAACTCATATCAAGTTATATTCTATGAATTGTAGAAACAGAATTAGGATTGCAATGCAAAAGACTACTTTCCAATTTTAATACAATACTCTAAAAAAAAACCACTTTCCAATTTATTTATGCCAAATAATTTTACAAAATGTTTTAATCGGGACATGATCCACCAGGGCCACCAATTTGAAAGGTGAATCCCAGCTCCTCATTTTTATATCCATCATATTTCAAGTCATAGCACTTGGGGTTGTCAATGATGAGTTGGTAATGGGGTGATTGAGGTACAAGGGTTTCGTTTAGTTGATTTCTATATTTGATATTTGTAAAAGAACTATGTAGAGGATTGCCATCAGGAAATGATCCAGATTCCATAGGTGGGATATATCCATTGGGGGTGCCAACAGCAACCCCTCCCCATCCAATGCCTTGAGGCTTGTTCAAATTAAAAAGAAGTTCGGCTGGATAATATCCCACAACATTATTTCCAAAAGATAACCACCAATTGTAATTTAAGTCCTGTCAAAAAGTAAGGATATATGATCAATATTCAGTTTAAAAAACATTTAAGTAATTTGGTTAGGTCCAATGCATTTAGTGTATTGGATCCATTGAAATGATAACATGTGACCAAAAGTGGACACATGTCACCATCCTAACTAGTCTAGGACAACTGGACATTGAACTTAAGATTTATAACATTTAAAACTTTACATGTCCCTTTCAACTTTTTTTCCCTCAAATTATATAAATGTGAAAATATGGATCAAATATTTTTTTTTTTAAATATTATAAGTGCAATTATTTAACTAAAAATTCTTTTACCTGTTGGAGAGAGATACGAAGTTGAAATAGATTTCCGTTTGGGACAGATATATTGCTGATTCTTGCCCCTAGATAAACGCTTTTGTCTATTTGTATAAATCCTGGGCACACATAATTGATGCAACCTGATTGCTTGAAATTATCATTCTGTAATTTTCAAAGGCATTATTAGTGAGCAAAACGTCAACTTCTTTACAATTGCATTTGTGTTATTTTACAATGATACCATTATTACATGTGGGATTTATGCATTTTATTATTATTATTTTTGTATAATTGATTTAGTATGTGTGTGTATATATATATATATATATATAGAGAGAGAGAGAGAGAGAGAGAGAGAGAGAGAGGAGGATTTTTTTTTTTGATAAGTAAGAGAGAGATGGATTTTAACCTTGACATTTTTTCCTATAGGAATCTAAATAATACCACTGTGCAACAAG
Organism: Quercus ilex subsp. ballota; assembly: GCA_032727855.1. Lineage (NCBI taxonomy): Eukaryota > Viridiplantae > Streptophyta > Magnoliopsida > Fagales > Fagaceae > Quercus > Quercus ilex. The sequence goes on along the minus strand of CM064911.1, from coordinate 25,104,003 downwards.
ATTTAGCAATTACTTTTTAGAATTTGAATAACAAATTTTGTGGTTTTTAACCTAGATTAATAGATAAAATATTATATAAACAAAACCTGGGATTGACACTAGTTTGCCATAGGAAAAAAATTATTTGAAATAATGGGAAAGGATCACATCTCATTATATATGCCACAGGCCAATAGACGATAATATTGATTAATTTCAACCCATCATCGTTGTTCTGCACAGTGTTGCATTTTGTAAATTCCAACCATATTTTCTTAGGTGAGGTTTGGATAAAAATTTTGCAACTTCATTAGCTCCAAAAGACCATGTTTTAAGCCTAGAAAAGGAAAAAAAAAAAAAAAATATATATATATATATATAGAGAGAGAGAGAGAGAGAGAGGATCTCATTACATTTTATGTAAGTTTAAGTAATATTACACAATTAAATAACTTTTTGACAAAATTTAGCTCTAAAGATGTTTGAAGCCTGAGGCTCCAACCATCAATAAGAAGATGTCATTTGTTTTTGTCATGTGCAATACACATGACTTACTTAACCCAACTAACCAAATTGAGTCATGTGCATTGCACATGACGATACACATACTGTTTTTCTATTGATTGCTAAAACCAAATCTTTTTCGTAACTTTTTATGAGAATATTATTGTGAAAATCTCACTGTTGAATTAATGTTCTCTACGTTAATCTATTATAAATATAGAACCAAAGCACTTTAAATAAAAATACCAAAAAAAAAATTATAAAAAGAAACAGGATAAAGCCAAAGAAGCATAATAAATACAAAAAAATATGGGAGCAATAATTCAATGTTTGAAACACCAGCCCATAATATACATTAAGCACACATATATGACTTGCGAGTTGCAAAAAGAAAAAATATATATATATATATATATATATTATAATATATATCAACAAATTTTCAAATGTGTAAAACAAGAAGAAAAAAAAGAATATAAACAACTTTCAACAAATTTTCAAATGTGTTGAAACGGAAGTATATACAGAACTTACTGTGTAAACTGCAAAAAAATGAGAACCCCCATCATTGTATATAGCAGGACCCACCTGTTCGAAGTAATGAGTATTAATATTTCAAGTATGTTATCTGAAAATATAAATGGTTACTATGATTCATACAAATCTGGATTAAATCATAAAGAAATCTGGATTAAAACATAAAGAAATATTATGTTCACAATATTTTCATAATAAACAAGTTGTTATTAATTGTTATTAGTGAAAAAAAAAATTAATGGTAAATTCAAATTAGCACTAGTAACAATTTATCATCTATAATTTATTGTGAAGATATAAATGTAACACTCCTCTAATACAATTTCATTACAAAATATAATACAATTTCATTACAAAATATAAAGTTTATATAATATATGATTACATAATGATGTCCAACATTATGCTCCTAGAGTCCTAGTGACACCCAAAACCCATGGTTATTTATCATATTGTTTCATTTGTATTTTTTTTTAGAAACAAATAAACTGTTAAACACACACTTAACATTCCTAATAATTATTTTCTTTTTAACTACTAAATGTTCTATCGATATCAAATTGTGTTTAACAAAAATGTTTGGTTGATCGGGTTTTTTTCAACTAAATATTTTTACACATTTGCTTATGTTTTAGGCAATTTGAATTAAAAGCTTTTAGTAACTTGTTGTTTTCATTCCATTTTCACGTGTATTTAATTATTATGTTGATCAAATATCTTATGCAATGTGAGTTAAAAGCGCAATAGTTGCTGCTCAACTAACCCTCAATTGAAGCTCGATCGAGCGAGACTCACAGACTATTTTTTTCTTTAATATAAGTATTTAATTGGAAAGTATGGTTTTGTTTTCTCAACACTACGGTTTTGTTTTATTTATATTGTACTTAATTGATAATTAGAAGTAATTTTCTGCATTCGACTAAATCAAAATAAACTTACTGAATTGGGGTAATTACATATACTAGGATCAATATATATATATATATATATATATATATATATATATTGATTGGAGGGTCAAAATTGATTTATAGCTTGCTCAAGATATCTTGATCAAGTACAAAAAAATAATTTATTAATTTTCCATGTAAGGGTGACGTTTTTGCCTCATTGATGTGCTTATCATTTATTAAAAAAAATTCTAGATGCGTAAAAGTTTTCATAGAAAACTCTACATCCTCTTACACCTTTTGTATTGTTGTGGGCCTCAAGTGAAATCAATTGTTAGGGTTGGGTGAAATTTGCCATGTAAGATTTTGGTGTCTCTAACAAAGCTCACCATTGCAATTTATGATCGTAGAATTTTCCCATAATTTTTTAATATTCAAAGTTAAAAAAGTATAAATTGTGAAATATAATTACTGATTTTCTTATATATATATATAAGAAGATCAATTGAAGTGCAGATGCTAAGTAGAAATAGAAATTTTACCATCCATCCTGTCGCGATTAAATTAAAATAATCTTCATTAACACCATTCTGTACATATACTTGGGCATATGTTTGTCCCTCCTTAACTGGAGGATCATATACGGTGATGTTTCCTTCTATTCCAGTATAATATTTATCTTCCATTTGAAGAAATGCACTCTACCAATAAAAACTCAAAAGGTCAAAATCCAAATAGGAAGTGTAGGGTCTGTTTTTGTAGCCCAAGCCCAAAAGATTCGAATGGTGAGCCCAACAAACCCGGAACAATGAATTTGTAGAGAGTGGGTGAAAGGGCTGGGCTTGTTGTGAATTGAACAATAGTTAGTTGTGGACCTTAAGAATGAAGTAACATGAGATGGTGCTTGAAAAACTGAATGAATGGACGTCCGAAAAGGTGTTTTATTGAATGAGAAATGATTACAACACTCAGAGCTACAGTAAAATTTTTCTTTCTCTTCTTCACCTCTCTTTTTCTCCCTCCTTTTTATCAAGAGCCCTTCTTCTTTATATAGCCTCCTCCTTCATCATCCCAATCGTCCACTTGTCCTTCGTCTGCGTATATACTTGAGTATAGGTCACATCAAGCATCTTCTCTAGCTTTTTGGGAGTGGCGGTAGCTGAGGTTGCACTATTCAGGGGTCTTCTCTACATAAATGCGGCCAGAAAAGTTGCTGCAGTGCATTAAATACGGTGGTAGCAGCTTTTCCTTGAGATATTTCTTCGTCTTTATCATCCCCAGGTATGCCCAGAGCTTATCTTTGTCGTTGGGATTGCTAGGAAGGTCATTCGGACCTTCCATACGTTTGTTTGATCAAGACTATTCGTATCCGAGGAGTAAAACCTCTTCGGACAAAGGGTGACCTCTTCAAATGACACTCTTCCTCCATTTCCAGGTTTTTTGCCTCCAGATGAACTCTACCCCAACCCATTATTCCTTTTCGGACATACAGTAATCTTCAAAACAGGGTCCCAGGCCCAATAGGTAGGTCTGGGCTTTTACCCCCCCACAGGAAGATTTGTCGATCACAATTCCTCATATTATTATTACCTATTGAAGAATTTAAATATTTCGATTGTGTGATTATTTTAATAAAAAATCATTTTTATTATTATATAATAAATTTCAATAAAAAATAATTTTAAGATTTTGTTTCTATTTCTCTCCTTGGAGCACTAACATCAGGTGTTGTAAAAAAATGCTATTTTGATACATCAAAAAGTAACAATTTTCTATTTTAACACATAACTTTACAATACACCATACATCACATGTTCTCTTTTACAATTCAATATATTAAAATAATATATAAAACACATTAAAATAATATTTACTCAAAACTAGTCAAATCTAGTGGGTAGTGGCGGACAAAATGGGCTTCTGCCCTTTTCGGGAAAATTATATAGGAAAATGCCCCCCTTCCCAAACTAAATAGGAAAATGCCCCTCTTTTAAAACTCGATTTTTGATAAATCGAATTAGGCCCTATAGTGGCGTTTTTAAGGAGCCTATAGTGATGTTTTTTAACTTGACTTCATTGAAATCGAGTTATAGGCAATGAAATCAACCTATAGTGGTGTTTTTTTACCTATAACTCGATTTCTATGAAGTCGAGTTAAAAAACGTCACTATATGTCCTTAAAACGTCACTATAGGTTCCTTAAAACGCCACTATAGGGCTTCAAAAAATTTTGTTTTAACTCAATTTATCAAAAATCGAGTTTTTAAAGAGGAGCATTTTCCTATTTAGTTTGGGAAGGGAGGCATTTCTCTATATAATTTGCCCGAAAAAGGCAGAAGCCCATTTTGTCCGGGTAGTGGCCACCAAACAACTGGCAGCGATCACCACCCAAAACTACCAAAATAAAACCCCAAGATCAACCCACCACCACACATAACTTGCCAACCACCATCACCACAAATCCACCACTTCCCAAAACTTTGAAATTAGAACCCCAAAATCAACCCAAAACCAAAAACAAAAAACAAAATGAGATGAACCTTATCAACCAACCAAATATCAAGACAAACCGTCAAAGCCAAACCAAGGAACACAAACCCACATGCCTAAAATAAACCGCCCAAAATCCATTCTTTTCAAACCCTAAACAACCACCAATCCAACAAATCCCCAAACCCACAAAAAATCAAACAAACAATGGGAAAAAGAGATTTTTGGCCAAAGACAACATAAAAATAAGGGAAAAATGAAATTTGATATTAGTAGATAGAGAGAGATAGGATGATAAGCACCTCAGTAATGGTGCTGGTCGTATGGCTTAGGCCATGGCTGAGCTTGTGCGAGAAGAGAGAGAAGCCAATGAGGGAGAGTCTTAGAGGGTGGCTCGCAGTGGTCTATGTGGTGGAGTGGTGGAGGTTCAGTGTAGAGAGAGATGGAGAGCCATGAAAGCAACTATGGAGTTTTAAGAAAGAGAGAGAGAGAGAGAGAGAGAGAGAGAGAGAGAGAGAGAGAGAGAGAGAGACTCAAATAAATAATAAATAAAACTTTTACAACATCTATCTCTACCTTCTCAAATTTAGAATGACATTGTAATTGAATGCTAATTTCTTTTTTCTTTTTTTTAGATTTGAGACATTTGATATGGGTGATTGATGTAAATCTATTGGAGTCAGCTCAAGTAAGGGTAGAGAAACCAAGAGTCTTATATTTTGATAGGAAATATTTCTACAAGGTGAGATGACTGATAGGATCTAGTCATCTGACAAGATCTTTTTGTTCGATACCAAGAACTCAATTGACAATGCTAGTTAAATAACCTACGAATCAACTGTAACTTGCCAACTCATACGGGTCACTGAATATGGGATGTGAACTTTGAGAATTTCAGTGTCACTAACTCCATTCCCTCCATTACACTCCCTACAAGGTGGCAAAATTCTTGGAAATATAGTTAGCTTTAGACTACCATATAAATAACAGGCCTCATCCATTCCAAGGTATGAGTGAAATTTCCGGACTCTCTAGTTCTTGTAGATTATTGTGAGTTTCTAACTTAGTTATTAGAGAGTTTTTAGCTGGCACCACATTGATGCACTTTATAAGTGTTCATTCTACAGGTCTTCCAGAGCTACGAGTTTGAACGATTGGCTTGCTAATGATTCTATAGGTCTGTTTGAATACCGCTTATTGCTGAAAACTGAAAATTGAAAATATTGTAACAGAATAATTTTTAAATGTGTGAATAGTACCGTGGGACCCAGTTTTAAAGTTGTTTTTGCTAAAAAAGTACTTGCGGGTCCCGTGAACAGTGCACGGGACCCACTAAAAACGCTAAACGCTGAACATTGTTTCAACAACATCCAAATGTGCACTATGTGTCATCAGATTTCAATTGACATTTGCTAGTATTTCCAACAGAATAGGTTGGGTCAGCCCATTTTTACTTGGCTCATGAGCACAATAGGCTATTAACTAGTTAACGGGTCAAGCTAGGCTAGGCCAAAAGAGAAAACTCTGGCTCAGGACCCTGCCCATGAGCAATGTCCATTTTGTCTATAGTGGGCTGAGCTACCGTGTTGGGCCTATTTAATTTTTTTTATTAAGGCTTTAAATGGTTTTTTATTTTTACTTTTTAATATAAAAAATATGTCAAATGGTAATTCAAAGTTGATAGACTACTAGAAAAATATATATATTTAGCAAACTAAGTTTAAAACAATTACTTTTAAGTGTCTTAGTAGTTAGGGGAGTTATCTTAAGAAATTCTTTTATAATATCTCAAGATCAATCCTTTATATTCCTATATATATATATATATATATTCTGAGCTATTGGGCTGGGCAATGAGTTGGGCCAATAGACTAAACTAGCAGATCAGGTGCCTATGGGCATAAAAACTAGCCCACTACCTTACCTACTAGGCTAATGCGCTACCCATGGGTCTCAATAACAACGGGCCGGACAGCCTATAGCCCAGTAGGCCTCGAGCTATTGGGTTAGACCGTGAACCATGGACTATTTGGTGACCCTTACAATAGAAGCATCCAGGGATTAAAAATAAATAAATAATTAAGGTCGATTAAAAAAAAATGTTTCTTTTGAATTTCAAATTGATTTCTAACTATATATTATTAAAAATAATTTCGTGCCAGAAAGTGATCTACTTTTTTGGCAAAGGAAAGTTGAATGACAATGTAGCCAATTCTTTAACGTTTAAACCTGAGGATGTATAACTCTTAAATTGAAATTACAGTGTTCTGTTTGAGGAAAAAAATTTTAAGGGTCCTTTACTTAAGAAATCTATGTGCCTACCTTTTTGAGCACATAATGGCTATCATATTCCATGTTAAAATGTTACTAATTAATTTATATACATTTCACTAATAATATCTTTTTCTTTTATAAAAGAAGAAAACTATATGCAATTTTGACCCTTTTTTTTTTTTAACTTGCACATACTTAGTTTTTAAAAATTGTATTCTTAATTTTCACAGCCATACCAAGCCAAGCTTTAAAAAAAAAAAAAAAAAAAAAAAAAAACTAAAAAAGCTTGATTTGAAAAACTAATCAAGCTTTAAACTTGAATTAAAGCTTGGTTCATTTAGTTAACGAATGAGTTCTATTACAATCCAAGTGTTCTACATGACTTAAGTGCAACCTTAACTATGTCTATATAAGCTCTTAAGACACCCTCCCTTAGACATCCTCCCCTTGCAAGCTGCCTTTTAAGGATGAGTTCTATCTATGAGTTTATATTATTTGGTATTAGAGTCAACTATCACGTCAAGTAATTAGTGTAGTTCGATGAGTATAAGATCAAATGAGTTGTGGCTTTGTGGTCGGATCTTGAAGGGGATGATCTAGAGATTAAATTAAAATGTCTTTCTAAATCATTGAATAACTGATAGGCGAGTGGAGCCGCCAATAAAGAGAAATGACTACTATCAAGTTAGTGTTGATAGAGTCAGCCATCGTGAATGTTGCCTATAGAGCATGGTGGTATGTTACAATCCAAATGTCCCATATGACTTAAGTGCAAGCTTAACCATGTATATATAAGCTCTTAGGCACCCTTCCCTTGCAAGCCAATTTTCAAGTGTGAATTCTACCTATGAGTTTGTATTAAGTTCACATGGTCATCTTCACAAGGTAAACTCTAATGGAGTATGAACATCTTAATTTGTTGTATAGCCTTGCATTTTTGTGTAATAGTGCATATAATTTTTTTTTTTTTTTTGTGGTAAATTACAAAGTTAGTCCTTATCCTTTATACTATATGTTAATTTAGTCTATAATCTTTCAATTATGTTAATTTGGTCTCTAATCTTTTCAGTGTTGTGTCAATTTGGTATCTATCATTATTCCTTGGATGGAAAATTTTGATGTGTCAAACATAATAATAAAAAATTATTTTTCATACCACATCAATTACCAAATGTACCGCCTTAAAAAAAAAAAAAACTCAAACTTTTTTGGTCACACACGAGATCAAGTTTGGGAAAAAGTCTAAAATCTCTCACTCTCTCTCTCTCTAAATGTGGCTGTGATTTTTTTTTTTAAATTTGACGTGACAATATAGTTAGTAATTGATGTGTCATGAAAAATAATTTTTATCATTCCTTTTGACACAACAAATTTTTTCATCCAAGAGATAACGATAAGGACCAAATTGACACGTCACTGAAAATCTTAGAAACTAAATTGACACAATTGAAAGAGACCAAATTAACATATAATGTAAAGAATAGAGACTAACTTTATAATTTACCTTTTTTTTTCATGTACTAATTGTGACCACAATATTTTGTGTCCAAAAATAAATAATGGAGAACTTACATAGGAACCATTAAAAGATGATGTTGCTTGAGGATGAATATTATTTAACAACAGCTTGGATGTAAGGAGGTCCTCTTTTGTTGTCCTGCGAATTGGAACAGTTCCTGATGGACAAGCACCTTTTGCTAAGCCAATCATTGAAGGTCTAGCCTTAGAGAGATCTCCAGTCTTTGGTTTTTCTCGTAAAAAATTAGGTATTCTCTGAGGAAATGAAAATTTAAGACAAATAAAATAACATATAATTTTCAAATAATAACCTTCCAGCTAAAGTTTGTGAATCCTTTGATAAAATGATGAGAGATTTGGGGGTCAACTGAGGAGAAAAGAAGAATGCATATGGTTAAATGGAGTACTGTTACTCTTCCGAAAGAGTTGGGTGGCTTGGGGATCTTTTCAATGAAGCATAGGAATGAAGCCATATTAGCCAAACTTTGTTGGAGGTTGGCTCATGAGGAGGGGAAGCCTTGGGTGAATATGTTGGCAGCCAAATATCTCTGCTCCAGTAGAATTTCTGAGGAAGGAAGTAAATTGCCATGTTCATGAATTTGGGCTACTTGCAAAAAGGGAGGCCCTATATATGTGAAGAGATTGAGATGGATGGTGAATAATGGTGAGTCTGTTAATTTATGGAAGGATTTCTGGCTTCCTTGTGGGAGGTTAAGAGAGCTGGTGGAGGGCCCCTTAAACCGGGGAGAGGATGAGTTAACAGTGCGACAATGCTTTGATGAAAATCTTGTATGGATGGATTCATGCTTATCTTTTGAGCTTCCAGGTAATGTCCTTAACACCATTCGGGCTACACCTTTCTCTTGTGATTCTCACACTAGGGATAGTATTATGTGGGCCCATTCTAAGAATGGATCACTTTCTATTCAAGCAGCCTATCTTATTGCAAAGGGTTTAAATCCCCTGAACCCGGTTTCTATGTCTTACAAGTGGGTGTGGAGAACTGCTACTCTTCCAAAGATTCAATTTTTTATTCGGTTATGTCTCCATGACAGTCTTCCCACGGCCTATGTGCTGGGTTCAAGAGGTTTAAACCTTGATAAAATGTGTAGAATGTGTAATAAAGGCAATGAAACCATAGACCACTTGCTTAGAGATTGTGAGGTTGCCCATTTATTTTTGAGGCAAGTTCAAGTTCCCCATTGTTATAGAAACTCTTTTAAACTCCCTTTAAAGGAATGGCTGGAATATAATTGTAAAGATGAAATGAGTACAACTGTCAAAGGGGTGCCTTGGAAAGTACTATTTCCGATGGGGTTGTGGCATTTGTGGTTACATAGGAATGATTTTTTGTTTAAATCGGGTACTACTAACCCGCAAGTTTGGAGAAGATGTATTCAAAGTAGTGCTGAGTTCTTCTCAATTGGCTTTGTGAACAAGGCCAAGCAATTGAAAGCTATGATTCCAGTGGGGTGGGAGAAGCCACCAAGAGGTTGGGTGAAGATCAATACAGATGGTTCAGTGATGAAGAATCCGGATAGAGTAGGGGGAGGAGGTTTACTACGTGACCATGAAGGGAATTGACTGAAGGGTTTTGTGAGGGGGTTCGGCTTTACTAACAGTGCCTTGGCTGAACTTTGGGCTTTGAGGGATGGGTTGATTCTTGCTAATGAGATGGGGATTCAGCAGCTAATTATTGAACTTGATGCTTTGAGTGTTGTGATGCTGATGAATAATTGTACTGAAAATTTATTAATGGAACCACTCTTAACTGATTGTAGGAACCTGTTGCAGGAGTTTCCAGGCAAGCTTGTGACCCATGTATTTCGGGAAGCAAACCAATGCGCTGATGCTTTAGCTAAAATGGGCGCGCAATCTTTGTATAGTTTTCATGTTTTTTGTAATCTGCCGCCTGTGGTGGAATGTTTGTTGGCTGCTAATAAAGCCAACACGCTTTGTAATAGACTGGTTATCTCCTAGCTTTTATTTTATATCATGGTTGACCGAAAAAAAAAAAATATATATATATATATATATAGATATAAACTATAAAACCAAAGTGTCTGAGTTTACGTTGACCTCATGAAAGTTTGCCGTGTAAGTTTTAAAACTTCCAAGATTTTCCCCTTCTTATGGACCATACAATAAGGGTAATCTCTTTAAGCTTTTTCTATGTTGTTCTATCTTTTAGGTTTTGAGTAGTTAAAAGAGATACAACTTGATTATTTACTATTTAATGGTGCTTGCCTCATTTTAACAAATTTTGCAACCACCGATGGTTTGTCTTTATGTTGTAAATAATTCATCACTTCCTCCTCCTTCGTTTGGGAGGTTTACTTCAAAATGCATCCTTTGTTTTTTCTTAATGAAAATTTCATTTAGTTATAAAAAGAAAAAAAGAAAAAAAAAAAGAGAACATTCTTGTCAAGGCCATTGCAAACAAATTTTAAATGAACATGTTTACAATTCAATATTCTCAAATTAGCATAGGCGAATGTAAATATTTGGGTAAAGTTCAAAATAAATCTCTGAAGTTTATGGGTATTTAGATTTTATACTTTAACGTTTTAGAATTTGAATTTCACACCCTAATGTTATATACTCTTTTTTTTTTTTTAATTTTATTTTATTGTTAGCCCCTTTATCAAGTTTTTGTTGACGTGTCCGTTAAGTGACACATCAACTTGCCACTTATACTAATTAAACCAAGTAAATCATGACACATGCTATTAAGTATTCCATGTCATTAACTAAATTTAGAAAAATTAAATTAAAATAAATCTTTAAAATATATTAAATTAAATTTTTTTACATTTTTGACATTTTATGAAAGAGAAATGCTATGTTCATAACATTTTCACAACACTTTAACAATAAATCCTAAGTGACAAGTTGTTACGAGTTGTTATTGAGGATACAAAAAAGTAAATTTAGTGAAATGTTCAAATTGAAACTAATAACAACTAACTCCTTATGATTTGCTGTGAAAATGTTGTAGGTTTATGTAATGAATAATTTTTATTTTTTATTTTTAGAAACAATGAAAACGAACAAATTGAGTGTTGTCCCCATAAATTAAAGTTTTTCTCTGGAAACAAACACCAGTTCAACAAAAACCTCAAATTGAGCCTTTTCACAGCTCTCTTTCATCAGACTTGGTCTCCCTCTCCCTTTAAATCAATGCCTAAGGAAGGATATATCCATGAAGTATAGGTTGTTAAATTCGCAAATAGGAGCAAGTGGTGATGGTTGGGACTTGAGTGTTTGGATTTCAACATGGGTTTGGTGATTTCCATGGAGATGTAAGGTGTTGTACGGTCTGATCTGTATGTGGTTGAGGGTAAGAAATGGGTCCTGATTAGTTCAAAGTTTTGGTGCTGGGTTTGATTTAAATTTGTTTTTTTCAACACAACTCAAGCATTTCATTAAACAAAAACACAACATTTACATCAAGGCTACAGATACAAACTTCAGTAAATCTGGGTTTGATTCTCCAATTCTAATTGGTTTTCAATTCATAGCACTAGCTGGAATGATACACCCCCGAACAATCTTGCATAGCGATCTATTGCATACAATGGGATTAATTTTTCATATGAGTTTTTTTTATTTTGAATATTTGTTTAAAATTATCGTAGAGGGAAATTTTTTTATTTTATTTTATTCGTTAATGTAATTTGTATATTATATTATATTTATTTTAATTTTTAATGCTTTTAAAGTTATCTAATAGTGTGTAGTTGTTAAATCTAGATAGCATTTTTTTTTTTTATGGGACTAGATAGCATGTTTTGATTGGAGCAACTGTCACATGTGGCATGCTCATGTGTCATTTAATGGACACATCAACAAAAAAATTGACAGAAGGGGTAACAATCAAAACAAAATATGATGTTAGGGTGTAAAATTCAAATTCTGAAACTTTAGGGTGTAAAATCTAAATACACCAAATTTTTTATTCTGTATTTTGCACTTTACCCTAAATATTTTTTGTCAAACTTCTGGGTGCATTATACAGTTAGCGACTAATAATAATAAGGGTCTGTTTGGGATCCATTTATTTTATTGAAACTGAAAACTTTTTGCTAGAAGTACTATAGATAAAGGTAAAAGTTAGTTGAAATAATACAGTGGAGCCTATAAATAGTAGCAAAAATAAGCTAAATAGTGAAATAATTTTCATTTTTCATCCTAACCCAAACGCACACTAAATTTTAGTTGAAATACTATAGTGGGACCCATGAATAGTAGTAAAAATAAGCTGAATAGTAAAATAAGTTAAAAAAATAAGTTGGCCAAACAAATACTATTATTATTATTTTTTTTTTTATGAATTATTATTATTATTATTATTATTATTACTAGTACATACAATTACATAAAAAAAAATACTACATTGAAATAAAGTGATTATTATTTCCAATCACAATTTTTATTATTACTCTATTTTTATTATTACTTTTTTATGAATTATTATTATTATTGTTGTTGTTGTTGTTATTATTATTATTACTAGGACATACAATTACATAAACAACAAAATTTTTTTTTACCATATTGAAATAAAGTGATTAGTATTTCCAATCACAATTTTTAAGGAATACAAATATTGGAAATAGGCTAGGTTTTGTCACAAGGATAAAGTACCTGAATCTTATGATCTTTCAATAAAGGATGGTCAAAGCTCGGTTGCTTGTTGATATCAATACAATCAACAATATGCCCAAACTCCGTCTACAAAATCAAAGATCAACAAATTTTCTTACAAGAAGTTCTATCCAAACTGGTGAGTATAAATTATCGACAATGGTACAACCAGCTTCAGAGCCTTCAGTTTATGCTGACGGGCATAATTATAGGGAAAGCTGAAGGCCCCAAAAGGTGGCGACCCTTCATGGCTGAAGGGTATGAAGTAGGCTGATGGTTCTAACAAAACCATGACTTGGTCACCACGCATAAGCTATAAAAAGATGACCTGTATTCCACGTTCAGTGTTAGAGTCCTATAAGGAAAGGATTCCGCGATCTACGCTCATAAGTATTCCTATAAGGAAAAGACTTCTACTCCAAGGTAGAGAGGTCAACTCTATGTTACTATGAAAGCCTCAATATCCTCACAAATCAAGGTATGCATAATTAACCCCTCTCTAGCACTCTAGAGTTAAAACAAGTTCTAACTTGACCTTCGGAGACTATTCGGCCGGCACCACATAGGTGCTCTCGGTTAGGTCTTCTCCTTTTTGTTGTGCAGGTGTCATCTTGAGGGTACAAGCATTGCGCAACTCACCGGTGATATTTTCGGCATTATCAGTTGGCGCCGTCTGTGGGAACGCGATTTTTGACTTGTAAGACATATTATCGCTTCTCGGACAAAGAGTTGCATGGTACTTACTCGCTCGATGGCGACCACCAACAACATTCACGGAGACGAACCACGTCCAACTGCACTCGAGAGACAGGTGCAGACTCTCATTGCTGCCGTGGAACGCCTTACTAAGCAAAACAACGATCTAGAGGAACAGTTACGTAAGAAAAATGCAGGTCACGGTACTTAAAAGCATGACCAAGAAGGCACCAGTGCCAATAGAAGAGAACGAGAAGGGCCGGAGGGCAGTAATGCTTCAAGTAGACTAGAGCGCCAAAATTTTAGCATGCCATCCCTCACGGAAGCAATTCAACCACACATTACCATGGAGATACAGGCAATAAAGGAACAAATGGAGGTCATGATGAACGCCCTCAAAGGACGGGTATCCAGCGACCTTGATGATCTGGTAAATTGCACCGACTCGTCGTTCACTGCAACTGTCAACTCCTTCCCCCTACCACATAAATTTCGCATGCCGCATATAGACAGTTATGACGGAGTGAAGGACCCTCTAGATCACCTAGAAACCTTCAAGACCTTGATGCACCTTCAAGGGGTAGCAGACGAAATCATGTGTAGGGTCTTCCCTACAACACTGAAGGGTCCCGCAAGGGTATGGTTCAGCCGACTAACGCCGAACTCCATCAGCACTTTCAAGGGAGCTAAGCGCTCAGTTCACTACACACTTTATTGGGGGACACAGGTATAAGAAGTCCACGGCATACTTGATGAGTATCAAGCAACGAGAAGATGAGACGCTGAGATCCTACATAACACGCTTCAATAAGGAAGCACTATCGATCGACAAAGATAACGACAAAATACTTGTAGCAGCCTTCACAAATGGGTTGCGAAAGGATAAATTTTTGTTTTCACTATACAAAAACGACCCCAAGACAATGTCGGAAGTACTCTACAGGGCCACCAAGTACATGAATGTTGAAGACGCGTTGCAGGCTTGAGAGGAAAAACCAAGAAAAAGGGAAAGGTAGGAAGATGCACGACAAGACCAAGGGCGGAAGAGGCCGAGGACAGGAGATCGAAGAGATGAAAGGCGTTCTAAACCCCTTGGGGGAAGGTTCATGAGCTTCACCCCGCTAACCACCCCGATAGATCAAATCCTAATGCAAATCAAGGACGAAGGGGCTCTGACCTTTCCTGGAAAGCTGAAGGGAGATCCTAGCAAGCGTTCAAGAGACAGATATTGCCGCTTCCACCGAGATCACGGTTATGACACAGCCGATTGTTACGACTTAAAGCAGCAAATTGAGACCTTCATAAGATAAGGGAAATTACAGAAGTTTGTAAGTAAGGAAAGAACAGATCCACCACCTCAAGAACACCCCCCCCCCCGATGGGATAATGACCGTCCTAGACCTCCTGTCGGCAACATAAGAATGATTGTAGGAGGAACGGTGACCGGGTCATCTAGAAAGGCTCGGAAGACGTACCTCAGGATGGTCTAGAACGTCCAGCTGACGAGTCCAGCACAAAAAATAGCACGAAGGGAAAGCCTTATTATCGGATTCTCAGAAGAAGATGCGCAACGTCTTCACCATCCGCACGATGATGCGCTTGTTGTCAGCCTACAAGTTGGGGACTACAACCTGCACCGAGTGTTAGTCGACAATGGCAGCTCGGCAGACATCCTGTACTACCCGGCATGCCAGCAGATGAAAATCTGCAGAGAACAACTGATTCCTACGAATGCCCCACTTGTCGATTTTGGAGGAACAAAGGTGTTTCCCCTGAGCGCAATCACGTTGTCTGTAACGGCAGGCGATTATCCTCAACAAATCATGAAGGACGTGACGTTCCTCGTGGTCGACTGTTCATCCGCCTACAATGCTATCCTAGGGCGACCCACCCTCAATTCATAGAAGACGGCAACCTCGACTTATCATTTAATGATCAAATTCCCAACGGAATACGGAATAGGAGAACTACACGAAAATCAGGTGGCCGCACGCGAATGCTACATGGCTATGATGGAAATAGATGATCACCTCCAAACCATGAGCATAGAAGAACATCGAAGTACGACGGAGCCCGTCAAGAAGCTTGAAGAAATACCCCTTAACGACTCCAAACCTGACCAAACAACAAGGATTGGGACCCTTGCAACTCCCATGATCCGACAAGCACTTACAGCCTTCTTCAAAGAGAATTGGGACGTATTCGCCTAGAGTCACGAGGACATGCCAAGAATAGACCCTTCAGTCATGGTGCATAAGCTGAATGTATCACCATCATTTCCACCCGTCCGGCAGAAAAAGTGGGTGTTTGCCCCAGAACGGGATCAAGCCATAGTTGAAGAAGTCTGCAAGCTACAAGAGGCAAACTTTATTAGGGAAGTCTACTACTCCGACTGGCTAACAAACGTAGTGATGGTCAGGAAAGCTTTCGAGAAGTGGAGGATGTGCGTAGACTTCACTGATCTAAACAAGGCATGCCCTAAAGACAGCTATCCCCTCCCGAAGGTCGACACTCTAGTAGACTCTACAGCTCAACACCAGCTGTTAAGCTTCATGGACACTTTCTCCGATTACAACCAAATCAAGATGCACAACGCCGATCAAGAGAAAACTTCCTTCGTAACCAGCCAAGGTCTCTTCTGTTACAAAGTAATGCCATTTGGTTGAAGAATGCGGGCGCAACATATCAAAGGCTTATGAACAAAATGTTCACACAGCGGATCGGGAGAAACATCCAAGTCTATGTAGATGATATGCTGGTAAAAAGTCGAAAAAAGGAAGATCACTTAGAAGACTTCAGGGAAACATTCAACACTCTTCGCTCGTATAACATGAAGCTTAATCTAGAAAAGTGCGCCTTTGGGGTGACGGTAGGAAAATTCCTAGGATTCATGGTTTCCCAAAGGGGCATCGAGGCCAATCCGGACAAGATCCGGGCTATAATGGAGATGGCACCACCGAAAAATGTGAAGGAAGTACAAAGCCTCAATGGCAAGATAGCAGTGCTAAACAGGTTCGTCTCCAGGGCAACGAACAAGTGCTTTCCCTTCTTTCACACACTAAAGAGATCTTTCGAGTGGACTACCGAGTGCCAACAAGCGTTCGAGGAATTGAAAACTTACTTCTCTTCCCCACCACTTCTGAGTCCCTCGCAACCAGGTGAAGAACTTTTTCTCTATCTTGCTGTCTCCCTAGCTGCCGTCAGCGCCGCCTTGATTAGAGAAGAAGAGAAAGTGCAGAAACCTGTGTACTACACTAGCAGGGCACTACGCGGAGCCGAAGAAAGATATCCACCCATGGAAAAGCTTGCCTTTGCGTTAGTTACGACAGCACGCAAACTAAAGCCATACTTTCAAGCCCACACGATTATCGTCCTAACTGACAAGCATTTGCGACGGGCGTTAAACAAAAGTAAATTAATTTTCAAATGGAAGCCCCAAAGACAAAGGGGGCACTTAAAAGCATTGTTCAAAACAAAATACAACGATTACAAAAAGAAAAACTACGGCTGGGAAGGAGGAGCATCACTTGAAGCCTTTTTTACTTCTCGGGTACAGAAGGGTCTTCCACGACAAGGATCTCCACTGAAGGGTTAACGGGAGGATTCGCAGCAGGCAGGGCCAAAACAACTCCACTATCTCCATGTGGAGGAGAATCCTCTGTGTCGTCACCACCAACAGTAACGATGTCAGTAGCAGGCGTCATTGGCGGGGCGTCATCCAGGGTGATCCCAGATAGGTCCAGCTCAGGGAAAGCTGACGCTACTTGTCTAAGGCAGTCATCGAATCTCGTGCCATAGTATCCACCACAGGAATCAATAAAAGAGTCTAACACCTTGAATTTCTCGACCGCATTAGCCCCTACTGTCTCCACCTAATCACGAAGAGTCGTCAGCTCTTTCTCTAACTCACCCTTTTGACGACCCGTCTCTCCCAGCTTCTCCCTTACTTCTTTCAACTCGACGTTAAGAACATGCATTGCCTCCTTATATTGAGCATGCTGATCTTGCATATTTGCATTATATTTGTTGACGCGAGTGACGACACCCTCCTTGGCCACGCACTGGTCCTGAAGCGCCTTTACGCGAACCAAGGCCTAGAAAAGAATGCAACTGTCAGTCATTAAACAAGAAAAAGATGAGGGAAGAGCCAGTTAAGAGAGACGGCTTACCCGTGTGAGATCAAACAAAGCTGACGTCCCCAGCTCCTCCGTCCTCAACAGAGCACAAGGATCTATGTCCGTCGATTTTATAAACGATTCTATTGCTTCAATAGCAAAGCCCTTGTGCGTCAACAGGCAACGGGGCCCCTTCAGGACGGGACCGGAAGAAGTCATCACGCCCTTCCCTGCCCCGTGACCTGACTTGGGGGTTGACTTCTCTGGGAGCTCATTCCCAGGAGTGACGGCTGCCTTTTTAAGGGGACGGTTGACATCCCCGTCGGGTTTCCTTTTTAAAGAACCCTTAGTGACGGTCTGGGGGGCAGACGTAGACGTCATCTCCCCCTTTGCCTTCTTTTCCTCCTTCTGACGGGCAGCGGCAGCCCTAATCCGTTACGTAGCTGGGTCCATCTCTGCAAAAGAAACACATAAGAGGAACTAACGACCAAAAATGCTGAAAATAATGGGACCATAAGATCGAACCACTCACGGTGACGGGAAAATTCTTCTAACTTGTGAGCTTCAAGCGTCGGTTCAGGACCCCCGCAGTACGCATGAAGAGTGTCGAGAGTAATTAAATCTCGACACGATCGCTCTTCTATAGGAATCTCTAAAACTCGATGGATGAAATCTTCCTGCTCGTCAGTTACTAGGGGGCGAGTGAGGGCTGAAAAAGAAAAGCAAGTTGACAACGTTAAAACCATTCAAAAATAGATTATTATATGTAAAAATTGACGGGGACAAAAGCTGACGGCTAAAACCTGACTCCCTGACAAACGCCCAAGTATTATCAAAATAACCGTGAGGTATCGTCTCCCATTCTTCTTGACGGCACACCCAGTCCGTCCCTTTAACAAAAAAGAACCTACTCTTCCAGGCTCTATTAAAATCTAGCATCTCAGACACCAACCTCAAATCCTTCTCCCTAACGGCAAAGTGATACATCCCCTTGGAAGAAGAAAGGTGCCGGGGTCTGTAGCAATAAAAAAATTCGTCCAAGGAAAGCTGACGGTGCCCTCCACTTAGACGACCCCACAATATCTCAGCACCAATAAAGATTCTCCACGAATTTGGAGCAATCTGACTAACGGACAGACCAAGGAAATCAGCCAGCTGACGGTGTAAAGCCGTCATGGGCAGTCTGAGCACCGCAGCAAACATGGCATCGTACATGCCAACGTCCGCAGTTCTTCCTGTATAACATTTTTTAGTATCCCTAGGTAGACGGATGGGAATATAGTCGGGGATTTGGAAACGGATGCGTAACTCTTTAAAAATTTTGAGAGTCATTTTTGGAAGGAACTTATTCACAGCCCACTCCTTCGGAAGGATGAAGGGACGGTTACCTCCAGGACTTCCAAAAGTCCCTTCACAAGACCCCTCGCCACCTTCATCCCCGTCACTACTTCTCTCTCCTTCTACCCCAACTTCACTCTCCTCACCTACTACCTCCTCTTGACTTTTGTCTCCATGATTTTCTACCTCCTTATTAGGAGTTTGGGCTGACGTCTCCCTCTCTGACGACCAGGACAAGCTCCCGGACTCACTACCTGAACCGAATACCTCGTCGTAGCCCGCTTCATCTCGGACCGATGACCGGTCACTCGACGCGTCACTTGACATCTGACTACCTACAAGTGACGGGTGTAATCTAAGCACCTAGGATGATGACCTCGCATTAAAGAAATCAATCGAAAATAAAACATGCACAAAGAAAGAAAGGGAACTTACAAGTTTCTCAAAAAGGTGACGGTTGAAGAGGTGACGAAAGAAACGTAAGCAACAGTAATGAAGGATTGACGGAAGATAAGCGATGGATTGACTCTACAGGAATCAGTAAAAGTGAAATAAGAAAAATGAGGAGAGGTGGACCATATATATAAAAGGGAAAATGCACGGAAGACGAAGCGATGCCCTCGTCCAGAAGCAGAGCCAACCGGAATACGCCACGTGTCCAAACATTTAATACTGGCTGCGTCGCGTGAGTTATTTTCTCTCTCCTGGCCAAAGCACAAGGTAACAACAAAAAAATATAAACTCCACCTACCCGTCAATCTAAACTGACGGGAATGTGGAGTAGGGGGCAATTGGTGAGTATAAATTATTGACAAGGGTACAACCAGCCTCGGAGCCTTCAGTTTATGCTCACGAGCATAATTATAGGGAAAGCTGAAGGCCCCAAAAGGTGACGACCCTTCATGGCTGAAGGGCATGAAGTAGGCTGACGGTTGAAAGGCTGACGGTTCTAACAAAACCATGACTTGGTCACCACGCATAAGCTGTAAAAAGATGACTTGTATTCCACGTTCAGTGTTAGAGTCCTATAAGGAAAGGATTCCACGATCTACGCTTATAAGGATTCCTATAAGGAAAAGACTTCTACTCCAAGGGAGAGAGGTTAACTCTGTGCTACTATAAAAGCCCCAATACCCTCACAAATCAAGGTACGCATAATTAACCTCTCTCTAGCACTCTAGAGTTGAAACAAGTTCTAACTTGACCTTCGGAGGGTATTCGGCCGGCACCACATCGGTGCTCTCGGTTAGGTCTTCTTCTTTTTGTTGTGCAGGTGTCATCTTGAGGGTACAAGCATTGCGCAACTCACTAGTGATATTTTCAGCATCATCACAAACTAACAAAAGAAAAAGAAAATAAACTTCTAGTTATTGAAAGGTTCAATAAATTATTAATTTATTTAAAGTCTATCGCATTGTAACTAATTAACTATCGAATATAAGATTAAAAAAAAAAAAAAAAATTAAAAGCATCTCACCTCACACAAGAACCACTTAAAAAACAAATTGTAGATTATAGAGAATTATATGTGAGGTGATATGCTAACTTTGGATTTTTATGAAATTATTGTAATTTATTTTGGGACAGATATAATAAAATTTCGTAATTATTCTTTATATTATTAAACTAAGACGTCAATTGATTTTTTAATATAGCAAGGGTTTAAACCCTCAAACTCTTTATTTAACAATAATAAATTTTATCAGTTGAGCTAACTAAAATGTACTATTGTAAGTTTTTGTTGTGTCTATAACTTTATTAATTACTCCAATACTTGATTCTCAAAAAAAAAAGAAAAAAAAAAAATTACTTTAGTGCCTGAATACTCTTAACAGGAAGTTTGTTGATGCTCTAGAGTTGCCTTTCCAAGGCTAAATCCTCCAGATCAGATAAAATTCGTGTTCCACTCACTCTATAACTGCTAGCCAAAAACAAGCACAAAGTCACAAGACTCACAACTAGGATGATTTTTTCAAAATCCATTATCACACTAATTCGAAATAAATATGCATGAATATTACCATGGACTTGAATGTTATTTATAAAGAAGTGCTGGTTAGATAGAGATACGCACATCAAAAAATTTGGAACCATCGCCTAATGGAAAGTCAACCAAGCATTAACATTAGCTAACCCAAAAGGAAAAATTAAAATTAAAATTTTAAAATAAAAGAAACATTGAGGAAAGGGAATTGGGCCTGCTCGGGCCACGGCCCCATGGGTTTCCAATTTTGCCCCCTCTTCTCTTTCATTTAATTAAAGACATGTTTAGTATTCTGTAATAATTTCTGTAATGAAATAATTATTAATGTATAATAATGATTTATTTATTTAGTTACATCTTTATTACATGGATCACATAGTTATTACATAGAAATAACTATTCTTTAAATTGAGAAATGACTATTCATTTTTAAATGGTTATAACAGCTATTCCATAGTGCATGTAATAGGCTTTAAAATTAATTAATATATATCCAAAAATATAAATTTTCCTTATATATAAATTTTTACATGCTTTCCATATGTAACAACGAAATTATCCTAGAATGTCATAAATGGAATATAGGTATAATCTATCCGAGGATGACATATATGGAATGACATGTATAATCTATCTTGTAATAATCTCTGCAATGGAATAATTATGCATGTGTAATAGCAATTTGGTCATTTGATTTTATCTTTATAACATAGATTAGTTATTACATAGAAATAATTATTCTTTAAATTGAGTAATGACTATTCTTTTTTAAAAAGAAATTCTTTATTCGCAACATTTTCATAATATTTTTACAACAAATCGTAAGTGGTACGTTGTTATGGGTGAGAAAAAAGGTAATTTAAGTTGTGAATTCAAATTACAATCAATAACAACTTACCAAATATAATTTGCTGTAAAAATGTTGTGAACTTAATACTTTTTTTATTTATTTTTTATTTTATATATATACAAGATAGAGATTCTACTCTAACATAATCTAAGTGTATGTGTGTGTGAAATTTACTCTTGGAAACTTGAATCCTGACTCTTACCGCCCACACCCTACAAGCATTTATACTTGTGAAGTGACTACTGCACCAAGGGTGCGTGGTGCTAATACTTCTCTTTTTTAAATGGTTGTAATAGTTATTCCTTAGTGCATCTAATAGGTTTTAAAATTAATTAATATATTTCCAAAAATTATAAATTTTCCTTATACATTATCTTTTACAAGTTTTCCATATATAAGAACCAAACTATACTAGAGTGATGTGTATGGAATGACATGTATAATCTATTCTGTAATAGTGTAATGGAATAGTTATTAATGTAATAGTAATTCAATCATTTGGTTGCATGATTATACATGGATTAATTATTACATAAAATAATTATTCTTTAAATTGAAGAATGACTATTCCTTTTTAAATGGTTGTAATAAATATTCCTTAGCACATGTAATAGATTTTAAAATTAATTAATATATTTTCAAAAATATAAATTTTCCTTATGCATCATCTTTTACAAGCATTTCATGGATTAGTTGTGAATGGAATAGTTATTCATGTGATAGCGATTTAGTTGTTTGGTTGCATCTTTATTATATGGATTAGTTATTAAATAGAAATAGATATTCTTTAAATTGAGGAATGACTATTCGTTTTAAAAATTGTTGTAATAGATATTCCTTAGTACATGTAATAGATTTTAAAATTAATCTCTTCTTCATGGATTAAAGTAGGTCAATGAATTTTAATTTGAAGTTTAATTCTATATATTAAAAAAAGAACTAACACTTGGAATGTTTGCTATTAAATTTCTGAATTAAAATGTTGTATGGTTTGTGTGGTGTTAATGCTTGTGAATATGAAATAGTCATCCTAAGTCTAAAAGACCAGATTTTTTGGGCAGGGTAAGTGTGTAACACCTTCCCACTTTGTAACTTTTTTTTTTTTTAAGAAACAAACACATATACAAAGGGAATCTTTGCATGATTTGCAAACATGAGAATCTTTAAACATTCCTAAAAATTCTAAAACATTACCCCGTACCAAACGCCACGTAAACTTGTTTGCTTTTAAATTTCCAAATTAACTTGTTGTATGGTTTGCGTCATGTTACTTCTCTATAAAGATGGGCTTTACTCATCCAAAAAGATAAAAGGATGGGCTTTTAGCACTCAAAATTAGTGGGTTTAAATGGGAAATTTTCTCCCAAAAAAAAAAAACAAAACAAAACAAAAGGTGACTTGGACTTAGTTTGTACGACCTTAGAACAAAGACAGGCTTTCTTCATTAATTGATGAATTTTCCAAAATCTGCTTTGAATATCAGAGCCAATTAGCATAAATGGCAACAGCTACACAAAATAAAAACCCAATTGGAGAGAGTACAATATGAGAGCAGAGTTGAAATAATAACCTTTAACAGTAAGTTACAATTAAGAATCATGGGCCAACTTGATATTAAGAATCCATTTGGTTGGAGGAGAGGAAAAGTGAGAAGATAGAAAAAAAATTAATTTATCCTCATGTGAAGGAATGGAAAAGTAGAGAGATTGAAAACTTTTTTGTTTAGTTGAAAAGAAAAGTGAGAGGATAGAAGAAGTGTGGGGCCAGCAAGTCTTACGGCCCAGCCCACTTCATTCCAGGGCCGAAGGCCCGAGCCGAGGAGGCACCCAAGATCCGAGGAGGAAAACGAGAGGCCCAGGAGCCCAGCAGGCCTTGCTGAGGACGACCCTGTCCTCGGGCGTCCGATACCTTCGGACAGTCAGCAACACACTTAAGGGAACCTTCCTGACTACTCCAAGAGTAAAGAGGAAGTACCACACGTCAGCAATGGAAACCTAGAGGAGGGACAAGCTCATGATAGACTGTCACCTCCGCATTTAATGCACTTGACTACCGCCCTGGCCGCATTAATGAGGAAAGGACTCCGCACCAGTGCCGCCTTGGTCGCCGCGACCCACGAAAGGAATGGGAAGGCGGCTGATAGGACAGGCCCCTGAGTAATGTCCTGATCGCTCAACAGATGTAGGGCTAGGATTAGTTGGGTGAAGGGTATATAATGTATAGAACCCCTCCTGAAAGAAGGGGGGAAGGGGGCGAGAGGGCCGAGCTCCTCGGACAAATGCCGAGGAGCAATTGTAGTAAAGGATCCAGGCACTTAGCCTTCAACGGCAATGAATCCACGACGAAGTTCTGTTTGCCTATAAGGGCCAATTTCTTCAACCCGCTCTCTACAAATTTATTGTTTTGGGGCCTACAGGATTACATCCCTTCTAAATTCAGAGAGTCCTTCCAAATTAAGTCCCTACAATTGGCGCCGTCTGTGGGGAGAATTTGTGTACTAACAGGCACAACGGACAGTCGGTCGACGGAAAGCTCTCAAGAATGCGTTTAAAAAAAAGAAAAACAAAACAAAAAAAAAAGGCCATTGCAGAAAAGTGAAGGATTCAAAAGAAAGAAGAAAAATATCGGTATTTTATTATGAAAAACAGTTACAACATACAAACAAAGGCTCAGACAGGCTTGTTTTAAAGCCAACTTTACAAACAAAGGCCCAGACAGGCCTGTTTTAAAGCAAACTAAAGGGAAGGGGGCTGAGGCCGGCCTGCTTCAAGGCTACCAACAACGCCCAAACCGGTGAGGTGGCGCTGGCGCGAAGAGAGGAGCAGATGCAAAGGCGCTGGACGGCTCTTCCTCATGTTGTTCCCTTGATTCTCTTCCAGCCTCACGGTGGTTGGCCGTTGGAGACGGCAACACTCGGGCACCAGAGATGACATATCCTTGCACGCCTCTACCGGCGCGGCAGCGCCCTAGGGAAGAGCGTTACGTACTACGGAGAACTCCCACTTGGTCGCTGTGCGGGGCAGCATCAGGATGACGCACGGGTTCGGCCGCATCGGAGGTCTGACACAAGCCATTACTACGGCGGCTCTCTGTCGAGGGAGGAGGATTTTAGGCCTATGCACCCTCACTCCCATCCTATGCTGTCCCATTTCCCCAAACTCTTATCACAACTTTTGGCGGGGTCATCGAGAGGGCTCTGAAGGTTGGGAGGACATGTTTCCTGGTGTGTTGGGGGGTTCATGAAGAGTGGGAGGTCACTTCTCCTACGTACCCTTAAATAGGCGGTGAAGATTGATAGGAACGGAACTACGCAGAATTCGAAAGGTGGATTATCAATGACATTAATCTTGACCAAGTTCCAAAGCACCTATCAGCCATTCGATGCGCATCATTCTAAGAAAACATTAATGGAAGCGCACCTCGTGTGTTGAAACGTCATGCGCGGAACGCGAACCGTCAAGGGGCGCCTCGTAAGTGACGACTACGGAAACTTGAGCTGAGAACAGCGTCACTGCCACGTGTAGGCTTAAGAGTCACAGACCAGCCTCGCCCGGGGCACTGAAGGGCCGGGGCTATCGTCGCGCCAAGGCTAGTGTGGCCAACGCTGAGGATAACCTCCCTCACCAAAGACTAAGTGTTAGACAGAATCAAGGCACTACATGGTCCTCGGACTTAGGCCTATGGGGAAACTAACTACTTCAGAAGGCTAAGTGTTAGACAGAACCAAGGCACTGCATGGTCCTCGGACTCAGGCCTATGGGGAAACTAATTACTTCAGAAGAGCAAGTGTTAGACAGAACTACGGCACTGCATGGTCCTCGGACTCAGGCCTATGGGGAAACTAACTACTTCAGAAGACCAAGTGTTAGACAGAACCAAGGTACTGCATGGTCCTCGAACTCAGGCCTATGGGGAAACTAACTACTTCAGAAGACCAAGTGTTAGATAGAACCAAGGCACTGCATGGTCCTCGGACTCAGGCCTATGGGGAAGCTAACTACTTCAGAAGACCAAGTATTAGACAGAACCAAGGCACTGCATGGTCCTCGGACTCAGGCCTATGGGGAAACTAACTGCTTTAGAGGATTCCAAGTGTTAGACAGAACCAAGGCACTGCATGATCCTCAGACTCAGGCTTGTGGGGAAACTAACCACTTCAGATGATCCTAAGTGTTAGACAGAACCAAGGCACTGCATGGTCCTAGGACTCAGGCCTATAGGGAAACTAACTGCTTCAGAGGATTCTAAGTGTTAGACAGAACCAAGGCACTGCATGGTCCTCGGACTCAGGCTTATGGGGAAACTAACTACTTCAGATAATCCCAAGCGTTAGACAGAACCAAGGCACTGCATGGTCCTTGGACTCACGCCTACGGGGAAACTAACTACTTCAGAAGATTCTAAGTGTTAGAATGTTGGGAAAGCAAGGGTCCTACCTGGTCCTAGAGACATAAAAGGCCTACCTATGCATACGCGCCTTCACATTATTACAATCGCTGCCGTGATTGGCCGAAGTACAATTGATGATAAAATCATGCAAAAAAAGGAAGAGAAAACGAATAACACGTAGATGTACAAACAGCCAGAACAATTGGAAAGAGAAATAAAAATCACATTGCATTAAATTCATAAAGGTTACATGATGAACGTCACATTACAATCCAAAAAAAAAAAAGGAAAAAAGAAAGATGCAAAGGACAAGAGAGACAAGGGCGCCGAGGGGCCTGCCCTTTCCGCTTATTTTCCTCCCTCAGTAGGGGGCTGGTCCATGGCAGCTTCAGGACCTTCTGAGTTTCGGCCAGAAGAGACGGCCTGCAAAGGCTCGGCAGGAACGGCTGCCTCCTCAGCAGAGGGAACCTCAGCTTTAGAGGACGACTTCGCAACCTCTTGGGGCGCCTCCTCAATGGGGCCCTCACCTGATTCAGCTACCCTGGGAGGGTCATTTCCTGGGACAAGCTCACCCGTGGGTTCAGCGATTGAGGCGTCCTCACCCGTGGTAGCACTGGCTTCCTCTGCAGCCTCTCCGGCCTCAGTGCCAGCTGGAATAGCCTCGCGGATGGCAGGAGGGTAGTACACACTCTCCTCCTTCCATAAGTCGAACGAGGCCTCAACCCCAGCCTGCCTGAGGGCCTCGCTCCAAACCTCAGCAGAGTAGCGCCTGCACAGCCCGGGGACTTGAGCCTTAAAGGCTGCTTCTGTCTCAGCCATCCCCGCAGCATAGGCCTTCTCCTGGGCTTCTTGCTTAGTGGCCAGGGCCTCCTCCTTGCCTTAGTCAACCTCAAACTTGGCCCTCACGGCCTTGTCCCTGGCCCACTCAGCCACCCTCTTGTCCTCCTCGGCAGCAGCCACCTTCTTTAGCAGATCAGCAAGCAGCTCCTTTGCAATCTTCAGCTGCTCCTCTGCCTTGCCCAGACGCTTTGACTGATCTTCGGCCTGCTTCTGGAAGCCAGCGAGGCCTGATAGGGCGTTGTCCCGAGCACTGGTCATCACCCTCAGCTCCTCCCGGGCCTTGGCAAGATCATCCTCGGAGTGTTTAAGGGTCCGAGTGGCCTCCAAGCGTTTCTCACGCTCCACGTCCATGGCTTTCCCCTGGTCACGGGCTGCGTCCTCCAGCCTGTAAGTGGCCTGAACGGCCTGCCAAACAAAACGAGTACACGATCAGCCGAGCTCAAAAAAGGGGAAGAAAAACTAAAACTAGAAAAAATCATAAGTGTTGAGGGACTTACCATTCCCAAATACCGCTTGAGGCAGAGGAAGACCTCTCTACTCCTCATAGTCCCCAGCTCCGCCATGTCAGCTGGTAGTAGCAGGCACCTCTCCAGCGCGTCGGCCACGTACGCGCCTTCGCCCTCCTTGAAATCCCTGAAGGAGGAGTCTTCCCTCAGGGGCCCCCCATGGAGCATTGGGGCAGGAAGCCAGGCCTGAGTTTCAGGCTGGGCGTCAACCTGTTTATCCTGGCCACGGGAGCCTATCTTCAACTGCTTGGACGGCCGCCGAGTATCGCCCTCCTCCCGGGGGGACCCAGACTTTTTCTCAATCGGCCTTTTGCCCTTATCCTTTTTCTGCTTTGGATTAGAGGGCCCGTGCCTAGAAGGCAGACTCGTCTGAGGCGGAGAAGGAGGAGGCCTTGACTGTGTGGGGGCCGACCTGCCCTAGGCAGAGTGAGTCTTGGGAGGAGGAGGAGGAAGCTTTGGTTTGGACTTCCCCGGTTGGCCTTCGATCAGATCCAACAGGCTGGATTGGGGCCTTTTCTTGTAACCCATCTCACGCCGAGGAGGGGGCTTAGACGTTAGGAAATCTACTTTTGTCAGAAGAGGGTCACCCAAGTCTCCTGGGGGGTCCTCGAACTGTTGAACTTGTTCAAACACGTCAAACTCGTCCTCGGCAGGGCCAAAATCTGCAACTTCCTCTTCCCTCTCTGGGCCTTCTTCGGCGGCCTCTGAGAATCTAGGGGAGGAGGAGGGACCCGCAGGTGCTACGCCTTCTGATGTGGAGGGCTCGTCGGGGAACTGGAACCCGTCCTCGGTCACGATTATTTTTCGAAGCCGAGGGTCCTTCGCTCTGATCACGTATTTCGGCGCCGCAAATGATTTTTGAGCCGGGTCATATCCCAAGATCTGGTGAACGGCTCTAACTTGATTGTCGGCCTCGTTCACGAAAACCTTCGCCCTCAACGCTTTCTGCAAGTCCTCCCGGTTGATCAGGCTGAAGTGGCGCGTGAAGGCGTGCGAATCTGCAAAAGAAAACACATTCACATTAGTAACTAAACGGTGCAAAAAAAAAATGGACGAAGTAAAAAATGAAACTGACTAAGGTCCTAGAACCATCCCCCCATTTTCCCACTACCCCACCTGAGGTCCCCTCCGTCGTTGGGCAGTGAAGGCCATCGTGCCACTCTCCAGACACGATGAGAAAATCCTTGTTCAGCCCCTTGCTGGACTCAGGGAGGCACTGGATAAGCCGGACCCTGTCATCCCTGGTCTTCAGGTAGTACGATTTGCCCTTCAGGCACTAGAGGTTGTAACACCAGTTTACGTCGTGGTGGGTCAACCTCAGCTCCATCTTCTCGTTCAGGGCATCCACACAACCCAGAATCTTGAAGACGTTGATGGCACACTGGGTGGGGGCTAGCCGAAAGTACGTCAAGTAGCCCCTCATCACCGGTCCCATGGGTATTCTCATGCCACCTTCAACGAAGGCAACGATGGGAATTACCACCTCACCCTCCTGCCTCCGAAGGTGCCACTCCCCCTCCTCACAATACCTCAAGCCCACGTTGCTAAGTATCTTATAATCGGCGATGAATTTCTCCATCGCCTCCTCAGTATAAACGTATTTCTTAAATCTACCCATCCCCAGATGACGCCTAAAAAAGCAAATGGAAGAGAGGAAAGAATAGAGAAGAAGAGAACTCGAAGAGAGATAGAGAAACTTACAGAAATGAGGAGAAGCTCCTCGGATGGGCTTTTTATGCTAGAGATGAAGGTGGAAAGTTGGCTGGGCTCAGGATGTATGCGCAAGAGCTCTTAGTTACGAGTAAACAGAGGAACCGACTTTTCGAGAGGGTATTTATACCCCAAATCAAAAAGCCGTGCGGGTTTTCCCGCCCATAAATGTTGAGCGAATCCCCACCGTTGGATTGCCATCCTCCCATTGAACGTGGGGAGCACAGAGCCACCTGGATTTAATGGAGGGCGCATTGCGCGCCTCGAGGCGCCATTAACACGTTTGGGGCAGTTGAAAAGACTCCAGTACTAACAGAGGGCCAAGCTCGATGGGACGCGTCGCAGGCCTGAGGACATCAAAATCCCCCTTTCCGCCCGAGGATGTGGATAGCAAGATTTTGAGGGGCTATTGTGGGGCTAGCAAGTCTTACGGCCCAGCCCACTTCGTTCTAGGGCCGAAGGCCCAAGCCGAGGAGGCACCCAAGATCCGAGGAGGAAAACGAGAGGCCCAGGAGCCCAGCAGGCCTCGCCGAGGACGACCCTGTCCTCGGGCGTCCGATACCTTCGGACAGTCAGCAACACACTTAAGGGAACTTTCCTGACTACTCCAAGAGTAAAGAGGAAGTACCACACGTCAGCAATGGAAACCTAGAGGAGGGACAAGCTCATGACAGACTGTCACATCCGCATTTAATGCACCTGACTACCGCCCTGGCCGCATTAATGAGGAAAGGACTCCGCACCAGTGCCGCCTTGGTCGCCGCGACCCACGAAGGGAATGAGAAGCGGCTAATAGGACAGGCCCCTGAGTAATGTCCTGATCGCTCAACAGATGTAGGACTAGGATTAGTTGGGTGAAGGGTATATAATGTATAGAACCCCTCCTGAAAGAAGGGGGGAAGGGGGCGAGAGGGCCGAGCTCCTCGGACAAATGCCGAGGAGCAATTGTAGTAAAGGATCCAGGCACTTAGCCTTCAACGGCAATGAATCCACGACGAAGTTCCGTTTGCCTGTAAGGGCCAATTTCTTCAACCCGCTCTCTACAAATTTATTATTTTGGGGCCTACAGGATTACATCCCTTCTAAATTCAGAGGGTCCTTTCAAATTAAGTCCCTATAAGAAGTATTTTATATAAATTTATTTTTAATTACTTATTAATTTAATTATATAAAATAAGTAATTTCTTTGTAATATAATATTATTATTTATCAATTAAAATTAATAAAATAACATTTTATAAAAATTAAAACATTAAACATATTTATTATTTCTTTATAAGACAATGGAAAAAAAGAAGAAGAGAATTTTGGGATTAATACTAAACAAGAACACCAGAAATCCACGTCAACCCCACCCCCAAAAAAAAGAAAAAAAAAAAAAGAAAAAGAAGAAAAAACAATTGTACATGAAAGAAGAGTAAAAGCCAAAAAAGAAACAATTAATCATGCCGAGTTTAAAAGAGAGAAACCCAGTTAACGAGGAAAAAAAAAAAACAAACAAACAAAAACAATAACAACGCAACGTATGGGCAATTTGGTCTAAACATTTTTGCACCATTTTTTCTCTTATTTTCTCTCTAATTAGGGGATATTGAGTTTTGGTGGACGCGAGAGAAGACAACCGGCTTTCCTCCTCCCAACCAAACACTACTCTCACCCATTTTCTCTCTTATTTTTCACTTTTTCTTTTCCCATCTTCCCTAAAATCATCCCAACTAGACATTTTTACACCATATAAGAGAAGACCTCATGACTTATTGGATCGGCGTGGCATTTTCATTTTTCCAGAGGAAATTTATTGGTTTTGATTTAGTTATAGATTAAATTGGCCCATGGTTTGTGGTTTGGTTGAACTAAAAAGAAAGAAAGTGGGTTTTTTCTAAACAAAGCATGGTTCTAGACTTTTTTTCCCCCAAAAAAGTAATGGGTGAAGGGGTTTTATTTTTTGTTCTAATGGCATTATGGGCTAGGATTTTTACTTGGCCACCTATGCCCAACTCACTATTATTCCCTTCGTGTTTAGTGTTTTAACTAGTCCATTTGTTTTAAAAATTTTGGGTCAAGTCCTACACTCCTACTTAAGTTGGGAACATTGGGTTTCTAAAAAATATACTCCTATGTTCTTTTCTCTTTGTTTTAATGTGCACTAGGTTTCACAAACTTTTCATTAAAACTAATTTTGAACCCGCACCTTGCGTGGAAGACATTTTGATAACAAAAAATGATTGAGAGCCATGTAACTTTCCTATCTCTGAGGAAAACTTGTTTTCGAACCCTCTACCCCGTGTTGTAAGCGTGAAATAAATAAAATAAAGAGAACAAAGGTTTTGAAAATCAAAGAGGATTACTTGAGCAATCTAAAATTTAAGATAAAGCAACAATATAAACTACGCTAGTAAAATTAATCCATAAGAGTCTTGAAATTTAAAAACACAATGAGTTTGACATTCAGTTTATTCAACATCATCCATATACAAAACGATAGCTCAATAACATTAGCTTAAGCTACAAAATGTATTTTCCACAATACGTTGTTCTAAGCTTGACCATCCTCATTATTGCACTTCTATCCTCGGTCAATGAAAAGAACTTCTACTTTCATAATTTCAAGCTCTGATTTAGTGCATTTTTCCAATATAATTAGCTTCATCAAATAGATAACGACTAATCTTTGCTATTCTCATAGCTCATATATATACTATCTGAAAGATGGCAATAAAGATTCCAGTGACCTATAAAAAGTAATTCAAGACTACAACAATAAACAAAGCTTAATTAGTACCAAAATTCAAGAAAAAAAAATGGGGTTGTTCTCTCAACAAAATTGGGATTAAGTTATGCTGAAATATCCTAATTCCATATTAATTCATGAAGAAGTGAAATCTCCTTAGGATATTATTATGATATTGAATGAGTTCGATAAAGCAAGTATAGCATAAATCAAGTTTCTACAATAAGACAACAATAATATATTCCTATCTTTCTGATTATTTCTTATGTGGATCTTTATCGGTTATGCTGTTTGACAGGCTTTTTTCAGTAGGCAATAACATTTTGGTACTCTTTTTTCATTAGGTAGTTCATTTGAATAAGATATACAAATTAAAATTTGGTATAAGTTATAAATTCTATTAGTTAAAATCAAGCTGTCCTCTAATGAAAAATTGCGGTCCTTGAAAAACAACTATTTACAACATACATGAAATCAATTGCTGAGATCAAATCCGTAGAATGAGAATAAAATAATAGGCCAGGTCCAATTAAGGTTTTTTACAAAATTTACTTGAATAGATAAAATACAGGGATTATCAATTTAACAAATTTACACTTTTCCTAAAATAAATGAATTGCATGCATTATCAATTTTAAACTTTATGTATCTTTGTAGCTGTGAGCGACCGCGACCTCGGCCTGTCAATTTTTTTTCAAACTGGGCCTAACCCGCGCAAACGGGTGGGATCGTGATGCTCAAAATGTCAAATTCAATGTAAAATGTACTCCCCCTACATCAAGGGTTTTACATGGAGTCGCTACTTATTTAATTTAAATGGAAAAATAAGAAAACCTTCTATATTAAAAAAAATGCTTCTGTTGTATTATCATATATGATAATTTACATCAATTTTGTAACAAAAATTTACAATGCTTTTTTGGTCTTAGATACAATCTAAGAAAGTAAATTACATTGCTTTATTTCCTAGTTACATTCTAAAAAATGTAAAATTGCATATACAAGAGCCTAATCTAGAACTCTTGATCTTGCTTCGGAGGCTAATTTATGAGATGGAAAGGATTAAGCACCCATCTCGTCCTGTAAAACCGGTCTCCTAGGTTAAGGTGGTCAATATTGTGTCATGTTAAACAAATACAAACAATATATCATATAAACATGTTAATTTGCAAGAATTGTAAATAAATATGTGTTGGGGAATTTAACATAAAGAGAAACAAAAAGTGAAATTTGTTAGATAACAACGTTATGAAAGTAATGGCATGTTCATCTAAGAAATTAATGTAAACAAGGAATTCCTGGCCTAGAAATATTCATCTAAGAATGTGAAGGAAAACAAAATCGTCATGTTATTTGTCATCAACATAATTGCAAAAGAAAATTTATTTTTAGGCCTACCAATCATCCAAGCAATCATGAGAAGAACAAAGAAAATCACCCAGACATGTTCATCCAAGTATTTAAGCAAAAACCATAATGTTAATTAGACCTGTTCATCTAAGCATTCAAAAAAGAGAGAAATAACTACCTAGACATGTTCATCTAAGCATGTTATGAAAAGAAAATAATAACTTAGAAGTGTTCATCTAAGCATGTGAAGGAAAACAAAGAATTGTCATGCTATGTGTCATCCACACAATTGCAAAGAGAAAAACAAAACATTAAAACATATTTGATCATCCAAGCAATTATGAAAAAAGTAAAGAAAAATCCCTTAGACATGTTCATCTAGAGAAAATCAAAACACTTAGACATGTTTTTTTAAGCATTTAAAAAAAGTAAAACAACTACCGAGACATGTTCATCTAAGCATTCAAGAGAAAGTTGCAAATTAGCCTAGAAGTGTTCATCTAAGCATGTAAAAGGAATATCAATGAGATAGATAGGCATGTTCATCCAAGCATATCATGAAAGAAACCAAAAGTGACTTGGAAGCATTTATTCAAGCATGTGTAGAAACTTTAAGAACATAATTAACTACTTACCAGCATAGAGCATAAATTAAAAAGGGAAG
This sequence comes from Quercus ilex subsp. ballota, assembly GCA_032727855.1. Classification (NCBI taxonomy): domain Eukaryota; kingdom Viridiplantae; phylum Streptophyta; class Magnoliopsida; order Fagales; family Fagaceae; genus Quercus; species Quercus ilex. The sequence continues at coordinate 25,069,991 of CM064911.1, read as the reverse complement.
TGATCACTTAAAGGGTTAGGGAGAAAGCAAGGAAGTACTAAACTACAACCAAAGTAAAAACAATGGTTGCACAACAGTTTTTCTTTTTTGCTTTCTCAATAGCTCTCCAGAGGGAATTTGGGATCAAAAAATGAAAGAGGTCTCCTCTATTTATAGAGGAAGGGATGGCTTAGCTTTAAAGCTAAGGCATTAGCTTTCTTTTGAAGCTAAGGGAGGAGATAAACTTGATTAGATAAGCTGGAATGGATTTGGTGTTGATCCCCATTCGAATTTTTAAAGGAAGTTGAAGATGATGTGAGCGTTTGGATTCAACTGAATCCGGCGTTTTCATTTCTGGGTTTTCAGATTTTTTTTTTTTTCTTTCTTTTCCCTTGCGCGTGAGCAGTAACATCACATGGATTTACTGTGTAGGGGACAAAAATCACTGTTCACGCACTATTCATCACTGTTCACACACTAAAAAATATTAAAAATGGGTCCCACAGTACTATTCACACATTTAAAATTATTTTGCTACAGTGTTTTCAGTTTTTAATTTCAGCAACAATAAGTTCAATCCAAACGGACCCGATACTGAACTTGTGTGATCTTCTGCACTTGTTGGCTCTAACTTTCTGCTCAAAATTCCAATTGATTCGGGTTGGTGTCTTTTGAAAGGAAATTCAATTCTCTACGATTTATCTAGAAATAAAGAAAATGAAATTTCAACGTTTCCCGACCAAAAATGTGATTCAAGTTGCTGCTGAGAATGATAACGTTTTTTTTTTAGCATTTTTTTTTTTTGAATTTTTTCATGGACCATATCTTTTTCTCTCTCCAAAAAAAAAAAAAAAAAACAGATAAGATGCCATAAAGGAAAACATTTTTTTTAAAAATTATTTCTTAAAAAAAATGAAGTAAATATAAGTCAAAACAATTAATCCATTAGAACAAATTGATGAGTCTCACTTGCATCTACATTGTCATCTATTGGTGCTATATTAAAACAAAATTTTAAAATATCAATATCATATTCTATGATAAATGAAATGTAAATTTACAAATAAAATAAAATTATAATACCTTCTTGAAGGGGTTCATTTAAATCAAAACAATTTTTTGCAATAAAGTAGTGACTCTCACTTGCAACTATATTCTCATCCAATAATGCTATAACACATGTATTAGAAATAAAAATTAACATCATATTAATTTTGGTGCTATATAAAAACAAGAGTTTAAAATTATTCTATGATAAATAAAATGTAAATCACAAACAAAATAAAATTATAATACCTTCTTAAAGTGGTTCATTTAAGTCAAAGCAATCTTTTGCAACTACATCCCCATCCATTAGTGCTACAATATACATGTATCAAAAATACAAATTAACAACATATTAGTTTTAACCTATTATTTAAAAATAACTATGAATAAAATAAAATACAATAGTAGTACATTGTTTAATTATTCCTCAATCCTTTATTGACATTTCTTCATCTCTTCTTATCTTTGATATTGGCAAAGGGGAAGAAATTGAGTTTGATATTGGTAAAGTGAAAGAAAGTGGATAGTAAAATATTAGTAAAATAAGAATTGATGAGAAATAAAAAGTGAGAGGATGAAAAATATGTCAAGAGAGCAATTTTGTCCAAAGAAAAAAAAAAAAAAAAAAGCCCTCCTGCCAGTGCCAGCCGTGTCTCACATTAAGAGGGCAAATTTGTCCAATTTTTTCTTACAAACCATGTCATGCCTTTGCTTTAATTTACTCAATTTTTTTATTAATGTGGACCACATTGACAAACCTTAACAAGCACCCATTTTCCTTCATTTATTACAAACCAATATTGCATGTGTAGTCTGTGTAAGAAATCCATATTTAGGAAGACGTGTAGAAGAAGGGCTGTAACATTTGAGCTAGAGAGTCTGCTACTGCTACAAACGAAAGAGGAACGGAAAGGAGCAGAGGAGAGGCAAAACGAAGAGAAAGAAAACCAAACCTGTAAGTGCTTTTTTCTTCTTCGTTTTTTTACTTCTATGAAAACATTGTGTGATACATAGCGTTGATTGTAAATTTTATCAATTTGATTACTTTCTGTGTATGAGAATTGGGGGAGCTTTGTGTACTGGCTACATCTTTTATGTACATGTGAAAGGATTTGGGATCGAAACCATTGTTTCGAAGAAATTTGTGGGTTTATTTTTATTTTTATTTTTATTTTTAGAATTTAAATTGGGTTTGTGGTTGTTTGTGGGTAGAGTGAGTTAGGGGATAAAATGAAAATGCTTGATTAGGAAAGGTAAGAGTTGAACATTGTGTTTTTCTTTTCATTCATTCGACTGAACTCAACTCGGGTTAACTCAACTAAACCTTAATCCGAACTTTGATTGGGTTGGTGTCGTGTCCTTCTTCGAGTAATGAATGCCAGTTAAATAGTATCTATTGAGGAATTAGTATCAGCAATTTTATGGTATTGTTTGCACTGCTGTATATGGTTCCATGGAAGAATTTACGCTTGCGTATTATAATGTCTCACAGAAAGTTCAATTCTTGATATTGTGTGGTCATATGAGCTTTTGCATGTTTGGATTCTTGTTCTTAACCCTCAAGTATTGCACGTGAATCGCGTTAACAGTATTCTCGGCACTATGGTTTGTGAGAGGATTGGATATTTCTAGGATACTATTGTAGTTTTAACATATAGCTCAAATGGTGTATGCACCTGGAATGAATAATTCTATACATATTTTTATATAATATCATAAATGCTCTCCCATGATAATTACTTTTCATACGTATACTTTGTATATGGTATGTTGTCATAGTTATGTTTTGCTTGGAAATACTTGGATTTATGTCAAGGTGGCTGGTATGCATATGTAGGACGATAAAGTCTTGTATCTAGGTCTTTGCGCTATGGAATAAAAAACAAACATACATGATGGATCATTAATAAAAATTTAATACATCAATCCCAAGATATTGATAATGTGGTTTGCAGCCAACATACATTATGGAGCATGACTTACTGTTAGGAACCAACAAATACCACACTGTACCCATCCCGTCCTAACTGAAACACCTACAACTACAAGTTTAAAACTTGGTATTTACCAACCAGTTTTGCAACCTTCAATTGGAAAACAACCATGTAGATCTATAGATTCTAGTGAACAAAAAGCCACATCTCAACACTAATTGGACGCTAACAATACAATAGTTGCTGAAAAAAGTAACCAAAATTTTCATTTTGAGAAACCAAAATCTTTTTTATGCTTATGACATTGTTGATGTCCCACTTGTAGTCTGTTTAGCCACATAAATTTGCTTCATCTTAGAGGACCGAAAGCTTTTTTCTGGACCCAAAGACTGGTTCCTTCCTTGAAACCCCATTTGGCGATGTGACCATTATGTACCTGAACTATTCTTCTGAGAAACCCCTCTTTGATAATTGTACCCTGAAGAATGACTGTATGGGTGGGCAGACGTATTCTTGTGGTGAGATGACTGATACTTATAAGTGGAGCTTGTGTTCTGGCTACTGCTGTTTCTGCCACTGCCAGGCTGAACATCAGTCTTGCCAGCATCTGCCATGGTGCTTATAGATGAGCTATGACTATGAGTGACCACAGCCTGTGCTGGGGCCCCAGTGCTAGTGGAGCTTGATGGGTCTACTAAACTTAGTTCATCTGGCAATTGGGTGACAGTTGCATCAGTTGCCACAGGGAAATTTCAGTTGCTGTCAGATGGTGTTGAACTAGTATCCTAACTAAACAAATAAGAGTGGAGTGAGAAAGTAGGATCAAGTGGAGGCGACAGAGAGACAAATAAAATTGTCAGTGTTTGCAAGATAATTAGTTTTTATATAGGAAGAGCTGAATAAGTAAAAAAAAGTTAAATAAAAAATTTATAATATAGTTTTAAATATATATAATTTAAATTTTAAATATATTGATGAGTTTGGTCGGGTTAAGCGTGTTGTGATTGTTATGACCCAAACTCAACCCAACTTGCTATTAAAAAAAATTTTCATAACCCAACTCAATCCGCCCACTCCTAAAATATGATCCAATCTGGCAGGTCGGGTTGGGTTGAATCGATTTTGGCGGGCTGGTGGTTGGCTGCACACCCCCTAGACTTACCTAAGGCTTCGACTCGATCTTGTTGAAGTAAGAGGAGAGACACTCCAAATATTTTGTCGGTTGAAATGGTCAGATTTGAGTTTTGACTTTTGAGGGGTTAGATTTTGTGGTTTTCATCTGGTTGTTAGTGAGAGTGTTAGAAGAACATTAAATTTATAAATTTATCATATCTCAATAGTTTTAGTTTTTGAGATAATTAGTAATTTAACATGATATCAGAGCAAAAAATCCTAATCCTAAGTTCCATATTCATATTATATTGCATGATGATTTTATTTTATTTTATATTTTAAATCATGTAAGTTTGTTTATGATTTGATTACTATTACCATGCATGATGATTTTTTTTTTAACGTGTAAGTATTTTATGTTTAGATATTTGTTTTAGTTTTTAAAAGGTCTTTCATATTATTTAATTGTTTTGTGAATGTTGATATGGCATGTTGTTATTAGATGGTGTCTAGCTTCGGATGGAATGTTTTCTCCTTTTTAATATTTATCTTTCTTACTTATAAAAAAAATGATTAAAAAAAACATGGCCCTTTCTTTGAAACAGAGAATATATGAAATCTTAAATGGATAATAAAGCAAGCAAATAATGCCAAAATTTTTCCTTTATAGCAAAAGATTTAGGCCAACCCGAATATGAGAGTGGTATCGGGTCTGTTAGATTTAAGCCCTGGGTCTAAATCCTTCAACCCAATCCAAAACAGACCTAATTTAAACTTGTATAAATCCAAACTCATGGCCCATCAGTTTTGTAAAGCCCAACTCACCACAAGGCAGCCCACCACAAATAATCCAAATCCACTTCTAGTTCACATTCAGGCCCTTCCTTTTAAAACCCATTCAAGTCAAACCTCAACAAACCCATTAAAATCCAGCCGAGTCCCAAAAAACCTACACATCAAGCCCAAATCAAATTAAACCCCAAAACTCTTTTCTTCCAAAGTTCAACCCATAGAGCCTAATCTGAGATTAACAAAAAGATCCAAACACAATTCTTTTAAGCCTAACTCAACCGCAAATTAAAAATATGCACTCAAGCCTATTCAAATTAAGGTTATGATTATGGCTCGTAAATTATGATTGGGTTTTGCAAAGCTAGTGTGATCGGAGCTCCGAAGATGGAATTGGATCGAGGAAGAAGAAATAGTGGGAGGGTCAGGTGAAAACACTGTACTATAGGGAGTGTTTGGTTCAAATGATGTCACATTGCATTGTAATGCTAGATTAAAGTAATATGGTAAACATACTATACTTGTATTATGCACGTATTGTTCTTTCACCGTTTCCATATTTTTATGTTGTACTTTTGGAACGTATTTTTTTGAAATATACCAAACTATACCCATAGGCATATTTACCGTATTAAACATGTCGTAATGTCCTTTCTTCTTTCATCCTTTTAATAAAATTACTTGCTAGCTTCTAAAAATTTTTGGTTTGATGTGTAATGTGTTTTACCTTGCAGGCCACACCATGACTATCTCTTTGCCATTTCCTAACTCAGCACCACCCACCTCCATGTTTCCAGCCCATGCTGTGCCAGCCACCCCCGCGTTGAGCCATCTGGCACCACCCACCCCCATGTCGAGCCATTTTGTACCACCCACTTCCGCGCTGCTACCTCATCATGGCCACCGCACCGGGATCCTCATTACGGGGATTGTCTTTCTGGTGGTTTTTGTTGTGCTGTTTGTACGGGTGTTTTTTCGCCCATGCAAACAGTGGTTGCGCACCATCTGCAGTCGTGGAGCTCGACGAGGATATGTTCGAGATATCGAGCTAGCCAGCATCTCCAGTGCCTGATTTTTATTATTTCTGCACGTTAAAAATAAATATTTCATTGTACATATAACAAATAGTTTGAGACTCGAATGTATATCTATTAAATAATTAAAATACTTTTATCTAAGAATTTGAAAATGTCCTTGTATTTTTTTTGGTTATTATTTATTTAAGTTCAGGCCCCCAAGTTTTTGTTGATGTTATCTTACAGGAGGTTTAGTTTACTTCTAATATGGACTCCTCCTAAATTGTGTAGTTTTTCTAGTTCAATAAAAGTTTTACATATTATCAACCAAAAAAAAAAAAAAAAGCAACTTGGCTCGGTATGAATGTGTAGAAAGGAAGAGAGGGGAGTGGTAGGTTTTGAATAGACATATTTTTGCTGGCTTTGTTAATTGCTTATTTGAATTATATTCTGAGCTTTGATCCAGCTCGGGTTGTGAAGTTCCTTGTTGGATTTAGGTTTAACTTGGTCTATGTAGGGATAACTTAGACTGATAGTGTTGGTATGAAGAGTAGCATTGATAATAAAATTAGTTTAGGTGAGACTTTAACTTACGGGTGTTCTTTTGTAGAGCAAATTTATATATATCTAAAAATTGAAGTGTAGTATTTATTGTTACTACGCTCCAGTTGAGTTATATCATCAGCCGTGTTATATTCTTTTCTTTTTCATTTTAAAAAAAATATATTAATATATAAATAAATAGTACAATTTTACACACTCTCTAACTCATTAAATCCAACTCACAATTAATTTAGTTGTTTTACAATTCTTAACTCTTCATTTTCCCTTTTGTACCCAATTAACTCTTTTCAAGTTCAAACCCTTTAATTGCCACCCCTACAATTAACTATATTTTTTTTAACACTATAAATTTCCAATGCTCTCAACTATCCATTGAATGCTTTCTTATTTTTCACCTTCCACTTTTTTTTAAAAAAATTTTTTATTGGGATAAATTATGTAGAATCCTCTCCATAATGACTGAGCTAACCACAACCCATTCACCTTCCCCATTTACTCCATTAAAACCCAATCGGCTAACTATTTGAATTCACAATTAACAGTCCTAGAATTTAATAGGATAACATTGAACACCAAGCATAAGCATATGTTCATGGACGATTCTGCATCCCTAACCATCCATTACACAACAAAACCACAAACAAAAACAAAAATACCATTTTTTTAATAAATGAAAATCACTCTTACAGGTTGAATTCAATTATGCATTTGCAACTGCCCATTAAAACCAACCGCCCTCTCTCTCTCTCTCTCTCCACATATATATATATATATATATTCTTTCTTTTGGTGGATGTTTAATTCTTTAGATTGATAAATTTCTATGTTTAACTCTACTTTAGGTTGATATGATTTGGTTATATTTTAATTTTTTTTATCTTTTTAATTTTTTTTCTTTATGTGTTACATGTTATCCTTTGAAATTACAAAATGATTTAATATTATTCTATTACATAGCATGATTTAGATAATTTGGTGTTTATAGCTATACATTTTCTTTTGAATATTTTTCTACTCATCTTCTTTTATATAATTTTGTTATTCTCTTCCAAAAAAGGTGATTGTTCTCTCTCTCTCTCTCTCTCTCTCTATTATTATTATTATGGGTTTTACTAATGTGTGCCCTAAAGGCACACAATAATTTTCATTTTTGGGAAATTTTTTTTCGGAAATTGAAAAAGTATTGACAGCTTTTTCAATTTCCGAGAAAAAGTTTCCAAAAGTGGAAGGCCTAGGGCACACATTAACCGAACCCTTTGAGTTATTTATCACATGTACTCTCTATCACTCTTATAGTATTGGTTTGAATTAATTTTTAGATATTTTAAAAGTGAAATGATTATGTATTTGAATGTTTCTATAAATTATTTGAGTAATATCCATTATAAATTTGTGATGAGGTTTGGTTATCATAATAGTCTTCTTAAGAGAATGAGAAATTCAAATAATTAATTTTGGAACTTAAAAATTTTAGTTGTAGAAAAAAAAATCATAACACACTATACAAAAGTTTGAATAATATAGATCACTTGAAAAAAAAAGAGAGAAGAATTTCTATCTTTTATCTCAAAAACAATAATGGAATAATATCAATTGAATGCACCTAAATTTTTCAAAAAAAAAATCAAAAATCAAAATAATAGAATGATATATTTGTAGAGATGGAGAGATGAAAAATAAATTTTTTTTTTTTTGAAAACAAACAAAGCACTTCATTCATTCATTATATTGCAACTGTCAACATACAAAGCCTCAAGAGCAGGAGGTGGGGATTCTTCCGTCCATATCCTCTCACCAATTATATGTTTGGCAAATTTAGCCAAAGAATGTGCCACACAGTTGGCTGTCCTCCTAACATGACTTACAGAGAAAGCTCTAAAACCCTTCCCTGTATAGCAAATATCTTCATAAACATTACCCAACCTAGAGCTGTTTGTACCCGGACCCATGATGGCTTTCATGACGTTAACAGTGTCCCCCTCCAGTATTATCTCCATAAAGCTTGCTTCCATTGCAAACTCCACAGCCCTTCTACAAGCCAACACTTCTGCCTCTTCACTGTCCTGCACAGAGGGTCTCTTGCCTCCAAAGCCGCCATAACTTCGCCCTTGTCATTGCGAACCACGACACTGAATCCCGACGCATTCAGCTCGTTGAACACAGCTGCATCCACGTTAATTTTGTATGCTAAACCCGATGGTGGCTTCCACTGATTTTGCTGCTACACTAATCCATTAGACACACGAACCAAAAGATCATCTTGAGCATCACGATATTCCTTCAGATAGTCCTCTGCCCGTCGAACCAGCCGAGAAGGGTCTTGTATACTGCCTCCATGTAAAACCGAATTCCTTTGATTCCATATCACCCAGCATTGAACAAAAAATAACTCCATGTCATCCACAGTCAGTCGAGCCATCAAATCCTCAATCAGCTGCAGTATATCTCCTCTAGCCGTCGTACACTTCTGCAAGCAAACCTTGCTACCCGCCCACACATCTTGGGCAACCCCACATTCCCACGAGACATGAAGAACAGTTTCAACACCTTGCCTACACAACTCGCATGAACTATCCTCCACGATTTTTCGGCAAGACAGGTTCTCCTTAGTTGGCAAAATCCCTTGGCAGACCCTCCATCCAAAAACCTTTATTTTTCTTGGCAGATTATACTTCCATAGTTTAGGCCAATTCAGTTCTTTCCTCCTCTGTTCCGAGCTCCCATCATTCCAGCAGCTTCTTTTGAAACCAATCTAGCTATGTGATAGCCCGATTTCACTGAGTAAAGGCCATTCTTGTTATGGAGCCACATTATAACATCTGGTACCACTCTTCTGCTCAATGGAACCCGCAAAATAGCTTCCATGTCTTCACGGTGAAAATTGGCAGCAATACGATTTCAATCATGGACAGTCCAATGAATAAGGTCTGAGACTCGCCATTCCCAATCATCATCAATTGGTGGGTATAGGACCTTGTTTGTAGGGTAGTTTGGAATCCACCTATCTTGAGTAACTCTTATTTTTGAACCATCCCCTACACTCTAACAACATCCTTTTTCAGAATTGGTTGGGCTGCTATTAAACTTTTCCACACATACGAACTATTAGGTGCATCAGTAGCTTCTAAAAATGTGCATCTTGGGAAATACCTTGCTTTAAAATTAATATGTCCAGTACGTTTTATAGAATAAATCATACATTATATTACGTTACAAAATAGTTGTATATTCTCACGCATCATGATTCTATGACTAATTACTGTATAAAAGCCAAAAATAAACCTAATACAAAGAAGCAAATCCTCTGATAAAAACAATTGTTGAATCCTTGAAGCAAATCTTCTCTCGCATTTTCTTAATTTTAGAGAGATGAATTTTTTTTTTCATAATCTTCTCTCTTGCGTGCGTGCTCTGTTTGTGTTGAAATTTCAGCATTTTGTCGATTTACTCATCAATGAAGGTAAAACATTGATTTCCAAACGATCAGTGTTGGCTGCATATCATTGCTCTCTCATATGGGTATTGGGTACGGGGTGGAACATGTTCTATGATTCAACATGAAGTAATTCTAAGTAGACTGGATTGAGGCCTCTTGAAAAAAAAAAAAATAGTCATGTTAGGTTCTTATGTTATGAATTTTATTTTTTTATGGTTGTTGGAAATGAAGACAAGCAGTTAGAAAATTGTGGGCAGACTGTGTTGCAGTCGACTGTTTAATGGAATTACTTACATCCAAACAGAGCATTACTTATCCACCCTCTAATGGAATTCAAAGAGTTAATGTGGATTGACTCTTTAACTAGTTTTTTGAACTGGTGCTGTCTTCTTCAGCAATCAAGGCATAAAGATTCTCTCCTAGGCAAGCTTGAAATTTCAGTTTTACAACGGCCTTTTTGAAGCAGATAATTGACAGTTATAAGAACCGACTCATGTTTTTACCACAAGATAGCATCATACAAAAGTTTAAGAAAAGTAAAAGACAACAAAGCAGAAACCAACACAATTCTAAATTAAGGTGACCTTATAGGGTCTCTTTTTCCTTTCACTTCTTTGTCCATGAATCTGCTTTAGGCACTTGTTTAATATTAATACATGATACATGTTTGAAGGAAAAGCAAGTCAATTAGTGTATCATATTAGAGATGTATGCAGAATTGCCATTTGATAATTTTTGTATTCACCTTGTCATTTCACTAGGTTTACTTTCATGATCCTATAGATGAAATCTGATGGATTTGACGGCTTGTATGTCTGTGTTGAGAGAACATGGCTTTCCATATGGGTTTCTTGATGAGGGTTTACATTTGCTAATTTTCAGGTTTTTCATCCTCAATCAGGGGAATAGCAGAATTTAAGCCCACAAAAAATAATTGAGGTCATTCAATCCATTTTATCAACCTGTTTGCATAAACAAGACTAGTCTTTTATTTATCAACTAAATTCCAAATTCGACTAATCTTTGGTCTCTTTGAGTATAAAAATTGATTTTTTTGGTACCAACTTCAATCTAAAATCTACTTCTTCTAGCAGTAACTTTAAACCTTTTTTTTAAGTGTCAATTAAATTTGCTTTAAAGTGGCATCTCTTGGTTGGTGCTTAAAGAAAATCCATAAGAGGAAATTTAGAAACAAATACTGTTTGCTAATAACTTAACAAAAAGGCATCTTTTGTTTTGCACATTTGTTGGATAAAATAAAGTGGACCATTCTATAGGTGTCAGAACAGGGTCCAGTAGGAGTGCACATGGATGTCTTGTTGAAAGTGACTAATATAACAATTGTAGTTAAGGAGAAGTGGCCTATATATAATAGCCTTAAATTGACTAAGTTTGCTCAGTTCTTGATCATTATATTTATATTCTTGAGGGTAGTAAATCTGCTTTAGTGGATTCTCAAGGAAAAGATTTGTTGATTAAATACATTCTTGCTGATGGGGTCTTTGTGTTTTGATATTTTGTCAGTCAAGGCATTGACGGTTGGTGGTGGAATGGAACATACTGATTGTTGTTGCATGCCTGAGTTACCTAATTAGTTCTTCGTTGGGTTGGGACTTGATACTGAGATTTTCTATGCTTTCTAAAGCTTAATTAAAGAGAGACTGTGTTTCAACCAAATTCATTGGATAAAACTAAATAGTTTATCCACCTTCTTTTACTTTCAACCGAATACAGTATGCTAAATAATGAGTTCACATTTATGAGCATTAGTGTTTGTATTTGTAACTAACATTGGTGTTTGACTGTGTGCTCTCAGCCTCTTACCAAGGCATGTGATTTACAGGTTATCACTTGTATGCAGCTATGAGGATTATTCTTAAATCAAAATTGGTCACCATGCCTATAATAAAATTTGGTGTCCATCCAAGAATCTTGTTTGATTATTTGAAGGATGTCGTTCTTTTATCAAAATATACTTTGATAGATTAGTCTCTTTGTGACAAAAGCATATGCTGTTATTTGATGTATTTGTTCTTTGGGGTGTAGGTTATGAAATAACTGCAAGGTGAATTTGCATGGGATAATGTTAATTTTACAAATGTCTTGTTGGTTTGCTTTGCACTCCTGGTTAAGCCAATCTGGAAAGCAGTGCTGAGATAGATAATGCGGCAATCCTGACCCTGACCCTGGGGCCAACATCCCTGTCTTCCCTCATCCTCCTTAAAGCATTACCATCTTTCCTTCCAAAAATTCTTCCTCTTCTCTTGTTTATCTTAACTTTTGCAGTTATATTAAATAATTAATACATGTGCTGTTCTCTTTCAATCTGTGTAACTCTCAATTGATTTTGAAGTTAAAACAAATTCAATCAAAACCAATAGTGTCAGTTCCACCAATATAACCTTCCCCTATTTGCTAATTACAGTATTACTAACTAGTATCATATTGATGTTTTCAGGGAGAAAAATGATGGAGAGAGAGATAAAGAGGTAAGCACTAATTTAATAAAGGTGGCAGGGAAACGTCCTAGGAAAGGCCATGATGCAAATGAACTAGCTACTGCAGTTTTAACTAATATTCAATTAATCGGATAGAATTCTTATAGTCCCACCAGCATTGTGTTGAAACCATATACATATATGCATAATTTAAATAGGCAGATGAGTAGTGGAAATTCCCCAATATTGAAGTGCCATTCACCGGGAATCAAAAAATTTGGTTGGCAGGTGGTGTGGCATGTAGATGTATGGGTTGGTATTACACCTCTCTCTCTCTCGCTCTCACCTTTATAATAGTTGAAACCTATTGGGTACCATAAATGGTGCATCTTGAGACAAATAATGATTAAATTTTTTGTCAATATTGGTTTCCAATATATTATGAAGCCAAAAGTAATCTATTTCTCATCAGTAATTTGGACTTATCCCCAAAAAAAAAAAAAAAAAAATCTATTTCTCGTCTGTAATTTGGATTTTAATTTTAGGTAAGTAAAGACATTTGGCTTTGGGGGATCTTCAAGGCCTTGTACTGCGTGAAGCAGCCAAAGTTAGTTCTAAGGCTTACCAGGCTTTTCTATCCCACAGCACAGATTAAGAAATCCCGGTAAGCATTCTTTACTTTAGAGTTGCAATACCCTATTGGAGAATCTTATGGCTTGTAAATGAAGGAGAGCTTTCTTGCTGAATCTGAATCTTATTGATTAGAAAATGAAAAAATGAGAAACCTTAATTAATGAAATGTACAGGCTTTGTTTTATATAGTGGGGAGTGGCTTGGTGGTTTCTCTAGATGCATCAGAGTCACCACAAGTTTTATAGCTGAGCTTTGGGCTCTCCGCGATGGTCTCAACCTCTGTCATAACATGCATCTTCAAGCTATTGATATTCAAATAGATGCCAAAGCCGTTGTTGAAATTATGGGAGATCCTTCTTATTCTAACCGGATTGTTATGCCTATTATTGATGATTGTAGACAGCTGATTTCCCAATTTGGCCAAGTCCGGATTGGGCATTGCTATCGTGAGGCTAATTTTTGTGCTGATTTCTTAGCTAGGAAAGAGGCACTACATGATTGTTGCCTATGTGTGTGTCAGGAGCCTCCTGTGGACATGCTAGAATTAATTAGTGCAGATAAGGAGGGTGTTTTTTGTAACAGGGCTGTCCCTATTGTTGTGGGTAGCCTTTAGCTTCTTTTAATGAAATTTCCAGATTACCAAAAAAAAAAAAAAAAAAACATTTCTAACAAACTAACAGAAAAAGGAATAGACCAATAGATACAAGACACGTGGCTTAATGACGTGTTTAAAGCCTAAACTAATAACAGAAAACAACTCATGTGTTTGCCATACGTGTTTTCACTAATCCAAATGACACCATTTTCAACCGCTTCTTCTTTCTTCTAAGTGAAACGTCGTCATGTGCTTCTTCAAGTTTTCCCTTCTGCTTAAGTTTTTGGACTTGGTTTTTGTTGGATCATTTTAATATTAATTAAAAAATGAACAAATGTTATAACATAAATGTAAAGATATGGGAGTGAATATGGAAGATGAGGAGTTAGTGAAAACGTTTAATCTCCCATTGAAAAGGAGAGAGACTATTTTATTCTTTTTAATTGTGGTGATTAATAGGCTAACATGAATTGTCTCAGATATTGGGCTAGATACATGCGCAAGGGGGAGGTGAAGGGTGGAGGTTCTTGGCAAGGAAGGGTGTTCTTTCTAGTGGAGTTTTGGGCTTGATCACTTTGTGTAGAGGTTGTTCTAGCCATACAACACTTGTCGGGTTGTCGTATCCTGGAGGAGACAAGTCAGAGACTATTTCATCTTGAATTTCAACACTCCCCCTCAAGTCTTGAACTTCAGGCTTCAAGACTAGAATTTTAACACTCCCCCTCAAGTCTTGAACTTCAGGCTTCAAGACTTGATCTTCCAAACAAGTATCTTTAGCAGTTGGAGCAAATATATCAATCATGCCCAGCTTATTCATCAATCTAAAAAAGGATGGTAAACCCAAAGCCTTGGTGAAAATATCTGCTACTTGAAGATTACTTGAAACATGGAAAGTCGTTATTACTCCTGCTATTTTGTCTCTCATAAGGTGGCAATCCACCTCTATGTGCTTCATTCTCTCATGAAATACTAGGTTAGTTGCAATGTGTAAGGCAGCTTGGTTATCACAGAATAGCATAGCACTTTTAGGGTGACCAATTCTCAAATCTCTAAGCAGTTATAGTATCCAAATTATCTCACAAGTTGTGGTTGTCATAGCTCTATACTCTGCCTCAGCAGAAGACCTTGATACTATGCTTTGTTTCTTTGATCTTCAAGACACTAATGACTCTCCCAAAAATACACTGTATCCTATTAAGAAAGTTCTAGTATCCGGGAAACCAGCCCAATCTACATCACAAAAAACCTTAATTTGCAAGTTTGGCTTAGCTGGAAAGAAAAGTCCTTTGTCAGGAGAACCCTTTACATATTGAAGAACTCTATGAGCAACTTTCAAATGTGGTTCTCTAGGCTTAGAAAGGAATTGACTTAATTTGTGCACTGCATATGTAATATCTGGCCTCGTTAAAGTCAAATATAGAAGCCTACCAATCAATCTTCTATATTGACTTGAATTTGCAATTGGCCTTCCTTCATCCTTGGAGAGATGAAGATTCTGCTCCATTGGAGTATTAACTAGTTTAGAACCAATCAAACCTATGTCTTGTAGAATCTCCAATGCATATTTCTTTTGATTCAAGGTAATTCCTCTTTCATTCCTTGCAACTTCAAGTCCCAAGAAATACCTAAGGGAACCAAGATCTTTTAAGCCAAAATTCTTGTCAAGTACTTGCTTTATATCAGCTATACAACCAAGATCATTCCCTGTGAGAAGTATGTCATCCACATACACCAATAGCATTGTAAAGGATGCTCTTTTAGTATACGTAAAGAGTGAATAATCAGCCTAAGATTGGATGAAACCAAAATTCAGAATATTATAGGAGAACCTGGCAAACCATTGCTTAGAAGACTGTTTTAAACCATATAAACTCTTGTTAAGCTTGCAAACTAACATTTTGTTACTGCCAAAAACATGCTCCCCCTTGTTGTGAAAGCAAGGAGGAAGAGACATGTAAACTTTTTCATCCAAATCCCTATGAAGAAAGACATTATTAACATCCATCTGATGTAAACACCAACCTTTTACAATAGCCATAGAAAGAACAATTCTAACTGAGACAGACTTTGCTACAGGAGAAAAAGTACCTGTGTAATCCAAGCCCTCTCTTTTTGTGTAACCCTTAGCCACAAGATGAGCCTTATACCTCTCGATAGAACCATCAGAATGACATTTGATTATGTATACCCACTTACAGCAAGTGTTGTTAAGTTCTAAAGCATGGATTTCTTTGTCCATAGTATTTCTCCAATCTGGAGATTGGACTACTTGATGGAAAGATGTAGGTTCAATAAGGATAGCTTGGACAGTAAAAACAAAATGTTTATAGGCTTTATTAAGATGAGAGTAAGGAAATCTGAAATGTCATATGGCAGACCTGAAAGAGGTTTGTGACAAGAATAATCTTGAAGGTAAGAAGGGGCTTTGTGAGGTCTAGATGATCTTCTAATGGAAGAAATAGGCCTTTGAATAAGATTAGGAACTAAATCAAGTTCAGCACTATCAGTAGTAGGTGTAAGTGTAGAAGAAGGAACAAAATCAGTACAATAAGTAACATTTGCAGAATCAGAAATATCAGAATTTGTGGAAGTAACAAATGATGGGGAAGATGGTGAATCTGGAATGCAATGTGGAAAAACAAAAGAGTGAAGAAGATCAGAATTAAAATTGGAATTAGAAGGAGAGGAATGAATGGAGACAAAGGGAAAAACAAATTCATAGAAATAAATATCTATAGAAACAAAAATAGTGTTGGATTCCAAATCCAAGACTTTGTACCCTTTGATACCATGAGGGTAACCAAGGAAAACACATTTTCGAGCTCTAGGAGCAAATTTATTTCTGTTTTAAGAAAGAGTAGAAATAAAGCACAAGCATCCAAAGGTTCTCAAATGAGTATAAGAAGGAGGTTGGTTGAATAGAAGCTCATAGGGACTTTTATATTTCAAAACTTTTGAAGGTAGTCTATTTATGAGATAAACAACAGTTAGTATGCAATCACCCCACAAGTTTAAAGGTAAGGAAGATTGAAACTTTAAGGCTCTGGGCATTTTGTTGAGGAGTGTCAACACATGTTAACTGATGCAAGATACCTCTGGATTTTAAGAAATCTTTCAAGAAAAATATTGTCCCATTATCACTTCTTATACATTTGAGTTTGGTACTATATTGGGTCTCAACCATGGCAGAAAATTGTGGAATTAATAATTGAGTTTCTGATTTGGTTTTTAACAAGTAGACTCAAGCGCATTTTGAAAAATCATCAACAATGGTGAGAAAATACTTTTAACCTTCAACTATAGGAACAGAAAAAGGACCTCAAAAATCAACATGAATTAATTCAAAAGGAGACAAAGATACGTGAACACTAAAAGGAAATGGCAATCTCTTTTGCTTTGATAAATGACAGATATCACAACAATGTTCTTTATTGACATGTACGTCAGGTACAAATTTATTCAACAACGATAACTTGGCATGTAAGGGATGGCCCAAATGAAAATGCCACAAATGAAAGGTATTACAAGTCACAGAATTAGAAACACCTAAAATTGAACAAGCAGAAGAAACAGATTGACTTTGTTGCAGCAGATAAAGACCTCTTGATTCCCTATCTAGACTAATCATGTTCCAATGAACAAGGTCCTCGATAAAACAAAAGGAACCAAGAAAAATAAGGCAACAAAGAGTAACTCTGGTAAATTGAGTAACTGAAATCAGATAAAAACTAAAAGATGGAACACACAAAACACCATACAAGGTTAAAGTATTAAAGACTTGAACAGTTCCTATATGAGTGACAAGGGCCTTTTCTCCATTAGGTAGGTTAACAAAACTGTGTAAAGTGGAAGTAATAGTAGTTAGGATGGAGATTGAGTGGACCATTTGGTCTGTGGTTCCAGTGTCAATAAACCGGTTTGAGGATTTGTAGGCTGTTCTATCAACAATTTGATCAGAAAGACACTAAATGTGACATATTTGGAGGATACTAGAAAGGATGACCTAAGAAATTGGAGAAATTAGACTGTGAGGTGGATGCACTAAAGGCATTGAGGGGGTGTATGTCAGTGGATGTTGCATTGAGAGGACTCATGACAGTTGCAGCCTGATGAGCAACTTGATTACCACCAGCAATTTCCTTGTGGGAATTGAGAAAAGATAAAAGCTGCTCACACTAGGACCAACTTATTAGGTATTAAGGAACACCAAATTGTGATTGTGGCATGTTGATATGAGATTGTGTGCCATTGAATTGGGACTGTGGACTGATGTATTGAGGAGAGTAATTCATCATGTCTATTGAAATAGCTTGAGAATTGAAATTTCCAAAGCAATTGTTGCTAGTCTGGTATGGCACAAAATTCCCAAACATTCCATTTGCAGAAACTTGATTAGCTGATGATTTTCCCTTTGGTTTATAACCTGGGGGATACCCATGAAGTTTATAGCACATATCTGCAACATAACCAATAATTCCACAATATGTGCATATAGGCCTTTCCTTCTTTCCCCCCTTTCCACCTTGATGACCATGATTTCCTCCTTGATGATAATTATGATTTCCAACTTGATAGCTTGTAGGCTGATTAGAGTTATTAGCATACAAAGCAGTGGGTTCAACAACTTCAACTGCTTGACCTATACTCCTCCTTTTCTCTTCTTGCAAAATCAAAGAATACACTTTGCTAATCGAGGGAAGAGGTTCAGTCAGCAAAATTAGAGTTTTAACTTGTCCATAGCTATCATTTAAGGCCATAAGAAAGAGAAAAACGTGATCTTTCTGTTGAGCATCTAATTGAGATTGTTTGGCACCACAGGTGCAAGCACAAGTACAAGCAGGAAAAGGATGATAATTGACAAATTCATCCCAAAGAATCTTAAACTTGGCCAAATGGGAGCTTACAGAGAGTTGGCCTTGTGAACATTTTGCAATTTCCTTCTTTAATTCAGGCAACCTTGGAGCATTCCCTTGGGAAAACCTATTCTCTATATCAATTCAAAGATCACTAGCAATGTTGATGTAGATCAAACTTGCTACAATGTCTTTGCTCAAAGAATTAGTTAACCATGAAAGAATGGTTGTATTTGTTTTGTGCTAGGCATTGAACAAAGGAGATGAAGGATTAGGCATAGGAATAGCTCAATTCACGAACCCAAACTTGTTCCTTCCACTTAAAGAAAGAAACATAGCTCTTGATCAACTAGGATAATTCTCAGTACCAATAAGAGGCTGAGAAACAAGCACAACTTCAACAGTTGGAAGAAAATAAGGACTCAAAGGGTTTGAGTTTTCATCATTCATTAAGGTAGATATGGTATTTTGTGGAGGAACACGGTTAACAGTGGTATTCTGTGGAGGAACACAGTTAGCAGTAGTGTTTTGTGAAGAAGGAAATGGAATTTCAGAGGTAGTGTTTTGGTTGGAAGCCACTAATGAGCTTCGAGCTTTGATACAATAAAAGAAAGGAGAGCTTTCTTGTTGAATCTGAATCATATTGATTAGAAAATGAAAGAATAAGAAAGCTTAATTAACAAAATGTACAAGCTCTGTTTTATGTACAACTAATAGCTCTAACAAACTAACAGAAAAAAGAATATACCAATAGATACAAGACATGCGGTTTAATGACGTATTTAAAGTCTAAACTAATAATAGAAAACAACTCATGTGTCTGCCACACTTGTCTTCACTCAGGGGCGGAGCCACGTAGTGGCTTGGAGGGGCCGTGGCCCTTGCAAATTTTTTTTTTCCCATTAGCCTATGAAGAAAAAATAAATGCCCCCACCCCCCCCCCCCCCCCAAACATTAGACACCCGGCCCCCCTACCCATTTCTCACCTGTTTTCCTAGCCCACTCCCAGCCAGTGGCCACGCCACATATAGGTCAGGGTGCTAACTTGGAAAAAAAAATTTTAAAAAAATTTATATTTAAGCTGAATCAGAAACACCCTCAAATTTAAAAAAAAAAAAAAATTTGAACTAATATCTTAAAAAAAAAAAAAAAAATTTGCAACAGACCCAAGCCCATGGCGAGCCCAATAGATTACAGAGATAGCTCGCTCACAGCAAGCCCACGGATTCTCAACCAAAAAAAAAAAGAACCAATACAGAGGATCAGAAATCAAACCCATGTCACCCATCACGTCGCTGGTAGAGAAATCAAACCCCAATACTATCTATACAGAGCAAAAGCAAAACAAACTCCAGCAAACCAAATACAGAGGTGTTTATCAAAAAAAAAAAAACCCCCAATACACAAACCAAAACCCAAACCCCAGCAAACCAAACCCACGGTCATGTCGCCGTCGTCATCGCCGCAGCTCGCACGTTGTCGTCGTCATCGCTCACCCGGTCGCCCCTCATCGCAAATCGCAGATTGAGATCGTAGATCAAAGATCGCAGATCACAGATCGCTCTGCCTCTGCTCCGGTGCTCGGTGCTTCTCCCAAACCCCAGCAAACCAAACCCAAGGTATTTCCCTCTTTTTCTCTCTGACTCTCTCTCAGTCTCTCTCTCTTTATCTCACTGAAATGAAAAAAGGAAATGAAATTTTCGCAGATTGTAGATACTAGATCGGAGATCGGAGATTTGGATCGCTCTGCCTCTACTCCGGCGCTCCCTCTGGCCCTCCCTCAAGTTTTTTCTCTTTGACTCTCTCTCAGTCTCTCTCTCTTTATCTCACTGAATGAAAAAATGAAATGTGAGTTATGACCGAGTCTCTCTCTTTATTCTTTAATAGCCTATCTCTGTAAGTGTCTCTCTTTTGAACTGTGAGTCTCTTATCGGCTGGCCCTTTTCCTTTTTTCCTGTTTTTGTCTTTTTGAATTTGGCTTTATCCGTTGGTGTTGGTCAGTGTGTTGGTGTTGGTGAGATATTGATTGTCATTTAGTATAATGTGTGTAAGTGTGTTGTGATTTGTGATTGGCATTGCGAAATTTTCTAATTGCAGCTGGCTATTGTGATTGGGGCGCATGTTGTGCTTGTCTGTTGTCTGTTAAGTGGGGTGGGGAGGGGGTAGATGGGCTTATGGGCTCATGGGGCAGGGTAAACAATAATTAAAGCAACGTAATGTGCAGCATATTACACTGCTTTAATTATTGTGCTGCACATGGAATGTATAATGTTCGGCTCTTTTAGTGTAATATGTACAAGGGGCTAAACAATATAACAAATTAAAGAAGTATAATTAGTGACAAATAAATTAAAGCAATATAGTTTATTGTTACACTAAACAACAATAATTAAAGCTATATAATTAAATTAACCAATACATTATAAAAGACAAATTAATTAAATTATTTTTGTTTTTGTTTGAGGGGTTATTATTAATTAAAGTTGTATTAAAAATGTGTTGACTGTTTAAATTATAGTGGAAATTTTGTTTTTTTTCTTGAGTATGAATAACATTCATATAACTAAGTAAAAATTTCTAATTAAAATTTTATTTTTTAAAATTCTTTTCAGGTTAATTTTTGAGTCATATTCTTAATGCTAAAAGAATCATGAGCAAACGAAAAACAATTGATGCATTCTTTAAGAAAAAAGATGTTAGCAATTCAGAAATTAGGACACCTGTGGCTGTAGAAACAAATGTTAATACTTCAGTGCTTGATGAACACCCCTCCAAATGTCCAAAACTTCAATTTGAAGAGATAGATTGTGATCCAGGATCACGTAAACAAATATGTGAATTTCCTATCAACAAACAAGATGAAATCCGACGAGCTTATCTTAAAGAAGGTCCATATCAACCTAAAAATATAGACTATCCATACAATGATGATACTCATCATTGTTGATTTCAACCTTCATGGTTTGAATCACATGAGGATTGGTTGGAATACTCACCTTCAATGGATGCGATATATTGTCTACCTTTCTACCTTTTTAGTAAGAAACCAATACGTCGTCCCGGATCAGATGCATTCATTTCAACAGGTTTTAATAATTGGAAAAAGGTAAAAGATGGAATGAATTGTCCTTTAATTCGTCATGTAGGGAAAGAACCAAACTCCCCACATAAAAATTGCTGTGAAATGTTGCGAGAATTTAAAGAATTATTCACACCATATTGAGAAGCTATTTGAGAAACAAACGTCAAAAGAATTAGAGAATAATCGGTTGCAGCTCAAAACCTCAATAGAGTGTGCTTGATGGCTAGCATTCCAAGCTTGTGCTTTTAGAGGTCATGATGAAAGCCTTGATTCAAAAAATAGAGGTAATTTTATTGAATTGATAAAATTCACATCAACTTTCAATGACAAAGTAGCTAGTGTTGTCTTGGAAAATGCTCCAGGAAATGCCAAATATACATCACCCACAATTCAAGAGGAGATTTTGCATATTCTTACTAGTAATGTGCGAAATGCTATTCCTGAAGAAATTGGGGATGCAAAATTTTGCATTCTTGTTGATGAAGCCCGGGATGAGTCGAAGAGAGAGCAAATGGCCATCATTTTGAGGTTTGTTGATAAAGAAGATTTCATTAAAAAGTGTTTCTTTCATGTTGTGAATGTTAAAAACACTACTGCATTGACTTTAAAGAATGAGATATATGTTGTCCTTTCTCATTACAACCTCCACATTGAAAATATTCGAGGTCAAGGATATGATAAGGCTAATAACATGCGTGGTGAATGGAATGGATTACAAGCTTTTTTTCTTAAAGATTGCCCATATGCTTATTATGTACACTGTATGGCTCATAGGTTGCAATTAGCTCTAGTTACAGCATCTAGAGAAGTAAAAGATGTTCATCAGTTCTTTGATCATTTGGTTAATATTATCAAGATTGTTGTTGGTTCTAGTAAGCGTAATGATGAATGGCAACATGCTCAAGCAAAACAAGTTGAGAATATGATTGCTTCTAATGAAATTGAGACTGGAAGAGGTACAAACCAGATTGGTACTTTGCAACGAGCTGGAGATACTAGGTGGGAATCTCATTTTCAATCTATTTGTAGTTTGATTAAAATGTTTGATGCTACTTGCAAAGTTATCAATACTATCTCTGAGGAAGGGGCTAACTATAAATAACGCGGTGATGCCAAGGGAGCTTATCAGGTATTAACATAATTTGAATTTATTTTAATCTTGCATTTGATGAAAGAGATAATGGAAATTACTAATGTTCTTTGTCAAGCTTTGCAACAATGTTCTCAAGACCTTTTAAATGCCATGCATTTAGTTTCAACTACAAAATCACTTATTCAAAAGTTGAGAGATAATGGATGGGAGCCTTTACTTGCTAGTGTTATAGCATTTTGTGAGCAACATGAAATTGATATTCCTGATATGAATGCTCGTTACACTAAAGGTCGAGGTAGATATCGTCGTCAAGATGAAGATTTAACAATGGAACATCATTTTAGAATTGGCATATTTATAGTTGCAATAGACTTTTAATTGCAAGAATTGAAAAGTAGATTTTGTGAGCTAACAACGGAACTTTTCATTCTTAGTTCAGCTTTAAATCCCAAGGATGCTTTTAGATTATTCAAAATTATTCATATATGCAATTTGGTTAAGAAATATTATCCTCAAGATTTTACTGAACATGAACAAGAACTTTTGGGGTCTCAATTGCAACATTATGAACTTGATGTGATAAAACATCTAGATTTTCAGAATATGAGTACAATTTCCGAGCTATGTAGGGGATTAAAAATTTCAGGAAAGTCTAATATCTATTTTTTGATTGATAGACTTATTCGTCTTGTGTTGACCCTTCCAGTTTCTACAGCAACTACAGAACGAGCTTTCTCAGCTATGAAATTGTTAAAAACAAGATTTCGCAATAGAATGGAGGATGAGTTTTTGGCAGATAATATGATAGTTTATATAGAGAATGAAATTGCAGGGAATTTCACTATAGAGATGATAATGGATGAATTTTATTCCATGAAAATTCGTCGTCAGGCATGATTTGATCCGGTTGATGACCCGACCTGACCCGAATAATGTTGCGTGGTTTTTAATGGGGGATTTATCGAGGGTTAGTCCATGTAGTGGAGGCTTGGGCAAACAAAAATTTTTTGGCCTGTTTTGTAGCCCATTGTGAATCCTGTGCGCAGGATATAAAAGCCATTTTTTTTGTAATAGGGTTTTGTCTTGTTGTTGTTTTTGAGAAAGAAAAACATTGTAGCCGCACATTGTAATTTTCTTTGATAATAGTGAAATCCTTGCAACTCCGTGGACGTAAGCAAATTGCCGAACCACGTAAATACTGTCTTGTGCGTGTGATTGTTTTTCTTTTGGCATTTTGTTTTCTCTATTTTTTGTTTCTCACAAGTTTGGAATTTCGGTTGAATTCCCAACATGTTCAAGTATATGATGATATATGAAAGTTGATAATTTTGTATCCAATAGACTTAAGAATTATATTTAGTATATCTCTGTTACAACCTGGCCCCCCCAATTATTTATTCCTGGCTACACCCCTGTCTTCACTAATCCAGATGACATCGTTTTTAATTGCTTCTTCATTCTTCTAAGTGGAATGTCGTGGCTTGCTTCTTCA
This sequence comes from Quercus ilex subsp. ballota, assembly GCA_032727855.1. NCBI lineage: Eukaryota > Viridiplantae > Streptophyta > Magnoliopsida > Fagales > Fagaceae > Quercus > Quercus ilex. Next base: position 25,045,927 of record CM064911.1, on the reverse strand, counting down.
AGTTTTCCCTTGTGCTTATTAAGTTTCTGGATTTGGTTTCATATAGAGTTTCAATAGCCGCTGAAGTTTTTTCTATAAAAGCATGGCAAAGTAAACAATTATAGTTGCCCTTTGTTGTATATGTTTTGGGCTTCTCATATGACTCATACACTAGTGCTGCGTTGGTACCTTCTTAAGGCAGTAATGTAGTGGGTCTAGATCTTAGATTGATTTAAAAGTGGTTTTTAATTTTAATTTTAATTTTTAGTTTTCACTGTTAAGTTATAGCTGGTGGGACTTGAATCCATGCTCGCACCCTCCACTTGTTCTTAAGTTGGGGGAGGAGGTGCCGTGTTAGTTAGAGCCCAATACATTGTTGATTTGTTGTGATGAATTTCAAAACTGGCTGTGCTAGTCAATACTCAATTCTGACCATGCTTTGGAAGCACAGAATGGTGGCCAGAGTAGTGGCCCTAACTAGTAGGTACCATTAGGCAGAAGAGACTCCAGAAGTGCAAGCTTAGTGTTTTTTTTTTTTAATTAATTAATTAATTTATTTATTTTCAGACTTTGGTAGCCCAGAGTGGTGGCCCTAGTTTATATACCTTAGAAAGTAAAAATAAACTGAATTTCTAGCTTCATGTTTTTATTTTATTTTTTTTTTTCATACTTGTTAGCATTCAATAATTAAGACATATTGCCTTTCTTTTTAAAGTTTATCTACTTCTGTTGTATGGGATAAGATGTAACATATTTTCTAATTATAGGTTCTTTCTTTTTTATTGCAGGCATGCAAGTACTAATGTAATGCAATTTGAGAAGTAGGAAGCATATGAGAATTAGACTAGTGTTTTAGGTTTTTTTTTTTTTTTTTTTTAATTAGTCATTTTGAAAACTTGGAACTATTTGAATACTAGATTGGTGTTTTAGTTTTTATATGAGAATAGATTTGAATTTGGAATTGAACAATTGTGTTTATGTTTATATTTTGAATTAGGCTATTAAATTTTGATAATGTAAAATAGTGCATCCAATATATTTTTTTTAAACAAATACTTATTTCAATGGTTATAAATTGTTGAAACTTATCATAAGACAACCTTTGTCAGCTATTCAATGCATGTGAATAAAGTACCACATTTTTTAACGGTCACATAGGGTGTAGAAAAAACTTCTCGACATAGTTTTTAGTAGCGGTTCTGATCAACGGTCATTTTAACCATTGAAAATACTTTTTTCGACGGTTTCTAGTATTTTTTTTCAACGGTTTAGCCTAAGGTTTATTGTGGGATTAATCTAGATGTGAAGCCTAGGTTGTCTTGCATCATTTTGTATTATCATATATTTTTATAGATTTTCCAAGCAAACTTTGTAATTTTATAGAAACAAGTGCATACTATAGAGTTAAGAAGAAAGAAGAGAAATTTAGCTCTGTGGGAATGCCTTTATACAGGAAGGAAAATGAGAAAAAAAAAATGGAAATGATGCAATTTGTTATAGAACAGTGAAACTATCTTGGCTATTGGGCTCCAATATCCAAAAGAAGGTTATAGAAAATTTCTCATTTAATCACCCAAGTATGACTAATTTTGAGTACTAAAAGCCCATCCATTTTTTGGACGAGTAAAGCCCATCTTCTTTATAAAGAAGTGGTATTCCCTTTGTCACTTGAATCAGACCAAAATCGTGGGCTAACTTTATTTTTCTTTTTATTTTTGAGAATCAAGTTTAGGATTCATGGGCTAATTTTTTTTTTGGAGAAACATTCATGGGGTAAATGGATTTGTAGTAAATGAATGAAGACATCATATGTCGTACTTATTTTTGCTGGGGCTGTTACACCTAATTTTTCTCATTAAATTTTAAAACGTGAAACCTAATTATTTAGTGCATAGGCTAAAATAATTTCCATAAATTTAAAAAATGAATTTGACTTTCACTTCTATGGAAAGTATATTGCTACTTATTTCTTCTTTGTAAAGTCAAATCTCTTATATCAATTTTTTTTGAGAGAAAATTCTCTTATATCATGATTTGACTTTCCCTTTGTAGGAGCTCAAAAGAATAGCCCAAGCTCACTTAGAATAGTGGTACTCAATATTTTCAGCCCAACATAATTAATTTGTAAGAGAGTGAGCTTTCTATGTCAACTATAATACTAAATAGGATCCAAGTATGAAATTAAGGAAGTAATGACTCTTGATGCGAAGAGATGAAGTAATGAAGCACAAATTTAGTATTAACTCTTCCTCGGGCTTGTTCGAGGATGGATTGTTCTAATACAGTTAATGTCAATCTCTCTACAATCTGATACTTAATTCTCTCTTTTCTAGTTTCTACTTTCCAACCCCTTCCCTAGAGGGGTTCTTTTCCCTTATATAGTCTTTTCTAATGCATCTCAGCCCTCTACCTGTACATTATAGGGGAATAATTGAGATGCTTGTCCCATCAAGACCATTCTGGAGGTGGTAGAGAGTGTTGTGAGCTGTGAAGCTACTATTCAAGTGTCTTTTCCTCATAAATGCGACTAGCTCAGTTGGTGCAGTGCATTAAATGTGGAGGTGATGACCACCTTCCAAAATATTTCCTTCTTTCTTTGTTTGCACGTCTTTAATGTCTTCCACAATTTTTTTACTTTTTGGTGCAAGAAGCCAACTAAGGCACTCTCGAGATGCATTTGCTCCTCAGGCTCCTCGGATGACGGGTCCATCAGCCTCCCTTCCTCGGACCTCTATTCATAAGTTTAGTTTGAATTAGTGTGGTCTTCATGTCTTCCTTCCTCGGACCTCTATTCATAAGTTTAATTTGAATTAGTGTGGTCTTCATGTCTTCCCTTCTCGGACTTAGTCCACGTGTCGGATCGGGATTGGTGCATGGATGGGCCTTAGCTCATCCGCGAACAAAGGCCCATGGGCTTTGTCTTGTGCTTGGGTCCCTCTCTCCCACACCCTTGTATAGAAATTATTGATGCCATCCGTATAATTAATTTCCATAAAATACTAGATTGTCGTAATTGCTCACAAAATTTTCTTAAGAATTTATAAGGGAATATGTTAAGTAAAAACGAATTACATGAATCTTCCTATTAATTGTAAATTAATTTTGTATGTGCATGTCAACCTTCATATAAGATGTATATTGAAAGTAATTAGCAAGATTACGCCAGTCATGTCTTTTTTATTTCCTTAACATATTTGATCATTTATACATATTTAGAAGGTTTAAATTCGTTTATTTGACACTTTAATTAAAATTGTTGTTTATAGCTTAGAAATTAAATAATAATAAAAAGAAGAAGAAGAAACAATTAAACATGTATTTGACAAATTTTGGATCATCAAGCCTGGTTTGGTTTGCAAGTATTTTAGGCTGACTTGATTATGGGCCGTTTAGTCTAGCTTAGGATTCACCATGAAATCTGGCCTGGCAGGGTCTTTTGATTTTTGAGTTTTGATCTGACTTAATATGTTGCTCATTTAGCATGGCTTAGGTTCATTAAATTATTGGGCTCGATGCCCAAATCAATAAATATAGTTTAGGCATAAAGTCAAATACATGTCATTTAGTATTTGACTAGTTGATTGTCCATGCAATGCACCATTTTTTTTTTTTTTACAAAATTAATTTTGTTTTTCGTTTTTATTTATTTTATAGGGTTATAAGAATTAGGTTGTTATTGATTTCACTTTGCTATCAGTTCAAATAGGTAGTAAATAACCTGCAGTATTAACGTTTTGGTAATAACTATGCAAGTTGTCAACTTATTTTTTTATGTTTACAATGGTAATGTAATGATTATTCATGAATCATGAGTAATAACTATTTAGTTATTTCTTAGTAATAGCAATTTCTTTAATTGAATAATATTTATTTCAAATACATAAACTTTTCATATATACATAAATTCTTTCTCATTTTAAAGAATAACTATTCATAAAGAATAACTATTTCCTGTAATAAAAAATAATCAAACTATTGAATAGCTAAATCATAGTAATAACTAATAACTATTAGATTCTAAAAAAAAAAAAAAAAACTAATAACTATTACATTACAATGTCTATTACAATCTACCAAATGTACCATAAGCATATAAATGGTAATAATTATTATATGGATATAAAATGATTCTTTTTATAAATAGCATTCAAATTCACAATAATCTTCTCTCAAAAAAAAGTTTGTAGTAATCTTCATACATATTGACTTCAAATTGGTGAGATAATGGATTTTGAAAAAACAATCCTCATTGTGGTTTTGTACTTGTTCTTGGCCAGCAGTTATAGAGTGAGTGGCGCACGAATTTTAACTCATGAAGAGGATTCATTGTTGGAAATTCAACTCAAGCTCATCAACAAAACTCCCGTTAAGAGCATTCAGGTACTAGAATCTACCACTTTGTACATGTATAGTTTGCCACAATCAATAACAATAATTTACAATAATTTCATAATGTAATTTAGTTAGCCTACCACTTCATACATGGGTTGTCGCAATCTGCAATTTATTATTATTATTATTATTATTATTATTATTATATGGTTAATGTTTGAAGTGATAGACTTTTAAAAAAAAAAAAATTATCTTATAATTTGGTAGTTACATTGGGAGATTTGATATTAAACATTAGATTTCTTCATTGGAAACACTAAAACATGAAAAATTTGTTTGACATTACATTTTGATATATCATTACTTTGGGCTAGGGGGATATAAACCTAGATGTCTCCACTGAATACACTAAGATGTTTCAATTGAGTTACAAGACTCTTATTATAATATCTCAGTTGAATAAATCAGGATTTTATATTTTAAATAAAATATTTGTTGCTAAGAGTCTTAGATCTCAATATTGGGTAGGTATTGAGAAATCAATTTTAAAAATCCTGATTATGTAGACTGTTCTATTAACTTATATGACAAACTATATACCAACACACACATGCTTAATGCTAACTATTATGACACGATATATACTAACTATTACGTCTTAATGGTTTTGGCACCATTTTATATATGTTTGCTTTTATAAGTGAGTTCAACAATGGTATTCAATATTTTGAAACACTCGCTCTAATATTATGGAAAACTATCACTTTTCTCACAAACTTAAACTAATAATAATTAATCAATTTATTCACTTTATTATTATTCTAGTAAAAACTACAAGCAAGGTCCAAAAATATTAAAACTTTGCTATTTGTTTCTCTAATTTTTTTAATATCATATCGATCACCATCATCATAGTCTTTACTTCTTTTAAATACGATTATGTAAATTATGAAAGCTTTAATTCTTTTGATACATTTGGATAGAACTTGTTTTCTTCTTGTAAGAGAATGTGTCGATATTTGATTTTGTAGACGGAGTATGGGCATATTGTTGATTGCATTGATATCAACAAGCAATTGGCCTTTGACCATCCCTTATTGAAACATCACAAGATCCAGGTACTTACTATTTTAACGTCCATAGCCTCTTTCCCATATTTTTCTTCACAAAAAATAGTTTTCCGAAATACTTATCATTTTATTTTAACATAGTAAATAATTTTGTTTTGTTGGTTCTATGATTTTATTTAGTAGAGCATTCATATTGGAGGTTGTAAAACCACTTAAAAGCTATTTTAGCATTCTAAATACCAAAAAATATAGGTGCTATAGCTAAAAAAATTATTGGTTTTGCGGCTTAGCTTTTGTGTTTGGGCTTGCATGAAAAAATGGGCAGCAACACACACATATATAAAGGTATGAGCAAGGTTGTCAAAATCGGGATCCTACGTAGAATTGTGGGAGGTAGGTAGGATCGTGGATCGTGGATTGTAAGATCTTACCTATTTTCAGATTTTAAGCAAAAAACCTATTGATAGTGATTTTGTGTGTTATATAATCACTTAAAATATGAATCCATCCATTAAAAAAAAAAATTTGCATCATAAAATGTAATTTACACACACTAAATCGTTCTTATGTCATTCTAACGAAACAAAATATATTTAACTTTTGACATAATGTATCTAAAAAATTCAGTACATGTTTAATTAGCAACTAAGTACCAAAATATTATCTACACATATGAAAAATGTTTTCCAAATTCTAAGTTCCAAATCCAAAATAAGTTAGGCTAGTTAGCATATAAAAACTAGCTAACTACAAATTTACAATATGTAATTCAAAAGAGATTTCTCAATCTAAGGTAAACTAGCTAATTACAAATATGAAATCCAAAAGAGAATTCTCATTATGAAGTTCTTCTAATCTAATCATTGTCATTGTCATATCCCATTTCATCATCTAAATATTTTAGGTTTTTTTTTTTTTGAAAATGTTAAACATAAGTACTATAGGTTTTTTTTGAGATTTTATGTTGACATAAGGGTAAATTTGGGACTTCAATTCATTATTGGGCTTCTGATAACTCGTTGGGCTTATGGGTTTAGGTGGATTATCTAACCCAAATGAATCCCACTTAAAAATAAATAAAAAAATCAAGCCAAATGGTAGGATCGGTAGGATCCCATACGATCCTACGATCCTATGCAATCTTACATACGATCCTACCATTTTTGCGATCCTACTACGATTTTAAATTTTTTGGTGAGGTGGGATAGTAAAATCGTGCGATTTTACGAACCAGATCGCGATTTTGACAACTATGGGCATGAGATCAATATCAAATATATATATATATATATATATATATATATAATCATTCATGTGTATAATAAGTCATATTTTAATGTTAGAAAACCCACAAAATAATAACATATTCATTATATTTTGTCTATTTGTTAAGGATTTTTTTTAATGAGTAAAGCTTTTTTTTTTAAGTCAAAATTTCACTTGTGAATAAAAATGTTTTAATTTAATAGATAGATATAAAGTATGATTTACTTCCATCAATGTTATTACGTAATTATTGTAAAATGTTTTTGCTTATTACGGAGTAATTTTTTTTTATGATGGAGGAAAAAAAATATTATGTCAAAGAATTTGATATCCTTTTTTTTTTAAAAGGAAAATATTAATATTGTCCATATGTTTTTCCTTTTAAAACTCTAGTCTAGCTAAATTTTATATTTTCCCTTTTTCCATAAATTTATTTTTCTTTTAATAGATTTTGAACCTTTAAAATATTGATAAAATAGAAAACATTTTCTTTATTTTTTAAAGGATTTTGGAAATATAAATAAAATAATAGTGTTTTGATTATTTCATGAGCCTTGTAGTTTTGATTTTCACATTGCAATATTTCTAACAAAAACATTTAGAGTTTAAATGGAATTATTGAAAAAAATGTGTATTGAATATAAGCATGAACAAAAAAATCAATAATAAATACATAAAATAATAATATAATTAGAAGGTCACTCAAAAAATATATATGATTGGGAGGGTGCTAGGGTTGTTAGATATATATATATATATATATATATAACTGTTTAGTCTTTTTTATTTTTCTTTTTCTTTTTTTGGGAGGCCGGGGGGACAATCCCCCTCCCGCAGTTTGTACTTTTTCTTTGGGAAGATAAAGAATGAAGATTTATAACTTGCTATGGGTATTATATCTTATTTTATTTGTTTTAAATTTTTGTTTCTTCATGGAATTTCTATTTTTTAGATGAAACAGAAAAGAGAATCCCTTTTTTTTTTTTTTTTTTTAAAAAAAAAAAAAAGAGGAGGAAAAGAAAAGTGCATAGATTTCTATTATTATTATTATTATTATTATTATTGCCAAAATAAAGATTTACAACTTCATTTGAACATTATATGTTATTTTGTTTATTTTATATTTTTAACTTTTCAGAGAACTCCTAGTTTTTTACGAGGAAAAACAAGGAACGTAGATCCTTCACATTTTAGACCCTTAATGATTGGCTTAGCAGAAGATGCTTGTCCGATAGGAACTGTTCCAATTAGGAGGGCAACAAAAGAGGACCTCGTAGCATCCAAGCTTTTGTTAAATAATTTCCAGCCTCAAGCAGCACCATCTTTTAATAATACTTATGTAAGTTCTTCATTATTTATTTTTGGATGCAAAATTATAAATGTACTGTTTCACAAAAATGCAAGGCTATATAACAAATTATGATGTTCATACACAATTAGAGTTTGGCTTGTGAAGATGAACGTTTGAACTCATTCATTAACTAAATGAACCAAACTTGAATTAATGTTTGAAACTCAATTAGTTTTTCACATTTTGTTCAGGCTGATATCACATTTTCTTTGATTATTTTTTTTCTTTTTGAGAAACGCCTTTTCTTTGATTCAATAAAACAATTGTCTTATTTCTCAAAAAAAAAAAAAAAAAAAAATCAACTGAAAAAAAAAAAAAAAAAAAGCTTGGTTTGGTATGGTCGTCAAAACTATGTGTAACTTAAAAGAAAAAAACATGTCAAAATTTGCTTATATTTCTCTTCCTCTTATAAAAAATTGATATCACTAATGAAATGTATATAAATTAATTAGTAAAATTTTAGGATAAAATATGATAGCTATTATGTACTCAGAAAGGTAGACACCAAGATTTCTTTAGAGATAAATGAAAAAGACCCTTGAAATTTAAATTTTTTTTCGACACTATAATTTCAATTTAAGAGTTATCCACCTTTAGGTTTTAAGAAATGGCTACATTGTCCCATTCATCTTTCTTTTTTCTTATTGGCCAAAAAGTAGATCACGTTCTGGCATGTGATTATTTTTAATAAGATATATTATTATTATTTTATTAGTGATTTTAACGTTTATTTTTTGAGAGATTTTGACCAAGATTTTGAGCTTTATTTTACAAAAGGGGGCCAGGGAATATATGTAGCTGCAGTAAAAATTAAAACTAATAAAAAAAGGAGATAACTGGATTACAAGGGGAGAAATTGAAACAAAATCTTAAAAATATTTTTTATTTACTTTTATTACAAAAAATAAATTGCTATAAAAATAATTCTCAATTAAAATATTTATTAGGAATTGTGACATGGACATATCTTCCGATTTGTATGTTTGACCTTTAAAATTTTTATTTGTACAGAATGCAGTAATCCAAATGGAAAAGAATAAATATTACACTGGAGTAGAAGGAAGCGTCACCGTATATGATCCTCAAGTTAAGGAGGGACAAACCTACGCCCAAGTATATGTATTCAACGGTGATGATCTCGATTATTATAATTTAATCACGACGGGATGGATGGTAAAATTTCTACTTGTTATCCACGTATTGACCTTTGATGTACTTTAGTTATCTTCTTAGATATTAAAAAAAAAAAAAAGTAATTATATTTCACAATTTTTACTTTTTAAAACTTTGAATATTAGAGTTTCTAAAATAAAACTTTGAATATTAATAAATTAAGAGAAAATTTTACAATCATTTCATAGTGTGTTTTGTTATGAAATTAAGCCTCAATTACAAAAAGCATTATAAAAAAAAAGTTACAAAAGCTTTTAACTCACATTGCCTAAGATATTTGATAAACATAAGCTCATGTGAAAAACTATTTAGTTGAAAAAAATCCGATACATATCAACCAAACATTTTCAGTAAACACAATTTGATATCAATAAAACTCAATAGAACATATAAATATATATATATATATATATATAAGCATTATATTTCGTAATGAAATTTTCCATAACCATAGGTTTTGATCCAGACTACTTATATGAGCTTTGTAATTACCATTTATATTTTCAGATAACATACTTGAAATAATAATACTTATTGCTTCTAACAGGTCAGTCCAGATATATACCATGATGGGTCTCCTCATTTTTTTGCGGTTTTCACGGTAAGTTCCATTTTTACACATTTAAAAATTTGTTGAAGGTTTTTATACCTATAGCTGTTTATATTCTTTTTTTAATTTTTAATTTTTTTTTTATACTTTTTGCTTGTCTTAAAGTTTATTGCGGCTGGTTTTTTAACTGATGAATTTTGAAAAATGTTACATTTATAATATTTTTAAAACACTTTAATAAGATTTGTTGAGCTAATAATATTGCAAATTTTTTATCCAAACCTTGTACCCATCTATAGTTGGAATTTAAAAGATGCATCATTGTGCAAAACATCGATAATTGGTTGAAATCAATATTATTGTTTATTGTCCTACAGCGTATATATATTGAGATGTGATCCTTTCCCATTATTTCAAAAAAAATGTTTTCCTAAACAAACAGGTGTCAATCCCAGGTTTTGTTTGTATAGTTATTAAAGATTTTATCCATTAACCTAGGTTAAAAACCACAAAATTTGTTATTCAAATTCTAAAGTAATTGCTTACTCTCTCTCAAAAAAGAAAAAGAAAAAGAAAAGAGTAATTGCTAAGTCTTGTTGCACAGTGGTATTATCCATCTTCCCACTTTGCTAAGTCTTGTTGCATAAGACCCACAAGTAATTATGGTAATTTTGTAAATAACCCAAATGCAATTGTAAAGAATTTGATATTTTGCTAACTGATAATGTCTTTGAAAATTACAGAATGATAATTTCGAGCAAGCAGGTTGCCTTAATAATATGTGCCCAGGATTTGTGCAAACACACAAAAGCGTATATCTCGGGGCAACTATTACTAATGTATCTGTACCAAGTGGACCTCAATTTCAAACTACAATCTCTCTCCAACGGGTAAAAGAATTTGTTGTTAATCATAATTGCATTTATAATATTTTACAATATTGGATCCACATTTTCATATTAATATAAATTGAAATATGAAGTTGTAAAAGGCATGTAAAAGTTTTAAATGTTATTAAAATTGAATAATGATCATATATTCTTACTCGTTTATATGGCAGGACTCAAATTACAACTGGTGGATATCAATTGAAGGTTTTGTTGTGGGATATTATCCAAAAGAAATTGTTTTTAATTTGAATCAACCTCAAGGCCTTGGATGGGGAGGGGTTGCTGTTGGTCGCCCAAATGGAAATAGTGCCCCACCCATGGGTTCTGGAGAATTTTCAGACGGTAGTAATGCATGTGAATTTTCAAATATCCAGTATAGAAATCAAGAAAACACAACTCTTGCACCTCAATCACCCCATTACAAAATCATCACTGACAACCCCAAGTGCTATGACTTGAAATATGATGGATATAAAAATCCAGAGGTCGGATTCACCTTTAAATTTGGGGGGCCTGGTGGACCATGTTCTAATTAAAATATTTTGTGCCAATTATTTGGCATGAATAAATTGGAAAGGATTTGGATTTGTAAACTTTTGGAATCTAAGAAAATATTTTATATTGCGATCCTATTTCTATTTCTAAAAGTCATACAATTTATTTGTTTGTTTTTTATTTTTTATTTTTGTTGATAAGAAGTCATACAATTTGTTTATATGGGTCTCTTTCTTTTTTGTTGGTGTTTTTCCTTTCTTTGCTTTATCTATTGGCTTTTCTCCTCTCTCTTCTTCTTCTTTTGTGTGTGTGTGTGTCTGTGTGTGGGGCCCGGTGAAGATTTTGTGTTCTTCTAACTCGTTTTATACAATGTGATTGAGCTTCGGTGGAACTTGGTATGTAAAACAATTGGTCCTTAATGCACATTTGCAATACTGCATACATTGGGCTTGCATTTTCTACTATTAAGGCCTGAATTCATTGGGTCTTGGGCTGACTTCTCCAAACTTTCTTGGTTTTAGTGCTTATGTTTTATGCTTCATTGGGTCAGTTGAAAAGCAGCTCTTGCTCAATCAAGCTTTGATCATGAGTCATTCGAGTCAGGTTAGGTTCGGGTCGGGTCATTTGGGTTGCAAGCAAAAATGAACTGCGTCAAAAACGAGTTATTTGGGGAGTAGAGTAGAGTTAGCTGAAAATAGACTAAATTTGGATCAATTCTACTCTACTTTACTATCCTTCAATCTAAACGGACCATAAAAGTTTCCACTCTTTGCATTCCACTCAAACAGGTAGTCGTATTTCTACATACAATAGATTATCAATATGCTGCTGAATAGATAATTTTAGGATTTTAATTAAAAAAATGTCAAATTTCATTTTGATACATGATTGAGTTTTTTTTTTTTTTTTGAGAAACCAGACCATAATGCTGGGAAGTATTATTGTTCAATGATTAATGAACATCAAATAAAAAATAATAGTCATTTTGATACATGATTGAGTTGAAATGTATTAAAAAATAATAGTTATTTTGTTCATATATGCCTATTCTTTTGTTTATATTTATTAATATTGAAAAATGCTAGATTGTATTTTCATATATTAATTTGGTTTTGCATGCTAGCTTACTTATTCTTTAATTGTAATTTTATTTTGGTTCATACTTTGGCTCTAATGAAAATGAAAATCCTTATTCTGTCCCTTGTACTTGAATCGCATTACCCACTTCTTTGAGGAGAACATGGACTTGAGTCGTCCTCCTCACTTATATAAAGGGGAGAAAAGAAAGAACATCTATATAACATAAATGAAATTATTTGATTCTGGGAGTCTAGGCCATAATGGGTGATTATTGATTTTATTTTATTTTATTTTTTTATTAATAATTTGATAGTTACAACGATGAGGGAGAATTTAAAGTTTTGAATCACAGATGCCTCTGTTGGTAACACTAGGAAGTGCTAACATGTTGAATTTTAGAGCTTTGTTATTTGTTATTTTGTTTGTTTTTGTTGAAATGAGACTTTGTTATTTGTTTAGAAAGAATTGTTGGCATGATTTAAGTGAAGTTTGTCTCAGGACGGATCTATCTAACCCTAGACTTAAAACACAGGTTGCTCATGCTGTTTTTATCAACTCGAATTTTGAAGGTTGACAACTTGACCAGCCAACTACTACCCTTTAATGATGCAACCATACGTATTTAAACACTATTTTTCATTCAAGGTAAGCTAACCACAAAACACCACCGCACATCTTTGATGTGATGGTCATTCCACGAGTATAAGTGCTTATGGCGTATGGGGGGCCAAGGGCGGGATTCAAATCTCCAAAAGGGAGTTTTCACATATATATACACTTAGACTAAGGTAGAGTAGAAATTCTATCTTGTAAAATAAATAATAATAATAATAAAAATAAAAACCACAAAACAATTGAATATGGTCTGGTAGGAAAATATGAGAATTTCGTATATTTTCACTATTTTCCTCTTTCTTTAGTGAAGTGGAAATAAAAGAAATGAGCTGAAAATTTTCTCAGAGGTAGTAGTATCATGTATATGGTGCTTTCAATATTTAGCAACCTTTCCTGTTTTATAGACAAGTTATGGAAGGTTAAGTGTATCCAACTAATAGATCCAATTTAGGACTGAATTAAAATATATAGCTAAACTTTTTTAAGTGGAACACTAAAAATATATGTAACTTCAATATATATTTTACTTTTTGGAATTTTTACAAATACATGCAACCTTTGGATTTTTAAGTTAATGTCAACTTAGTTTTTTTTTTTTTTTGAGAAATAATTACAACATGCTGCTAACCCCGCAGCTCGAACCCTTTCCCCCCTAGACCCCCAAGCACTTTGTGCATGGGGAGGTGCCAATTCAGCTACAAAGCCTTTAGCTAATGTCAACTTAATTTGGTTTTTGAACTTTTAATTTAAACAATTAATCCTTTACACATAAGGTGTGGACAAATAGTCCTTTGTAAAAATTTTCCATTAAAGTAAATAATTTAATTACATAATGTATACATGATAATATTGTCCTAAAAGATTAAGTTGTTAGAAATGATGACTTCATTAATTTAATCATCTAATCTTATAGGTTCTCTCTCTTCTTCTTTCTTCAATTATTAATTTAGCTTGTGTATGATTTACTTAATAAACTTATTCTTTCTTTGTCTAAAGTAAATATTACGAATAATTTTTTTTACCCACCTCATGAATCTATATTAGTGGATTAATAATTAAATTACAATTGAGAGATGATGTTATTTGAGTAAATTGAATAGATCAAATTTCATGTATAAAATTTTAAAAATTAGATATTCAACCTTTTATTGTTATATTATATTTTCACTAAAAAATGGGTTATTTATAGTATCAAATTAAAAATTATAATTTGATATATTATGCACTTATTTACAAATTTAGCAAACCGATATGATATACTTATTATGTCACACGTATATTAATAAACCTATAATCTACACCTTTAATTTGGTTCAATTGTCATTTAAATCCTTACACTTTTATTTTTACCATCTTTCCTAAATTTCATATAGGTTGCCAAGTTGATCTTTTCAGCAACTCCTGCTAAAAATTTCTCGTTCAACCCTTTCAAAATGATGTAGTTTTTGTTTCTTAAAAAAAAAAAAAAAAAGAAAAGAAAAAAAAAGAGTAGTTTTGGGCCTTTTGGCCTTCTTTCTATTTTTAAATTAAAAATAATTTTTACCTTTTCGGCATTTTGATGTTATATGCATGGCTTGGATTTTATTGCTTGGTTATTTGGTGGGTGCTTGAATTTTTAAATTTGTTGGGTGTTTACTGCTTTGATTAGGATATATTTTAAACTGGTTTTTAAGAGGGGGTTTTTTAATATAGATTTTTTTATTTATTTACAAAGAATTCTTAGTATTTTTTTTAGTAACAAATATTTTAGTTTATTAATGGCAGATTTTCAATGTGTTTTGATGGGAAGACCTTGTTGACAACAAATATGAACATTAAGGACTAAAATGGTAAAAAGAAAATTTTAGCGACAAAAATGAAAATTTGCCAAAGCTTAAAGGGTGTAATTTGGATTTAGCTTATTATATGTTTACATATGTGTGTGTGTCCCATACTCTTTTTTCGATATTTTTTTTCTTAAACTTATTACCTATAATTAGTTGTGAAAATATTGTAGATATAATACTTCTCAATCAATAAATATAGTTTAGGCATAAAGTCAAACACATGTCATTTAGTATTTGACTAGAATTTTTTTTTTTTTTTTTTTATGAGAAGAAATATTTGACTAGTTTTTTGAGAGAGTTTCAACCTATGGTGTTCGCTCCTGATAATAGCTCTTTATCATTAGACCAAAACACCAATTAGTTTTTGGTGTAGGTAGGAATTGAACCCCAGATCTCAAATACAATACTACAGGAAATATGGGTTTAGGCGACGTGTGTAAAACGTCACAATGACACAAATGGTCCACACGCTTAATAGATTTGCTTTAATCACTATAGCGACATTTTCTAAAACGCCGCTATAGATTATTTCTTTTTTTAGCAACATACTTTAATCACTATAGCGATGTTTTTTTAAAATGTCGCTATAAACCAGATATGAGCTACCAATAGCAACATGCTAAGTACATTTTCTTTAATCACTATAGCATTGTTTTCTTAAAATGTCGCTATAAACCAGATATGCACTGCTAAAGCTATACTTGTTGTGGCGTTTTAAGAAACGCTGCTGTAGTAATTAAAGGAAATGCACTCAGCATGCTGCTAAAAAAAGAAATACTCTATAGCGGTGTTGCGTTGCTAATAGCAACATGCTGAGTACATTTTCTTTAATCACTATAGCAACGTTTTCTTGAAATGTCGCTATAAACTAGATATGCGCTGCTAAAACTATACTTGTTACTATAGCGGCGTTTTAAGAAACGTTGCTATAGTAATTAAAGAAAATGCACTCAACATGCTGCTAAAAAAAGAAATACTCTATAGCGGCGTTTTTAAAATACGTCACAGTATACCACTTATAGTGGTGGATTTAAAAACGTCACTAAAAAAAACGCTGCTTAAATCCGAATTTCTTGTAGTGCAACCATTAAAGATTTTACCAGTTGAGCTAACTGAAACTCACAAATATTTGACTAGTTGATTGTCCATGTAAGGAAATTTTTATGTACTCTTGGAGTATGGAGAAATGGTATTCTCTTCTATCACATTTATACTGGTAGGGTCATCAAATAGCCCATGGCCCACAGTTCGACCTAGAAACCCGACGGCCCACCGGGCTAATGGGCGGCCCGACCCGTTGTAATTGAGGCCCATGGGTAGCCCACTAGCCCAGTGGGTCAGGCCGTGGGCTAGTTTTTATGCCCATAGGTACCCGGTGGGCTAGCCCAGTAGCCCAACCCGTTGCCCAGCCCATTGGCCTAACCCGTTGGCCCAGTCCAATAACTAATAATTCATAACAAAAATATATAGGAAATGTATAAAGGATTGATCCTGAGATATTAGAGAGAATCTTAAGAGAACTCTCTCAACCACTAAGATACTCAAAGTAATTGTGCTAAACTTAGTTTACTAAATATATATTTTTCTAGTAGTCTAGCAAATTTGAATTAACCATTTGACATTTTTTTTATTAAAGATAAAAATAAAAAAATATTTAAAGCCTTAATAAAAAAATTAAATAGGCTTCCATCAACAAAACAAAAAATTAAATAGATTTGACTGTAAAAAAATTTGTAATTAAGTATTAAATTCTTCAATTCTTTCCTTTAAAAAAATAGATTGATTATTCCCTTATAAAAAATTGATTCTTTCCTTATAAAAATAATAAAATAATATGCTAACACAAGCCTATGGGTAGCCTATTAGGTCCAACCCGATAGCCCACCTCGCTAAAGACAAAATGAGTATTGCCCATGGGCAGGGTCATGAGCTGAGATTTTCTCTTTCGGCCCAGTCCGACCCAACCCGTTAACTAGTTAATAGCCCCTTATGCCCATGGGCTAAGTAAAAATGGGTCGGGCCGGCCCATTGACAACCCTTAGTGGACACTACCGTAAATTAATGAGTGAACCCAATTATGAATATAAGAGAAGAATATTTTATTCTCCGTGAAGTACCTAAGAATTACCTGTCCATGCAATGCACCAAACTTTTTTTTTTTTTTTTACATAATTTATTTTTATTTATTTTTATAGGGTTATAAAAACAATTTCCATTATGGTTGTTATTGGTAGGAAATAATCTACAGTATTAACGTATTAATCTTGATAATAAATGCATTTTGGCAATAACTATGCATGTTGTCAACGCATTTTTTATGTTTACAATGGTAATAGAATAATTATTCATGAATCATGAGTCATAACTATTCAATTATTTCTTAGTAAAAGCAATTCCTTAAATTGAGAAATATTTGTTCCAATTGCATAAACTTTTCATATATATATATATATATATATAACAATTAATTCTATTCTAATTTTACAACTAAGCATATGAATGTTAATAGTTATTATATTATTACAACATCTTTTATTATATATATATATATATATATATTTTGGTATAAGATAGAATTCTACTCTAGCATAATCTAAGTGTATATGTGTGTGAAGCTCCTTCCTAGAGACTTGAACCTCGGCCCTTGCCCCCTACACCCTACACCCCACAAACACTTATACTTGTGGAGTGACCATCGCACCAAGGGTGTGCGGTGGTCAACATCTTTTATTATTAGAAATAAAGATTACTATTACTATTATAATCTCTATTCAATGTACTAAATGTGCCCTTTGTACTAAATGAATACTACTGTCAGTACTTTGAAGCTACATGAGTAAGCTACCCCTATTTCCCCGTTTCCATGCTTCAATCACTATATATATATTACGTGGCTTTTTTTTTTCAATTACACTTGCCTTATACAAAAAACTAGTCGTTAACCCATGCGATGCACGGGAATGCTACAAATTTTTTTAATTAAAAATAAATAAAAATTAAGATGAACCTCCAAATGATGTGACATTAAAATTGTAACAACCATCAAATAATAGCTGTAAGGACTCGGTTTGGACTCCTAGCCCAAATAATAGATGGACTTAGATCTAAAGAGCCCAAAACAACAAATTTGTAGAGAATGAGTTGGAAAACTGGGCTTTAATGAATTAATGCAACAAGTAAGTAGCTCTTGATGGCAAAGGAATGAATATAACAAATTTACACTAAGGAAATACGTCCTCGGCAATGTCCGATGAGATTGGTTCTTATGTATTGCTTTCGAATCTGGGTTACAGGTTTGATTCCTGATTGCTACATTGTTTTTCTTCTTAGTTTTCCGATCCCTTATTCATGGAGGGTCTCTCATGTTATATAGTCTTCTTTGGACGATCTTGGTCCTACACTTGTTAGTCATCTAAGTCACTACTTGAGTGCTTGTCCCATCAGACACCCCCTCAGGTTCTCTGTGAGTTGAGATAGCCAAGGCAGCACTATTCAGGGGTCTTCTCTACATTAATGCAGCCAGAAAGTTAGCTGTAAAGCATTTAATGCGGTGGTAGCAGCTCTCCCTTAGATATTTCTGAGTTCCCAGCCTTCTGGCACACTCGATATACACGTCCCTATCACTGGAGCTTCCTGGAAGGTTACCTTGAACCTTAGGACACGCATTTGAGCCGTGCTTAGCCTATCCAAGGAGACATTCCTCCTCGGACCATCCTCCCATTCGTATCTTGCTCATTAGATTCTAAACTTGACCCATCCAACACTATTCATTTGTTCTCGGATTACTATGCTCTCGACCAAGGCCCAAGGCCCAATATACCATTTGGGCCCTTAACCCTGCAATAACAAAATATACATTTTTCTAGATTAAAAAAATGACACAAATAGCTCAATCATTTACTTGTGTGACAGTGTTGCACCATTCCCAAATGACACATACACCACAAAATCATTTGGTTGCTTGTTTAGCCAATCAAACAACAAGCCATTCTTGGACGAGTTACTTGATTGTGTTACTATTGGACCAACTGGGTACACTGGTCTTTTTAATACATAACCAAATAGTTTATCATCTTTCAAAGCCACAACTGTTTTAGGCTGAAGCTCCTCCCAACAGTTTTTTATTTGCACATATTGGGCACATGTCCCAATACCATGTCTTTTTATGTGATGAAAGCAAGCTAATAACTTTACCTCGCTCAATTTCCACTAAACAAATTCAAACCCATAGCTCAATTTCCACACAAAAAAATTCAAATTCATTATCACCATTTTAATATCTATTTAAAATATTGAAGATGTAACTCACTTCAAAGAATATTATCTTCAAAACACACTACTAAACTCAATTACAGAATTCCAAACCTAAGACTTATCTAAGTGTGTGCACAAACTCAATTACAGATACAAAAGAAACACAACTAAAACAACACATATTAAAATAATAATCCAATAGTAAACTGTTGAAGTTACAGAAACCAATAACTGTCACATAAATAGCTGAATAAATCCCTCTAGAATTACAAAACAGCTGACTTCACCATCTGTTGCAAATACAATTCACAGAGTTCCATCTTTGGGATAGCCCAAGACAACAAAGCCCCACATTCTAATACTGGTTATAATGTATCACACCACTTAATTCCAAGATACATCTTTCAATTTATGATACAGAAAAGAAAATAAAGCTCAATACAGAAAATTTTATCAATATATACTCAAAAACATTTTGCAAAGAATAGTAAATTGACCCAAAACCTCCTACTCAAATCAATAATGCTTTCACAAAAGAAAATTCCCAAGTATATGTATAATGGTGTTTTTGTTAAGGAGTGAAAAGAAGTTGAGCAACTATTATGACAAAGAATTCCATTAGCATAATCATATTTATAATGAAAGTGGCAGCACACAAAGTGCTTTAAGAAATACCAATTATTGACACATAGGTGGCTAAGAAAGTGAGTCCACTTAGAAGCACTTTGCTTCATGGAATGGGATATTCTCCAATTACTAATTCTCATGTCCCTTCAAACATCCATGGAACAATGAATTTTAGACTCGAATTGGAAACATCAGAAGAAGTAAAGGGAAATCCATAAAGCTGGATTGTTGGGGTCATCTATAAATATATATGTGTATATATATATATATATATATATATATATATTTACCATTGAGAGTGAAATAAGACCAGCTATTTCAAGCATAACCTAATCTTTAAAATCTCAATAGTTCTTTTCATTGAAGTGAACTAATTCGAAGTAAACAAAAGCATATCAGATCCTAAGTCATAATTCTAACATCAAATTGATTGAAAGTAAGCATAAATGTAGACCAACCATAGAACTACTAAACAAATTCAAACCCATAGCTCAGTTTCCACACAAAAAAAACTCCAAGCAAAAAAGCAGATTTAAAACGGCAACCATATATTTGCTGTAACTATTAAACATACACAGGGGAAATTAAAAAATACTATATTATTAGATAGATAAATATTTATTAGGTTAAAATAAGGTATTAAAACTCCAAGAATAAAAGCAAATTTAAAACAGCAAACAAATACCAAACATAACTTTTAGAAGAGAGCATTAAATGATCATTAGATTCATAAATTTTTTTTTTTTTTTGAAAGCATCATTAGATTCATAGATTAAAATTTTATTTTGCAGACGTTCAAAATACCTTACTTAAGAAGACTTTTTGTCGCAATGCAAGTACAATGATAGATAAGAAACTAAAGTGAGTACAATCCTCAAGAGACTAATTTTCAATTTCTAAGTCTAACTCATATTCCAATGCTATTGATTCGAAATATCTTGATTCAAAACAACTGACTTGAAGTGAACTATTCCTAAACAGACTAACTCAAAGTGCACTTAATCAAAGTAAACTACATCAAAGTGAACTAATTCGAAGTAAATTAATTTGAAGTAAACAAAAGCAAATCAGATCCTAAGTCATAATTCTAACATCAAATTGATTGAAAGCAAGCATAAATGCAAACCAACCATAGACTACCACTAAACAAATTCAAACCCATAGCTCAATTTCCACACAAAAAAAATCAAATTGATTATCGTCAAAACATAGTACTAAACTCAATTATAGAGTTCCAAACCCAAAATCAATTACAGATACAAAGAGAAAAACAGCTAAAATAGAAATCAATGAAGCTGGGGTAAAAAATCTCAGAAAGGCTAAGAAAAAAAGCTAAACTAAAAGCTAAGAAATCCAAACTAAACGTAAACGAATACCATACCTTTAACCCTGATTCAAATGAAGGAAAATAATGAAGAGAAAGGCAATACGAATAAACCTAGAAATTCAACAGCCGAAAAAAAGAAAAAGAAAAAAAAAAAAGACTAATAAGAATCAACTATTTATAAGATAATAGTTATAGAGTTCGAATTCAAAAAAAAAAAAAATAATAATAGTTATAGAGTTTTCAATACCTTTGGGCCGATTTCGATGGGCTGGGTTGGGTGTATCACCGACCGACATAGTTGATGGGCCATGGGCTGCATGAGACCCATGGCAAATGGGGCGCCATTTCTGGGTTGTAGAGGTTGCATGTCGGTGGTTTGTGGCAAATGGGTGGCCTGAGGAAGGAGCTCGACCTCTGTTATGAGGAAGAAGATGTTTGTGGGTTTGTGGGTATGGTGGGTTTTGATTGAGGAATTGGCCATAGGCTGGATGAGACCCACGACAAATGGGGCGTTGTTTCTAGGTTGTAGAGGTTGGATGTGGGTGGTTTGTGGCAAATGGGTGGTTTGAGGAAGGAGATCAATTCTGAGGAAGAAGATGTCTGTTGGGGGGTATGGTGGGTTTTCAGATGCGATGTGATGCTTTGCTGTTGGCTTGTCGTGGGTTTGATTGGTTTGCCGTGGGCTTGATCAAGGAGGAGCTGGTATAGGAAGGTAGGGAAGAGAGGCATAGTATTGTGAAAGGTAAAGGTAGACTCTTCGTGAAAGGGAAAGGTAGGTTGGGTTTTAGAAAAGTTAAATTACTTTTTTTTTTTTAAATATTGTGCTAACGTGGAAAATTGTGAGAGCTTCAGAGGTTTCGGTTTTATATATATATATATATATATATAGATGACTTACCATTTTTTTTTCCTTTTCTTGACAGCTCTACCAAAGAGTTCATTAACAGAACCTGTGTACCAAAGAGTTCATTGACGGAACTAGTAGAGGTAAGATTTTTAAATATGGTAATATTTCATTTTATGCTTCATTACAGATAAAAAAATATCAAGGATTTTTATTCCCCTATATTCAATCATATTTAGATATTGAGTCTTATAAACACAATACCTTGATCTTCCATTAAAAGTGCCTTTTCATCCCTTGATCACCTTTTGTCGTTCTATCCATTACTCCATAATTTAGTTCATACTTGCTGGTAATGGGTAATGTAGGATGTTCCAATTTTCTCCTTTTTTTGGCTACAAACTTATGGCTTAAACACATGGTTCCCCTCTCTCTCTCTCTCTCTCTCTCTCTCTCTCTCTCTCTCAATAGCTAGGGATTTGACTTAGCTATGTCATTTGCTTTATTGCTTTACTATTACTATGATTGATTTGGTAATTGAGATTAGATTGTTACTTGTGCTTGAACTTAAATATAGATTTACTGCATTTTACCAAACTATACTGCTGACCTGGCTTGATTAGAATAAGATCTTGTTGTTCTGCTGCAATAGCGTCTAGATGGTCCTATGTTACAAATTTAAAATATAATATAAGCCAATCTAGCATTTAAGTGAATGTTTTTCTTCATCATGGGCACTTAATTATGATTTTTTTGAATTGAAATTTCTTGTTTTCATATACTAAAAATTTGTGTGATGATTATAGCATGAATTTCTTACAAATTTTTATTGTTTTTAGGGTGGCAATCAATCAAGTAGTTTGTGATTAAAGCATGGATAACACTTTTTTGGAGGCTGAACAAGTGATTTGTAATTAAGGTATGGATAACACTGCGTTTTAAGGTTGAACAAGTGATTTGTATTTAAAGCATGAATAGTCATTTTTTTTTGGAGGTTGAACTAATTATATATTGATGGTTTGTGATAATGAATTCATGTGGTTGAATATAAATTCAAAAAGTTGTATTTTTATATAAATATACATCAAGTATGGATGAGGAATTATACATTTTGCATCTTTTGTAGATTTTTTTTTTATTTTGTGAAAATGTGTTTATATTGTTAATAGGTTAAATATGATGTGCTTAGTGGGGGAAAAAATAGATTTTAAAAATAATAATAATAATTTATTGCAACAAAAATTATTGTTGCAGTAACTTATCGCAACAAAAAGTTTTGTTGCAATATGTTTCACAGGTACTGTATTGACCTATCACAACAAAAAGATTTGTTGCAATAAGTTTCCAAAAGTACTTTATTGCAAAAAAATTATTGTTGTGGTAACTTATCGCAACAATACTTTTGTTGCAACAAGTTATAGCAACAATATTTTTTGTTGCAATAAAGTATTTTTAATAATAATAAAAATATTTTATCGCAACAAAACTCTTTTGCAACGGAAATTTTGTTGCAATAGTCTAATACCACATACTTTATTGCAACAGTGAGCAACACATTTTTTTCGTTGCAATAGAGGTTTATTGCAACAATTTGAAGTTTATTGCAACAAAAAAATTCATTGCAACAAGGTTCTTTTCTTGTAGTGAGTAAAAATGATTGGGAAAATTAATACACGTGACAAGCTGATGCGTCACTTAATGAACACATCTGATACTAACGGAGGGCTACCATTCAAAACAACCATTTCATTAGGATGTAAAATTTTAAATTCTGAAATTTCAATGTATAAAATCCAAAGACATTCAAATTTTAGGAGTATGTTGTGAACTTTAGCCTTAATAAAACTACATTTTTTTATAGGTCACAATCATGTATCATCACCATATACCACTTGCTAGCTCATCTCCACCACCGTCCTACTCTTTGGTGCCTCCTATCTTTATGGATCCATTCCTTGCTACACCACCCACCTCTACATTAAGCCACCCTGTACCACCGACCTCTATGCCACCATCTCATTCTAGCTACGATGGAGGCTTCATCTTGGCGCTAGTTCTACTGGTGCTAATTTTGGTTGCACTATTTATATGAGTTATTTTTCACCCATGCAAATAGTGGTTGTGCACCACCTTCAACCATGGAGCTAGATGAGGATTTGTTCGTCATGTTGAGCTATCCAGCTTCTCTAGTGTTTAGTGTTTGATTTATTTCCGTATATTAGATAAAATACTCTTGTACATAGTTAAATAACAAAAACTTCCACTATATCTAATATATGGAAATAAATTCTCATGTTGAGCTAAATGAGGATTTGTTCATTAGTTATTTTTTTCACATTTCATTGTTTGGGACTACAAGAAAAAAACCTTATTGCAACAATTTTTTTGTTGCAATAAACTTGAAATTGTTGCAACAAACCACTATTACAACAAAAAAAATTTTGTTGCACACTGTTGCAACAAAGTCAGTGGCAATTGGCTACCGCAACAATTATTTTGTTGCAATAATGTTTTGTTGCATTTACAAATATCCAATATAGAAATCAAGAAAACACAACTCTTGCACCTCAATCACCTCATTTCCAAATCATCATTGACAACCCTAAGTGCTATGACTTGAAATATGATGGATATAAGAAACTGGAGTTTGGATTCAACTTAAAATTTGGGGGGCCAGGTGGACTATGTGACAATTAAAATATGTTGCAGCCAATTTTTTGGCATGAATAAATTGGAAATGATTTGATTTTTTAAACTTTTGGAATCCAAGCAAATCTTTTTATATTGCAATCCTATTTATATTTCTAAAATTCATTCAAGGACTTGAGGTAAATAAGAATAACAAAACAAATGTGGAAAGAAAAAAAAAATCTAAGATAGTTTTCTCAAATTAAACCAAAACCAGGACTTGAAGCAAACCAAACTGGAACTTGAGGCAGAACCAAACTGAACTAACCAAAAAAACTCATATTTGTTAGTGAATATATATATATATATATATATATATATATATAGGGGTTCAAAAACCGAGGTGAGCCCTGTTGATTGGCTTGGGCTGGATCTTGGTCCTAATATAATTAATTTATAGAGATGGGCGTGCGGGCCAACACTTAGGCTTCTTAAGTTAGTAGCTCTTTGAATAAAGTGAAAGAAATGAGTCCAAGATTTGCTCAACAACAATGAAGTTTGAATGAAAACATAATTTATTTTTTATCTTTGTCCTCTAACTGGCCAAGAATCACTTTTATACTACAGAGAACCTTACAATTTCTATTCTATTCTAAGCCTATTTCTCTTTTTCTCGCGATCCCGATTCATGTGGGATCTTTCCCTTTTTATAGTCATTTGATTTTCATCTCAGCCTTCCACTTGAAGGGTTGCCAATCTTCTCTTAGATACTTGTCCCATCCTTGCTTGGCTGATGGTGGTAGAGTAGGATACAGGTTGTATGGATACTGTTCAGGTGTCATTCTGTCATTAGTATGACAGGTTGAGTTGTTGCAATGTATTTAATGCAGAGGTGATGGCCTTCTTCGGTTCTCTATCGTTCAGTTCGGATGGGGAGTACTCCTTGGGTTTCTGCTTTTTTGGACATATTGAGTACCTTGCTTGGGCCGAGCCTAGTTTGATGATGAATTGGGCCCGGTCACTCTTCGGGCCTATTTTGGAAAGGGTGCCTTTCTCGCCCCCCAGCAATAGCCCCCCAAAACTCCACTTCCCTAAATACTTGGGGATGTTGGGATTTGTTAAGGAGTAGGGTTGCTAGCACATGCTTTGTGCTTTCACACGTAGGTACGTCTTTTCAACTGGCTCTGCATGTTCTTGACGTTCCCAACATTGCAGTGAATGTTGCAGGTGGCTACGTGTCTCTCACGTTCTACGGTAAGATAATATCATATGGCTTGCTTTTCCATTTGATAAATGAGTGAGAAAATTAGAAATGCACAACATGTTCATACAGTTTTCTTGAGATTTTATTAGAAATTCAAAGAATTATGATCTTATTCTTTTCTTCAAGGGCTGATATATACTTTGATCAAGTTTGATAATTGTCATAGAATAAAAGCTGAGTGACGCAAATAGTAAGTTCATCTAGAGAATTCATGGATGTTGAACTCGAGTGGCTTGCAGAAGCCATGGTAGAGCTAAATTGCTCTAATACCATGTTGAACCAGCTTTCTTGAAAAAACAAACAGTTCAAAAAGAGCAAAAAATCAAAGAGAGAAAGGAGTGAAGCTTGCTTGAAACTGAGAACTCTATTTTAATTAATAATTACATGAATAATTCAATTATATAAAATAGCTAGATTGATTGGATTAGTCACCAAATTAACTATTTAGTAAAATATAAAATTAAAATAAAATCACCAAATTAACATAACAGAAAGATCTAATCTACCAGAGAGAGAGAATCACACACTGTGACACTCTTTTTTGGTGAACAAAAAATAGTTAAAGGGGGTGACCAGTGTGGCTTCCTTATATGGGCGTGACTATAGTAACATCCTAACCACTCCTATGTTAACACCTCACACCACAGTTTCTGATGAACTAGGTGAGCAACATGTAGGTGGGATATAACAAACTGTAACTTGTTGCTAGTGAGGGAATTCGAATCCATATCCTAAGGTATGTTGGCCCAACCCTTTACCACTAGGCCCACTAACATGTTAGTAGTACACATGGTGACATTGAATCACCCAACTCACACCACACAATACATATATACACCGTAAATGCAAATATAAGTTTCAAGACAAACCCAAATAGATCTACATGTTGCCAATAATTGAGTGGCTTCGGCCTGACCCTCAAATTAGGTTTGGGTAAAGCTTGCTTCATTGAAATTACATAAGACATTTTAACAAAACCCATCTGATTTTTTTTAATGCCTTGACCCATAAGTCCTACACATTTAAATTTAAACAAAACGGCCTAATTCCATTTGGAAATGCAGCCCAACCTAAACTACGTGTGCATTTGGGAAGCGCGTTTTGCACTTCCCAGACGCATTTGCATTTTTTTTTTTTTTTTACTTTTCAGTTTTTCCAGCCGACTTTTTTTGACTTTTCTTGTGAACAGTGCACACTGTGCACTGTTCACGGACCCACAAATTTTATTTTTTATTAATTTTTTCATTAAAAATGGGTCCTACGGTACTATTTACACATTTAAAAATTATTTTGCTACAGTGTTTTTCAGTTTTCAGTTTTCAGTTTTCAATTTTCAACTGTATCCAAACGGACCCTACATCGACCAACCTCACAACTTAAAGGGAAAGCCAGCCAATCCACATCTCAATAAGATCCATTTAAAATCACACTCTAAACAAGAATCAAGCAGCCCACATTTAAACAAAATTCCAAACACATAAAAACCCATCAAGTTAAGCCCAATAAAAATCCATTGAAACTTTCAAAGTCTAGTCCAAAACATATAGATTGAGCAAGCCCAAAAACAAAGGTCCATCACCCTAAAGGCTTTGGGATTAAGACTGCATTTGCTTCCAAACCGGCTTTTTGAATATTGGAGCCGAGTGGCAGCAACGGCTAAGTTGGCAAGGCAAATAGGGACATTGGCCACAAAGAGTGGAGGAGGATGGTACGGCCCTCACGTGGCTGCGGCCTCTCGTGCCATCGCTGAACGACTTCCATTGGTTGATCTCGTTCTTGAAATCAGAGATGCAAGGGTACCCTTCTCTTCTTTTATTTTTCGTTAGTCCTGTTTCATTAGTCTGTACTGTACAGCAACTCTTTGATAAAATGTCTTCATATCATATGCATGTACATGTATATCTATGTTTCATTTTTCTTTGTGTGGATGTACTTGTTTTAGCATCTGGGTTTGGGTTTCTTGTTAGCGTTGAACCCAATAAGAAGTGGGTAGTGGATGAAATCTGGATTTGGGTTTGCTTCAGTTTTGTTTAATGATTCAAAGCTGTCATTCATCTCTACTTTTATAGTGTAATACTATTCTGTTTTTTCGTTATTGATTGTTTTCATTTTTATGATTTTAAGAGAAAACATTTTTTTTTTCTTTTTCTTTTCTGAGAATTCAGTGAGTTCATATAACAAACAAGACAGTAAGTCTACACATTCACTAATTTTCTCATTTTAATGTTTATTGTTATTGCTCTCTAGATTCCATTGTCATCGGAGTATGAGCAATTGAGAAACTACCCATCTTCCTCTAGGCGGCTCATAGTGATGAACAAAATGGACCTTGCAAACTGCTCCCAGATTAAGGTAGGTATTTTGTTCACTTCTTTGTTTTCTAAGGGCTTGATAATCCTTTTGAGGGAAGCAATAGTGTTCTGAAACTTGCAGTCCTTTATGGGGGAAGTTCAAATATATTTTGAGCAGAACCTATATCTCTTAAGGCACTTGTCATAATATCTATGTGGCCCTAAAATAAGGGTTTTCCAAGGGTTTGATAATCCTTTTGAGGGAAGCAAAAGTGTTCTGAAACTTGCAGTCCTTTATGGGGGAAGTTCAAATATATTTTGAGCAGATCCTATATCTCTTAAGGCACTTGTCATAATATCTATATGGCCCTAAAGTGCCACATAGATAGTTTTCATGTGAAAGGAATTAGTGATACTGCCTGAAATATTCTTTCAAATCCATAACTATTTTAAATTCAAATGCTTTAACCCCAGTACGAACTATGAACCTGTCTTGGCATTAAGATATCCCAAACTTGACCGACATATTTGTAGTTAACAGAGAAAGACTCTCATCCTCTGCATGGGTTGATATTGAACCAGTACGCACATGACATATCAACCTATGTTGGTCTTGGTATTGACCGATTTGTTATATCAAGTTTATTTATTTATTTATTTATTATATTTTATTTTATTTTATTTTTAAGTAGAAATTTAATTAGAAAAGGAAAAGAGAATGACACATAAAAGGATGTGTTTGATCTCCTTCAAAGAATACAACAAATAATGAGAATTGAAAAATTCAACAAAAGACACTGAAGGGATGCCACCTAAGGCACACATCCAATCAAACAAAGTTCGCAGAACTCACTCATTGATTACTAAGAAGAACGCTCCACTCCATCAAAGGCCTCTCTTGAGCCATAGATTCCCCATTACAGCAAGACTCACCACACCTTAACTGCTCTATGGCGCCGAAAGTTTCCTTTTCAACATTTTACCAATCGAAACACTAATTTAGGCATCACCCAAGTTAACCCAAACAAAGTAAGGACCCAAGACCAAATTCCTATTGCCATAGAGCAATGGAGAAGTAGATGATCAATAGATTCCTCGTTACAGGGAAAGAAGCCTTTAATACTCCCAAGGGCTTTATAATACAGTTGAACCTCAAACACTCCTTTCTTTTCTGGTATTCACTCAGCTCAATCAGGACCAAACAAGGAGGGTGAGATTAACATAAAGAATCTCAAAAAAAGAATCAACTAATTCCATCTCTCAATCTTGATAAGAACAGCTGAATTGTGGATTCTACTGTCAACTACCGCTCCCTCTTGATACGATGATACTAAAGCCTCATTCTCTATTGTCAAGGCAAACAAGACTAGGAACAAGTCCTTAAGAGAGCCATCACCACACCAAATATTTGTCTAAAACCTCACTCTAAAACCATCTCTTATTTCAAACTGTAAGTATTTAGAGTCATCCCATCCCCCACATATAAACTTCCACAGGATAACCCATGTGCACCCCAAATATGCTTTGTTGTCCAGCCTCACCATCCTTAATCATATTTTGTATCAGTAACTCTCCTCTAATGATGGTCCCATTCCACTCCAAATCTCCCTAGCCACTTCCTTAGAAGCACTTGATATATCAGCCTACGTTAGTCTTGGTATTGGCTAATTTGCTATTTCAAGATTATAAAAGATATCTCAGCTGAAATTGTGTACAATGAGTGTGATTTTAAGTACTAGTGAAATTTTGTCATGATTCCAACTCTAAAGTCATTGTTAAATGTTGATACACTAGTGATCATCATCTGGAATTTTCCTAGGCTTCTTTTGTTCCTTTGATGATTTCATAACAAGTAGAACATGCTCTTTGAAAACTCAGTGGTTCTGGATCATCAAAGTTTTAGATTATATACATGTGTTTTATCAGAATAGACAAAATAATTTTCTCTAGTAATTCTATTTACTTTCAGGACAGTGAAATTGTAAAGTGATTTTGTCACTTGTTTGTCTTCAAATAATGTTATCTTGTAACTTCTTCTTCATTTTTCCCCACTTTTTTGGTTTATAGGGATGGAAGAGGTATTTTGAGCAACAATACTGCATCTCTTATGGAGTCAATTCTCATTGTAAAGAGAATATAAAGGAGGTAAATATAATTTTCCTCTCTTTTCCCAAGTGTGTGGAGATTTGTGGAGCATTAGGCATAATCCATTGTGTGTTTAGATAGTCTTTTGTATTTATCCATTTTTGTTGTGGCGTATGAAATGAGTTGAATATTATGTGAGGATCAATGTTTGTACTATGTGTAATAACATTGTGTCAGTACTTTTTTAACATTATCTATGACCTATTCATTCAAAGGAGTATGCTTGGGTCCTAGATGTGCATGTGCACGTCTAATTTCTTATTGAAATGTGTTTGAGGAACTTAATGATGTGATTTCATTATAGTTAAATATTTAAACCCAATCAAAACAATTATTAGTTCTATTCTGTTTACTTGAGAACTACTTCCGTTGATTATCACAATGGGTCTCTATTGCTGTGTTGATTTTTCCAAAAACATTTTATTTTTTATATATTTAAGTTTGCTCGATAATTTACGCACGCACCCCTTGGGTCTTGAACCCATAAACCACCCTTTACTGCATTGTTATGAAGGGAGAAGGTACCACTAGAGGTAGTACTTATTGGCAAATATCAATAGGTTTGGCAATCGTATTATATAGAATAAGAAAATATAATCTATTGTTTGTCATTGGATCTCTAGCTGGAGTAAGCTAGTCTTTCTTCTTTCTTGTTTCACTTGAGAATGATGTGTTAGTGATCACAATGTGTTTCTATTTCTATGATAATTTTTGTCAAAAACCAATTTAATAGGTTTAGTCTTCATATCTGTTGTTTTCATTCTGTTTCTGTTCATAAAGCCTTTGTTTTTATTTATCTAAATTTACTCCAATTCAAGGAATTTCACTTCTTACAGTTGCTGAATTTTTTACTAGCCCGAGTCTGAGAATTGAAGAGGACAAATGATTTCAATTATACAGCAGTGATAATGCTTATTGGGATTCCGAATGTTGGTAAGTCAGCCCTTGCCAACTCTTTTTTTAATGGTTTTAGCCAACACTATGTATAATAATTGATTTTCTTCTATTCTTTTAATTGTATTGTTTATTATAAATTTACCGGTTTTTTCCCCTTCATTTTTGGAATAGTCCTTGTCTATAGAGAAAGGAAAGTTGAAGCATGCAACAGTGAGTCCAAATCCAGGTGAGACAAAAGATATTAGCACCTTGAAGGTATGTATTGTTGATTATAACATTTGCATACTTGATACAACCCACCGACATAATATTATGTTCAATTTGGCTTCCTGTTGAAAAGATTTTGGCATCCCTTCATACGCTAAACCCTAAAAAAGAGAAAACATTCATCTATGCTTACTCCATTTGAAAGCCAAGAAATAAAAAATAAAAAAAAGCGGGCGGGGTGGGGGTGGGGGGGGGGGGGATTTTTTTTTTTTTTTTTTTTTGAAGTCCATCTATTTTGGTTTTGAATATTGCGTAGAGAATCAATTAGCTTTTTAGAATTCTGCTCCTTTCTTCTTCCTTTTTATTTTCATTTTTTTGGTAAAAGAAAGTTCATTTTCATTTCAGATTGGTAGTCATCCCAATGTTTATGTGCTGGACACCCCAGGTGTTTTGCCTCCTAAAATTCTCGAGACTGAGGCCTGTTCCAAGTTAACTTTAACAGGTATGATTCTACCTACTATATTTTGCTCTTCCATGGGTTTGGATGTGTACTATAGCTTGTCTAAGCGTTTTAGAGTTACTCTGGTATGTAAATGGAGCAACTCCCACGTATACATCAGTGTCATATCTAAGATGCATGAGATAATTATTGGGACTTCCAACCCTTGCAACAATTTGAACTCAGGTTTGCTTATTCCAAATTGCGGGATCAATTAGAGATTTCTTATTAGGGGAAAGGGAAATTGCTCAGTATTTTCTAGCGCTTCTTAAATACAAGAAATGGGAAAAGTTGGCCATGAATGTGAATCACAGAACATTCTTAGACCTCGAAGTAGAGGGTTTAAGTAGCTGTGAGTTGGGCAAAAAACTGAAAAGGCAAACCCCACAGATCACACACAGGTATCAGTATTTTGTTCATCATATCTCAAAAAATTATACATGTCGTAGATTATTTTCATCTAGATTTATTTATTTATGCTTTTCTTCTTTTTATTGGAAACTATCAATAATTGCTATTTAAGCTATCTTCTAGGAAGAAAACTTAAGAAAACAATAGCTTTGAACAGTAACAGCTATGAGCATTACATGTGCAGGGACTGGGCCAGAAAATTCTCATTTTAGTAGTGTGAGAGGGAAAGCTTCAACTTATAAAACAGACTTTAGGAGTTCAGAGATAAATGTGCTTTTTTCTCTCTCACAACTCATCTACACCAATCCCTCTACTAGCAGTAGCACTTCTATGCGAACTACATAACTCTAGCTAGTAAATATTTATCAAGATTGAAATAGGAGATCGTTCTATCACGACATGATCTTCTTTTCTGGGGGTACTTTTAGTTTTCATGATGTAGATTTAAATAAGATTGTAATATGGTAATTTATCCAAAAAAAATAAACTTGTAATATGGTAAACAACTGAAATATGAGCATTGAGCTCTCTTATGGGAAAGGATTGGAAAACTGGGATCAGAATTCTGTGTGAAATTGATTGTCATTTTATAACTTTTTCTCGCCAAGTTACAAACTCTTTAAGCATGAATCAATACGGTGTTGATAAACCACTGAACTTCAAAATTCATGAAACCATTATGGTGTTTGTGGCTGTTGGTGAATTTCTTGTTTCCCTACATGCATTTAGTGGGTACAAATGTTTGGGATACCAATATGTTAGCATCAAAATGAATTGAGCAGATTATATGGTTGTTAAACATCTCATTTGAGCTTGAGTAGATTTGTTGATTAATCAATTTAGTTATTAGTTTATACTGGGCATGCATTCAGTAAAGATTGAGATTTTTTATGACTTAAACCAAAATCCTTATCATAAAACACTTTTGCATTTAGACAAAAGGCCATAGAACTCTTGGATCATATAAGATCACTTGTGAGTAAGGCTCAAAGTAAATATTTACCAGGCCACGATAAACCAAAAGCTTCTCAAGTTTCTCCTTATATTTCCTGTATACTTAGGTTCCTCTCTGGCGGCTCTCTTTTAAATACAATTTTCACTTATCAAAGAGGGCGAAAAAAGAAAGAAAAAAAAAAAAAAATTACCGGCTAGTCAAAGTCTTCGTAGCACCTGTCTAAATTCACGTCTCTTTTCTTATTTTTCTTGAAAAGTGTTTTTGGGTATAAAATGTTCAAGTATCTATGTTTGGCATTGTTAAGTATCCAAGCAGATTGTGAGATTTGGCATACCAAGATTCTGAGCCAGCTCTATTGTTACGGCCGTGGAAGATTAATGCTACTATGTACTTTTGTTGATTACAAGATTTAATATGTGTTATTGTGTGGGGCTTACCTGCAACATCAAATTGAGACAAGTCGTATGCAGTTTTGAAGATCATATGCTTTGGAGTCTAGGGTTGACATAACTATCCGCACAGCCTGAACAGCCACAAACTTCTCTTTTCTTCTTTCTTTCAATACCAAAAGCATACCCGTTCACTTCACCCACTAAAAACCTAAAATCCCATATACTTTCCCTAGCCCATAGCCACCAAAAATCAATCAAAACAACCCTTAAACGGCCATAGAAATATCAAACCTGCTGCTGCCTGAAATGCTCTCTGAAACCTATTTGCTTCAAGAAACAGCCCTCTTTGCCATTTTAAATCCTATCTTATCAACAATAAGCCCAAAAACCAGGACTTTTGAACCTGAAAGTATTCCATAAGCGCCTGCAAGTAGATTTATAAATCTGTTCTGTCATCTAGTCTTGTCTTGCTCTTTCTTAGCCATTTTAAATCCTATCTTAAGTTTGTGGTTCCTTGGTTTCTTTTCTTTATTTTAAAATGACATTCATGATTTTTGGTGTAGGATTTCTTAGTACATGATATTCCTCGGACTCCCTTTGAGATTTTTTTTTTTTTTTTTTGAAAATACTAAATATTTTTAACACACACACAAAGGGAGATGATTTCATCTTTTGATGGCAATGTGCAAGTTGGAAAGGATTTGAGCAGGCTTATTGAGACACAGTTTGCTTCATTGTGTGAAGCTTTTTGGGTTCCTGCGGAACTTGGTGAGGAGGCTCAAAATAAAATTGCTGCTAATTTACTGAATCTTTATCGTACTGGGTGATTGGGACCTTATACTTTAGATTCTTTACATTGGCACACTGAGTGTTAGTGATCCTCTTTATTGTATTACATTCGCTATTTGAATGTGATCTTTTATTGGTTTTGGCAATGAAGCTTTTTTTTTTTTTTTACCTTTCTAATAGTTATTGTAATTATCTCTCCAAAAATAAAAAAAAGAGTTATTGTAATTATTATTATTGTTTAAGCAATCTCTAACAAAGCCATTGTAGTAGGCACCTTGTCTGTCTGTGCCTAAGGCATTAGAAGAATGATTTTTTGGAACACATAGTACCAAAGGAGAACCCTTTAATAAATCATTTAAACTTGTTATGCACTCTGTCAGCAATAACACAACGTGATTTATTGTGGCCCTAGCATTTTTCCAATACATATACATCCTGAATGCAAATATAAGTTTTAAGATCACTCCACCAACTAAAAACAGCCATGCACCACTACCTATAGTCTATCAATCCTTAATATGTCTGGACTTGGTAAGTTTTCCCATGTTGAGTCAAATTGAGCAGTAGGCTCCACTTTTGGTGGTGTCCTTTAAGTTTCAGCCTTGCGACTGTACTTCCTTTAGAACCCATACACTACCAACTTAAAATAATATTTTTTAAAACCCAAAACTTTGTTTTGTGACCATAGCTCTTTATAGTTTTTTTTCCCCCCATAAACATTCATTTTAAATTCCAAACATCATTTCCAATAGTTTATACAAATACACCCGTAAAAATACCCAATCCTTATACTGCCAGCATTTTTTTTTTTTTTGTCTTTTGTATCATAATGTTTTAAATCCTTGAAATCTAATTGAATTTTCTCTCACTTGACTATTAATAAATATACATACATATATATATATATATATATAGAAGGTGTTGAGGGTCATTTTTTTTGGAATCCGAATAGAGAGAAGAAAGCTCAACCCAGTAACATGGGTAGCAAAGAAATGACAAGTATAAAGTAAAACCATTAAGCCCAAGCGGAAGGAATAATGGATCACAGACTCATAATATAAACAAATGGGACTCGAGGAAGCAAATGGGCCTAAAAGGCTTGAAAAGAGAGAAATGGCACCCATGGGCAGTATGTGGTATAGAAAAGTGAGAATGTGCCGCGGCAGGCTCAAAGCATTGTAAACAAAGAAAGTAAGGGGTTAATAGCAAGCCCATGAGCCCCAAGGATGAGAATAAGGAAATTGGGCCGAGGAAGCCCAATGAAGTTAGTAAAAGCCCACGGGAATGCAGAGTTAGTAAATGGGCTGAGGAAGCCCAAAGAAAGTAAATAGGGCTAGAGAGGTCCAAGGGAAAACAAAAGGGACGCTGGAGCCCATAAGTAGGAACACCAGTGGCCATGCTAAGCCACTGTGGGAAAGAATGAAATAGCAAGCCTAAAAGAGGTCCAACAGGAGTAAGTCATTATGGCAGGAATGACAAAGTGATGCGGCAGGAAGACAGGGCAATTAAGAAGTGGGTTGAAAGAAATGCAAAGCCCAGTACCAAATAAAGCCCAGTCCCTAAGGGAGCGGGAAATCAAAAAAAAAAAAAAAAAGGCTCATAAAAGGCCAGGAATGGACGGTAGGCTGTGCAGACAAAGCTTCCAGACCACGGTGGACGCATAAGCAGCAGGCAAACTTCAGACACATACGAACAGAAGGCACGCGCAAGGCCCAACCACCACCAGCATGTACCCAGCCAATACGGGACATGGTAAGGTCATGGGTCAGAGGTAAGGGGCATGGTTTGACAGTGGGGAGAGGGGAAAACCTGTTTTGGGGTTCATGTTCAAGCTCTTTTGGGGGATACGTCCTTCTGGGATGACATACCTCCCAAAAGAGGCAAGGCTGAGTTGGAACCACTAGGTGCATACCATGAGGGATAGAGAGAAAGAGAGAAACAGCACTGCGACAGGAAGAGATGCCACAGCAGACTAACAAACAAAATAGTTGTCTTTGTCTGGTAATTGGGAGTGGCTCGCAGACGGAACAATAATGGTCGGCAAGTACACCTAGACCAGACAAAGGTGGTTAAGGGGTAGAATAGTAAAATCCGGTCACGATAGGCACTATAAAAAGAGGCATTTGCCGTGTACAGGGGGGACATTCATACATAGACGGAGGAAGAGGAAATACAACACAAAAAAATCACTAAGGAAAGACTAAGAGAGAAAAAGAACAAGGGTGAGGAAAGAAAGAAAAGATAAAAGAGAGAAATCGAAAGGAAAAACAAAAGGTTAGGCCGGCATGCGCCGATAGGTTTCTTTTCCTTTCTCCCTCTCGAAATCCTTGCTCTCTGCCAAAAGCAAACGGAATTCCTTTGGGCATTAACCATTCAAGTCCGCTTCCCTCAAAACAATCAATTTCCACAGCAGGATTTTCCTGGGAGATTGATTGTGTTGAGAGTTGGCGTTCTATCCTCTTTGGTTTGCTCCTGTAGACCAAATTAAAATTGATTTCTTTTCTCTTCCAGTTAACTCATATATATATATTACTCTGTTCCCTTTGTTGCTTAAATAGGGACCATTCGGTTATTTCCTATTCAATATCCAGAGTACTCTGTTTTTGTTATTATTATCATATTTGTCTGCCACGATTTATCTGAAATAGCTCTACTTGCCGTAAGCATATCCCTGGCAGACGAGGCATAGTTTGTGCACAAGCCGGCCCAAAGTGAGTTGCAGTTGGACCGGTCTCAACTCCTGCTACCTAGAACACTTGGGCCTACTACCACAAGAGGCAGCCCAGCCCAATACAACAAAAAAGGTCCCCACAGAAGGAAAAAAGATAAGTCTAAATAAAATCACAGGAGAACATTGAAATCACCAATTAGCTATCATGATTCAAGAGAACTAGCTTTGAGAGAACTCGACCATCATAGAAGGTTCCATGAATCTCATCACCTTTAATCTCTTTGGACTACCATAAAACCAAGTAATATGCCACATTTTACTATCATTATTATCTTTTAAAATAGTATCTGTGGGGCCAGCAAGTCAGATAGCTCGGCCCACTTCGTTCAGACCCGAAGACCCGAGCCGAGGAGGCGTTAACGATCCGAGGATGAAAGCAGTAAGCCCAGGAGCCCAATAAGACGTGCCGATGATGACTCTATCCTCGGACATCCGACACCGTAACGTAAACAGGCAACACGCCATCAAGGGAGCCCTCCTGACCATTCGAAGGGCAGGGAGCAGGTACCGCACGCTAGCAATAGAAGTATGGTGGAGGAGCAAGTTCAGGACGAACTGTCACCTCCACATTAAATGCCCTCAACTAACATCCTGGCCGCATTAATAAGGAGGAGACGCCTCAACAGTGCCACCTTGGTTGCTGCATCCTACAGAGAGAATGGGAAGGTGGCTGATGGGACAGGCACTCGAGTAATGGCCTAATCCCTCAACAAATGTAGGGTTAGGATCGATTGGGAAAGGGGTATATAATGCAAGGAACCCCTCCTAAAAAGGGGGACAAGAAAAATATGATCTAAGGAATACTGTAGCAACCTGTATTATCTGAGGAAACCTTGTCATTAGTCTTCAAAGAAATTATAAGAACTCCAAATCCTGGACAGCACGTCCGAGGAGCATTATTATTCACCCCAATTCACGTTCAGGTTATCCAATCCACATGCAACCATGCATGGTCGTTGCACTCCTCGTTAACGCCTAGTTCTTAAGCCCATCCTCTATAAATTCATTGCGGGGAAACACTGGACTTGGGTCCACTTCCTCAAACCCGGTCCCTACAATTGGCGCCGTCTGTGGGAAGAACTTGTGCGTTAGTAAGGACAACGACCAAGCATGGTAGGATCAGGCCTTCACCAAGGAAATCCTCACCGACCTGAACCGGCTAAATCCCAGCACCAGGGTAGCTATGGCAACCCCGGGGGCAGACAAAACGAGGAGAACGGCTGATTTCGAGAGAGAAGCGTGCATACCTCAACAACCAGCGGAAGCCACACCCGCCGGGACGAACACGTGCCCTAAACACACGACAACGGCCACGCCACGCGATCTGAAGAGGCCCATAGCCACGCATCCCAGAGACAGGATGATAAGGTGGCCATGCAGCGCGAGATAGATGATTTAAAGAGAAAGCTGCGCTGTGCACGGCGAAGACGGTCCGAGCCCAGCCCTGACCTGCCCTCTGACGACGAAAGTGACAACGAATACAGACAAAGGTCCAGAACACCCCCAAGCGAGACTTTCTCTCACGAGGATGAGCGCTACCGGAGGCGTAGGCATGACAGCCCAACTCCGGGGGGCCTAGGGAGCGACGCCATGAGCAAGGCACTGGATCAGCTCTCCAAGTCGCCCTTCACGCGTCGTATAGAGGAAGCAATGCTCCGTCGGCGATTCCAACAACTAATCTTTGCAGTTTACAATGGCAAAACGGACCTCGTGGAGCATGTGAGCCAATTCAACCAGAGGATGGCAGTCCATTTTAAGAACGAGGCGCTGATGTGCAAGGTCTTCCCATCCAGCTTGGGGCCTGTGGCAATGAGGTGGTTCAACGGTCTAAGGACGAATTCCATAGACTCGTACAGACAACTGACCCAGGCTTTTGGCACCCGCTTTGTCACGAATAGCAAGCCTCCTCGGCCCATAAGCGCGTTACTGTCCCTATCCATGCGTGATGGGGAGACCCTCAAGGCTTACTCAGACAAGTATTGGGAGGTTTACAACGAGCTGGATGGCAAGTACGACAATGTCGTCATCAATACGTTCAAGAACGGACTACCAATGGGACATGGCCTGAGGAAGTCCTTGACTGGCAAGCCCGCCACCAGTGTGCGGCAGTTGATGGACTGGATTGATAAATACAAGCGGGTGGGGGAAGATATGCTGTAAGGCAAGGGGAAGGATAAGGTTATCCCTCAAGAGAGGAGGGATTTCAGGTCGGACCGGTATAACAATGCCCGCTCGAAGAGGGATTTTGGAGGAGAATCTGGAGCGACCAATGCCCAGACCGTCAACACCGTGTTCCGAGAACCCGTACATAGGGTGCTGGAAAGGATAAAGGATGAACCGTACTTCAGGTGGCCGAATAAGATGGCTGGGGAACCTGAGAGGCACAATCAGAATCGCTACTACCAATACCACCAGGACCATGGACATACCACGGAGGACTGCAGGAACCTCCGGAACTACCTGGACCAGCTAGTCCGGGAGGGAAAGCTGAAGCACCTGCTGCACAATCTCGACAATCGTCAGGGCCAAACGTATCAAGAGCCCCGGAGGGACACCGCCATGGGGCAGCCCGCTGGCACGATCAACGTAATCCTGGCGGCACCGGGAAGAACGGGCACGCGCCCTTCGCGAGTGTTATCTGTGGCCCAACTGCCTGCCGAGGAGTCCCGGGCAGAGCTAAAAAGGGCTAGGAGGAATTCCTGGCCTCCTTTGAGCTTCTCAGAAGAGGACAAGATGGGGACCACTCAGCCCTATGACGATGCTCTGGTGGTCACCCTTAGAATTGGGGGCTACGACGTGAGGAGAGTGATGGTAGATGGTGGCAGTGCGGCAGAGGTCATGTACCCAGACCTCTACAAGGGGCTGGGGTTAAGGCCAGAGGACTTGACGCCATATAGCTCTCCCCTAATGAGTTTCGATGGGAAGCTCGTCATCCCGAAGGGCATGATCAGGCAGCCCATACAGACCGGCCCAGAAGTGGTAGAGGTGAACTTCATAGTGGTGGACACATACTCCCCCTACACGGCTATCGTAGGAAGGCCCTGGCTCCACACTTTGGGGGGCGTAGCCTCCTCCTTGCACCAGAAGGTGAAATTCCCATCAGGGGATCAGGTTCTAGAGATCCGTGGTTGCCAGCCCACAGCGAGGCAATGCACGGTGGTTGCCATATCATGTTCGCTTGATGCACAGCCCTCGGCCATTACCGAGGAAGGTTTATAGCAATCAAAGACCATGGTAGCGCACCCTAATGTAGCTGCCGAGGGGGCCAAGTGTGAGGACCTGGAGAAAGTGGTAATTGGTGACGATCTAGAGAAGTTCTTTCGGGTCGGGGCTCGGCTGCCTCCCACTGAACAGGAGGAGCTGGTCGAGTTCCTTAGAAGCAATATCGACGTATTTGCATGGGACCCCTGCGACGCCCCAAGGATTGACCCGTCCTTCATCTGTCACCATCTCAACGTTAGTCCATCCATAGTGCCCAAGAAACAGCCGCCCCGATGCCCATCGAGGGAGCACGCTGACGCCATCAGGGAAGAGGTGAATAAACTCAAGCGTGTTGGGGTTATCAAAGAGGTGTTTTATCCCGAGTGGCTAGCCAACACTGTGGTGGTCAAGAAGAAGAGCGGAAGGTGGAAGGTCTGTGTGGACTTCACCGACCTAAATAGGGCGTGTCCAAAAGACCCATTCCCCATGCCTCGGATCGACCAGCTGGTAGATGCGACCACGGGCCATCATCGGATGAGCTTCCTAGACGCCTTTCAAGGCTATCATCAGATACTACTGGCCCTGGAAGACCAAGAGAAGACTGCCTTTGTGACGCCTGTCGGGAACTACCACTACAAAGTAATGCCTTTCGGTCTGAAGAACGCAGGGTCCACCTATCAAAGGATGATGACGAGGATGTTCGAGCCAATGCTGGGCAAAAGCATCGAGGTCTACGTTGACAATATGGTGGTGAAGAGTAAAGCGGTATCCGAACATCTGGGGGACCTCGGCCGCACATTTGACGTCCTGAGAAAGCACCAGCTGCGCCTAAATGCCTTAAAATGCTCGTTTGGGGTGGGCTCAGGCAAGTTTCTGGGGTACATGATCACCCATAGGGGAATTGAAGTTGACCCTGACCAAATCAAGGCTATTCATAATCTGAAGCCTCCGCAGAACCCCAAAGAGGTCCAAAAGCTTACCGGGATGATCGCGGCTTTGAACCGATTCATTTCCATGTCGGTAGACAGATGCAGGCCTTTCTATCTCCTGATCAACAAGTGGAAAGGATTCGAGTGGTCCGAGGATTGTGTCGTTGCTTTCCAGCAACTGAAGGAGTACCTGTCCCGGCTGCCTATCATGTCCAATCCTGAGGCCGACGAGGTCTTGTACGCGTACCTTGTTGTGGTGCCCCACGCGGTGAGCCTAGTACTGATACGGGATGACAATGGCGTTCAAAAGCCAGTTTATTATGTCAGCAAGTCGCTGCACGAGGCAGAGGTCAGATACTTTCCCTTGGAGAAGGCCATACTGGCTGTGGTCCACGCCACCCGAAAGCTCCCCCACTACTTCCAAGCCCACACAGTGGTCGTCCTAACCAGACTGCCCCTGAAGTCTGTGCTTCGGACCACCGATTACACCGGGAGAATAAGTGGAACACAATCCTAGGGGCTTTTGACATCAAATATATGCCTCGGACCTCCATAAAAGGGCAGGTTCTGGCAGATTTGACGGCCGAGTTCGCCGAACCTAATGTGGAAGCAGCAGCCGAGGGTGAGGGCTCGGATGAGAAATCAGTTGGGGCAATCTCCATCCCGAGATCATACTGGAAGGTATATGTTGATGGCGCGGCAAACCAAAGGGGGTCCGAAGTGGGGCTAGTATTAGTATCCCCTGAGGATCATGTCATAGAGAAGTTCCTGAGACTCGGATTCTCGGCCACAAACAATGAGGCCGAATATGAGGCGTTGCTGCAATGGATGGTCATGGTACGAAAGATGAGAGGAAGATCGATAGAGGTGTTCTCAGACTCGAGATTGGTAGTAGGACAGGTAAACGAAGAGATGGAAGCCAGAGATCCGAGAATGCAAGAATACCTGAGCCAGGTCAAGCGCTCGCAGTCGGAGTTCGACCTCTTCAACTTGTCTCATATTCCCCGGAGTGGGAACAGCCATGCCAACTCATTAGCCACACTCGCAACTTCCTCGGCAGAGGGTCTACCCCGGATCATACTTGTGGAGCATCTAGAAAGAGCGAATGAAATGGCAAAGGGATCGATCCCCGTCCACCAAGTTGAAGTGGGTCCTAGCTAGATGGATCCCATAGTGAAATTCCTCAAAGACGATATCCTGCCCGAGGATAAGTCAGAAGCTGAGAAAGTACGGAGAAAAGCTCTTCGGTTCTGGCTGTCCGAGGATCACCGACTATACAGGTGCTCCTACTCTAGGCCATACCTGCTGTGCATCCACCCTGAGGCAGCAGAATTACTGCTCGAAGAACTGCACGAAGGAATCTGTGGGAGTCACACAAGAGGGAGATCCCTATCGCACCGAGCCGTCACGCAAGGGTATTGGTGGCTGGGAATGCAGCAGGAGGCCCTGGAGTATGTCAAGAGGTGTGACCAGTGCCAAAGATTCGCCCCGAATATTCACTAGCCAGGAGGGGTCCTCAATCCTTTGTCCAGTCCCTGCCGTTCGCCCAATGGGGCTTGGACATTGTAGGTCCTTTCCCGAAAGCGCCAGGGAATAAGAGGTATCTGCTGGTGGTCACGGACTACTTCACCAAATAGGTCGAGGCCGAGCCCTTGGCCAATATTAGGGACGTGGACGCCAAGAAATTCCTTTGGAGAAACATTGTCACACGATTTAGGGTCCCTCATACCCTCATATCGGATAATGGGCTCTAATTCGACAACAATGCCTTCAGGAGGTACTGCTGTGAACTTGGGATCACAAACTGATATTCGACGCCCGCCTACCCTCAGGGAAACGGACAGGCAGAGGCCGTCAACAAGGTTATCGTCAATGGGCTTAAGAAGAGACTGGACGATGCCAAGGGAAGATGGGTAGAGGAGCTGCCCCATGTTTTGTGGACGTACCGGACTACTCCCCAGCGGTCAACAGGGGAAACGCCTTTTGCCATGACTTACGGCGCCGAGGCGGTGATCCCCCTAGAAACGAACTTCCGGACGTTAAGGACAAGCTCTTTCACTCCAGACAGCAATGATGAACTGCTGGGGAGGAGCCTGGACCTGGTGGACGAACGAAGGGAACGAGCAATGATCCAGCTGGCCTATTACCAACAAAAGCTCAAGCAAGGATATGACACCAATGTGAAGCTCAGACCGCTGGCATCGGGGGACCTGGTGCTGAGAAAAGTTGTCAGGGTTGCCAAGAACCCATCCTGGGGAAAGCTGGGACCCAACTGGGAGGGCCCTTACCGAATTACCTCAATAGCAGGGGTAGGTGCGTATTACTTAGAAGATTTAGACGAAAAACCTGTACCTCGCCCATGGAATGTAAATAACCTGAAAATGTATTATTATTAATGAAAAGGTCTTTTTGGATTCCGATTCTTAGCTTATCTCAATTATGAATCTCATGTTCGGACGGCCACCTTAAGTGTTAGACAGAACCAAGGCACTGCATGGTCCTCGGACTCAGGCCTATGGGGAAACTAACCACTTCGAAAAAGCCTAA
This sequence comes from Quercus ilex subsp. ballota, assembly GCA_032727855.1. NCBI lineage: Eukaryota > Viridiplantae > Streptophyta > Magnoliopsida > Fagales > Fagaceae > Quercus > Quercus ilex. The sequence goes on along the minus strand of CM064911.1, from coordinate 25,002,362 downwards.
GTGTTAGACAGAACCAAGACACTGCATGGTCCTCGGACTCAGGCCTATGGGGAAACTAACTACTTCGAAAAAGTCTAAGTGTTAGACAGAACCAAGGCACTGCATGATCCTCGGACTCAGGCCTATGGGGAAATTTCAAAAAGCCTAAGTGTTAGATAGAACAAAGGCACTGTATGGTCCTCGGACTCAAGCCTATGGGGAAACTAATTATTTCGAAAAAGGCTAAGTGTTAAACAGAACCAAGGCACTGCATGGTCCTCGGACTCAGGCCTATGGGGAAACTAACTACTTTGAAAAAGCCTAAGTGTTAGACAGAACCAAGGCACTGCATGGTCCTTGGATTTAGGCTTATGGGAAAACTAACTACTTCAAAAAGCCTAAGTGTTAGACAGAACCAAGGCACTGCATGGTCCTCGGACTCAGGCCTATGGGGAAACTAACTACTTCGAAAAAGCTTAAGTGTTAGACAGAACCAAGGCACTGCATGGTCCTCGGACTCAGGCCTAAGGGGAAACTAACTATTTCAGAAGATCCTAAGTGTTAGACAGAGCCAAGGCATTGCATGGTCCTCGGGCTCAAGCCTATAGGGAAAGTAACTACTCCGAAAAATTCTAAGTATTAGAATGTTGGGGAAGCCAGAACCCTGCCTAGTCCTTGGGACATGAAAGGTCTGCCTATGCATACGAGCCTGCACGTTATTGCAATCACTGCCATGACTGGCCGAGGTACGATTGATGTTAAAATTATACAAATAGAGAAAAAGAGAGCTGGGAGAGAGAAAGAGCGACTTACAGAAATGAGGAGAAGCTTCTCGAACAGGCTTTTTATGCTGGAGATGTAGGTGGAGAGTTGGCTGGACTCAAGATGTACGCGCAAGAGCTCTTAGTTGCGAGTAAACAGAAGGACCGGCTTTTCGAGAAGGTATTTATACCCCAAATCAAGGAGCTGTGCCGGTTTTCCCGCCCATAAATGTTAGGCGAATCCCCACCGTTGGATTGCCATCCTCCCGTTGAACGTGGGGAGCACAGAGCCGCCTGGATTTAATGGGCGATGCGGTGCGCGTACCGAGGCGTCAATAATGCGTCTTGGGTAGATGGAAAGGCTCCAGCAATGATGCATAACAGGACGTGATGGGACACGTCGCAGGCCCGAGGACGTCAAAATCCTCCTCCCCGCCCGAGGATGTGGACAGCAAGATTTTGAGGGGCTATGTGGGGCCAGCAAGTCAGATAGCCCGGCCCACTTCGTTCAGGACCGAAGGCCTGAGCCGAGGAGGCGTTAACGATCCGAGGATGAAAGCAGTAAGCCTAGGAGCCCAATAAGACACGCCGAGGATGACTCTATCCTCGGAGATCCGATACCGTAAAGTAAACAGGTAACACGCCATCAAGGGAGCCCTCCTGACCATTCGAAAGGCAGGGAGCAGGTATCGCACGCTATCAATAGAAGCATGGTGCAGGAGCAAGTTCAGGACGAACTGTCACCTCCACATTAAATGCCCTCAACTAACGTCTTGGCCGCATTAATGAGGAGGGGACGCCTCAACAGTGCCACCTTGGTTGCCGCATCCCACAGAGAGAATGGGAAGGTGGCTGATGGGACAGGCACTCGAGTAATGGCCTAATCCCTCAACAAATGTAGGGTTAGGATCGATTGGGAGAGGGGTATATAATGCAAGGAACCCCTCCTAAAAAGGGGGACAAGAAAAATATGATCTAAGGAATACTGTAGCAACTTGTATTATCTGAGGAAACCTTGTAATCAGTCTTCAAAGAAATTATAAGAACTCCAAATCCTGGACAGCACGTCCGAGGAGCATTATTATTCACCCCAATTCACGTTTAGGTTATCCAATCCACATGCAACCATGCATGGTCGTTGTACTCCTCGTTAACGCCTAGTTCTTAAGCCCATCCTCTATAAATTCATTGCGGGGAAACACTGGGCTTGGGTTCACTTCCTCAAACCCGATCCCTACAGTATCTATGTGGTGCGCCACAAATTATTTTACAACAATTTTATAAAATGTTGATATAACCAACCTCTTATTGGTTTTCATTTAAACCCACCATTAATATCACATTTTTATTTACCAATAATTACTTACCACATCAACAGTTTGTAAATTTTTTGTAAAATAGTTTGTATATGTAACATTATTCTTTTTAATTTCCAAACACAAATAACTTTACTTAACATTATTAAAGATGTAAAATATCTCCCCTCCTTTTTTTTTTTTTTCTTTTTACTTGTATTCAGTTTTCTCACGTGGCCCGATAAGGTAATGTTGTGACATTCTCTAGCTAGACAAGATATTTTGTCACCTTATATATTAGCTTGGATGAAAGATATATCACTAAATTTTTAACCCGTAGACAGGGAGCCAAGGGAATAAGAAGGGACAAAATTGCTAAATGCCCTTTTTGGGCAAACTAAGCAGCGTTTTGCCCTATTTTTCAAACTAATTAGGGAAATGATCATATTTTGAAACTCGATTTTCTCAAAATCGAGTTATAAAAAAAAAAAAAAAAATTCTGGAGCCCTATAGCGGCGTTTTTAAGGACCTATAGTGACGTTTTTAGGACCTATAGTGACGTTTTGTAACTCGACTTCCATTAAATTGAGTTATAGGCAATTTTTTTAATTTTTTTTTACCTATAACTCGATTTCATATAAATCGAGTTACAAAACGCCACTATAAGTCTTGAAAATGTCATTATAGGCTCCTTAAAAACGCCGCTATAGGGCCTAACTCAATTTTGAAAAAATCGATTTTCAAAAGAGGGGCATTTCCCTAATTAGTTTGAAAAATAAGGCAAAACGCTACTTAGTTTGCCTAAAAAGGACATTTAGCAATTTTGTCCAATAAGAAGTAGTAAGTCTAAGTATATATAGACCTTTTAAATGCTTTGCCCCTCTGTTTTGCTCCATGATAAAACAACTTAATACAAGAAAACAGCTCTGACATTAAAGAAAGGGGAAAAAGTCACACACAGGTGAGGGATTGAGCACTTTTTAAGCAATACTAATGTCACTTTTGTTTTAAAAAAACTTCTACCTTGTATCTATGTGGTGCACTAAATAACTTTTTTACTAAAAACTCTTTCCATTTTTAATTTCCAAACGCAAATAACTTTTTTACGCAACATTATTGAAGATGTAAAAGATGTCAATGATAGGCCAAGATGACAAACAGTTTAAACTTTGTTTTTTTGCAATGAACCCAAATTTAAATAAATTAGAGAATAGAGAACAAAAACATTAAATTCTAGATATGTTTTGAAAGAAATTAAGGTAGTGTATATTCTCAATTTAATTTATGGTCCGTTTGGATTGAGGTGGAGGGAGGGAGAGAAGAGTAGAGTAGATTTTGCCCAAAATTAGCCTATTTTTAGCCAACTCTACTCTACTCCCCTCCTCTCTCCCTCCTTTCCCCCTCAATCCAAACGGCCCTTAAGGAATCAAATCAGATATACAAACTTTATGTATTTAGATTATTCTCTTGTTTTTATTGTTAGTAACTATAAATTGATTATTTTTGTTTTTTTATTCTAATGAGATGAAATGTATATTTGTAGTTAATTGAAAATATGGAGAATCGTGAACGTAATGTTGAGTTCATATTGAATTCTAAACAAACTCATATCAAGTTAGATTTTGCAAATCTTCTTGTGAATCCCTCTTCAAGTAGAAAAATTTTGGATTATCAAAATTGCCTTCAAACCCCCCCGGCGAAGTGATATCATGGCTCCGCCACTGCTTGTAGATTTAAACATCTGTCAAGATTTTAGTATGTTTTAAAAAAAAAAAAAAAAATCCAAAGCAGCCATCCCAATCGACTCCTAAAGCACCGCCTAGCTAATTAATCTGCAGCCACTCTTAACCTAATTCCTTATTGTAAGTCATTTCATGTTTTCATTAAAAATATCACTTGAGAATCTTCTTGCTATACCAAGTAGTGAAGTTTGCAAACTAAATGTGTTCAAGGCTTCAAGCTTAACATCATCGTTGTTCCCATATTGATTATTGACATCCATAATTCCTCATGAATGTGTTCAAGCTTAACTTCGATCAGCTTTCTAGTTTGTATCTCATCTGGTTCATCACCTTTAATAAAACCACAATCAAGTACTTCATTTTTTTCTGACTCATTAAGTCACATCCTTTTGACCATTTGGGCCCAAAAATTTATCATTATTTTTGTGGCCCAAAGGCCCAGCTGTGACCATATCTTCAAATTCTTTTTGTGGCCCAAATGCCCAAAAGTTGATCACTCGTTGATTACAATTTGCGCGCATGCATCGTTATTTCTGCATGCATGTACTTCAATCTCTTCAGTTCAGAGTGCGTCATGTATTTCTGCATGCACGTATTTCAATTTGCGCGCATGCTTTATTGGCTCATTGCTCCATAATCATAAATAATATCGATCTCTTTTATAATAAAAATAAAAATATCGATCTCATCCTAGCTTATCCCCATTTTCCGAGTCTTTCGCTTGTTGAATATTGTCCTCACACCACACCAATCCTGACCAAATAATTTCCACTGAATGCCCTATGTGTGTGTGTATATATATCCAGGGACGAACGCAGGATTTTAAGTTGGGGGGGGTCGGAGATAAGCGAAAAAAAAATTTTCAAATACACATCCATATAGTATTAATAAACTAACAACCAAGACAAATACCCAAAATCATTGTTTCTTGATATTCCCATATTTGTTTGCGTGTTCCGGGATCATAATCCAAAAAATCAAGGTCAATTCTTTGAAATTGTGTTTGAGAGATTGGAACATCGACATTTTCCAGAATTGGAATATCGACATTTTCCGGAATTGGAACATCCACATTTTCCGGAATTGAAATAGCAACATTAGTTGTTGGCAAATATACGTTGACTTCAGAAGAATTTGAAGTTGAACCTTTTCTTTTGAAAAAATCAAGCATTGTAGTTGATTTTTTCATGATCTACAAATAAAATAAGAATCACCATTATTTTCTTAAATTTGTGTGAAATTTTTCTATAATATATGATTTGTTTTTTCTTTTTGTCTTTGGTCTATCTTTATTTATGTTTTTGTGTTTGTCTGCCTTTATTTATATCTTTGTGTTGTCTGATTGTCTCCCTCTTTCTAACACCGACCCGCTAACCCAGACACTAATTGACCTTACAGAAAAAAAAAAGAAAAAAAGAAAAAAAAAAAAGGTAAAGTTGTCTTTAACTTTACCTTTTGTTTTGTCCGTTGCCCAACCCCCAACTCCACTTGTCTAGCTGTCCCTATTATGCCCAACCACCAGTCAACAAAGAAAAAATTAATTCCTACAACTACAAACTTTACTCTCTCTCTCTCTCTATCTCTCTTATCTATATAGAGAGTCACAAACACAGTTACACAGAGTCACAGAGTCACAACCAAAAAGCCAAAAAAAAAAAAAAAAAACCACAGGTAGCAGCCGCAGCCACATCAGTTCAGTTTATCAGCAAAAACACAAACAAGCACAGTTTAAATCTCAGATTCTCAGATCATATCACAAAGACACAAACATTTTATATTTATTAAGTTTTGAAGGCAACTCTAAAAGTAAATACCTGTGAGCGGCGGCGGCAAGTGGGTTTGAACTTTGAAGTGGCGGCGGCAAGTGGGTCTCGCCGGCGTGACTGGTAGCAAGATCAACAGTCAACAGATCAAGATGGGTCTCGGGCCTCTCGGCGTCTCGCTCTCGCAATCGTCACAGACTCACAGCAACGCGGCGTGGCGTCGGCGGCGGCGTCACGGGATCGGGGTGGGTCTCTCTCGCCTCTCTATTTTTGATCTCACTGTGTCGCGGCTGTCCTCTGGCTCTCACTTTCCTTTCTTTTCTTTTTTGTTCTATTTTTTCCTTCGTTTTTTTGCTTCTCCGTTTGGGTTGGTTTTGGTCCTCTTACTGAGTTTGTTTTGTGTGTGTTTTTTTTTTTTTTTTACATGGGCCATGGGCTGGCCGGAATGTGATGGGCTCTCAAGTTCCATTTCCTTCCTTTTCTTTTTTGTTCTTTTTTTTCCTTCGTTTTTTTGCTTCTCCGTTTGGGTTGGTTTCTGTTGAGTTTGTTTGAGTTTTTTTTTTTTTTTTTTTTTTTTACATGGGTCATGGGCTGGCCGGAATCTGATGGCCAGCCAGGCAGGGGTCCATAATTTTGGGAGGGGGGCCCGAGCTAAAATTAAGGGGGGCCCAAACTCTTTTCTCTCTTTTTTTTAGGAAATTTTAGCTGGTAAATTTTTTTTTTTTGGGCCTAGGGGGGGCCCGGGCCCCCTTTGCCCCCCTTCTGGGTCCGTCCCTGTATATATATATATATATATATATATATTCACCTAGCCCAAACCTACCCTTTCGTGGGTGTTCTTATCTCCCCTGACCTTTCTTTCGATGCAACCTGTGACGGAGGTAGAACTAGGAATTAAGGAGCAGTTTTACTGCTGACTGTATTTTTTCTTTTTAGAGATTTTAATGTGTTCATCTTCTATAGGTAAAGGAAAAATTATTTTATTTAAAATTTTATACAGGACGGGTTGTTTGTTTTGAGTAAAATTGGTTAATAGGACTTAGTTTTTTTTAGTTTTGCTATAGACAATTTTTTTGTTGGGCTTGTTTGTGTGTGTGTGTGTGTGTGTGTGTGTATTACATTTTAGATGTATAATTTTTTTTATGGCCTTTAAAATAAGGAAAATGCTAGAATTATAATTTATTATTATTATTTTTACAAATTGTTGATATAATGAGTGATTATTGGAAAGTAAAAAAAATGATATAAATGATGAGCCCAAGTGCATACCTGTAAGAATGAGTACCTCAACCATCTGAGGGCACGTTTGGTACACTGATTGGATATTACAACATGAATGATAGGGATGGCAATTTAGATCCGACCCGGGGATACCCGGCCTGGCCCGACCCTAATAGGCCGAATTTTATCCGGCCCGATAAAGAATAGGGTCGGGTATGGGTTTTAAAAAAAAAAAAAAAACCGAAGCGGGTCCAGGTCGGGTTCGGGTTTTATAAAAAAAACCCAAAACTCGACCCGAAACCCGACCCGGATATGATTTGGTTACCATGAAATTACTAAACCACCCCTTATATATATATATATATATATATATATATATGTAGTTGTAAACCCTCACTAACCTAATACCCATCCGCCTCTCCCTAACCCTCAATCTCTTTGTCACTCACGCCCTCACCCTAACCCTCAATCTCTTTGTCACTCACGCAGCCACGCATAAGAGCACGCAGCCATGCCTCGGCCTCACACAGTCACATAGTCACTCACTCACTCTCAAGCACTTTCCTCTTGAATTGGTTTTGGGTCGTGATCTGCTTGTTACCTGAGCACTCTTCCTTCTATCTCTAGATCTAAAACCCAAGGTTGAAGACCTCCAGCTCTCTCTCTCAGATCTCCAACTCAGGGCTAGGACTCTCTTCTCTCTCCATTTTTATTTTTATCTTCTTCTTTATATTTATTTTTTGTTTGATCTGAAATCTCCTCCGTTGGTTTGGTTATTTCTGGGTTTGAGGATTGGAAAATGGGATTTTTTTTTTTTCCTTCTTTATTTGGGTGTGGCTGTGGAGATTTGAAAAGAAGGGATTTTTGGGATTGGTTGTTTGGCCGTGGGTTTGATGTTGAGTTTGGGGCTTAGTAAACGGGCTGGGTCCAGGCCGCGAGACTTGGCCAGCGGGTCGGGTCCTGGTATGCAAAAATTCGGCCCGAACCCGATCCGTTGCCATTCCTAATGAATGGTAATCTTTATTATTGGGAATAAGAAATGTTGTTATGGAATAACTAAACATATTAATAAGTTTGTTTATCACTGTGTACCATTAGTGCGGTGGTCACTTCACAAGTATAAGTGCTTATGGGGTATGTGGGGCAAGGGCCAGAGTTCAAGTCTCTAGGAGGGAGCTTCACACACATATACACTTAAATTATGTTAGAGTAGAATTTCTATCTTGTATTAAAAAATAAAAATTTTGTTTGTGAGTTGTAAAATTAGAATAAAACTTAAGATCTATTTTACGAAATATCTTACTCATGTAATTATATTTCCTAGAAAATAATTTTTTTTTTTTTTAATTTGAGAGAGATATTAGTTATTTTTTATGATTTGTGATTTTTGATTCCATAATTGTTACGTGAATGTAGAAAGTTTGTTTACTTGGAAATATATTAATGTTAGAAATTATTTCACTTACTGAGAAATAGCTATTACAACCCTTTTAGAAATGAATAATTATTTCTCATTTTAAAAAATAGTTATTCATAACTTTATAAGGAATGACTATTCCCTGTAATAAAAATATAACCAAACTATTGAATAAATAAAACATATGAATAATTATTACATATTTACATTACAATATCTATTGCAGTCTACCAAACATGCCCTAACTATTACCATTCATACACTTAGTTGTAAAATTAGAATAAAATCAACTGTTATGTATATATGAAAAGTTTACGCATTTGGAATAAATATTTCTCAATTAAAGGAATTGTTATTATTAAGGAATAACTGAATAGCTATTACTCATGATTCATGAATAATCATTACATTACAATTGTAAACATAAAAAATGGGTTGACAACGTGCATAGTTATTGCCTAAACTCATTTATTATCAAGAATAATACGGTTAATACTGCAGGTTATTTACTACCTATTTGACCTGATAGCATAGTGAAATCAATATCAACCATAATGGAAATGTTTTTTTTTATAACCCTATGAAAATAAATAAAAACGAAAAACAATTAAATTATGTAAAAAAAAATTAGTGCATTGCATGCACAATGTAGTATTTTACTAGGTTTTTTTTTTCTAAATTTTCTTTCTAAAAAAAAAAAATCTAGTAAAATACTAAATATAGTATTTAAATGACATGTGTTTAATTTTATGCCTAAACACTATTACGCATCCTTGGTGCGGTGGTCACTACAGTATAAGTGTTTGTTGGGTGTGGGAGGCAAGGGTCGGGGTTCAAGTCTCCAGAATGGAGCTTCACACATATATACATTTAGATTAAGTTAGAGTAGAATTTTTATCTTGTATATATATAAAAAAGAAAAAAGATAAATTACAAAGTTAGTTCCTATCCTTTATACTATATTTCAATTTAATCCCTAACCTTTCAATTGTGTCAATTTGGTTCTTAACATTTTCAATGCTGTGTTAATTTAGTCATTTCCGTTATTTATTGGATGGAAAAAGCTGATGTGTCAAATAGAATAATAATAAAAAAAAATTTCCATACCACATTAGTTGCCAGCTGAACCGCCATGTCATATTACTTATAAAATAAAAAAAGTAAAAAAAAAAAACTCAAAATTAACATGTTCACAACAAGGCACTCCAGTCATATCAAATTCAAAATATCTTCTCACGTCAGAAAATTCGATTTATTTCCAGAAAATTCAATCCAACTTTCAATTGGGATTATCGAAGACAAGATGGTGAAGATGGTGGTCATGGCCATGGGCTCAGTGCTGTCAACGAGGTTGCCGGCCACCCATGAGTCCAGCATCTCCTCCAGCAAGCTCCGCAACATCATCATTCCGCCCAAGCTTAACCCTGTCTTAGAAATTGCCTGCCCAATCCTCCACAAAGTTCAAGAGGTACCCAAAACCTCCACCTCGCTTAACAATGATGCAATATGGAAAAATCCATATTTATCAAAAAGTTCTAGAGACTGTTTGAGTGAAAACCAAAACTGATTGATTAAAAATGAATTGAATTAATTTACATTGAGGCTCTGTTATATACACTTTTACAGAGCAAGGAGAGATCAGAAACTAATCTAACTAACTTCTAACAAATTAACCAATTCTGGTATTATAGCTGTACAGCACTAAATGCTCTCACGTGTCTGCTCCCTCACGTGCCAATCACTTATGGAAAACACTGTCGTTTGCCTTCAATTCTCCTTTCTTCCTTTGCTTATAAACCTTGTCGTTTTGGTCATCTTTGCAACTATGCCGTTCTTCTTTCTTTATTTCTGTATTACTCTGTTTCATCCTTTCTTTCTCAGTAGCATATTCAACACTCCCCCTTAAGTCATGATTTACAAAATCATTGGCTTGATCATTTGAAGTCTTCAGAGTTGGGGAGAAAATATCAATTAAACCCAAACAGTTCATCAGTCTGCTAAAAGCTGGAAGTCCCAAAGCTTTGGTGAAAATATCTGCTGTTTGAAACTGGCTTGAAATATGAAAAGTTTTAATCACACCCTCTGTTATCTTGTCCCTGACCAAATGACAGGCAACCTCTATGTGTTTTGTTCGCTCGTGGAAGACAGGATTGGCTGCTATGTCTAATGCAGCCTAGTTGTCACAAAAGAGCTGAGCACTACATGGATGATCAACTCTTAAATCTCGTAGCAATTGAAGAACCCACACAACTTCACAAGTTGTTATAGCCATTGATCTGTATTCTGCCTCTGCTGAAGATCTAGAGATAGTACATTGCTTTTTAGACCTCCATGAGATTAAGGAATCTCCTAAGAACACACTGTAACCCGTGATTGATCTTCTGGTATCAGGGCAGCCTGCCCAATCAGCATCACAGAAGGCTTTTACTTGCATTTTGGAGTTGCTGGAGAAGAATAGACCTCTACCTGGAGTACCCTTCAGATATTGCAGCACCCTGTTAATTGCTAACATGTGAGGCTCTCTTGGTTCAGCTAAAAACTGACTCAACCTATGCACTGCATAGGTGATGTCAGGTCTGGTTAATGTGAGATAAAGCAACCTTCCTATTAACTTTCTATACTAACTTGCATCTGGAAGTAGCTTTCCCACATCCTTTGAAAGGTGCAAGTTTTGTTCCATTGGAGTTCTAAGTGGTTTGGACCCCAAGAACCCTGTATACTGCAAAATTTCCAAGCAATACTTCTTATGATTCAAGCTTATACCCTTATCACTTCTTGCAACCTCAAGACCCAGAAAATACTTCAAAGAACCTAAGTCTTTTAGGCCAAACTTAGTGTCAAGCAAATGCTTCAAGTCAGCAATGCAGCTAGGATCATTACCAGTGAGCAAAATGTCATCCACATACACTAATAGGGCAGTGAAAGAAGCACCTTTAGTATATGTAAAAAGAGAATAGTCTGCCTTAGATTGAACAAATCCAAAATTCAACAAAGTGTAAGAAAATTTTGCAAACCACTGCCGTGAGGCCTGTTTCAATCCATAGAGACTCTTGTTTAGTTTGTAAACCAAAGGACCACAATTAAAAGGAGAAGTACACTCCCCCTTGCTGTGAAAACCAGGTGGAAGGCTCATGTAAACCTCCTCAGCCAAATCACCATGGAGGAAGGCATTATTGACATCCATTTGGTGAAGAGTCCATCCTTTCACAACAGCTAGAGATAAAATAATCCTGGCAGAAACTGACTTAGCTACAGGAGAGAATGTATCAGTATAATCAAGGCCCTCTCTCTGTGTGTACCCTTTAGCAACTAAGCGAGACTTATACCTTTCAATGGAGCCATCAGATTTGTACTTAGTCCTATAGACCCACTTGCAGCCAATTGGAATCTTACCAGGAGGAAGGGTGGTTAGAGTCCAAGTGTGTGTGAGTTCTAGAGCTGCAATTTCAGTATCCATAGCAGCTCTCCAATGGGGAGATTGAACAGCTTTATGGAAAGAGGTAGGGTCTGGTGAAGTGGAATCAACAGCCATAACAAACTGCTTGTAATATTTGGTAAGGTTAGAGTAGGTAAGGCAAGCAAATATGTCATAAGGTAGGCCAGAGGAAGGTGCAGACGGTGAGGAAGTTACTGACTTGTAGGAATAGTCTTGAAGGTATAAGGGAGGGTTGTGAGGTCTAGTGGATTTTCTGAGGGGTAAAGGAGAAGTTGGCCTAGAGACAGTCATAGGAACAGTATCAATCTCAGAATTAACAAGAAGTGGAGTGACATGAGGAAGTGATGAATGAGAAGGAGGACTAGAAATCTGTTCTGCAGAAACAGGATCTGCAGAATTATTTAAAAGGTTTGAATCTAAAATGTAAGAATCAGGAATAGAATGAGGGAAGACAAATGAAGTGGAATCAAGAAAAGAAGACTCAGATAAGGGCAGTGAGGAAGAACCAGAAGCAAAAGGGAAGATTTGTTCATAGAAAAACACATCTCTAGAAACAAAAATGGAGTTGGTTGCCAAATCCATGACCTTGTACCCTTTAATACCACTGGGATATCCTAGAAAAACACATTTCTTAGCTCTTGGTGCAAATTTGTGTCTATTTTGACAAAGAGTGGAAGTGAAGCATAAATAACCAAAAATTTTAATGTGAGTATAGGAATGAGGTGTTTGAAAAAGCATTTCAAAAGGAGTTTTATTGTTTAAATGTTTTGAAGGCAGCCTATTAATGAGATAGACTGCAGTAAGAATGCAGTCACCCCACATCTTCAAAGGCAAGGAAGAATGAAACCCCAAGGCGCTTGCAACATTTAAAATGTGTTGATGCTTTCTCTCAACAATTGCATTTTGTTGAGGAGTCTCAACACAAGTTAGTTGATGCAAAATTCCTTTTGATTTAAAAAAATTCTTCATAAAAAATTCTGTGCCATTATCACTTCTAAAACACTTAATTTTTGCACTAAATTGAGTTTCAACCACGTTAGAAAATTGTTCAACAAGATCTTGTGTTTCGGACTTAGATTTAAGCAAATAAACCCAAGTACATCTAGAATAGTCATCCACAATGGTAAGAGAAAATCTGTAACCTTCAACAGTTGGGACTGAAAAAGGTCCCCAAAGGTCACAATGCACAAGATCAAAAGGACAATGAGATACATGAGAACTACTAGGAAAAGATAACCTCTTTTGTTTAGCAAAATGACAAATATCACAACAAGCTGCTTTATTAAACTTGAAACCAGATACAAGCTGATTAAGCAGGACATTTTAGCATAAGAAGGATGCCCTAAACGAAAATGCCACAAATCAACATTATTGACAGAGGTATTTACAGAAGGAATTGAACTAGGAAGCTGTGAAGAAGCAGCAAGAACAGATGAAGGGGAAAAACTCTGTTGCAGTAGATAAAGACCTTTTGATGCTTTACCCAGTCCAATCATGTTCCAATTGGCCAGGTCCTGGATAAAGCAAAAAGAACCAAAAAATACAAGACAACAAAACTGTGTTTTAGTGAGCTGACTGACTGAGATGAGATTGAAAGTAAAAGAAGGAACACAAAGAACTCCATATAGTGTAAGTTGATCTGAAACATGAACTGTGCCTATGTGAGTAACCAAAGCTTTTTCTCCATTGGGCAAGTAAACAAAGGTATTAATGGTAGAGGTAATAGAGGTTAAGCAGGATACTGAATGGACCATATGGTCTGATGCACCAGTGTCAATAATCCAATCATTGGCCTTATGAGCATGCCTATCAACTATATGAGCAGAAAATATGGAATGGGAAAAATTTGGAGGCAGCCAGAAAGGGTTACCTGAAAAATTGGCAAGATAAGGCATGGAAGAACTAAAGCCTGTATTAGCAGCAGCACCACTCAGTGGAGACAAGACTGAGGTAGCTTGATGAGAAGGTTGAGAAGCTTTAGACTGAGAAGCAAGGTAATAAAGCAGTTGCTCATGTTGACTCTGAGTGATAGGACATTGAGGAGCACTGAATTGAGATTGGGGTGCATTGAATTGAGGTTGTGGAGAATAATGCATCTGATCAGGTTGAATAGGAAAATTATGCATAGGCTGAGGAGCAACATTTCCAAAAACACCATTGTTGCAAAAGAAACCTCCTAAAGATCCATTGCTAGAGACCTGATTGACAGAAGCTTTTCCTTTGTGCTTATATCCTAGAGGGTACCCGTGTAGTTTGTAGCACTTATCTGCTATATGGCCAACAATCCCACAGTAGGTGCATACAGGTCTTTCCTTCTTCAAATTGCCATTCCTTCCACTCTGGTTGCCATGAACCACACCCTGATTCCAACCTTGATGACCTTGAAACCCCTTAGAATTAGAGTTGTTAGCATACAAAGCTGTTGGTTCTATGACCAAATCAGCTTGACCAACTTGCCTACGTTTTTCTTCTTGTAGGATCAAAGAATAAGCTTTGTTCAAAGCAAGAAGTGGCTCAGTGATCAAGATTTGACTAGTAACAGTGGAATAATTATCATTGAGTCCCATGAGGAGTCGAAAAACTTGATCCTTTTGCTGAGCACACAGTTGATTTCTTTGAGAACCACAGATACAAACACAGGTACAAGTAGAGAAAGATTGATAATGCACAAGTTCATCCCATAAAATCTTAAATCTGGTGAAATAAGAACTCACCGATGATGAACCTTGTGAAAGCTTCGAAATTTCTTTCTGAATTTCAAAGAATCGTGGAACATTTGGCTGTGAAAACCTATCACGCATGTCAATCCATAATTCCCTTGCAGTGTGAATGTACATGACACTGGTAGCCAGATCTTTGCTCAAAGAATTCGCCATCCATGAAAGAATAGTGGTATTTGCTCTGTGCCATGCATTGTACAAAGGATGAGAGAGATTAGGTGTAGAAATTGAACCATCGAGAAAGCCAAATTTGTTTCTACCACTGAGAGATAGAAACACAGTCCTTGACCAACTGAGGTAATTTTCTGGGCCAATCAACGGTTGGGAAACCAGAACAACATCAGGTGGTGGAATGAAATAAGGGCTCGAAGGATTAGTGTTCACATCATCCATTGAAGGAGCTTGATTGGATGATCTACGATTTGCAGTATCAGAAGTGTTGGAGGGAAGAGATTCTGATCCTGAAGCAGTGTTAGACGCGGAAGCCATTAATGAGCTATTCAAGCTCTGATACCATATTAAAAAGGTTCTAGAGACTGTTTGAGTGAAAACCAAAACTGATTGATTAAAAATGAATTGAATTAATTTACATTGAGGCTCTGTTATATACACTTTTATAGAGCAAGGAGAGATTAGAAACTAATCTAACTAACTTCTAACAAATTAGCCAATTCTGGTATTACAGCTGTACAGCACTAAATGCTCTCACGTGTCTGCTCCCTCATGTGCCAATCACTTATGTAAAACACTGTCGTTTGCCTTCAATTCTCCTTTCTTCCTTTGCTTATAAACCTTGTCGTTTTGGTCATCTTTGCAACTATGCCGTTCTTCTTTCTTTATTTCTGTATTACTCTGTTTCATCCTTTCTTTCTCAGTAGCGTATTCAACAATATTCAAGCCAAAAACAAATAAACATCCATGATTTTGCAAATCAAAAACCCAGATTTGAATTATAAAATTACAATTAACCAAAACTTACAAGAAGGACATCGAGACCTTCTTAGGACTTCATGATGAGTTCATTCTAACAAAACCCAAACTTTGGGTACCAAAGAATTCAAAAATGAAAAAGCAGCCAAAGGAAAGAGGCAAGAACTTGGACTTGGCAGTTTATCTATTGAGCAAATTAAAAGAATAAGACTAGCGGAAAAGCCCAAAGGGATCACAAAGAATAAGGCCTTTTAATTTGATAACGCCATGTTTGTTTTATGGGAAAAATTTTAACCTTGATTTTTTTTCTTTTTTTGTTAATTGGGTAAATTAAAATATTACGGATTGAAACAGAATTCGGTTTTTGTGATTTTTTTTTTTTTTTTTGTTGGTGTTTGAGTTTGATTTTTGTGTTCCCTGTTGTGAACATGTTAATATGGGTTTTTTTTTTTTTTTTTTTTTTTTTTTTTTTTTTTTTTTTAAAACATTTAATATGATGCGGTGGTACAGTTGGCCGTTGATGTGGTATAGAAAATAATTTTTCATTATTTCATTTGACATGTCAGCTTTTTCCATCCTAAAGATAACAGCAAAGACTAAATTAACCCAATACTAAAAATGTTAGGGACTAAATTGACACGATTAAAGGGTTAATGACCAACTGATATATGATGTAAAGGATAGGAAACAACTTTGTAATTTACCCCAAAAAAAAAAACTTTATGCCTAAACTATATTTATTGATTTGGGCATAGTGCCCAATAATTTAATGAACCTAAGCCATGCTAAATGACCAACATATTAAGTCGTTCAAAACTCAAAAATCAAAAGATCCATTGCCAGGCCAGATTTCATGATATATGAATCCTAAGCTAAACTAAAAGGCCTGCAATCAACAAAAAGACTTTCATATCAATTATAGGACTTATAATATGAATCACACATTCATCTTGGATTAGACTTGCATCTTGGGCTATAGGTTTGGTTTGAATTGCAAGCCAATTTGCTGCTTTGGCATTTATGAGCATTAGCGTCAGATGTTCTAAAAAAAATAAAGATATTTTGACTCATCAAAAAATTATTTTATTTATTTTAAAACGCCACTTTACAATACATTTTACATTACATATTTTTTTATTCTTTCTTTTTTGTTGTTCTCAGAGGCATTGAAGACATATTAAAAGAGGGAAAGTTAAAATAATATAAATGAATTCAAAAAATCACGAAAAAAGAAAAAGAAAAAGTTATAACCTTTCATACCATACCGTGCTACAATTAGAATTGCATTGTAGCTTCTGCCAAATTATTTTGGTATTTGACACATTTCATGTAGGTGGTTTTTTAGTGTTTGGTATGCTAAATGTTAAAAATTTAGTATTTAACACACTTGATACTAGTGCTATATAGGCTGTCAATCCATGAAACACCTCTTATTCTATTCAACATTGGAGCATGTGATAATAATGGAGAATGGAATGCCAATTAATCCAGGGTTTGATAAGTGGATAATATATGGGGCATACAAGGCATTACCAGTCACTACAAAAAAAAAAAAACGTTCTGTGGCCACGTTTGTAAAACGCGGCCTTAGGTCAAAGTGGAATTGCAATCAAATAAGACAGCCTTTGAATAAACCACCTCATGATGCATGACTCAATTCATAGTCATAGGCAGGACCCATAACATTTACAATGAAAAGAAAAATCTAAAATCAGGCTGAGTATCAATTAAGATTTAGGAAGGACAATTCACAACACAGAGCTGTAAATGGAGTTGCATCCCTAAAACATTTGTCAGCAGAAGTGATAAAGCTAAGCAAAATGGCCTGTATCTTTCTTTTTCCTTTTATCTTTATTCTAAAAAAAAAATTGCATGCACAATTCTCTATATGATTAAAAGTCCCAAACAATATTGTAGGAAAGTGGGTCAGAAGCAATTACTAATATGAAAACAACTTCCTTTTGCCCATAAAAACTTGCAAAACCCCATCTGATCCTCCTGCCAAAAGTGTACATTGGTCCTCCCCAACTTGGCCCCAACACACACTACTAACTAACCCACAATGCTCGTACATGAATGATCAATCTTAATGAACATCTAAAAATACATGCCATCGTCGTTTTCAATAAAACTCTTATTACTTATCTCAAGCAAAAAACTTTCCCACAACCAGGTTAGACAATAATGATCAAACCTATTTTATTTGGGTGTGAAAATCCATGAGCATAATCAATTCTAACAATATGAGGTATGAATAAAAAACCTGTTTACACAAGGAAGCACAAGCAGTCAACTTGCTTTACAATAAATGGTTGAAGCTCAAATTACATTTTTAAAGTGGCTGTTCAAAGAAATTCACAAATTTAATTAAACACATAATATACAGAAGGCTTACCCATCACGATGTCTCTTTCGCTTTGTTCCTCTAAGTACATCCACCACCTATATCAAGGATTCATTCAGTGAGAAAAATGACCACATGCAATAGAAGTGATTCAGAGAAACGTGGGTACGAAACAAGCTCCCACAACTCTGTCAAAAAATTTAGCTTCCTATTTAGAAAAATTGAAACCAAAAAAAAAATTCAGTGAAAATGATTCAGAGAGAGAGATAGAGAACCTTGGAGGAGCAAGAAGAAGAAGAAGAGGAAGAGGGAGATTCTAGGGCTTGGTGGGATCTACCGAAATAAATATATATTTAAAAAAAAAAGTCAGAAAATTTATTTACAAACACAAACCCTAACTCAGAAAATTTAAGGCTAAGCTCAGAAATCATGTACCTTCACCGGTGGATCTAGAGGCACCGATACTTCCCCCAAACCGTCCGATCTGATAATCTGAATGAATGTGATTATTATATATCAATGAATGTGATATTTTTAGTGATAAAAAGAAAATGAGAACTGAGAAACTGTACCAGTGGTTTGGACGGTGGAGATTTGACGATGGCGGAAAAGGACGTTGGGATCGGAGGGCGGAGTGTTCTTGGCGTTGAAGAAGAGAAAGCCTATGAGAAACGAAAAACTGTTGAAATTTACCAAGTGATCAACAAAAACTGGGTTTAAACTTACCTGTGGGAGTGAGAGTGACAGATGTGCGATGGGTTAGGGCTTGAGATTGGAGAGATGGAGAGTGAGGGCTTGAGATCGAAGATGAAGGGTGAGGGCTTGAGAGTGACAGATGGAGGGTGAGGGTTGAGATCGGAGATGGAAGGTGAGGATTATGAGAATCAGTGAAGCTAAAGCCTTTGTGGAGGATAAGAGTTTGAGCGCTGTCTATGAGAGCTGAGAGCTTGAGAAGAAGAAAAGAACAAAAAGAAATAGAAAGCTAGGGTTTGTCCATTGTTTGCTATTTATACAAAGCTTGAAGCCGCGTTTTTAACCTGCGGCTATAGGCAAAACTTGAAGTCACATTTAAGAAATGCAGCCCCATCCCAAACTAAAGCCACGTTTTTAAAACGCGGCTTCAGACTAAATTTAAAGCCGCGTTTTAAACACGCGGCTTCAGACTAAATTTAAAGCCGCGTCTATAAAACACTGCTTTAGGCAATCTAGAGTCGCGTTTTTTAAACGCTGCCATAGTTAAGAATTAAAAATAAAAAATAAAAAATACGCAGGTCCTATGGCCGCATGTTTTAAACGCGGCCATAGTCCACCCCTAAAAGTGCGGCTACAGCTCAAGAAAATGCGGCTTTAGACGCGTTCTATGGCCGCATGTTTAAAATGCGGCCTGAGGTGAGAGCTTTAAGCTGTGTTTTTTAAAAATGCGGCTTTAGCCCATCTGTAGCCGTGTTTTTGCAAACGTAGCTTAAAAAAAAGCGGCCTAAGACCCGCGTGTTTTGTAGTGAGTCCAAAAGTGTTCATAAGCCTAGAAATTTTTAAATAAGGAGGCTCATGCTTTTATTCTAAATCATTAAAAAAAAAAAAAAATAAAAAACATTTCAATAACTCAACGGCTGAGTAAAAGCCAATTTCTATATTTATTATGGTTTTAAAGTTACATTTTGCAACAAATCAAAACCTTTTTATTTTAGCTTCCAGACTAATCTGCTTGTCTTAACCTAAACTTCTCAAATAAGCATTTTATAAGAAAAATAGGAACTAGAATAATAAGGAAGTCCTATTATACTTGATCTTACCTTTAGGGCCAAACCAGCCGAGATTATTTTCTTTTTCTTTTTTTATTTTTTTGTTAAGAAAATAAAACGACAAATGATACTCTAGTGTTAATCATGAAAACTTTAACATTTTGCAATGCTTACAGAGAGTAAGCTTTCCAACTTGATAAAATGAAGTGGGCTCCAGTTGAGCTAACTGATTGGTGTGATGATAAAGAGATTTGGGGTTAAATAAAAGATTTGGGGTTCAATTCTCGCCTACACAAAAAACTGATTGGTGTCTTGGTCTGATGATAAAGAACTATCATCAGGAGTGGATGCCATAGGTTAAAACTCTTTTAAAAAAAAAAAAATTTGATAAAATGAAAGCTAAAGTAAATTAGCAATTTAAAGAAAAAATTTAGCAACATCAATTGAAGAATGCTCCAGCTGGTTTGGCCATAAAACTCTCTCTCTCTCTCTCTCTCATTATTTTTTTTCCCTTATTCCATCTATATATTTCTCTACCTTTCTCTTACTAGAAAGCCTGACTGTCTTGAAACAATCATATAGCTTAGAGTTAGAATTGAGATTCTAACAAAGAGTTTATATATATATATATATATATATATAATGAGGAATTATGAGTTTTACACTCTAAAACTCCTACTTATATAAAATAAAGACTCAAGCTCAAGCACATCCAACTTTAAAACTCTTGCTTACAAAAAATAAAGACTCAAGAGCACATCCAATTAGTCATAAAGAAATAGAATTTCAATGTAAAAGATTTGCTTGAGCCCATAATGGTTTCACAAAATCAAAATCAATACATTATAGGGTTTTTTCGTTTTCTTTTTTTAAAACATTAAAATAAGACAAAACTTTCGAATTTATTCCTTCCAAATAATTGGTGCCAAACATTTTAATTGGCACACTGTCCACCAGGTCCCCCAAATTGAAAGGTGAATCCCAAGTTGTCATCTTTATATCCATCATCTTTTAAGTCATAGCACTTGGGGCGGTCAATGATGATATCATACTCATTTGATTGAGGTGCAACTTTTATTTTCCATTGATTTCTAAAATGGATATTTGAAAATGAACTTGCACCGTCACCCGCAAATGATCCAGATCCCATGGTGGGCTAATTCCATTTGGGGCAACGCTCGTCACCCCTCCCCATCCAAAGGTTTTAGGGTTTATCAAATTAGAAAAAAGGGCTGCTGGATAATATCCCACAACATTTTCGTCAATAAATATCCATCAATTGTCATTTACATCCTGCCATATAAAATGCAAAAATATATGATCAATATTCATTATTAAACTTTTGAACTTTTTGTTTCTCAAAAAAAAAATTTTGAACTTTTTAAAAATCTCTCATTAGGCTAATTTTATCAAATAGCATAATTTTAGAAAATATTTAGGAAAAACGCATCCAATTAAACTTATTTAGTCATATAGCACTTTTTAATAACTTGAGTTCATCAAACTCGAATTCTAAGTAGAACTTGAGTCGACTGAACAGTACATAATTATTTAATTATATATTCGAATCGTTTATATGCATTTACTTTTAAGGATATATAGCTGATCTACTTAATTTAATAGTTTTAGTTTTTAAAGAATCAGTACATATGCTAACTTGAGGTGGCCTGTGTTGGTTACAATAAGTAGCTCCATGTCAAAATCAAGATGTAATTGCTAAGAGTAGTGGAGGTACTATCATTTTTTATGTTAACATTGAAGGCAAAAATTTAGGTACAATATCTTGTTTATCAAACGGTGTTAGAATATGATCTTTCTCTATTTTCTTTTCATTTTGTCAGACCAGATCTTAATAGAAATTAAACTGTTATCATGTTGATTTTGATTTTGGTTTTGGCGAGTTGGATTTTCAAGGGAAGCCATTAGAGAGAGAGAGAGAGAGAGAGAGAGAGAGAGAGTTTTTTTTTTTTTTTTTTTTTTTTTTTTTTTAAATAAATGGCTTTCGAGTGACTCTCAGCAGAAGGAAAATACTAGCCATTCTCTCACATGTACCTAATAAACAATATAAGATATTGTATCTAAGTTTTACTCTAACATTAACATTACCATTAGAGTCCATTTGACATGCGCTAACAAGTGCAATAAACTACTACATTACAATTACATAAACAACAAAAAGAATTTATTTATTACGTTAAATACAGTGATAAATATTTCAGATTACCATTTTTTAGGAAGAAAATATTGGAATGTAGCTAGGGTTGCCACAAAGATGAAGTACCTGAATCTTGTGATCTTTCAATAAAGGATGGTCAAAAGCCAATTGCTTTTCGATATCAGTACAATCAACAATATGTCCAAATTCCGTCTACAAAATCAAAGATCAAGAAATACTCTTACAAGAAGAAAACAATTAAGTTCTATCCAAAGTAACAAAAGAATATTAAAGCTTTCATAATTTACAAAATATTTGAAAGAGGAATAGAACATGATGTTGGTGAATATAGAGAAAAATTGAAAATTAGAAAAACATGCTTTATTCTTAATATTGTTGGACAAATGTTCTTACATGGTTTGCAAGTAACATGACACACAACTTAATACAATTTTTTTCATCTTCTCCGTAAATAGTTTAAGCGAAATAAAATATAAAAAGCCAAAAGTCAGGTTCAAATAGATCTTTTCATCTTCGCTGTAGTTTAAGTCATAAATAGTACTATTGTATTACAACTTATAAAGAATTTTTTTAAAGAGTTAACAAAATATAAAAATGACTATCAATAGTATTTAAATTATATATATAGGAATTATATTATGCATCTTATTATATATCTTTAAGTGTTTCTATGCATATGCATAGAGTTACAAGCTAGTTAGATATAATTCTTATTCCTTTCACTCTATAACTACTGGCCATAAATAGACACAAAACCACAATGAAGATGATTTTTTCAAAATCCATTGCCACACTGATTGGTAGTCAAATTCAATATGTTTGCATTATACAACATTACCACCACTAAGTTTGGGGTTGTTTGAATTTTACACCCTGAATTTTCAAAATTTGGATTTTTCTTCCTAAAATTTGGGGTGTTTGGATTTTACATCTTGTCGTTTTAGAATTTGGATTTTACCCCTTTAAAGTTTGGGAGTGTTTGGATTTAACACCCCCACATTTTGAAACTTCATAGTATAAAATCTAAACACCCCAAATTTTTGGGAGTAAAATCCAAAAACCCCTAAAATTTAGGGGAAAAATTTCAAATTCTAAAATGTCGTGGTATAAAAATCCAAACACTTTCAAATTTCAAATGATGAAATCCAAATTCTGAAATTTAGAGTGTAAAATTCAAACAACCCCAAACTTTAAAGGTGTAATTTGCAATTTACCCTACTAATAAAGAAAAGCCCTTACATCAAAAATTTTAATTTCACTTAATTAGAGTCCGTTTGTAATCCGCTTATTTTGCTGAAATTGAAAACTTTTTGCTAAAAGTACTGTAGATAAAGGTAAAAGTTAGTTGAAATACTATAGTGAAACTCATAAATGGTAGCAAAAATAAGCTGAATAGTAAAATAAGTAGGCAAAAATAATTTTTGTCAAATGGACACTTAATGGAAAAACAACCAAAGCATGTTTGCATTAACTTTCAACCTAAATGGAAAATAAATCAAAGTCAAAATCAAATTTATTTTTTAGAATGGTGTGATATTCCTCATGGTGTCTCATCAAAAATTTAATTATTATTAATTAGTGATATATTAACTCATTTTTGCAAGGTTGTCATAGTTTATTTAGATAATTAATACTTCATTTTTGTTTCCTTTAATTATTCGTATACTATAGATAACTCATTAATTCAAAATGTATTTAATGTTTTCAACAAGGTTTTCAGACCCAGACTGTTCATTAAATCGTAAAAGGGAGAGATTCAAGGTTTTTGAGGTCGAACCGAGGTCGAACCGGAGTCGAACCGTGATAACGTCATAATTAATTTAATAATTAATTAAAGCCTAAATATAGATATTAAATTTATAAAACTAGCAACATTGACTAATATATCTATATATGTAAGGGAAATTTAATGATTTTCAAGCATATATTTAATAATTAAATAAGAAAGTTAATAAAATAAAATAATAACCATGAAAACATTAAAATTTATGATTAATTTTTCAAGTAAAGTTGAATATCTTTGAAGGATTTTAATTATAAATTTTTTTTTATTCCTTGTAAGAGATGGATAATTTAATTAAGTAGAATAAAATTGTGTTAAGTTGTTTTTATAAAATAAAAATAAAAAAAATTGCTAAGGGGTTGGATCGCACGGTTCTCACCGGTTCGTGCAGTCCAACCCCGGTTTTAAGGGTTCACAAAATTAACAAAAAATCCGGTTCTTTAGGCTTAAAAAATCGGTTTTCATCTCGATTTTCGGTTTTCATGGTCCGACCTCCTGATTCGGTCCAGTTCTGAGAACCATGGTTTTCAAATGAGTTTAGTTTAGATTTTGGATATTGTACTCTTTGAAAAAGTGATGGTAAGTGCAATATATATATATATATATATATATATATATATATATATATATTGAGAAGGTGATGGTAAGTGCAGTAGGTAATTGAGTTTTTCTAAATATTAAAAGCTATTAAAAGTGCCTTTTTTTATATACAAAAAGTTTTTTTTTTATTTAAAAAAAGCTAAACGTTTGACTAACATTAATCAAAATTGCAATTTGAGGTGTACATTGCCAAAAAGGAAAAAATTATTATTATTGATGACTTTTTTTTAAGATGATTATTAATGACTTCTTGTCCATAACAAGTTACTCTTTAATTTTCCTTGTAATGGAATACACAATAATTATCTTAAAACGTGATATCTTTTTCCTAACAACTTACTACTTAAAATTTGTTATAAAAATATATTGTGAACATTATTCTAATATAATTTATTATTTTCTTTATCATATGCTTAAATTTTTTTAAAAAATTTGTTCATACCCTTTAAGGCTTTAACCCCACACGTATAACCAACCTAACACCTTTTTTTTTTTCTTTTTTTTTTTAATACTTTTTTTCCTTTCTTTTTTCTCAACCACAATTTTCTTCACCTCTAAGAGGAAAAGTGCGATTTCAAAATTTTACGAAACACTTCATTCCACCTAAAATCACATTTTGGAAATGCTATCGTGACATTTTGCTTAAACCAAACTGGCATGATAAAAAAATTTTAAAAAAAAATTATAAGATTAAAAAAAAAAAAAGATGACCACGGTAGTAATTGGTTTAATACACAAGGTAGTGGATCTCTTCCCTCTAATAATTGGTTTCGGCAAATGCTGTGGGCTCAATGCTTTCCTTGCCTTCGACTATATTAATTCTATATAGTCTATATTAATTCTTGTTGCACTATGACTGGATCTCTGGAACTTTAGTCATTTGTTTGGTAACAGTAATCCTGAAAGCATATATAGTGACTATTCGAGGGTTGTAAGAGAAAAGATAAACAAAACCAAGTTGGATATAAATAAATAAAAGATTTTAAAATGCTTTGATGATATTAAAGAATGAAGGATGAGATGATATGGGTTTTGGCAATCCCAACTACCAAGGAAGAAGACTAAGTAATTTTATTTTTTAGATTAGTGATTTGGCAATTGAGGTATTTGGGGTGTTTGTTAACTTCAGGAGAGTATTTTAGTAATGATGAGTAATGACTGTAAAATATTCCAAGTATTAGTGTTAAATATAATGGCTTAATTACTGGTTTGGGGGTATTTGTTTATTTCTAAAACATAAAAAATAAAAAATAAAAATTACTGAATTCTAAAGTTTATGGAAGAAGTGTGAACTATCCTAAACATAGAGGGGGGACAAAATTCTTTTTCAATTTTTTCTTTGGTTTTTTAATGGCTTTGTTTGCTTTTTTGGGAGGAGTTACGACTAATACAAAATTGTATCTCTCTCTCTCTCTTAAGGGTGAGGTGGCAAGTTTTTTATTTTTATTTTGTTTTGAGGCAGCAAGATTTTAGTTTCAATAATTTATTTATTTATAATAAATAATTCTGCTTTTAAATTATATGTGCAATTTTTTCCTATCAAAAGGAACAATGGAGGAAAGAAAGCTTTTTAATTCTTTTTAATCTCGAAATCAAAATCTAGATTTTATAGTTGGAATTTTTAATAGTAACGATTAAAAAGTTGCCACCAAGTGCTTACCAGATTGCATTGTTGTCGTTGTCGAAATATGTAAATACAACTAGCTTTTGTTAGGAACCCAAAATTATGCCATATGCCTTGTAATCTCCTAATGGTTATTGTAATCCCTTTTATTAGTTAGGATAAGCATATATAGCTCATTTAACACAGCATAATTCTTAGAGCACAATTTTCTTAGGCCATGTGAGCCAATGACATTAGAGCTAATCTCCTATAAATATATGATTGTAATTCAACATTAGATATTGAAAAATAGACCAATTGATTGCTTAATGTATTTCTTCTCTCTCTTAATATTTCTCTATGAAGAATGACTACGGGACTACCTCAAAATAATTCAATTCTCATACAATTTTCACACATGCATTCCCCTACAATTTATTTTCATCCCCATTAGGAACCATTCGGTTCCTAATATCTTTCTTATTTTGAGTAGAATAATTACTCTTGACCAAGCTTAGAGGAGGTGTCATCCACTTGGCAGATGTGGGGATTTGTGGGTTGTTCAAGTTGCTAGTTGCTCTT
Organism: Quercus ilex subsp. ballota; assembly: GCA_032727855.1. NCBI lineage: Eukaryota > Viridiplantae > Streptophyta > Magnoliopsida > Fagales > Fagaceae > Quercus > Quercus ilex. The sequence goes on along the minus strand of CM064911.1, from coordinate 24,976,268 downwards.
GATATGCTTTATTGATATCTGCTACTACTGCTTTCTTTGAGTTTGGAATGAGACTTGCCAAATGGAGGGGTGGTTATGCATTGCCTAATCCACCCTATTAAATTACCTATTGTTTTAAAAGTTTAAGCTATCATGAGATTTGATAAATTTAATCACTTAATCACATATAACCATGGTTTTAAAAACCAGTACGATCAAAGAACTGAAAAATAGAGTGATTGTCGGTTTTGTGGTCCGACCAGTGGTCGAATCGGTGATGTCATAAATATTTTATTAATAATTATAAAATTATAAAAATATATAATAAATTTATGACTAATAATATATAATAATTTTTTTATAAAAAAATTTAAGTGATTTTTCACCTTCTATATTAAAAAAAAAAAAATGTAACTAAACATATTAACATTACAACATCATCTTTAAAACAAATTAAAATAATTAGTGGCATAGATGTCCATCGTTATAAAAAAGTTGTACTCAACTATCCATCTTGAAAGCTTGTATAGAAATCTTTATTTTGTTTTATGATATAAATTGTGTTGATGCCCATTTTTGACAAAGGGTCTAACAGTAGAAGAAGCTCAACAATAAGAAAAATGAGAAGAAAACGAGGGGCAAAACAGTAAAGAAATTAGGAAACAAGCCCAGTGGGTTGAAGTGGTAGGATTGATAGCCAATAGGCCCATGAAAATAACAAGAGGTAAAGAGGAAATAAATGGGCCGAGGATATCCAATGAATGAAGTAGTAAGCCTATGAGAATAATGAAAGGTAAAGAAGAAGTAAATGAGTCGGGGAAGCCCAAGGAATAAAATGGTAAACTTAATGGGTTGACATGGTAGAAATGATGGCAAATAAGCCCATAAGAGTAATGAGAGGTAAAAATGTAGTAAAAGGGCTGAGGAAGCCCAAGGAATTAAGCAACAAGCCCAAAGGAGTAAAAAGAGGTAAAAAAAAATGAGTAAATGGGCCAAGGAAGCCCAAGGAATAAAGTGGTAACCTAAATGGGCTAACATAGTAGAAATGATGGCCAATAAGCCCATAAACTGATGAAAGGTAAAGATGTGGTAAATAAGCCAATGAAGCCCTAAGCAAAGAATTAATGAATCAATGGGCTAATATGGCAGGAACATCAGCCAACAAGCCTACGGGGTAATAAGAAATAAAGGAAATACAAAAGCTGTAACAAACACAATGAAGTAGTATGACAGGATTAATGGCCAAAAGGCCCACGACCATAAAGAAGAAAGCATGGGCTCAGCAGGCTATGAAGATAAAGGCTTTTGCTTGAACAATACCCAGCCTAGGAAGGGATAAAAGGAAGAAAACATGAGCCCAAAAGCCCATGTATCCTTCATGCCACAAAGGATAAACACAAACTAGAATGTATAATAGAACCAGACAACGCAAGAGTAGCAGAAATGGTGTGAAGGCCAAAAAGGAACAAACGCAGACGGAGTGGAGCGCGCACAAAGGACCAGGGCACCACCTACTTGTACCCAGCAAATACATGGGAGGTAGGCCATGGGTCAAGGTATTCAGAGGGTGTGGTTTGGCGGTAGGGAGAAATAGAGGTCTATTTTGGAGTTCTCGCTCAAGCTTCTTTAGGGAAATGTCCTGCTAGGATGACATTTCACCCAAAAGAGATAAATATGGACTAGGATCACATAATGCATGCCATAGAAGTAGGTGATGAGGTAGCTTAATCCTTATCTATAAGGGTAAAACAAGAACAGGGAGAGGTTAGAAACATGACAAATAATTTTGTTTGGACAAGCGGTAGAGGTAATGGCTGGACAGCCGGCAAGTTAATGGGCAATCTTGGAGAGATGCCCATAAGGAGCTAAAAACAGTTGAGGGACAAAAGAGATAAATCCTACAATAGCAGACAGTATAAAAAGGGGTAGCCATGAACAGTAAAAAGGGAGAAGGGCAAGAGGTAGAAAGGAAAAATAGAGGGAAAAGAAAACAGGGAGAGACAAGAAAAGAAAGAAAGGTTAGAAAGAAAACCATAGGGAAAGTAAAGCAGTAGGAATAGAGGCATGCATCAATAAACCACATTTTCTCTCCCTCTTAACAGACCTACTCTCTGAAAATTGAGAATCGAAGCTTAAACCACTTAGGCCCTTTCTCCAGAGTGAGTAACTTTTATGACAGGAGCCTTTTCTTGAGGTTACCTACATTGGAGATTGGTTCCCTTCTTGGGTTCGCTTCTGTTGAAAAGCTCAGCCCTTAATCCAGCAGACAAGTTATTCCGTTGGTTATGTTTATTGGATGATATTCTTACTGTTTGGTTAGAAGTTACTAAGTTATTTACTCTTTTTCTACTATATTGTTATTTCTACTTGCTGTATTATTCTGTCATAACTCTATTAACTCTCTTCACAGTGTTTACTTTATTTAGTACGTTTCATTATCATAGTTATCCTGCTGTAGTGTATTCTTGCCGTAACACTTGTAATAGTTATTCCTGTTGTGACCATGCCTTACGCTCAACCCACAGTGCTCATGCTAGGATGCGTCTTCATTGGGTGAGCCTAACTTGTGCACAAGCTGGCCTGAAGCACATTCCTAGCAAGGTTAGTCCCAACTCTCTTACCTTAGACAAGCAGGCCATAGTACAGCAGAAGGGGTCGAGACCTAACAGTGAAAAAAAGGCCCCCACAAATTGTAGTTGTTGATTATAAAAATAAAAAATAAAAAACAAAAGAAAGTGTAGTTGTTGATCTCATAAATTATATTATAAAAATATTAATATAAGAAAATAGTAATTGGTTTTTTATGAATTCATTTGGAAGAAAAGTTAGTAAATTTTAAATTATTTCATTTGATCAACAAAAATAATCCTCTTAAAAAAGAAAAGCAAGCAAACATTAAAAAAATAATAATAATAATAATTCGTGCTCGTGACTTACTTGTGCAGTTATTCATCAAAAAAAGAAAAAGACTTACTTGTGCAGTTGTGCCATTTAAACCAAACGGCCGAATTCCATTTGAAAATGCAGCCCAACTTGAATCTCATCAACCAACCTCAAAACTTAAATCCAGCCAACCCACATCTCAAATAAGGTCCATTCAAAATCACACCCGAAACAAGATTCAACTAGACCACATTTTAAAGAAAATTCCAAACACATGAGAAATCCAATTTGAAAACAACACCAAATTAAAACCCAAAAGCCCATCAAGTCAAGCCCAATAAAAAATCCATTGAAACTTTCAAAGCCTATGAGTTTAGTCCGAAACACCTAGCTGAACAAGCCCAAAAACAAACAAAGGTCTAATAAACTGCTTTTTGAATACTGGAGCCAATAGCCCAAATGGCAGCAACGGCTAAATTGGGAAGGCAAATAGGCGCATTGGCCACAAAGAGTGGAGGAGGATGGTACGGCCCTCACATGGCTGCGGCCTCTCGTGCCATCGCCGAACGAATTCCATTGGTTGATCTCGTTCTTGAAATCAGAGATGCAAGGGTACCCTTCTCTTCTCATCTCATCATTCTCCGTTTCTTTAGTCTGTATTGTACACCAACTGTTCGATAAAATGTCTGCGTATGCATGTACATGTATATCTATGTTTCATTTTTCTTTGTGTGGATGTACTTGTTTTAGCATCTGGGTTTGGGTTTCTTATTAGTGTTGAACCCAATAAGAAGTGGGTGGTGGATGAAATCTCGATTTGGGTTTGCTTCAGTTTTGTTTAATGATTCAAAGCTGTCATTCATCTCTACTTTTATAGTGTAATACTATTCTGTTTTTTCATTACTGGTTGTTTTCATTTTCATGCCTTTAAGAGAAAAGTTTTTTTTTTTTGGATAATTCAGTAAGTTCATATGACAAAAAAGACAGTTAGTCTACACATTCTGCTAAAACACTGCCAACTTTTCTGGCAGACTTTACAACCTGCAGATATCAGAGAACAACAAAAATACCAACTAGCACTCTGATTACAAACTGACTAAAGCAACTGCTTAGGACTTAAACAACTGCTTAATCTACAGAAAGCACTAGTAATCATAATTGCCATAAGAGCCATTAGCATATCAAAAAGGTATGCTCAGGTAACAAGGTGCAAGCAGCCCCATCTAGAGCTTAGAACTTTGTGAAGCATTATATTTCCAGCCATAACAACATGCCCCATTTTAGCTCTAATATCCCATTTAATTCTCTGTATAATTTGTTCTTCTGTCAAAACAATTCCTCCATTACATCTGCTATTTCTACCATATGTGATAGATTGTGGCCCATCAGACCATTTTGCAGAAGGTAATTCTAAAACTTTTTCCCTCCAAATTAGTCGCTCCCCATTGGACTATTTCATCCCAAATAATCGGAACATCAGTTACTAGGCGAAGCCCCATCACATGCTTCCAAATCCCTCTTGGTAAAGGAGCACTCAAAATACAAATGTTCCCTACTCTCTATTTTATTTCTACAGAATGCACAATAACTATCCCCAAAAAACCCCATTGGATTGGTCTACTTTTTGTAGTCAACCTATTTTTCAAAGTAAACCACTCCATAAAAGCATGTTTTGTATTGCTTGAGGTAACCATACTGATTTCCACCATACCATCTCCATCTCTTTATGCCTTAATTGGTTCCAAGCAGCAGCACAACTGAACTTGCCATATGGAGAAGCAGTTCAGAAAGGTTTGTCTTGGTTACCAATAGGAATGAGTCTGAGCTTACTTTGAATGCTCACCAAGTCTTCTGATTTAGCAAGGGGCCGGCACCATTCTCCTTGTTTCAAGTCACTATTCACCTTAGCTTCAATGGAGTTTTCTGCATCATATATTGGTCTATACACCCATAGGTCTGAATTAGAATACCATCAGGATGCCAATTATCCTGCCATAAGAAGACCTGGCACCATCCCAAATCTCATGTTTTAGAAATCATCTTGCTTGACCTCTTTGCTTCAGAAGAGTTCTCCAACCCCCGTATGTAATATTCTGTGGGAGCTTTACAGACCAAAAACTATTGCCCCTCAGTAGATTCTCATGAACCCAAGCAACCCACAAAGAGAAAAGTGATTGCTTGCTTTATCTAAAAATGAATTCTTAATTATATATATTTTTTAGAAAGTATGTTTGTAAGTTTTGAGATAATTATCTTGGAAGCAAATCTTACTGAATTTCCATTTAGAATTTGTAAGATACAATTCTAGATAACTTAAGCAAAGCCACCAAGAATTGGTTGAAACTTTAGCAAGGGAGCATGAACTCACACCTTTGGCAAGAACTAATTCAATCCATCGTTTGAGCTCTTAATAAACCAAAATTTGCTCCAACATTAATGGCTTATTTTCAGTTACTGTTTTTTTCTTTTTTTTGATAAGTCAATTCTTTTTTGATAATTTGATAAGTCAGTTCTTATTATTTTAATGTTTATTGTTATTGCTCTCTAGATTCCATTGTCATCGGAGTACGAGCAATTGAGAAAATACCCATCTTCCTCTAGGCGGATCATAGTGATGAACAAGATGGACCTTGCAAATCGGTCTCAGATTAAGGTAGGTATTTTGTTCACTTCTTTGTTTCTATAGTAATTAAATAAGAAATTTCTAAGGGTTGATAATCCTCTTGAGGGAAGCAAAAATGTCCTGAAACTTGCAGTTCTTTATGGAGGAATTTCAAATATATCTTGAGTACAACCTATATTTCTGAAGGCACTTGTCATAATATCTATATGGCCATAAAATGATAGATAGTTTTCATGTTAAAGGAATTAATGATATTGCCGGAAATCTTCTTTGAAATCCATATTTATTTTAAATTCAAATGCTTTAACCCCAGTATGAACTATGAACTTGTCTTTTCATTAAGATATCCCAAACTTGACCGACATTTTTTTTTTTTTTATTAGTAAACATTTTGGGGTTCCTTTTTAGTTAACAGAGAAAGACTCTCATTTACTGCATGGGTTGGGAGGCAAGACTCACCACACCTTAGCTGCTCTATGGTGCCTGAAATCTTCTTTGAAATCCATAACTATTTTAAATTCAAATGCTTTAACCCCAGTATGAACTATGAACTTGTCTTTGCATTAAGATATCCCAAACTTGACTGACATATATTAAGTTAACAGAGAAATACTCTCATTCACTGCATGGGTTGGGAGGCAAGACTCCCCACACCTTAGCTGCTCTATGGTGCTGAAAGTTTCCTTGTCAATATTCTACCCAATGAAACACTAATTTAGGCATCACCAAGTTAACCCAAACAAAGTGAGGACCCAGGACCAAATACCTGTTGCCATAGAGCAATGGAGAAGTAGATGATTAATAGATTCCTCATTATAGGGGAAAGAAGCCTTTAATACTTCTAAGGGCATTATAATATGGTTGAACCTCAAACGCTCCTTTCGTTTTTGGTATCCACACAGCTTGATCAAGACCAAACAAGGAGGGCAGATTAGCATAAAGAATCTCAAAAAAAGAATCAACTGATTCCATCTCTCAATCTTGATAAGATCAGCTGAATTGGGGATTCCAATGCCAACACCCCCTCCCTCTTGATATGATGATACCGAAGCCTCATTCTCTATTGTCAAGGCAAAAAAATCTAGGAACAAGTCCTTAAGAGAGCCATCACCACACCAAATATTTGTCTAAAACCTCACTCTAGAACCATCTTGTATTTCAAACCATACATATTTAGAGAAAGAATCCCATCACCCACGTATATCCTTCCACAAGATAACCCCATCTGCACCCCAAATATGCTCTGTTGTTCAGCCTCACCATCCTTATCGCATCAGAAGGTACTGGAAGGAAGCCCCACTTTCCTTCCTTCCCCCAGAAGGCAACAACACTGGGAGGAAGATGATCAGGAACTCTCCTCAAAAGATGGTCCTGTTCCACTCCAAATCTCCCTAGCCACTTCTGTAGAATTGCTCGACATATCAGCCTTTGTTAGTCTTGGTATTGACTGCTTTTTTATTTCAAGATTGTAAAAGATATCTCAGCTGAAATTGTGTATAATGAGTGTGATTTTAAATGCTAGTGAAATTTTGTCACGATTACAACTCTAAAGTCATTGTTGAATGTTGATGTACTAGTGATTATCATTTGGAATTGTCCTAGGCTTGGTTTGTTCCTTTGATGATTTCATAACAAGTACAACATGCTCTTTGAAAACTCAGTCATTCCGAATCATCAAAGTTTTAGATTATATATATGCGTTTCATCAGAATAGACAAAATAAATTTCTCTAGTAATTCTATATACTATCAGGACAGTGAAATTGTAAAGTGATTTTTTCACTCGTTTGTCTTCAAATAATGTTATCTTGTTACACCCCCCCCCCCCCCCCCCCCCCTCCTTTTTGGTTTATAGGAATGGAAGAGGTATTTTGAGCAACAAAACTGCATCTCTTATGGAGTCAATTCCCATAATAAGGAAAATATAAAGGAGGTAAATATAATTTTCTTTTCTCTTTTCCCAAGTGTGTAGAGGTCTGTGGAGCATTAGGCATAATCCATTGTGTGTTTAGACAGTCTTTTGTATGTATCCATTTTGTTACGGTGTATGAAATGAGTTGAATATTATGTGAGGATCAATGTTTGTACTATGGATAATAACACTGTGTCAGTACTTTTTTATCATTATCTATGAGCTATTCATTCAAGTGGGTATGCGTGTGCCCTGGGTGTGCATGTGCATGTCTAATTTCTTATTGAAATGTGTTTGACAAACTTAATGATGTGATTTTATTATAGTTAGATATCTAAACCTGATCAAAACATATATTTAAACCCACTGTTGATTATCACAGTGGGTCTCTATTGCTGTGTTGGTTTTTCTTAAAACATATTATTTATATATTTTTAAAGTTTGCCCGGTAAACCACCCTCTACTGCATTTTTATGAAGGGAGGTACCACTAGAGGTAGTACTCATTGGCAAATATCAATAGGTTTGCCACTTGTATTATATAGAATAAGAAAATATAACTATTGTTTGTCATTGGATCTCTAGCTGGAGTAAGCTAGCCTTTCTTCTTTCTTGTTTCACTTGAGAATGATGTGTTAGTGATCACAATGTGTTTCTATCACTATGATAATTTTTGTCAAAAACCAATTTAATAGGTTTGCTCTTCATATCTGTTGTTTTCATACTGTTTCTGTTCATAAAGCCTTTGTTTTTATTTATATAAATTTACTCCAATTCAAGGAATTTTCACTTCTTACAGTTGCTGAATTTTTTACTAGCCCGAGTCAGAGAATTGAAGAGGACAAATGATTTCAATTATACAGCAGTGATAATGCTTATTGGGATTCCGAATGTTGGTAAGTCAGCCCTTGCCAACTCTTTGCATCAGATTGGGAGGATTAGTGCTGCAGGTATTTCTACCATCTAAACACCTGTTGGGTTCAATTTTTTTTTTTAATGTTTTTAGCCCATACTATCTTACAATAATTTATTTTCTTCTATTCTTTTATTTGTATTTTTTATTATAAATTTACTGGGTTTTTCCCCCTCCATTTTTGGAATATTCCTTATCTCATAGAGAAAGGAAAGTTGAAGCATGCAATAGTGAGTCCAAATCCAGGTGAGACAAAAGATATCAGCAGCTTGAAGGTATGTGTTGTTGATTATAACATTGTGTGCCTTTGAAGTTTTTTCAAGAAATAAAGTACATGCCGGGATAGCGCAGGTGCTACTAAAATCTACTGGTCATGCATCAGAGCTTCGAATAATTTATATATCTCCCCCTCTATCCCCCCTCCCAAAAAAAAGGTGGGGTAATGGGCACATAGAGCAATTTGCATACTTGATACAACCCCACCAACGTAATATTATGTTCAATTTGGCTTCCTGTTGAAAAGATTCTGGCATCCCTTCATAACCTAAACCCTAAAAAAGAGAAAGCAGTCATTTATACTTACTCCATTTGATACTTTATCTGGAAGCCAAGAAATTAAAAAAAAAAAAGGGGTTGGGGGGGGGGGGGGAGGAATAAATTTTTGTAAGTCCATCTATTTTGGTTTTGAATATTTCTTGGAGAATCAATTAACTTTTTACAATTTCTGCTCCTTTCATCTTCCTTATTATTTTTTGTAAATGAAAGTTCATTTTCATTCCAGATAGGTAGTCATCCCAATGTTTATGTGCTGGACACCCCAGGTGTTTTGCCTCCTAAAATTCTTGACGCTGAGGTCTACTCCAAGTTAGCTTTAACAGGTATAATTCTACCTGCTAAATTTTGCTCTTCCATGGGTTTGGATGTGTCCTATAGCTTGTCTTTACTCTGGTATGTAAATGGAGTAACTCTCATGTATACATCAGTGTCATATCTAAGATGTATGGGATGATATTGAGACTTCCAACCATTTCAAAAATTTGAATTTTGAAGTCAGGTTCGCTTATACTATATTGCAGGATCAATTAGAGATTGCTTAGTAGGGGAAAGGGAAATTGCTCAGTATTTTCTAGCTCTTCTTAATTCAAGTGATGAATACAAAAAATGGGCAAAGTTGTCCATGAATGTGAATGACAGAACATTCTTAGACCTCAAAGTAGAGGGTTTAAGTAGCTGTGAGTTGGAAAAAAAACAGAAAAGGCAATATCCCACAGATCATACACAGGTATCAGTATTTTGCTCATCATATCTCAAAAAATTATACATGTCGTAGATTATATTCATCTAGATATATTTATGTTTTTCTTCTTTTTTTTTGGGTAACTATCAATAATTGCTATGTAAGCTACCTTATAGTAAGAAGACACAAGAAAACAATAGTTCTGAACAGTAACGGCTATGAGCATTACATGTGTAGGGACAGGGCCAGAAAATTCTCATTTTAGTAGTGTGAGGGGGAAACCTCCACTTATAAAACAGATTTTAGGAGTTCAGAGAGAAATGCTCATTTTTCTCTCACTCAACTCTTCTGCACCAATTCCTCTACTAGCAGTAGCACTTCTATGCAAACTACATAACTCTAGTAAATATTTATCTAGATTGAAATAGGAGATCATTTTATCACGAAATGATCTTATTTTCAGGGCATAATTTTAGTTTTCATGATGTAGATTTAAATAAGTAATATGGTTATTTGTCCCCCAAAAAAAAAAAAAAAAAAAAAAAAAAAAACTTGTAATATGGTAAACAACTAAAATACAAGCGTTGAGCTCTCTTTTGGGACTGGGATCAGAATTCTGTGTGAAATTGACTGTTATTCTATAACTCTTTCTCACCAAGTTACAAACTCTTTAAGCATGAATCAATATGGTATTGATAAACCACTGAACTTCAAAATTCATGAAACCATTATGATTTTGTGGCTGTTGGTGAATCTCTTGTTTCCCTGGATGCATTTAGTGGGTACAAATGTTTGGGATACCTATATGTCAGCATCAAACTGATTTGAGCAGATTATATGGTTGTTAAACATCTCATTTGAGCTCGAGAAGATTTGTTGATTAATCAATTTAGTTATTTATTTATACTGGGCTTGTATTCAGTAGAGATTGAACTTTTTTCTGTGTTAAACCAAAATCCTTATCATAAACCACTTTGCTTCAAGAAATATCAAACCTGCTGCTGCCAGAAATGCTCTCTGAAACCTATTTGCCTCATGAAACAGCCCTCTTTGTCATTTTAAATCCTTTTGAACCTGAAAGCATTCCATAAGCACCTGCTAGTAGATTTCTCATCTGTTCTGTGTCATCAATTCTTGTCTTGCTCTTTCTTAACCATTTTAAATCCTATCTTAAGTTTGTGGTTCCTTGGTTTTTTTTCTTTATTTTAAAATGAAATTATGATTGTTGATGTAGGATTTCATAGTACATGATGTCCGTCGGACTCTCTTTGAGACAATTTCATCTTTTGATGGCAATGTGCAAGTTGGAGAGGATTTGAGCAGGCTTATTGAGACACAGTTTACTTCATTGCGTGAAGCTTTTCAGGTTCCTGTGGAACTTGGTGAGGAGGCTCAAAATAAAGTTGCTACTAAGTTACTGAATCTTTATCGTACTGGGCGATTGGGACATTATACTTTAGATTCTTTACCTTGGCACACTTAGTGTTGTCCTTTTGAATCTTTATTGTATTATATTCACTATTTTGAAAGTTTCTTTTATTGATTTTGGCAATGATGCTTTTTTCTCTTTCTAATAGTTATTGTAATTATCTCTCAAAAAAAATAGTTATTGTAATTATTATTACTGTTTAAACAATCTCTAAGGTTCTGTTTATATTATACATTTGCATTTTATCCTTATGGCTAACAAAGCCATTATAGTAGGCACCTTCTCTGTCTGTGCCTAAGGCATTAGAAGATTGTTTTTTGGAACAGATTAATAAATCATTTAAACTTGTTATGCACTCTGTCAGCAACAACACAATGTGATTTGTTGTGGTCCTAGCATTTTTCCAATATATATGCACTTTGAGAGCAAATATAAGTTTCAAGATCACTCCACCAACTAAGAACAGCCATGCACCACTATCCATAGAATCAAGAAAGTGCTCTCAGTCTGTCAATATTTACTATGTCTAGACCTAGTATGTTTTCTTGTGTTGAGTCAAATTAAGCCGCAAGCTCCAATTCTGATGATGCCCTTCTATTAATTCCTATAAGTTTCAGCCTTGTGATAATACTCCCCACACCCTCACCCCCACCCCCCGGCGGCCGAAACTCATACACTGCCAAATAGATTATAGATCTACACTGCCAAATAATTGAGGGGCTTCAGCCTGACCCTCAAATTGGGTTTGGGCTAAGCTGGACTCATTAAACCCAGTTAACTCTTGCATAATACCAACTAATTTTAACAAAACCCATCTGATTTATTCTTTTTTTAATGCCTTGACCCATGAGTCCCACACACACATTTAGATTTAAACCAAATGGCCAAATTCCATTTGAAAATGCAGCTCAACCTGAGCTACATCAACCAACCTCACAACTTAAACTCAGCCAACCCATATCTCAACAAGGTCCATTTATTCTCACACCCTAAACAAGATTCAACCAGCCCACATTCTAAACAAAATTCCAAACACACAAGAAACCCAATTTGAAAACCACACTCAAATAAAACCCAAAAGCTCATTTAGTTAGCCCAATAAAAATCCATTCAAAGCCAAAAGGTCCAATTAAGAAAACGTAGCCCAAAAACAAAGGTGAACCTTTGTAATTAAGGGTCTGTTTGGTCAAACGTTTTAGGAATTTAAAAAAACATTTTTAAAACTTAAAACTTTGTTATGTAAGCACAACTCTTTATGGTTTTTTATTTTTTATTTTATTTTTTATAAATGTCATTTTAAATTCAAAAAATCATTTTCCAACAGCTTATACAAACACACTCTAAAAATACCCAATCCTTATATTGCCAGCATTTTTTTTTTTGGTGTCTCTTGTATCATAATGTTTCTTGTAATTTGTATCAAATAATTTAATTGGGTTATTATTAGGTTCTTAATGATGAAAGATCAAAGCTTTGATGAACTCCTTGACCAGAAAATGAATGTTCAACACACTGAGGAAGGCTTTCATGGAACACTTTTGGCAGCAAATATTTCATCACAGGTTGTTAAAAAAGCATGTTTTCATTAACACATATCTGCGTCCAACATCCAACTTCTTATAGACATGATACCGGGAGAAGAAACTAAATAGAGTTTTTAACTTGCATTTGAAGGTAAGTTGCTATTCATTTGTATTTCTTATTTACATCTGGTATGTTCATTCATGAAAGCTACAATATAATTTTTTTTTTTTTTTAATTGTCACTAAAGATCCAAATTCTTTTTAGAGTCTTCACTTCACACATTGAGTCACTTCTTAGATTATATATATAAAGTCAAAATTGAGAAAAAATTCAATTAGATTCTATCCCTAAAAATATATATATATTCCAAATTGAATTTCAATTAGAGTCTCAATTTCCTTAATTTTGTTATACTTAATTAATATAACAGATTATTTGGGGTAAATAAAAAAATAATATCAGTAACTAACTCATATAAAAATCGGTGAAAATTTGCTAACTTAACAGGTGTGAAAAAAATTGTTCAATATTTTGTTCATGTAGCATCATTTTTAGTTGATGAACCATGATATAAAGTTCTTTACGTCAGATTGAAAGGATAGAGGGGGCATTAGGATTACTCATTCTATACGAGATAGTATATAATGTTTCGGGTGTATATACCATCTCTCTCACAACAGCTGGGTCCCACAACTATGTCGGACCCAGTTGCTGTGAGAGAGATGGTATATACACCCGAAACATAATATAATTTTTCCATTCTATACGTTCAAATTGGAGGCAAATAAAAAAATAAAAAAAGGATGTAGACAACTTTAGGGTGTTGGTGGGGGAAATATCAATGAAAGGATCTATTTCAAACTTTTGGACGTTTAATACGAGTTAAGCCTCAGTAATTTGTCTTAGTTACACAGTTAAATTTCCAAATTTATTGTGTGCCATTCACTTGAGAAAACGTACGGATATCTTTCATTTGTAAATGTGGGTTTCAATTTTGTCTAATAAATATTTGAGAATCCCATTGCTGTAAAAATACTTACAAAATAATAGAATAGCATATATTACAACATATAAAATTTATTTTGGTTTGGCTAATTCTAAGCTTACAGATACCACTAATCAAAATTCACTATCGAAAAATTAAAACCACACCTAAACTTTCACAAAAACTCTTAACATGAAAGCAAAACATAAATAATACAGGAATAAGAAATTTGCATAGTTCTTTTTTATAAATTGTGTAGAACCAAACATTTCCATATAAATTGTGTAGTTCTTTTTTATAGAACAAAAAAGAAGGCATAGTTTCAAGTTTCAACAACTTATGGTAACATTTTCGTATAAATGGAAGAGAAATACTACGTCCATAATATTTTTACAACAAATCATAAATGGTTAGTTGTTATTGGTTCAAATTTGAATCTATCACTGAGATTAATTTTTTGCCCTAACAATAACAACCAGTAACAACTTACAACTTAGAATTTGTTGTGAAAATATTATGGACATAACATTTCTCTGAATAGAAAGGTTTTTTTTTTTTTTTTTTTTTTTTAACTTTCTTGTCAAATAAGCTAAATGATGTGCATTGGTAATAGTTTAATTTTGCATATTTATATCATTGTTAGAAAGCATTATTATACTTATTTTGAGTTAATTCATGCATTTTATATTTGGTTTTAGAATAATGCTAAATAATCAATTTTGTGCTTAATTGAATTTTATTGCGTGGATTTGTTTTTTGTAGGAAAATGAAATTAAATAAGTGGATTTGTGCAAAGAAGAAAGCTAATGGACTTTACTTTTACCAGGGCCATGATGAAGTTAAAGAAGGCCACCCCAATTAAATTTAAGTCCAATTGAAGTAAAGAATCAAAAGTAATTTGCACCAAATCCAAGTCCAATTTGGATTAGGGTTCCAGCCTACACATGAGTTAGTATTTTTGGCATAACTTTTGGCTCAAATGTCCAATTGAGATGATGGAAAGTTAATTTAAAGGGCTACAACTTTGTAGTTTACCAAAAGTTCAAATTCTGAAGTTAAATAGGCCAAAATCATCGGTTAAGTAAAGCCTAAAAATCTGGGATTTTCTCCAAACGAGAATTCAAGTTATAATATGATTCCTTGACCTATTTAAAGGCTCTTTAGGGCAAAATTCAGAGGATGCTAGTGCTAGGGCTGAGACGCAAAATAGAAAATTGGAGCAATAGGCAATGCCGCATGTGGCTTCTCTGTAGCTTTTCTCCATGATAGCATTGTGACTATTTCTTTCTTTATTTTATTTGTCTAATTTAATGTTTAGTATTTTATTCTTGTGTTTTATTTCAATTACCATGAGTAGTTAAATTTATAATTAAGGTTGAGAATGAAACCTTGTTAAGAATTATCAGTATTGTTTATGTGATTTGATTTTTCTCACAATAGTTGTTTTTTAATGATTTAAATTGTTCTTGCTTCATATCAATTGACTGACTAAGATGAGATTCTAGATATGAGTTCAATCATATTTTTCTCATGATTTAGGATTTGTCTTAATCAATTGAATTCTTGGTTTATTATTTCTTGATTTTAAAATTTGATATCTCTTGTGATTTGTTTGGTCACAGATACAATTGATGATTTGATTTTATATCTAGGAAGTAAAGAAGAGTATGCTTTAGATATTTAAATAGAAATTTTAATGATAATATTTTCCATGGTAGCAAGATTGATTTCTAAATTATCATGTAGTGGTTGGAAAAAATTAATGATCATAAATATATGTTGATATGAATTAACAAGGCAGATTTCAAAACCTTAATTCCTTTCTCTAAATTGTTTACATCTCTTTACTGCTTTATATTATATATTTGCTTAGTTTAATTATTTGCTTAGTTTATTTAATTTCAAAACAACCAATTTTTATTAAACTAGATTAGGATTAATTTGGTTAAAATTTAATTAATTTTCCCACGTTCATTCAAATCTCTGTGGGTTCGATCTCGTTCTTGTCAAACTATACTTTGGTATGGTTCGTACACTTGCAAGTACTTTAAAATTTCACAACACTAAAAGATGTTCCTATTAATTACTATTCTTTCATGCATTATCATTGACCAACTACATTGATTAAATTGTGAAAATTTTAGCCTATGGCAATAATTATGTTTATTAGCTACTGGCTATTGATATATATTGGCTTATGAGGGTCTTGGGTGAGGCATGTGGGTTTCTGAGTTTACTGTTAAGAGCATCCACATCAGTTTGGGAAAAAATTTGTCCATTTTACACATTTAAAACCTACTTTTTCTATTTTACACATTCATTTTTATAAAACACCCACATCAGTTTATCTATTCTACACATTTATTCAATAAAATATACATTCTTTTGCATTTTTTTAATTATTTTCTCACTTATGGCCTCTCTCTCTCTCTCACTGCCTCTCTCTCTCTTAGACCCAACCACTGTCATCATCACCCGCCACCATCAAGCCGAAACCCATATCTGTTTACTTGCTTTGTGCTTTTTTTGTTTCTCATTCTCATGGTTGATTGGAGCTTTTGTTTCTCATTCTCATGGTTGATCGGAGCCGAAACCCAGATGAAGCTGAGACCTAGATCAAGCCGAAACCCAGACCCATTCAAGCCGAAACCCAAGGTTGATCGGAGCGAAGGTTGATCAAACCCATTCCTCTGCTGCAGCTACGAAGGTTGATCAGACCCATTCCTCAGCTGCGAAGGTTGATCAGACCTATTCCTCTGCTGTGGCTACGAAGGTTGATCGAAGCCTCCTCAGGCTTTCGTCGAAGTCGACGCCGACAAAGAGGACGCTATGTTCTCCGTTTACCAGATGGTTGAGAGCTTACAGATGTAGAAAAAAACAATGTAAAAAAAATGCTTGAAGAAAGAAGAGCTTCCAGATGAGTGGTTGAAGCAGAGAGTGAATGAGGAGTGAGAGAGAAGGAAAAAAGAAGAGACTAACCAGAGAAGAGAGAGAAAAAATTAATAAAATAAAAAAATAAACGAGCTACAGTAACCGTGTAAATATACACGGTTACTGTAGTAAGTGTATAAATATACACAACTTTACACATTTTTAGAAGCACTGATGTGGAGCATTTTTGAGGCAAAATGTGTAAAAGTGTTGTCTTTTTCTATTATATAAGATTTTTCACGTATTGATGTGGATGCTCTAAGGACTCTTTTTTGGACTTGGTTTAGGTCCATTGCATCTAATACACTGGACTCAATCAGATGGTAATACGTGTTTAAAAGTGAACACATGTTATTATCTCAAGGAGTCTAGTGCTATTGGACATTGGACCTAAGCCTGACCCTTTTTTTTTTCTTTTTTTTTTTTCAGTTGGTATTTGAACATAAAATAACTTCTAATGACTAAGATTGAGCGTAAATAAAAAAATAAAAAAAAATAAAAAATTTAATCACAACATTTGAATGAAAATTTTTGGCAAGAGTTAAAAATGTGAAAAGTTAAAAGGTAAAAATTATTCTGAGAAAAATAGAAGCTATTGCATGTGGATGTTGTGCAATTCTGATCGCAACCTCTTTTTCTTATTTATTATTTCTTTTGAATTTGAACCGACTTTCCAATTCGAATGGACATGTTATTTTTTGGTTGTTTTGCATTGAATCACGGAAGTCTAATTTGCTAGGCCACAATATGAATTCTTTATTCTGCATCACAATAAGACTTAAAGCCCAAACTAAGCATGAGTGTTACTGCTTTGCTTAAAAGAAGACCAATTATCTCCCATTCAGTAATTTTCTTTTGGGGCCAGCAGACTTATTACGAGAAATTGAATTGCATTAGAGTCTGTATCAACATTCATGATGGATAAAGCTTAAACTCATCCAATCTAAACGCCAGAGAAATACAAAATCAACTCAATGAAAGAGACAAATCAGTTCAGATCCAATTGGTCATTTCTTCAAACCAAGGTTATTCATATCCTATTGATGCACACATTACAAATTTTACAATCTCATAAATATTTTAGCTTTGTTGATTGAGTCAAAAAGCACTAACACCATATTACATATCTATGCAAAATAAAGAAATAATCTCTATCCATTCAGTGTTCATGAGAGGACAAATAATGGTGAATCAACTATTAAACATTATGCCGTTTGTGTCTCTGCCTCGTTGGGAGTTGGGATGGGAGATCCATTGGGCGTTTGGGAAGGTGCTTGCCATACTGATTTGAGGATTTGTGGGTACGAGCTATAAAGTATACATACAAAACCAAATGCACATATAATGAACATAATCCACCCAAAGGGAGGGACAAGTATCAAAATGAGCAAGTCACAAGCAATAGCTCCACAAATAAGACACACAAATTCAACTAAAAGGAGAGAACTATTGTGGGAATTTGGTAGTGTCACCATTGCCAATGCTGCAGTGCCGGTACAAACATCTATTATTAATAACACCATGATCACACTATGTTCGTGGAATAGAGCACCATCTGAGTTTTGATACTTCAATCCGACCAAGGTGAGCAAAAAGCAAAAGGAAAATCCGAATACAGCAATAAATTGCTTGAAGAAACGGAGTTCTTGCTCAAATCTGGACATAAAAACATTAAAATGCCTCAGATTATGTACAAAAGACACACACACACACACACATATATATATATATTAAATAATATGCATCATATTGTTAAAGGCTGATAAGAATCAAATGAACCTTTGTCACATTCCAAATTTTTTTTTTTTTTGGCTTGGTTGCTAACAAGTAACAAGTGTGCAACATGGCATGTTTTGATATGTTAACATAGGAGATGTTTTGGTGTATATAATAGGGTCAAGATAGCCTCAATTTTTAACTAAAGTTGGACAAAAATTGCAAAAACTTTATCCCATGTTCAAAGATGTTAGCTACTTAGTGTATAAAATCTTATAATGTTGTGCCAAAAGTCTAAACTAACCCTTGGCTAAGTAAATCCCATTTTCTTGAAAAATTGGGATAATTTTACCAACCATCATTCATAAGAAACTCTCTGCATCTTAATTAAGAAATTCGACAATAAAATCTAATATTTGTTTTGGATCGACAGCCAAAAAAAGTTATGATAAAGAAACAAGGCAACGAAAAAGAAAACAGAACCATTAATAATACTCTGGCTTGACTCTCAAAATTTAACCCGGCTTAACATCCAAATGTAACATCTTTGGATTTTATGTAAAGTCCCAAAAGTTTTCACTTTTACAATTACAAACCTAACAATTATAACAGGGGAAAAAGAAAGAACCAAAAAGAAAAATACTTTGAAGGAAATGACCCCAAAAAAAAAAAAAAAATCAGGGCATTAACCCATCAAAAGCCAGAATATATAAGATTAAACTACAAGTTCCCAGCTTATTTACTTCAAAACATCATGATCATAGTTTATGCACCATGTGTTACAGGCTTGTAGCTTGGTTGGGTTGCCGTGTAGTTAAACACACTGACTCCAGGTCTTAGAAACACACCCAGTCCACACATACACAACACAACAGAGGAGATGAAGTTTAGGTAGCTGATTATACGACAGAGGCTTCTTTATACTTGAACGTGGAAGCTCCAATCCAATGCTTGGAAAAAAAATAAAAAAATTACATCCAATTTCTCTTTCATTTCCATATCTATCATTGAATGCAATTTAATGAGCATTAATTGAACGCACATAAGCAACCAACCTTATTTAGTTAAACACTTAAAAAGTGAAAATGATCATGTAGGTTTAGGAGCTAAAAACGTCTTGTTTGTTTAAAAAAAAAAAATTAGTACTAAACCATGGAGCTTCAAGTCTTTGCACTACTGGAATTCATAGCTAAACAGAGAAATGTAGAAACAAAAAACTAAAGCAAAGAACTTTGTACTAACCTTTCTGAAAGAAGATTGCTCAAATTGTTGCAGTCCATCCTGAACTGAGTGAGGAATTCGGGTATGTTCGTAACAGAGGGAGATGGAGAAGAGAATGGAAATGGTTTATCAGCTGTGTGTTCTGGTCTTTTTTGCTTGCTTTCATATATTGCAGTTGAAGGAGTGGGGTATTTATATTTGCTTCTTGGTCATGTGGTGGACCACCCAAAGAAAACCAATAGAAAATTCCTTTTGATTGGGCATAGTCTGCAATGGACATTACAAAATCCGAATTAAACGGGGGTACACCAAATGGATTCGCAGTATTTTTGAGTCATTCGGGAAAGAAACGGACCACTCCTATGATTGTCTATTTGTTTAAGGTATCCTATGATTCTTTATGATGTCAAAGTCTCATGGTCTGATACACAGCTTTTTTGCCTGCTACTCTCTCTAAACAGTTACATAAATTGACTTTTATTTAATGCAAAATGTCACTTATATTCTCTCAAAAATTGCTATTTCCATAACATTTTAATAACAGATTTTAAGTGGCAGGCTGTTATTATTAGTATGTTACGGGTAAACAAAAAAGTAGTGATTTAAATTGTGAATTCAAATTAGAACTAATAACAAATTAACAACTTACCATTTATAATTTGTTATAAAAATATTGTGAACATAACACTTTTCATTTTCTTTAGTAATATGTCCCCTTAAAAAAAAGTACATTATGAGGAATGCTTAAGAGTATTAATCTATACTATATATAAGAGGATTCCCTTCTTTCAACTGGACTTTTATATAGTTCAAAAATACCCTCATTAATAAAGGAAAAATTCATTTAGAAATAGGTTTATAAATGTCAAATAATAGATTTCATTTTGAATTTAAAAAGAGAATTCCTAAAATTTAGGATTTTTTTTCCTGTTCAAAAAAGAAATTATAATTATTGTTTATCTCTAAAGTTTATCATTTTTATTTGTTTGAAAAAAAAATATTTTTAAATTATAATAGATGCAAATTATTAACGTTTACCCATTAAAATAGAAGAATTCAAGACTTAAGTATAGTACTTAGGTGCTGTTCCATAAAGTTCCCTTCTCAAGATTCTGTCAGGTGTCTTTTTTCTTATGGAATGGAAGTATATATTTTAATTAAGCGGCTATTTGGCAAAATCTTAAAAAAGAAACCTAAAAGATAGCACCTAAAGTATTATATATAAATTTTTTCCATAAGTAATAGCATGGATTATAATTATTTATCACTAAATCACAAAAAAAAAAAAAAAAAAAAAAAGTCACTACCATGACGTATGTGACATTCAATTTTCATTTTTAAAGATTTTTTCTTTACAAATATATATATATATATATATATATATATAGCATCCAAATTTAATTTTGTATTTCTTTGGTGAAACACAATTCACTTACATTCAGCCTTTGGGATCAATTTGGCAGGTTTGTTAAGATTTGGTATTGGTTGTTAAAGAGTACATTTTAAAAAAAAAATTCTAAGCCTGTGCCAAAAAAAAAAAAAAAATTTCTAAGCCTCGAATAATGTAAAAAGAGTCAGCTATTCCATTCTCATTTTTAAGCTGACCCAATTTTCTAGCTATCTTTTTCATGTGCGACTTCCCTGGATGTTTCCTTAGCCTTGCCTACACGTATCGAAACCACCATCTTTTTAAAGAAGCCGAATTTTTGTGTTGGTTTGGGATGCCGTGCTATTATTGCCATTTCTAATTTTCTTTTCTTTTACCTTTTCATCTAAACTCTTCTTATCTTTTTATATCATAATCAAAAGAAGAAAAAAAAAAAAACTGCTATTAAACTTTTTATTTCAATTTATAAGGACGTGGTATAAAACCCATGTTTTACCCCTCTAATTCCAACATGCCACATCATCTTATCACATATTTAAGAATAAACGCAATCACACTCAATCAATTCTAATTCCCATATATAAATCTAACCAAATTGGGAATCTATCGAAATGTTATTAGATGTGATAAGATATATTGAATTTTATTAAATTTTAAGTAAAATGCTGATGTGACAATTATTTATTAGATGGTGTAAAACATAGGTTCTACACTCTATCCTTATAGAATTTAATCTCTTCTTTAAATTGATAAATAAGAAATATAATTGTGAATTTATATGATGTTGTCTTATCATTTTCTCTCATTTCCATTTTAATATTTAAATATCCATTCTCAATCCTTCTCTACCTATAATTAAAACATCCAAAGTCCAAACAATAAAAGGTAGGATTCTACTTATAATTAAAACATCCAAAGTCCAAACCACTTCCTATTTTCTCATGGATGGAATCATAATTTTATGATTTATCTTTAGGGGGCCAAAAAAACATGCATAACTCTTTTTTTTATCAATGAAGAATATAAAAATAATATATTGAAAATCAAAATAAATAAATACATAAAATAATAAGATATTGAGAATGGATAATATATTATTTTCAATCAAAACAATATATTGAAAATCAAATACTAAAAATATGTAAATCAAAGATACAAATTATTTCTTTTTAATACATTTCAACTTCGTCATTTATAATATATCAAAAAGAACTCGATTGGTTATGTACTAAATTTCATATTAATTTCCTTTTTTAATTTACTAAATCAAAGCTTATCTTATACAATCATTTTCCATTTTGTTGGGAAACCTACTTTTACATATATATATATATATATATATATATAGTTGAAATTTCCCATTCCATAGTTGCAATAGAAATTAGAATAGTAAGTACACCAAGACCGCTCTATAAGTTAGCAGGTTGTTGATTTTGCTGGTCCTTACAAGCTATTGGCATAATTCATAAATATTTAACATTTTGTTTGGAATTCAGATGTTAAACTAAATTATGTTTGTAATGATTCTCAAAAAAAAAAAAAAAAAAATGTTTGTAATGGTGAGGTTCCAATTTCAATAAACAAATATCATCAATTCTAAAAATTCCACATATCTCAATGCTTGCTCACTAGATGAATGATTTAATTCTTGTAATTGAGAATTTATTGCAACATGTAAAATATCTAATTCTTATCAATGACAAAAAAAAACCCAAACAATAATTAAGGCGCCAAAACTTTTAACTTTTAACTTCTTTTTTTTTTTAAGTGCCATTCTAAAAATATTATGAATCAAAATTTTTTTTTTTTTTCTCTTAGTTGTGATATTTTTTAAGAGGGATTTGTTTTTATTTTGTTATTCCAAACAAAGTTTTGTTATTGTTTTGGGAAAAGGGCCACAAACCACATATATAAACTAGGTGATATTTTATTTTTAGGGTTCTTTGGACAATTTTCAAGTTTGAGAAGGCTAATTTTGCAATTTGAGGACAATGCAAAAAATTCATTGGACATAAAATTTTAGATTTAAATTATTACAAATTAAAATATACTACAGGGTATATTTGAACAAAGACAAAAAAAAAAAAAAAAAAAAAAAAAAAAAAAATAAAAAATTTGAGCGAGAGGGCTAATCAATTGGGAATTACAATTGCCAACAAAAATAGATAAAGCTGAACTCAACAATTGTAGGTTGAAGTCTTCCTAGGCTTTGATAGGACAAAGTGAAAAGTTTTTAACAAAATAATCCCTTGCAAAAGCTTATAAATACCTGTGGGGTACAGTAATCCCAATAAAGGAATTGCGCCACGTGCCATACCCGTAGCTAAGAGGGGCCATTATCATGCCAAGGAGGCCACACTCTCGAACAATAAGGCCACGTTAGTAGCACGTCACCAGAGGAGGTCGTACTGCAAAGAAAGAGTTTCGGGGAAAGGGGTCAGCACTGACATGACTGAAGGAATGGTGACTGCCACCACATTGAATGCATCCCACCAAACCTCCTGGCTGCATTTATGTAGAGAAGACCCTTGAACAGTGTTGCCTTAGCTGCTGCAACTCACAAGGGGTATGGAAAGGAGTCTGATGGGACAAGCACTCCAGTAGTGGCCTAGATGATCAACAAATGAAGGGCCAAGATCATTTATAGGGAACTATATAGTGTACGAGACGCTCTAGGGACAAGGGATCAGAGAATCGGTAAAGAAAACACTGTAGCAACAAGAACTGCAATAATATCCAACCTAGAAGAAATATATTGTAGGATCATTCTCCTCGGACTTCGCCAAAGAAGGTTTTCTTTTGCATAAAGCTCGTTCTTCTTTACTTTCTTGCTATCTTTGATTCACTGCATGCGTTCGTGGATCCATTGAAACCTAGCTTTTTTTTTTTTTTTTTTAATGTTTAATACCATGTATGGTATTATACACTAAAAAAAAATTAATAGGTAAAGCTAAGAGAGAATCCAATTTGATTTCAAATTGGAATTCAATTTTAATTTAATTTTGTGCTATATGTCCCATCTAATCTAATTTTTAAAATTTTTGTGCCAAGTTAGTTAATTCAGTATAAAAATTGGTTTTCAATTAGAATTTAATTTTATGGCACATGTTCTATCTAATCAAAGTTTCTTTTCTTTTTTCTTTTTTTTTTTTTTTTTTTTTAAAATTTTGTGCCAAATGAGTTAATTTAGTGTAGAAAACAAGGAGTCCAATATAAATAAATTATAAAAACATAATCATATATCTAACACTATATATAAAATTAGAGAAAGAGAGAGTTTGAATGATTTTATATTTATGAGCCTTTTTTTCTTTTTGTATAACTAAAAACAATTCAAATTTATATGTCATTTATATAATATACCATGACTATGTATGATCCATTATTAACTAGGTGATATATATATATAGGGGTAAGCAAAATGTTACCACCACCGACCCAACCGACCGGCGTCGATCATCCCATATTGCCATTATAACCAATCGACTGAGCTGATGCTGGCGATTAGAGCGCGAAGGGATTTTTGATGCCAATGCGGTGCAATTACCGGAGCAGAAATCTGAAACCGAGACAGAGCCAAATCGAACTAATGTGTGGTGATACCTGCATATATTTTCTATAGGTTTGGATATAGCGTCGTTTGACTAGGGATTTCTTTTAATTTTTTTAAGCAAACGTCGTCATATTGGGTGTTATTTTAAAAAAAAAAAAAAAAAAACTGGTGCTGTTTTATGCTAGGTTTTCTGATTTCTACCCTAGTATAAATTCATTCTATTCTCTCATAACCCTTAACTCTCTCTCTCTCTCTCTCTCTCTCTCCAAAGTCCAAACCAAGTTTATACTATTACTATGGATGAAATGGATGATCAGCACTTGCTTGGAGTGTTACATTGTTACTTTAGTCCATAGTTGTCCGCTCCCACTTTAGTATTTAAGTAACTTACTTGCATAGTTGCATTGCATGAGTTAGCTAATTAGTGACTCAGTGTATCACAGTCTACTAAGTACTAACCCTTTCTTTTTCTTCAGCATTTTGATTTTTGAGGAAGACAGAGATTGAGAGAGTTCTCGCTTTCAATTCTTCATTGAGAGGTAATTACTCATGATATTCAGCATATTGATTTTAATACTTAGTAATAATTGCTTTAAGTTTATATATATTATAATTAGCTTTTATTTTATATTTATATTGAGAATAATATAATGAATTCTTTATTATTTTATGTTCTTATCTTTGTGTGTAAAAGAAAATTGTATAGGGATGTTAATATTTAGTTTTACTCTGCTTTTGATTTTTTTTTTTTAAATTATTTTATTTACTTATTGAATTTGGGATGATACATTGGTTGGCTAGTTGTGAAAAAATAAATTTGATCTTCGGGAGAAATTGATTGATTGAATTCATAATGACTTTTTAGTGACATGAATTGTTGAGTAATGACTAATGATTGTTAGTCTGTTATTGTTGTCTTGTTGTAACTAAACTGACTAGTAATTTGGGATGAATTTGGGATATACATTGGTTGGATTGTTGTGAAAAAATAAATTTGATCCTGAGAAGAAATTGATTAATTGATTTCATAATGACTTTTTAGTGACATGAATTGTTGAGTAATGACTAATGACTATTAGTATGTTATTTTTGCATTGTTGTAATTAAACTGACTAGTTATTGCTATTATTGGATCAAGTTGTGACATTCATTGATTGGGAGTGAACTATTTGACATTGTATTTACTAGAAAAATTATAATTTGACATTGTTGTGGAAACTTTGTTTTTGTTGGTTGGAAATTTTTTTTTATTAGATGGATGTCGATGCTCCACCTGGATTTGGTGCACCTATGGACCCTAACCCACCTCATCTTGGTAATGCTAACCCTAACCCACTTGAACCTGCAGCACCTATTGGACTTGGTGCATCACTTCCTCACTGCCACCTAAATAAGGTGGTAAGGACCCATCTATAATATGACAGCACTTCATTAAGTTGACCGGTTGTGATCCCAAGAAGCCAAAGTCTAAATACAAGTATTGTAAAAATCAATATAATTGTCATGGTAGGACAAATGGTACTTCGGGCATGTTATCACATGGAGGTGTGTAAGAAGTGGCCATTTCCCCGTGATGATAAGCAAAAATATTTGTCTTTCCAAACTAAGAGGGAAGGGGAAAGTGATTCAAATTTGCTAGTGGTTACAAACTATAGTGAAGAGAGGATAAGGTTGGCATTGGCAAGGATGATCATTATTTTTGGTGTTATTTTTTCTGTGAACTAATGAGCATATTTTTTTATACTGTTTCTATTTAGATATTTTGTATGCGAAGATATTGAACGTAACCAAACTGTAATTGAGCTGAATGATCCCATGCACCTATCCCCATTCAATTTAGGAGATACTATTTGATCAATTTATTATTTTATTTTGTATTATATTTAGTAGAATTTCACAGACAATAATTGTAAATTGATATTGTATATGTAGTATCCAATAGTATTTTTCAATATTATATACGTAATAGTAATGTAATGAGAAATTTGGTTTAACCAATATCATGAAAATTGCAAGGAAAAACTATTTTAGTACCTCCAAATGTCCTAGTTGAACTATGTTCTAAATATTCAATAACCTAAACTAACATCAATAGCACCACTACAATTTTTATGCACGGGTTACATACTAGTAAGTATAATTGATATACTTGCTTTGAGTGAAACTCTATATATTGCCAAAGTTTAAAAACTACAACTCCATTTAAAATTCTACTGCCAATAGTTGTAAAAAATTTAAAAGAAAATATTTTATTTATTTCTATATTATTTTAATAATCTACCATCTATTTAAAAATAAAAAAATAAAAAATAATCTACCATAATTTTTATTTTAAGAAATAACAATTATATCGTACATGTTATGCTTGCACTATGTTACTCAATTAAAGCATTACAATTTGTCCGGCATTATTTTATTATGTGTCCCAGTAAGTACATGAAAATTATCAATATAGTTTGCTTAAAGTGAAACTCTATTATTTAAAGTTTTAAAACACTACTCCAATTCAAACTCAATTATCAAAAGATTTAAGGTATTTAAAATCAGTTTTATTATTTATTTTAATAATTTAAGAATTTATATAATTTTTTTCATAAAAGCTTGGAGATATAGAATTAAAATATGTCATGCAACTTAAAATAAATTTTTATTTTACTGTTACTATCTATTTTATTATTCAATTTGAGTTATATTATTGGAATGTCTTATTTAATTTTCATATGATGACTTTTTATTAAGATTACCATTGCACAGACATAATAATAGTACAATATAATAAAGATGTTGCTAAAAATTGACACTGTTAATTATAAATGATGTTTATATCATGAAAAAATATGTTAAATTAAAACTAATTTATGAAATAAAATATTTATATTAGTCGTGAAAATTGAAAATTTTATTTTGATGTATTTTTATTTATAGATAGTTAGTGAGGGATGGGGCAATGGGTTTATATTGATGTAACATTTGTTATATGAGAAACAATTCATATTAGAAGACATATTTGATATGTGCGTCTGTGTCTATAGTTAATAAATTATTTTTTGGCTATAATATTGTTTACATCGTTAAAGTTTAAAGTTTACATAGGTTTCATTTTTTTTCCTAAAATGTAAAAAATTCTTTTTTTTTCCTAAAATTTTTCAAGAGCATTTTTCAATCATTTATGGGAGAAAATAGGGAGAAAACTATTTTATTTTCAATAGGTTAAAGATGATAGAAAGTCTTTGAAAAGTTTAAGGACAAAGAGTATAACATTTTTAATAGTTTATGGAATAAAAAATAATTATTTAAAGGTACATAAACAAAATTCATACGAACTTTAGGAAAGAAAATACTATTATTTTATCTTCTTTTTTTTTTTTTTACTTAAAAATTTGTTATATCTATTTGCTGCTAGTGTGCAACAACTAGTTTCACAGTAATTATTTTGTGGTTTCCACTTTTTTTTCGAGTTTTATATAATAATAAAATCACATCACAACAAAGAGCAGATTTTGGAATTCCTTCTCTCTTTTAACAAGACTACAATCACAATTCCAACCTCTTTCTTATTCTTTTGGTTTTTAGTTTTTGGATAAATAACTTTTAAAAAATGTTCAGAGCACAGTACATCTACCATTTTGTCACAATTTTCTCAAGTGACAAGTTATAAGTGGTAGAGTAAAAGCACAGTAAATTTACAATTTTGTCACAATTTCCTTGAGTGACAAGTTGTAAGTGATAGAGTAAAAGTGACGAGTCTAAAATTCAACACGTGAACAAACTGTAGCAAAATTGTGAATTTTGTTATGATCCTAACATTACTGATATCTTTTACCAGTAATGCTAGGGACACATAAAATGACATAACTTGGGTCACAACTTGCTCATATAGCGATTTATGAATGGTAAAAGTGTGATAGTGGGTTCCTGTGGAAACAAATTATGCAATTTTATGTGTCTATAGCATTACTCTTTCTTTTATATAAAGAGTAATTTTTAGATATTCTCGGAGTATAGAGAATGGTACGCCCTCCTATCACTTTCATGATAGAGTCTATTTATTAAATTCATGTCGAGAGTCTACTCATTAAATTCATGGTAAAATTTACCATGAATGTAAGAGTAGAGAGCACCATTTCGGATAGATACCAACATAGCTTATCAATATGCTTTAAAGCTTTTCATCATCAATCAACATCTTATTATCAACCTGGTAGGGCATTTAATATGAAAGGAAGGCAGGCACGTGAGCAAATTTAACGTGTCTTTGGATCACGCTTAGCTATAACATAAACTCTATATAGTATTAAGTAAAGATTTAATGATGACAATCATGTGCACTTAGCCCATTGACATTAATAGATAAAATGATTGCGTCTATAAGACTATAACTCGACATTTTTATTGGCACTATAAAGAAGAGAGCGTTGTGTTCTTAATCTTAACTTACTGCTTTTGTCAATATTACAATGAAATACATTAATAAACTAAATAATAATAAGACCACATAAACAATTAAAACATAGCGTAACAGGAAAAAAGAAGAAGAAGAAAGCAATCATGATTAGCTACAGAAGTGTTTAGTTTAAAGCAATTTTGATATAGTTGTCACTGCTCATCTGAATTGGATAGAGTATGTTAAATAGAATTCTGGCATTACTTTTTTCACTATTTCATCTACTTCAGACCTTATTGGTTGGTCAGAATTTTTTGTCAATATTTCATACACTAGTTTAAATCTATATAAGACTCAAACAGGTGTTAGGATTTTCTCTCAGTTCCTGTGTTCCAAACTCTCTCCAACCTCAGTTCTCCAGCCATGTCATTCATACCTACGTTAAATGCTTCTTATTTCAACTTCAATAACACCCCCATTTACAACATCACTCCAACTCCCACTACCTCCAATGAAACCACTCCCCCATTATCAAACTCACACACCAATCCGTGGTGGTTCATAGTGGGGTTTGATCATTGTGCTCATGGGTTTGTCTGCGTGTCAGTTGCTGTGGTTTAGGGCCATCCCAAACCCAAGCCCGTCGTTCACAAGCTCATGTGCCACCAGTTCCAGGCATTGATCATGAAAACAAGGTGAATCGAGAATCTATGAAGACCTACGAGGAGTTCAATTCAGGCAATTGAAAAGAAATTATAGTAGTATGTTATAATTAGCTCAACTAGTAAAATCTTTTGTTATTGAATAAGGTACTTGAGTCAAATCTTGCCTACACAGAAAAGAAATTCATTGGTGTTTTGCCTGATAGTAAAGAGTAAGATAGAATATCAATAAGTTTACATATGAATATCATAAGTTTATATATGCATGCATATAACATCTTACTCCTATAAATGAAATAATTCTGATGCTAGGTCACAGACCAATTGGTTTGATTTAGTATTGCTGCAATACTCATTGCAATCAGCATGATAAGCATGATCAAGAAAACATCAAAACCACAATTAGCCACACACTGTAAGCATTGTCAACCGTGGAGCTTCAAGTTTATATTCAACGAATAATATGCATAACCAAAGAAATTAAAAACGAGAAACAGGTGTAGTCTTTTCACATAGACATTTGTCAACAATCTACCTATATATTTTGATGAAATGCTAAACTCTTAACAGACCAACTTCCAATTGGAGATGGATTAGAGATTAGTGCCAATTCAATACAGCACATATACCATTTGTGGAGAAACCACACTAGCTCCTACCGGCAAATGAGAACAATCAAACCATTTTCAACCTTCAAAGTTGGATTAAATAACCGTGGTTAAACTTTTCCTCATTTACTACGTATGAAGAATTAATTAAACACTATGAGGGAAAAAACATACGGGATAAAAAGGAAAAAGAGCTAATCTAGTTAATAGTCACCACATATTTAATAGAAAAAGCATCCCCATGTACAAAATTCATATACTGGAAAGTAAACTGAGATACTTAACTAGGCTAGGAAATCCAAATTCATATTTAATGCTTTCTTATCATGCTATAGGAAGATGTACAATTCTTTGGTGACATCAACCATAGATTGTCCTTTAGTTACTACAGCCTTATGAATTCCTGCACATATGAAAAATATAGATATATCAGTACAAAACTAAAATTAAGGATATTAAGACTCATGACAGTCTAGAAGTGCAAGCATATACACAACAATGATTATTCCAAGTTACACCTCTGTGTATGACATTTGTACTTTACTAGATTAATATTATGCCAATCCTACCATTGGTATGAATGGATTTGTTACACTACCATTTGTAAGGGTAATCTCAACCTTTTCCATACTGCAAATAATGATAATGATGATAATGATGGGACCATAAATTGAAGGTATTGCAATTGCATAGTTCGGGTCTTACCATTCAACTACAGAAGCCAATCTGAATCTATGAGCCCGTACCATAAACATGGATTATCTGTGCAATTCGGTCCTGGCAACATGGACACCAGTTAGCTTCAACATTCTTGTAGTGGTCCTCAGTGCAATTGGCACATAGAACTTGATGGGCACATGGCAGGAAAACAATAGAAGCTTCATTCTCCTGACAGAACAAGCATACTCGATCAGAGGTTTTTTCTTCCTCACAGTACTCTAGTGCTTCATTTAAAGAAGGAAGCATCTCAAAAGGGTCCCTCTCAGGTCTTGTGTGCTCTAATCCCGCTGTGTAGAAAGCATCTGGTAGATGATGCAGATTGCTGGAATCCAAAGACAATTGGAGACGAGATATTTCTTGCTCAAGTCGCTTCTTGTCATCTTTATTACGCTGACAATTGATCTCCATCTTTCGGAGCAAGGCATCTCGCTTTCTATTTATATTGACCTTCGCTTCGTCCTTTAATCTCAGTTCTTTCTGCACCTGGGCTATGGCAAGCTCTTTCGCTTTCACTTCCTGCCTCCACATCTCCTGTAATCAAAACTAATTTATGAACTTTTCCCCTTAAATTTAATAATATATTTGGGTGTTATCAAATTCATAGACAAGTTTAGATAAGTATTTAAGAAAACCAAAGTAAACACTGATATATAAACCAATATAAAAATGACTAAAGCAACAGATAATTACAGCCAAACTTGTCAACATAAAAGGCCTTACCTACATTAAGGTTGACCGAATTCTACAGGACACGTGTAATGAGTAGAAATTCCAAATTCGCAAGTTAGAGTTGCAGCAATCAGGTGTGTTGCTTACCATATTAGTGTAGATAAATTAATCATAAACTAATAATTGTTATCTGTAAAATAATAATGCCTACACAAGTATGTCTCCTTTACCATATCATAGAATACACATGCCTTGTTTACTCTTCTTGTCCTGTATCTGTGACTGTGCTACACGGTGTACAAATTAAAAGGGGTGGCCACAGAAATCATGCATTGTGCTATAGCTTATAAAGATTTAATGCCCTTCCTCTCAAGCAGATAAAATTCAGAAAAGGCAGATGCCACTTTGGGATAAACGGTGCACAGATTCTTTTCTTACTGAGCCTCTACCACAACCGCTAGGCCAAGACCCACGAGTCAGCATATAACCCACTGGCTACGTCATTGCAATCCATTCTAAACATCATTGTATTCTTCAAAAGCTCCTTGCCTTTTGAGTCTAGCATTAATGTGCACTGCTGTAATGCCGTGTCTTATAGCATGCACACCGGGAGGGGGGACACGTGGTTGCTAGCAACAGAGACAAAAACTCGAAATTTGCATGATAAAGATATCCATCGAAATTTTCGTGTAGCTAGATTAAACTGGTGCTATGTGTCAACTATTTAACAAGTACGTCGAAAATTATAATTGGTTCATGTAAACATTTTTAAGAGCTTAAGGAAAGTGTGAATTTTCCATAGACAGGATGCATTTCGGCTATCCAGAGCTTTCACCAAAATTTAACATTTATTAACTCAACCCCATGATTCCAAGTGAAAAAAAAAAAAAAAAAATCAATGCATCAACATATGCTAGCTTTAGAATAAAAATACTATAAAAAAAGAAGAAGAAAAGAAACAGGGATGTTTAATCAATACACTTTTTTAATACCATTTACAAAGAAATAATTCAATATAAGAATGAAATTCATTGAAGCATGGAGAGAAAAATATAAAAGAAATTATTAAATAATAATAATAGTAGTAGTAGTAGTAGTAGTAGTAGTAGTAGTAATGATCTTCAGTCAAATAGCTTATCCATCCCAAAGCATAAAACTTCAGGAATAATGAAGAGCAATAGATATGATGAAATATGCAGAGAATTTAATACAATAAAAGTTATCATTTTTTTTTTCCCAAAATATATAAAACTATGTTGAAATATAAATCTACCTAACATAGAATGTCACAAGCAATTGTTGTTCCTACTCGTTTGACCAAAAGATGCCTTCCAAATTAAACGCAAAATTCTTATCCATATATGTTTTCAAATATTAACCATTGCAACCATGGAATTTATTATCATCCAAATATGCATGGCATCAGCAATAAATATTACAATCTTATGAGGTGAGACAACAGAAAGTACTAATTATGCAATCACCACACGCTGAGTACATCTTTTGCTTCAACAAAATGTATCCTTGCCTAGGAAACACAGACACGGGTATGACACGGTGAGGCGAGCATTTTTTGATAAATTTTAACATAAAATAGTTGGTACGACAAGGATACGACGCGGGTATGGTAAGAAACTATAGAATATATGGAATAACATAGAAAGATTTTGTTATAATGAAAGGAGGAGAAGAGAGCTATTAATGAAGGGCTCATCTTTATGATTTTGATCATTTAAATTGATTTCATTGAATTTACAGTTTTTAACTAATAATTTAAAACCCTTCTTCCAATTTGTCATTGATCAATACTAGACAGAACCAAACTAATGGATCAATATTTTTTCTTTCCAAAAATATTAAGTATTATGAAATTTTCTACAATTTTAAATTTATGCAGAACTAGATATTTTAATGATTGGACCTAATCTTCAAAATTTTCTCCCAAATTCCATACAGATTTAAGGCTTCCGTTAAGAACATACTATTTGTAACGGGTTGCAATAGCACCAGTGCATTATGCATACTTGGAGTTAATCAGCAGCATGGGTCAGAAAACAATTGTTTTATATTTAGCTACATTATGATTTTGATAAAATAAAGGTCTATTTTAAAAACAACTAGTAATGGATGGATTGCTCAATTTTGCAATGCAGAATTTGATTTGGCAACAAATCTCCTAATAAGAATTACTAAACTTAAAAAGAACTATTCTTATTTTATTATTTTGTTTCAAGATTTTTTCCATAACTGTATATAGATGATTAGGAGTAATAGAAAGATGTGTTTTGGGGGGGGGGGGGGGGGGGTTCATTGGTATGGTTGACTGATTTTTGGGCGAGATTTTCCACCACACCAACACGGTTTGTTTTCCAAAAGTGGAAACCAATGCCACACCATGGAGATTGGAAAGCAAGCTTCCAATGGTGGTTTTCTATCAATGAGGTTGGTTGCCGCCAGTGGGAAAAGAATTCACAAAATCAAAGGGAGTTACTCACTAGCCACTGTAAGAGAAGGAGGCCTTGGCGAAGGAGCCCAAACAAAGGGGTGTTCAATGATCGAAGGTTAGAGGTTAGAGATCAGAGTGTTATCATGATTGCTCTTGAAATTCCTCCCCTTCAAATCGGAGGTGGTGTCTGAGATGTGAGTGTCAGGGATGGCAAAAATGATGAGGGACACAATGGAGGCAATGAGAATGATGTGAAAGAGCAGAAAGGGAGATTTAAAAGAGCAAAGGGAAATTTGAGAGGAGAAAAGGGAGATCAGTGAGAAGAATTTGGGGAAATGGGAGGTGATCAATGCCCTTTCACTTGGTTTTTAAACCTACCCACCAAGGACCGCACTGACCTCATTGATATTTTTTTTTTGGTTAATTTAATTTAATAGTTACAATAATGGAGGAGGGGAAATTTGAACCCTGGTTATCCTAGTAAAGGAGAGCAGGCTATACCACTAAGCTACAAGGCTTTTGACTAATTTCATCAGTTTTTTAGATTTTGGTACCGACCACTGCACCGATCTCAACAGAAGCTGCCATTGCCTTTTTTTGGATCAACAGGTTGGCTATTGTAGGTGCCGGTTCAGTGGTTGAGCACTCTTATGTGTGTGTGTAGTATGATATTACTTGATTTAATCCATGATGTAAATCATTATCACCTAATTTATCTTATATCCTTACAAATTTACAAAGAAATAATAGAATAACCAGATCAGCTTTCGTTAAAAAACATTAATATATGCATGGATTCAAAGCCAAGTCCATGGTTTATAAAGTCTATGCAAAATACTCATGATTTTTTTATTCACAATGGTGAATGGTAAGATAGCTAGGCCAAAAAGACAAGATAATAATTGCCTGCATGAGTCACCAACAGCTGGGGCATGATATAGATGTGATACAACTACTACTGCAACAATACATATATACGAATAATAATGTCTTCCGAATAAATTTATGAAGTGTATAGCTTGCTCCAACTCCATTAGAAACTTGAAATCACAAGGAGCATCCATGTTAAACAAACAGAAAATACATTGCCTTGGTGCTAGGGTACAAATTGTCTGCAAAGGAGCTTCTCAAGAAGATGAAGAAAGCTTGGTGGAGAAATCTGTTTATGTTGGATAAATAACACAGACTTTCCTTAAACAGAGAGACCACATTTCCAATCAATGCACTTTTCACTATCTATGATAAGACGAATTCATATTTTTGAATTCATTAGTTGTAGAGTGGATTCATACTGCCCTTTACTTAAAGGCAGGAAAAGATTGACCCTGCATCAACTATTAGAGAAAAGTCTCCTGACTTTCCTTGAGTACTTTAGAGTTTCCTAAGGGGTCTCCTAGTAATCCTTAGTGCTTTTATTTTTTTTACCATTTTATATGCTTTCTTGCCTCCAAGGAATTCAAATTTTCATCAATAAAAATTTCAGAGTTTTTCTCCTTTCTTTTCTGGTGGATTCTAAAATTCTCCTTGTGAATTTAAGGGTTGTTATCTTGAGTGTCACTGTTGTTTATCATTTGGTTTATTTGGAAAGAATTTTATAGAGATTTTGAACTGGTGTACTTTGATTTGTCTTTCCAAGTTCTAAGTAGTTTAAAGCCTCAGTTGACGTAGGACAAATTGAAGAATTTGCCTATGTGAGGTTGTAATGGGTTTAGGTTTGAGAAGATTTGTGGATTTTGGGGTTTAGAACTTTTTTCAGAAGAAGAGTTAGGATTCAAGAGAGAGAAGATTGGATTTATGGTTGAAAAGAGAAGAAAAAAAATAGAAATAGAATTTTTTTGTAATATGTGAACAGGTGCTGTAATGAATCCAACCCAATTATAGTCGTCATTTCAGTATCAAGCCTGAGTAAAACAAATCATAATAACAATAACAATAACAATAACAATAATAATAATAATAATAATAATAATAATAATAATAAAAACTCTAATTATATGAAATATTTATGAATACAGCAGCCATTATGAAATGTCATGTCCTGGTAAGTGGTAACTAAATTTTCAATTTTTCATTACTACAGAACTATCACAAAAGAAGAGAATGAAAGCTTCCAAAGCAGTGAACTGCATCCACTGTGCTTCTGCATAATGTCCTCTATTTTTTCCAGCCCAAGTCGACAATATGTCCCTCATACCTACTTTCGAGTATTTGCTGATGCCTAAAATGGTTTAAGGTGTTGTTTTCCTTTCCAAATGCTGTCACATTGAATAACTCACATTAATAATTCAGGATCCACTAACTCTATTATTCTACTTTAAATTACAGATCATACTGGACCATGGATCCCATATGCTGCCAGTTGCCACAAGCCATTAATCTAGAACATATTGAGGAGTCTTTGTTTCATGTGTTTTTCACATCCTGATCATATAATCAAGCTCAGTTCAAGAGTGAATGCTCAATGAGATAATTGTTGCCCTTCACACAAATTTCCATTATAACCCTCATTCTGTCCAAAACTAACTCAAACATGTGCAGAAAGACATGACAGATAAACTTACATAATAGGAAAAGTATTTAAAAAAAAAAGGGTGAAGGGTGGAGCCGGAGGTTAACATTGAATATTTATGACCTTTTGCATAGGAAAATTGAAAATTTATAGTTAGGGTCTAATTTACAGCAGAAGCAAGTAACTCACCTCAATTTCCTCTTGGGCCTTCTTGAGGTTGTCCAACTTTTGATGCAGTTGGAAGGACTGATTTTTCTCTTCTTCGATCTCCTCCAGATATTTTTTATTCTGTTTCTCCAAGGCCTGAATCTTCTTGAGGCACTTCTTTTCCCTCCTCACAACTTCCACACTCATTTTATCCGACTCTGATGCTCTCAACTTGAAAGCTTCCACCTCCGCTCTAAATTCTGCATTTTTAACCTCCAGTTTTTGGGCAGCTGCTTTAGCAAGGTCAGAACGACATCCTGTCATCTTTAAAGCATCCTCCAGTTCCCTAAGCTTCTTCATGGTCTCTTCCTCAAGTTCCACTTTGCCATTCTTCAGCTTCAGATTTTCTTCCCTTTCCCGTCTCAACCTCCCAAGCTCTGACATATCATGGCTGAGCTTTTTAGCAGCTTGAATTACTTTCTCCTGAGCCCATCCCTCGCGTTCCTTTACCTGTTGCTTGATCTCTTTAATATTACTGAGTAAACTTGAGAGGATTTTGTTCTTAGGATTGCGGGGATCACAAACTTTATTCTCATGAATATTGAATTTACCATTGTCTCCCAAAACTAAGTTAGCCATACAAGAGTCCTCCCATTCAAATGAATCAGTCGAATTTTTTCTTGACAAGGAGTTTTTTGAAGCCTGACATTGTTCTGGAGACATCTTAAAACCAGCACGGCAAGCAGCTGCAAAATTTCCAACGCTCATTTTCAAATCAGCTTTTAAAGATGGTGTGTTCTTAAAATTATTCACAATGCTACATTTTTTGTCAAACAAAACATCAAGTTCTCCAGAAGAGTCATTTTTGCTAAAATCAAGTGCCTGACCATCACTAGAAAGCTTATTTCCTTCAAATTTACAAAGCCCAGAAGATTCAAGAACTGAACTGTTATTATCAGCCCTCTGACTCTCACCTTCATTCATCTCCAACGGCGCTGCTATGGAATTTGCAACACCCAAATTAAAATTGCCCTTCAGGAGGCACCACATGGCATCTCCTTTGATCAAGTTCTGCCGCGTTTTGATAATCAAGTAAATCATTACCGCAAGTGTGTTTTTAACCAACGCCTCCATATCCTCAAAAACTTGTTGGCCTTCTACATAATTTCCGCCATCAACAACAAGGCCAGTTTTAAGATAACTAAGCGAATTTTGCACAATGTTTGTCAAAATATCACCGCTACCAAACACATGGCCATTCGTCAAGATTGCTTTCAGCACATGATCAGGCTGATAACCATATGATATTAACATTGTATTGGCTTCATTGTAAATTGCTTCAAGTTTCTTTAAAAGCAACATTTGTAACCGCTCCTCACTGTAGAAGTCCATATTTTTGACATCAGAATCCGAACTTGTACGCGGGAAAAGAGTTACACTGCTGGTATCATTATCCTTTCCTGGATTAGCGCATGATACTAGACCCGCTTCAGGATTTGGGTCAAATTTTCTCGGAGAAGAACGATATAGTGCTTTAACCAATACACTAAGTTTATCAGCGTTGATTGGACCCAATTCAAGATTGGACACCACTGTTCTTATTGGGTTGTTGTATTTCTCTGCTTGGGGTTTTTGCTTGCTTTTCTCATGTTCTTCTGAGTCACCCATTTGTTTACACTGAAATGCACAGAACACAGACAAAACATGAAAAATCAAGAACCCCCACCCTGAAACCATCAATTGGTCACAGAGTAACAACACCTCTGAGATGCTAAAAGCTTTTGGTTCAGGTTTCCACAATTCACAAATGATATGAGAATCCCAACCAAACAACCAAAGAAATAAGATGGAACAAAAATCATAACAATCAGACAATTGAGCTTTTCCCAGTAACCAAACAGAGAAGAAAAAAGAACCCCATTTGCAGAAAGTATAATCTACCAAAGATAAAAGGGTCTCAGAAACCAGAATCAAAATCACTCAAAAACTGAACAAGACAAGATTTTTTTTTTCTTTAAAATTTCTTCATTCTTGTTACCTACAAATAAAATGTAAAGCTAAAGACTTTCTCAACCTTTACACATTTTTTCTTCTTCTAAGTTCTAACAAAACAATGTCTCATAGCAAAAACAAGAAAAAAAAAAAGAACCTATCAAACAATTTAAGCCGGTTTTTCTTATAGTTCACTACCCTGCATTTTTTCTCAGCAACCAAACAGCATAGTAATAAAGAAAATCAACAAATACCCACATAAAAGAAAAGATTCATGGTTGCTTAGACACTAACCTTTTGCTTCATAGAGAGAGAGAGTTTCAGAGAGTGCGAGCTCAAAGAGTGAAACTGTGTGCCACTGAGAGACGCATCTTTGTTGACAGAGTTCGAATTTTGTGTGGAAAAAACACGAAGTAAATGGAGGGTTTTACTACTCTACAGTTTTATTCAAATATTCTAGTTACAATTGTTTATTTTCAACCAATAAAAATTTGCCACGTCATCTAATGTTGACTCTAGTGTTATTTTAGACATTGGTATTGTATTTGTTGTCGTAGGAGAGCAAGACCAGCCTTAACTTCATATTTTTGGCAGTGGCAGATGACATGGCACGTCAATTGGGGTTTCCAGACAGACGAATCAAACGATGCCAATTTAGCACCAGATAGAGAAAATGTTTATTATCTTAACACGTGGCGTATATCTATTGATTTGTCACGTAATTTTGAGGTGAGATATGTTACTTGATTGCTTATTTTTGGCTTGCGTGCATGGTTGACACGTTGCAGGCTTGTAGCACCAGATCATCAACAAGTGGGACCCAATAAACCAACCGTTTTGCTTTTCTTTTTCTAAATTCTAATTACCTTGCCATTCCAAGCAATATGAGCTTATTGTGGGCTCATTGCATAAGGCCCACTTGTTTTTTTGGACTGGGGACCCACTTAAATAGTGTTGCTTGTTTCCTTCCATGGACCTTGAAATTTGACTCAACAACCCTTTTTGATAAAGCCCAAGATTTAACAACCCACTTCAATGTGTTTTCTTGATTTTCCAACAAGTGTGTTTGGCTTTTGCTTATTTTCGATAACTTATTTATATAGTGTTTATATTAAATGTGTGACATAGTGCTAAAAACTAGTTTATTCTCAAAATGCTAAAAAAATTATATTATTTGTAAAAAAAAATTGAGACAAAAAACTTTTAAGAAAAAGTCCAATGCATTCATAAGACTATTAACAAAAGTTGCTTAATTTTTGCTAACTTAAATTCATTTTGTTATCTTACATTTTAGTAAATAAGGAAATAAGTTAGTTGTTTTGAAGTAAACTAGTATATAACTATATATTCTTAATGAAATCCAATTTTGTCTCCTTTTTTTACCAAATAAGTTAGTAGAAAATATAGGGTGTCGAAGTACTATCACAACATATTTTACAATGGCTGAGATCCCAAGTTGTTAATGATAAGTAATAAAATAGAGTCCGTAATGAGAATCCATATAAGAATTAATAAGAACTTATCAAACTTAACAATTGTAAACAATATTTTGTATGTAGTAATAGCGGTTCTCTCTCTTGTTCTTTTTGTTATCCTTAACTAAGACAAAAAGAAAAGACAAAGAAAGCAACTAGTTTACTTTTTTTTTTTTTTTGAGAATCAAGCAACTAGTTTACTTGATAGTATGAATCCAAAGGGATCATATACAGCATGACGTAGACTTGAGAAATTTCCTTTAGGGTGTCATGGTGAAGTCAGTGGCTAAATATAGTTGATTATCTCAACTATGTGACTTTCCTATCATTTTGCTTTCTAGTAAAATACGTCCTTGTTGACTCTACTTTAAAAAAAAAGTTAAAAAAAAAAAAGTTTGCACTTTGCCTTTTCGGTAGTGGTACACCATTTCACTCACGCAAGAGTCACATCAACAAACGGTGTTGATAGCCTTTTATGGTTTGACCAATTAATTTTCTGATTTCTCTCACCATTGCCAAGTTGTAA
Source organism: Quercus ilex subsp. ballota (assembly GCA_032727855.1). Taxonomy (NCBI): domain Eukaryota; kingdom Viridiplantae; phylum Streptophyta; class Magnoliopsida; order Fagales; family Fagaceae; genus Quercus; species Quercus ilex. Next base: position 24,935,839 of record CM064911.1, on the reverse strand, counting down.
TTCTGCTGTGTGTGCCATTTTTTTGCATTTGTAATTTTAGCTTGGATTTTTTTTGGTAACCATAACTGCAACTATAACTCTAAAAACCAACTACATAGCCTACCTATCCAACTGCACAACTTAGTCTTACCTACAAGGAAGAAACAGCCATATTTGATTGCTGAAAAAATGGTGAGAACAAACAAAACTATAAGTATAACCTATTGACCTAATCACTATACATAAAATATAAAGAAGATACCCATTGTATAGAGAAGATACTACCACTTGTGTTCTATTTAAACAACCTTTGCTAAAAGACAACACATTTTAGGTTAACTCAAAGTAAAGACCTAATAGATTAGGTAAGTTTTCCAAATAACCCTATAAGAACATGTACGTAACTGAGTATAATATTACTCCAAAATTTTAGAATTAGTTCATAAAATTTATTTTAAATAGGGGCTGGATTGGAGTTTACCACCGAGATTACATATTTAAATTTAGTGTTTTTTTTTTTTTTTTAAGAGTTCATCTTCTTGTTAAACAAATTCGAACTTGTTAACAAGATACTTGATTAACTTATTATTTTTTTGTTCTTAGAAAAAAGTTATCATTTTTTTATTTATAGTAAACAACATGACTAAAATTGGTTATCTCATCACAAATCTATGAAAATAATTAATGAATAAATCATATTTCAAATTATATTATTTGAGTTAGTTAAAAAGAATAATTTCTAATTACGAATTTATAAAAATTAGGTTCACCAACCTTGTTTTGTTAAAAATTATATATAATTTTATGACGACATGGACTATTAGGTTATTGATAAATTACAAAAAATAATTTGATATATATCTTATGGAATTATTAACAAGCGTACACAATCCAATATCAAGCTCATATAAGTATTTTTAATACATTAATACATATAAATATATATAATATTACATATAGTCAAATTGAGCCTTACTCGCATGGTGATATTTTTAATAGAAATATTTGTCTCTTGCACGTACTAAACTTTGAATCATTTGTAACTTTGAGGACTTAGTCTCATTGTTGGATTCATATTCTTTATATTGTTATTACGTATGTCAAATTTTATATCAATTTTATATCAATTGAAGGAGAAATAAGATACACACTTTTTTTTTTGTATGCACCATTCATATATCTACCTAATATTAAACATTAACATATGATATTGCCTTTTTTGATATGTAACAAGTTCAATTAGACCTGATGTAACATTTGTCAATGTTACACTGCTCAATAGCTTTCTCTTAAATATGTTTTTTCTTACAAGAGATAATTTGAACTCAACACTTTGTACATGTGTGTTTGTGTGTGTGTGTGTGTGTGTAGGGACGACAATTTTGCCCTGTCTTGCTTGACCCACCCCACCCTGTTTCACCCCATGTAGGTTTTTTACACCCTGCAAAGGTGTTAGGGCAGGGATGGGGCGAGATTTTAGCCCCACGCCATGAGGCGGGGCAGTGATGAGTTTAGACTTTTTAAACCAACCCCACCCCGCCTCATGTTGATAAGGGTTATAATTTTAAATTTTTTCATACCCTAAACTCATACTATTTAAATAAACATATCATTATTAGTTTATTTTATTCTATCCAACGTGGTTTTCTGTCTCTCTTTTCTATCTAGTAAGGTTGGAAATAAGTTACCAATTTTGGACTCTTGTGCATTGGTAACCTTTGATTTTTTAATGTTTTCTTTTGTCTTTATTAGAAACAAATTTGTATACTATTGAATCATGATGGAAGAAAGTGGAAATTATTTTTGAAGAACTAAGCAATTTTTATTTTGTTATGTATAGGAGTTTGGATTATTTTGTTATGTGTTATACTATAAGATTTTTCTTTTTGTTGTGATATTGTCTTGTTAAACACTTATATAATAATATTCAGTTTTTGCTAAAAATTAGATTGATTTTATGGGACAAATTTAGTTGTAATTTCAAATATATTTTTATTAATGAAATAGATTTTATTAAAAAATTGTAGTAGTTATGGGACAAATTAACAAGAAGTAGAATTCTACAAAGTGGGGCATGGGGCTTTGTGGGGCCCTAATGGCTTGTTTGGAAGTTTAGGGAGGGAGGAGAGTAGAGTGGAGTAGAGGGGAGGAGAGTAGTGGGGAGGAGAGTAGAGGAGAATGGTTCCCCTCTACTTTGTTTGGATGTTTTTAAAATTAGTAAGGAGGAAGGGAGTAATTAGCCCTTCCCCTTGTTTGGATGTTTTAAAAATTAGGATGGAGAGGAGAGAAAATGATTTAAATAGACAAATTTACCCCTATTTAAAAATTGACTTGCAACATTAGTTTATAATTAATTTGTTAAATTAAATAATTATTTAATCAACATTCTCATTCCATTAAATACCGCTAATAAAATTCTCAAAAAAAAAAAATACCGCTAATCAAAGTATAAAATTATCCATCAAATATATATATATATATATAAAACTACTATTAACTATTATAAAATAATTTTTATTACCTCAAAAAAAAAAAAAAAAAAAAAAACCTTTAGTAAGTATACTAGTACAATTCGGATTAAACAAGTTTTATAGTGTAAATTGAAACGTAGATAAAGAAACTCAAAAGCCATAATCCCCAATCTTGTTCAAAAGAAAACCTTAGGACCCAAAAACCATAATCCCCAACATTCAAATTCCTGACCGAAACCCAGAAATCAAAAACGAACAAACAACATAACAAATCATTGCAACGCAAATACCCGAATAAAAAACCCAAATCAAATCCCAACCAAATACCTTGAAGAGTGAGAGGATCGGCGGGCTGGAGTGCTAGCCAAATCGTTGGCGGCGGCACTGTAACGCAACGGTGAGGATGATCGGCGATGTAGTGAAGGTTGGTAGTGGCAGGTCGATGGTGATGGAGGACTGGGCTTTGTCGGCGGCGACAGTGTGGTGGTTTGGAGATCGGCGGCGATGGCATGGTGGTTTGGAGCGGCGGCGATGGTGGATTCTCTCTTTTTCTCTCATTCCGATCCTCTCTTTCTCTCACTCCAATTCTCTCTCTCAGATTGGATGTGGGTTTTGGTTTTGCTTTGAATTTTTTTCAGGTTCAATCCGAATTGTTTTGCTTCTTCTTCTCTTTTAAATTTTTGTTTTTTTTTTGTTTCATTTTGATTTTGTTGTTAGGGTTTCAATTTCTAATGGAATTTGTATTTCATCGCGAGCTTGAATTTTTCTTGTTGGGTTGCCTTATTTGCAAAGTCAGTAACAAAGGTAAATAGTGAGGTTCAATTTTTTTTTTCTCATATTTTCTCGGGAAACAAACAAAGATTATTTATTATTTATATAATCTGTTTGTAATTTTGTTAATTTAAAAAGGTTAAACTAGGAAATTCTTTTGGTCAATAATTTATCTACTCTACTCTCCCTCCAAATCTCTCCAATTTGGGGGAATTAAAAATGAGGGGTTAGAGGTAGTTGAAACCCCTCCAAACCCCTCCAAATACCTCCCCCTCTTTCCTTAAAAAAACTTCCAAACAAGGTAATTAGTTTACTCTCCCTCCCTTTACTCTACTCCCCCTCCTTTTTTAAACTCCCAAATAGGCCATAAGGGACAGGCTGAGGATGGGGTAAGAAAATTTTCCCCGTCATGCGGGCAAAGAGGGAATAAAGTAAGACAAAATCATATGAGATAGGAATGAAGAGCCCATCCTTTGGCCCCGCCACGGCTCGCTTTATTGCCATCCCTATGTTTGTGTGTGTGTCTGAGAGAGAGAGGCCCAAATTTTTCTGAATTTGATCAAATTGAAATGTATGAGTATATGTTATGCAAATTAACGTATGTACCTTTTATGTTTATTAGGTGAATCTTGGAAATGTATATAATTATGACAAACTTCAAAATGTAATTGTACTAATTCTCTTAATTAAGGTATAAGTACAGATGTAAGTTTTTGTTTTTGTTTTTTCTTTTTTTTGGGGGGGGGGCGGTGGGGTCTGAATGAAAAAAATGTAGGATCATAAAGGTAAATCACATCCTACAGCTACTAGATAGGATATACCAGAGGTTTCTCTTTGGCTTGCAACCCGGTGCTAAATAAGTACAAATGTAATTAAATAGTGGTTTTTGTGTATCTTTTTTCTCATTCAAATGTGTTTGAATTTTTTATTAGTTGTATTAATATCATATTACGTCCAAAAACTAAAATTTATAACTTGCCGAGGGTCAAGCGGACTTTACCAAGGAATGACATTTTCACTATTCATTTCTCTCGAGAAAGGAAGGGGGAAAAATATATATACGCATTAACTAAGATAGATTCAAGAGTTCTTGATAAGCGAGCCCATGCAGCAAATCTAGTTATTGTGGAAGTTCCTGTAGAGATTTCTTTGTTACAAACTTACAATTATTATTTTTGCTTCAATCTCGGACTTTATTCTGTCTCCACATGGATGAATGACATATTCCTTGCTTTGGATGAATTAGTTTAAACTTTAAACTAAGAAATGATAAAATAATAAAGTTTGACTAGTGATTGAAACGATTCTTTTCTTCTAACCATCACATCTCTCAGATGGGTTAACTCGTAAAATGTGACCAAACCATATAATACAAATTAATTACTTCTAATCATGGCCCACATGATCTCACAACTCAATTACCACACTCCCTTATCCCCACCTAGCCCATGATTAAGCTTTCTTCTGATTTATTCAATATAAATGGATTAGGTAATTTAAATAAAATATTAAAGCAAGGAAATTAATATGGTTAATTTGACCTAATAATCCATGTACGCTACAAAAAGCATATTTAATATACCAAGCTACATATATGTTAGAAATAAACTCAAGTATAATATATATATATATATATATATACACATATATATATAAAATACGTTAGGCTTAGTAATGATATTACAAAACTACATTAATCCATGGTATTCTATCAAAACATGTTCATTATTTTTTTTAATAATATCTTAATCTATTCTAACCCCTTAGACATCGTGTAATTTGATATGAACAAAGTTTCTCTCTAAACTAGTTTGGAGAGAAACTCTACAAACTTTTCATATATTTCTATATTGAGTGTGAATTTTGAAAATTTAACCGTTAGATTGCATGTTGCTATTATATTCTTCATGCATGTAAAATTTCTTGAATATCAAAGATCAATTGCTATCCCATCAAACAAATGTTAAAATTTAAAATTTTTATGATCTAAAATTGTGTATAAAAAAAAGTTTATTGATCGAATAGTAAATAATATTCAATTTGAATGAAATTTGATATGCATGTTAAGAACATAAGGAACATGAAATTCAACGGTTAAATTTTCAAAATTCACAAAAAAAAAAAAAAAAAAGGTATATGAGAAGTTTGAAAAGTTTCTCTCTAAACTAGTTTGAAAAGATTCTTTGTTCATTTCATATTATATTATCTCAAAATGGTATCTGTAAGACTAGAACTAAATTTTCTTATAAAAAAAATTAGCTTATTTAAATAAACATAAGCTAATTATAATTTTTTCATATCCTAAACCCCTACTGTTTAAATAAACATATCAATATTAGCTTATTTTATTCTACTCTACATGGCTCTCTATCTCCCTTTTCTATTTAGCAAGGTTGGAAATAAGGTACCAATTTTGGACTCTTGTGCATTGCTAGCCTTTGATTTTTTAACGTTTTCTTTTGTCTTTATTAGAAACAAATTTGTATACTATTGAATCATGATGGAAGAAAGTGGAAATTATTTTTGAAGAAATAAGCAATTTTTATTTTGTTATGTATTAGGAGTTGGATTATTTTGTTATGTGTTATACTATGACATTTTTCTTTTTGTTGTGATATTGTCTTGTTAAACAGTTGGATAATATTATTCAATTTTTGCTAAAAATTAAATTGATTCAAGTGTATTTTTATTAATGAAACGAGTTTTATTAAAATTGTAGCAGTTGTGGAACAAATTAACAAGAAGTAGAATTTTACAGAGTGGGGTGGGGCTTTGTGGGGCCTAAGGGGTAGGCCGAGGATGGGATAAGAAAATTTTCCCCCTCATGCGGATAAGGCGAGAATAGAGCAAGACAAAACCATACGAGGCAGGGATGAAGATCCATCCTTTGGCCCCACCAATGCTTGCCCCATTGTCATCCCTATGTTTGAGAGAGAGAGAGAGAGGCCCAAATTGTATGAATTTGATCGAATTGAATTGTACGAGTATATGTTATGCAAATGTATATACCTTTAATATTTATTAGATGAATCTTGAAAATATATATGATTACGACAAACTTCAAAATGTAATTGTACTAATTCTCTTAATTAAGGTATAAGTACAAATGTAAATTTTTGTTTTTATTTTTTTATTTTTTGGTTTGAATGAAAAAAATGTAGGATCATGAAGGTAAATCATATCCTGCTGAAGAGGATATATCACGGGATTCTTTTTGGCCTGCAACCTAGTGCTAATAAGTACAAATGTAATTAATTAGTGGTTTTTGGTATCTTTTTTTCTCATACAAATGTGTTTGAAATTTTTTTAATAGTTGTATTAATATCATATTATGTCCAAAAACTAAAATTTGTAACTTACCGAGGATCAAGTGGACTTCAACAATGATGACATTTTTCACTTACATTTCTCTCAAGAAAAAAAAAAAAAAGTTTAGTTACAAAATTATTTGTAACTTTAAGCTACAACTTTACTCGATATCTTTTTATTAAAGGTGAATTTTGACAAATTCAACATTGGATGACATCTTCTTCTTATATCCTTTATACTTGCAAAATTTCAGAAAATTAAAAATCACTAGCTATGTCATCAATAAATTTTTTAAATTGAAAATTTTTGTAATTTAAAATTATACATAAAATATAAACTTATAGACCATATAGTAAATAGTAAATAATATCCGATTGTTTACCGAAAAAAAAAAAAAATATCCGATTGAAACAAAATTTGACATGTATGTTGAGAGTGCAAAGAATATACAATTCAACGGTTAGATTTTCAAAATATGTAATAATATTTATTTTATTAAGTGAGTTTGTAACCTTAAGTTATAGCTAATTTTGTAATTAAATTTTATCCATAAAAAAATACACACATTAACAAAGATGGATTCAAGAGTTCTTGATAAGGGAGCCCATGCAGCAAATCTAGTTATTGTGGAAGTTCCTGTAGAGATTTCTTTGTTACAAACTTACAATTATTATTTTTGCTTCAATCTCTGACTTTATTCTGTCTCCACATGGATGAATGACGTATTCCTTGCTTTGGATGAATTAGTTTAAACTAAGAAATGATAAAATAATAAAGTTTGACTAGCGATTGAAACGATTCTTTTCTTCTAACCATCACATCTCTCAGATGGGTTAACCCTTAAAATGTGACCAAACCATATAATACAAATTAATTACTTCTAATCATGGCCCACATGATCTCACAACTCAATTACCATACTCCCTTGTCCCCACCTAGCCCATGATTTTCGCTTTCTTCTGATTTATTCTATGTAAATGGATTTGGTAATTTAATCATGCTTAATAAAATAAATATAAATAAAAAATTAAAGCAAGGAAATTAATACGGTTTGACCTAATGATCCATGTACACTACAAAAAGCATATTTAATTAATATACCAAGCTACATATGTTAGAAATAAACTCGAGTATAATATATATATATATATATATATATATAAAATACATTAGGCTTAGTATATCTGAAATCATAGTAACGCGTGATATTATAAAACCACATTAATCCATGGTATTCTACAAAATCATGTTCATTATTTTTTAATAATACCTTAATCTATTCAAACACTTTAAACGTCATGTAATTTCATATTATATTATCTCAAAACAGTATCTGTAAGAGACTATAACTAAATTTTCTTTTATATATATATATATATATATAATTCCGTGGTATCTCTTCCAAATGAAACGGAGGATACATATCTTTGTATTTTAAAATTTTTACATAGACCTCTAATTTGGGGACCTAATTTTAACTTTTTGCTTTGAGTTTATCCTCATTTGAGTCAAACATAATGAATCGACTGTGAATAATCAAATACGAAATGGGATCCACACGAAACTTTAAAGTTTTAAATATAAATGATAGAATATAATGTGTTTAATTCATAAGTATAGGGCAAACTGATCAAGTTTTGCCTCCTCTAGTTAATTAGACAAAGGCAATTGATATTGATGAAGTGTAGACTCGTCAGTCGAAGTAAGTGAGTCCAGATGGAGCCGAGCCCTCATATCTGTGATTATAGAAGTGGTAAGGTAGCTCCCTTAGAATGGTCACCGGTGTAGTACCTGCCACAATGTCTCTGATGCCAAAGTTAGTATAAGGAAACTCTTTGGAAAAGAATAATGTAATGGAATAGAACAAGAAGTATTTTTTAAGTGTCTATGTACCTTGTTTTGATGCTGTGAGGGCTTTATATAGGTTTCCACAGCCCCTAGCCGTTGTGGCTGTTAATGTGGTTTTAATGCCTCTTTTGGTAACGCCTCCTGGTCAATGATGTGAGCTTTAATAGGCTTCCAACAGTTTGTACAGCTGTCCCTGTAACCGTTCGAGGCATTTATTTGACTGCATTGAATGGATTCTTTTCATTTGTCAATAATGTGGCTCATATTGTCAGAGATACCTAGTTATTCCGTCTGTCAATTGTGCCTCGTTAGTTTGGATGAGGTCGTCTAGAGAAGTTAAGTTCGTCAATCCTATCAGATATATATTGGATAAATAACATTAAATCCTATAGTTTAGGGTTAACAAATTAAATCCTAAAATTTTAAGAAGTAACTAATTAATTAAACCTTAAAACTAAAAATATAACATACTGATGTGTAAGCTTTTTGATTGATCACAACTTTGGTTACTTACAAACTAAGGATGGTAATGTTTTACGCAAGTTGTGAAACCTTAAAACTAAAAATATAACATACCGGTGTGTAAGCTTTTTGAATGATCGCAACTTTGGTTACTTACAAACTAAGGATGGCAATGTTTTACGCAAGTTGTGAACACAAAACGGTTTTTTGCAAGTTAGTGTTTAGTGTACTAGGTTCATGTTAAAGTTTGGAGAAATGATATGTTTACAACATTTTTACAATAAATCCTAAGTGGCAGGTTGTTATTGGTTGTTATTATTGGAGCAAAAAAGTAATCTTAGTGTTAGTTTCAAATTTGAACCAATAACAACTAACCACCTGTGATTTGTTGTAAAAATGTTGTAAAATTGTTGTAAACATAGCATCTCTCTAAAGTTTGTCAACATGCTTTAACACGATTAATAAAAAAGCCAATTTAGTGTTAAATTGCCTAACTACAATTAACCCAATTCATAAATGTCAATTTTATCTGACATAAATTTGAATTCTAAATATAATTGAGTAATTAAAATAATTTTAATAGTTGTATTGATAAATTTTTCATTGAAACTTTTAAATCCATAACCTTTTTACCCAAAACAAAGAAAAAAAAAAATCTCTTTTTGCTTTTTTTTTTTTTTTTTTTTTTTTGCTTTTTTTAAAGATTGTCTATTAAATGAATTGAAATGGGTTGTGTTGTGTTGTGTTGAGTTGGATGGAGATTAAGTGCAATAGTTATCAACGGTTGAGATTGAGAGTTCAAAATGCAACTTATCTCAACCCTTGAATAAAAAAATTTATAAAGTAAAAAGTGAGATGTTAAAAAGTAAAAAGTAAAGAAATGTGAGGAATTGCACCCCATGCAATACACTTGGTATTGCACAGGATCCTGATCCAATTGTGTCAAGTTACTTAATAGATATGTTAAGTTAAGGGGTTTTGACATGACTATTAAATGAGTTAGGTTAACTCAACACGACATAAACATGATTTGCTAATGCAAATTGTCGCCCTTAAGTGTCCAAATCTACAAATTAGACAAGTTAACAATGGAACTTGGGAAATCATGACTATCTTTATTTATTGACTATATCAAAATTACATGAAATTTCAGAAAGATAAACTTCTATTCCATAGAATTTATCGACAAAACATTCATAACTCGTTCTAATCCAAATTAATTTAACTCATAATAACTCAAATTAATATAGGAATCAATATAAATATCTTTAACATGATTTACACAATACTCCCTCCGTCTTAATTTTTTTGTTATGTTTGAAAAGTCAAACTTTTTAAGAGAATATCATTTATTGTCTTGTCTACCTTTTAAAAATATATAAGTTTTCAAAACTACCATTAAAAAAATTTATCAAAAAATTGAATTAGTAAATTAATAGAGGTATAATAGAAATATTAGTAAATTAATGACTTTTATTTTTAGAAACAGGACAATATTTTGGGATATCTCAAAATGAAATAGATGACAAAAAAAGTGGGACAGAAGGAGTAATTATTATCAAAATAAGTCCTCATATCATCATGTCAGTGGTTTATATTGATGTCAGCAAAGAGCCACTACGTACGATGAACCGATCAAACCATCATATTGATCGAAGTTGGTCTCTAATCAGACCATCTTTCTCTCTCTCTCTCTCTCTCTCTCTCTCCATAGCCGCCAAAACGTCATTATACACAAATATCCCAGCCACATATATCACAAATCCTCCAATAATCACACAACCATAACAATAAATAAATAGATAAAACTAATGAAGATGAACACAACTACACATCATATAAAAGCCAACACATATCATTTTTCAGCAACCAAACATATATATATATATATAAATGCAAAGAATTCCACTCTTTTTGAATCTTGGATATTGAAGTTGTGTTTCTTTCTCATGATTTTCACGCTTTGTTATTTTTATTTTTTAACAACAAAGAGAAGTAAGTCACGGAAGCATAATTGAGATAACCTCAAGAGATAAGAGAGCAAAATGCACTTTTTAAACAACATATCACAAAATGAAAAGCGTGTGATTATTTCTAAGCTATATGAATATTCCGAAAGTAAATAAGTAATATTATAATAAAAGAGTTACGTGAAAAAAAAAAAAAAAGAGATTTTTATTTAATTGATTATTACAACCAAATCACATTGCCCGAAGCACCCCAAAGCAAAAAAATTCCTAAGTGGTCAAGTTTTGCTGGCTCGACTCATATTGACCTAGCTACATGTTGAACATATATATACTAGAAATTCTCAATTGGCTAAGCCTTTTATTTTTTTTGGGTAGTATAAATAACATAATGCTATAATAGTGAAATAGAGCATCATATTATTTTCAAAACTTTTCCTTTTATTGTCAAATTAGCTTTCAATATCATTTTTAGAAGCAAAAACATAATTTTATTAAGAAAAAGCGGGTAATACAATTTCTATGTCAGGTGGAACTTTCTTCCTTCCAGACCAAAATCTAAGATTTGATGTTAACTTTAAGAATTATAAAGAATGCTAATTGTTGTATATCTACTGAACGCACCAACCAAAAATTCCTATTGATTCAAAGCAATAAAATATTAAGTATGTAGAGATTTATACAGTTACCTATATGATAAAACTAAAACTTTATACCTTTCACTCAAAAGAAGTATGTAGAGACGACTCTCAAAAAAAGTATGTAGAGACTTATTATAAATTTTGATTAAGTTATGTTTAGGTTTCTTTAAATAAATTCTAGTTTTCTCTACAAACTACTTTGTATTAGCATTTTGAAGAGAGAGAGGAAAAAAAACTGTTATTCTAAGAAAATTTCATCTCAAAAGCAAGGGTTGGTTGTTCTTGTGTTTCAAAAAACCCAATCCGTTGTGGATTGAGAATGCTACAATTTCTAACCAAATTTCAGAATTGCCGAGTACATGGGAGACTCTTCAACAAAGATAACTGAGGCAGGTAAATAATGGCAATGTGATTCGTTCATCTAGTGACTTGTTGACAAGGCGACGACGGCCTAATGTCAACTATGGCCTCCATCATCGAATATAGAGGATTGGATCTACTGAGGCAAAGGTAGATCTAGTGAAAGGCGAGGGGTTCAGTGGGTTTGATTGGATTATTCAAGAGATAGATGAATAAAGCTGGCTGTCACCTACCAATAACTCGATCTTTTTACACTATTGGACTTGCTGCCAACTACTCGCTTGATCGAAATCAATCATGACGCTCTAGGTCAGAACGAATTAGTCGAGCAAATCAATTTCTTTGAGTTTGTGCTCATCACCCTTATTCAAAGTGAATGATATTATTGAGTTCCTTGTGATCTTATCAAGTAATTATTAATTTGCATATTAATTAATTGTACACAATATTATTCAACTAGTCAAATTCTCAACATAATTCCTAAAATAATACAATGGAAACTGTTTGATTTTGATTTCTTTTTTAAGTTTTAAATATATTGCAAAGGCTATTGACTAATAGTACAATAGTAAAATAGATATGTTAGACTTTTATTAGGGTTTTTTTCATGTGCGACCACATGAGTTTTTGAAAGTTTTAACTATATTTCATATATATATATATATATATATATATATAATATAGTTCTTTTGAATTTTAATTTTGTCAACTCACTCTTATATTGTTACTGAAAGTTTTTTTTTTTTTTGAGTTAACAGTAATACTTATTGGACTATTCAAGAGATAGATGAATAAAGCTGGCCATCACCTACCAATAACTTGATCTTTTTTACACTATTGGACTTGTTGCCAACTACTCACCTGATTGAAATCAATCGTGACGCTTTAGGTCAGAACGAGTTAGTCGAGCAAATCAATTTCTTTGAGTTTGTGCTCATCACCCTTATTCAAAGTGGATGATATTATTGAGTTACTTGTGATCTTATCAAGTAATTATTAATTTGCATATTAATTAATTGTACACAATATTATTCAACTAGTCAAATTTTCAACATAATTCCTAAAATAATGCTATGGAAACTGTTTGATTTTGATTTTTTTTTTTTTAAGTTTGCAATATATTGCAAAGGTTATTGACTAATAGTATAATAGTAAAATAGATATGTTAGACTTTTCTTAGGGTTTTTTTCGTGTGCTACCACATGAGTTTTTGAAAATTTTAACTTTGTTCATATATATATATAATATAGTTCTTTTGACTTTTAATTTTGTCAACTCACTCTTATATTGTTACCTACATTTTTTTTTTGAGTAAACACTAATACTTATTAGAACACACACGAATATAGTAATACTGGTATTTTAAATCGGGTTTATAATACATTATATAATCAGAGTACAACTACAAAAGAGCCTAACCTTTGTAGTTGTAGAAATCTAACATAATTTTTTAATTTAATTTTTATTACATATAAGGTAAAAGTAAAACCAATTAAAGTTTAATTATATATATATATATATATATATAAAATAAAGTAACCTAACACTAAACAAATTATTACTAAATTATGTTTGGTATTTTCTAAATAAAACTACATATTTTCTACCTATCCATTGATCTGGAGTGATAGTACATGTTAGTTGGAAACCAATTAGATTTCACTTATCAGAATTTTTATTGGAGAAAAATAACTTAACTCTAAACCAATTTTGACTAAATTTTGAATTATTGATGTATTATACAAAAATGTATTTGTCACAATACTTTCCCATACACTAGACAAATTATCAATTTATGTGTATGTGTTTGCACTAGTGCCATGAAAGGCATACAATCCAATCATGCAAAAAAAAAAAAAAGAAAAAAAAAAAATGAAAGGCATACAATTGCAGTTTTATGATTATTATTATGATCATATATCATGATATATATATATTGCTAAAATATTATGATATAGTTCAAATTGTATTGGGTAAGGTTTGTATCTAGTGCATTTTTATATTGGAAATTTGAATCTCGGTTCTTGTCCCCTACATCTCACGCGATGGTAGTAATATTGCTTAATTTTTCCCATTCGAAGACTTTGGATTTAAATTCTTCTCTCTTACTTTTTTCTTTTTTTAATAAACTTGAATCTCGGTTCTTACCTCCTAAACCCCATAAACACTTATATTTGCGAAGTGACCATTACATCAAGTTCGCGTGATTGTAGTAATATATATTGCTTAATTTTTCGCATCGGAAGACTTTGGATTTAAATTCTTCTCTCTTACTTTTTTTTTTTCTTTTTTAAAATAAACTTCTCTCCCACCAGTTTTAAGAGAAAATAAAAAATAAAAAATTGCAAATATGAATGCAGATATAAATAAATATGGGATGAGGTCGGCCATGGACTTTGTTTCTATTACATTTTATAATAACTAGCTAGTCAGTTTTTTAGGCACCGCAGATTAGCTTTATCGTTATCAACTCCCTAGTACTTCTTTGTATATATATAAATTATTAATTGGGATCATCACACTTCAATTTATCAATATTTATTCAGCTAACTATCATAATCAATTCCATTTTTATTTCCTTAATTAATTTTTAATCAGATTTCTCACCTGGAGAGAGAGAAAGAGATAGTCAACAAGGCCGCTCAACAGCTTACAAAATGTTATATTTGAATGTATTATTAATAAATATAAGATGTAAATTAAATAATTAAGCCTCGGAGTCCTCGCCGATGTTTTGTATATGTAGGTTTTTTTTTTTTTTTGAGAAAGGTATATGTAGGGTTTGAATATATTAGAAAGTGTTGAAAATCGATTTTCATTCATTAAAAAAAAAAAAAAAAAAAACCTTAAAATAGTTTGGACTTTGAACCAAAAATTATGAGCCATGCTTGTCAGTCCGCAACTTAAGATCTCATCTCATTTGTTCACATTAGTGGGCCACCTTTTTAAAGTCAAACCTTCAAAAACGGTCGGCTGTTTACAAATTGAAGTCCCTATAACTCCATCTATTTTTGTCGTCCACCCAATATACGCCATGATTCATGTATTTCATCTAGTTAAAATCCCTTTGTATATGACATTTTTTTTTTTTTTAAAAGTGTAGGTTATATACATATATATATATATATATTTTTTTTTTTTTTTCGATAATGATGTAGTTTACATTTTAAACCCATAATTTAAACATAATTTTTAATTAAACCCTATGTTTCAAAAGTTTTAACCATTTTTGCATAACTATACTTATTAAATTTACAAAATATATATAAATGAAATGTTGTCTTAGGTTTTTGCACGATTATTTCATTTTCAACTTATGAGACATTCCATTACCGTGCACTATTGGAGAAAACTTCACATACTCATATATATTTAGATTAGGATAGAGTAGAATTAATTTCTATCTTATATTAAAAAAAAAAATAATGAGACATTCCGAAAATCTCATATAATGATAGTTTGTTGAATGAAATTTGGAGCCTTCGAATTTATGATATGCCTAAGTCCATCGAACCCACCACTTGAATGTCTCCAAACAGACCCTTTTGATCCTTTAATGCATCTCAAGTGCGCAAAACACATAAATACACTGTACCGTGTTTTTTTTTTTTTTTTTTAAATGAATTTAATCAGTTCTAATGATATATGAATATTCTGAGAAAAGGGTAAAAAAAAAAAAAAAAAACCTATGTAAGAAAAAAAATATAGCAAGATGATTTTACATAATTTCGTTTTAGAGAATTCCTTCTTATTACGTAGTTGTCCTATAAATGAAACCTATTAAATGATGTTCCATATAAGTAGTCAATTATAATTATAATTATGTATCAAAAATTATAATTACAATTATAATATTCTTCTCAAAAAATTTAATTATAATTAAAAACCCTAGAGTCCAGACATATTATGGAGTAGAAGTTATTAAGATTTTAAATTACTCCTACATATGAGCCAAACTCATTTTAATTAAAATTCTAGCTATATTCTTTGGCAAAAAATAAAAATAAAAATAAAAATAAATTCTGCCTATCTCATTCTATAGGTGTCAATGAGTTGGCTATTTGCATATTTATTACATACAATTATATATACATGGAAGAATATCTCTCCAGCCAACAAAAATCTGTCACTGCCTTTATTGTAAATCTCCTTTATTTTTTAGTATTTAGTAAGTAAATCAACCTTTTTATTTTCTGGGTAAGTAAATCACCTCATCCAGCCTGACTAGGTTTAATTGCAAAGAAATAAATTAAACAACCAGCTCATGTTGTGGAAAATTATGTTAATGTTAATTAAGTAATCCTTGGCAATAAAATCACATAAATTTTCACGTCAAACTTGTTAATGACTTAAATTTTGTTCAACAATTCATTCAAGTACAGCCAATACTTTTCCCTAAAAAAACAGTACAGCCAATACTTTTTTGCGTAAGTTACAACGTTGATGAGCTATACATGTAGACTTTGACTAATTGCTGTTATCCGATACAAGGGATTCAAATGAAATAAACCTAAACTCTTTGGGGGAGGTTGGGAATGTACATACTTGCATCCAATACAGATAGCGTAAACAAGTGGTAGTGAGAGAGTATTTAAGATTTGTACAAGTAAAAAAAACAAAAACAAAAAAATACAACTTTGAAAATTTCCATGAGCTTTCCTTGTGGTTTCCATGTTTAACAGCTTGCAAAGGCACTCATTGTCCTTTGACTTTGATTTGTTCCTTATATAAAGAAAACTAGAGATTTCAATATTCAACACCATCATCGTCATATATAACCTAGCGATACCTACTGTTACCTGAACCTTTAACAAGATCCAAACATGGATGTTCCTCCAGATTTCCTATGCCCCATTTCCATGGAGCTCATGGAAGACCCTGTCACCATAGCCACAGGCCTCAGCTATGAAAGAAAGAACATTGAGAAATGGTTCTTCACTTACAAGAAGAAGACCTGCCCGGCTACCATGCAAAGCATCAAGAATTTTGATGTCACTCCTAATCACAACCTCAAGAGGCTCATTCTTGCATGGCAAAATGAAAATAAAGCTTCTCAATCTTGTTCATCATCATCATCATCATCAAGCCCTTCGGTCAAGCATGATGACATGTTATCACTCCTCAAAACCATCGAGTCGTCACCATTCAAGGTAAGTTCCTTGAAGAAACTCCGATCAATTATTGAAATTGGTGATGAGATTATAAATACCGATTTTATTCTATCTAGTGGAGTCGAGGTACTAGTCCAAATAATTGTACAAATTCTTTATGAGAGCCATGATTTTGCTACATTTAGAGCTTGTGAGGAGGCCTTAGGAGTGTTGCAACAACTCCCTCTATCCGAGGAAGAAAGAACATTTGAATTGTTATCCAAACAAGAATCTATTAAGTCCATGGCAATCATGCTTCAAAGAGGCAGTGCTGAGGGCAGGCTATACACTATTACCATATTCCAAAAGATGTCAAAAAGTAATTATGATTGGAACTTTGTTATTCAAGATCAAGGTATAGATTTCTTCAAGTCATTATTAGAGCTTGTTTCCGATGAGATATGCACCAAGGCAAGTTCTCGTGCCTTGGATGTTCTAATAGACATATTGGGAGGTTCAAAGAAAAGCCGATTGAAAGCCATAGAAGCCGGCGCAGTTTGTGTCCTTATCGAGCTTCTTCCAGACTCGAATCAATCATCCAAATGTGAGAAAGTGTTGGTATTGTTAAAACTATTATGTGAATGTGCTGAAGGAAGGCAGGCCTTGGTTGAACATGGCATGGCCATAGCTGCAATCTCCAAGAAAATGTTGCATGTCTCCAACACCACCACAAAGATTGCGGTGAAGATTTTGTGGCTGATTTGTAGCTTGCACCCAACTGATATAGTTTTGGAGGAAATGTTGGTTTATGGATCCGTGAAGAAGCTTTTGGCATTGTTGCATATCGATAGCCGATCTTCAACAAAGGATAAAGTGTTGAAGATGTTCAAATTGCACGGGAATTTATGGAAGCGCTACCCTTGTTTTCCTTGTGAAATGAAGGAATATTTGGCATTAGTAGATGATTCTCGCTAAAGGTAAAAAATTAAAAGATGAAAAGATGAAAATTTTAGATGTAATATCTTCAATTATATATAATTTTCTCAAGAAAGTTTGAATTAGTAAAATATATACATTTGGAGTTATTAATTTCCCTTTCTATTGCGTATTTGGAGTGTGTGAATTTTGGTGCCGTACCACCCTTATGTTCCTGTTTTATCATAATGATCACCGTGATTGTGCTTATTGCGTTTTACTTTTTTTTTTTTATTATTATCTTTTATTTTATTTTAATTACATGGAAGTGTGTTTGATCTTGTAAGAGATACCTTACACCCAGATTTGTTTGTCCAAATAAATTTCTACTCTATTCTTGATCGATGAATTTAGTCTTCTAATTGCGCCATTTATTAAATTAATTTATATTCATATTATGGTGGTAGTATCAGGCATTAATGCACCTCAGAAATAGAATAGCACAAGGTCTCACCATCTAATTACTTTGAATAGTTGAATTAAACAAGTAAAATAACGGTTAGATTGACAAGAACCTTACAACTCAATTGGTTGGAATATTTTTTTGGGGTGTTTTCAATAGGAACATTTGGAGTTCAAATCCCTCAATCTCAATTATTGATTTGTGTGTGTATCAGTGTATATATGTATATAAAAAGTTACTTTGAATAGGTGAATTAAACAAGTAAAATAATGGTTAGATTGACAAAAATGTTGCAGCTTAATTGGTTGATATTTTTTCTTTTGTTGTATTTTTAACGGGAATATCTAGGTTTCAAATCCCTCCACCACAATTATTGATGTGTGTGTATAATATATATAAATAATTAAAAATTTTAAAAACAGGTAAAATACTAGTTACATTCTTCACTTGTCTCACAAAGTGCTTATGCCATACGTGCTAAGATGATAGGAGTAGATATTGCAAAATGTTATGTTTATCACAGTTTTATTTTATTTTTTGAATAATTCGAGTATGAATACATTCATTTCAATTCCCATTAATTTTTTTTTTTAATAATAAATAAGACTATTTTCAGATAGAGTATGAAATGTATAATATGGAATATCTTGGAACTTATTTGAGTTAGGCTAGTTCTCAAGAATGCATACGATCACCTGCAAATCACATTGTAATTGTATTACAATATCTGTAAGGGAGTAGTTGAATAATATATATATATATATCTTATTCTTTACTACTTGGCTTAGGCAACTGATCTACCCAAAAGCAGTTGAACAATCGAAAAGCTTGTAATTGTAACCATATTATAGCAACTTAACATACGACGACGTACGTACTTACTTTTCTCTCATCTTTTAATGTTACCTGTGCTTCTCAAAAAAAAAATGCTACCTGTCCAACAAAGGATGAAGAATAAAATTATTTATCCTTTAAATTTTTTTATCTTTTATAATGAAACACAAAAAATTAACATTATCCCTCTTATCGGACCCTAAATCTTAGGCTAAATGCATGGTAATACTTGATTGATGACAACAAACCCCGCTAATAAAAAAGAGAATTTAATTTTTTTTTTTAAAATGTTATGTCCATAATATTTTCTTAATATACAATAAAAAGTGTTTTCCTTACATTCTTAAAATGTAATTATAATTTATATGTCGGTTACATTTTTCTTTTCCCCTCCGAGAGAGGGATAACTCGATAAGAACTTAGGGTCATGTTAACGAGTGCCTTTAAAGCATTAGTTAACAATCCATTTTAAGAAAGTTTTGACACTACTTTTATGGAAAGTGAAAAAATTGTCAAAATATTAATTTTTTTTTCCATAATTTTTTTTTTTAAAAATAGATTATTAACCAATGCCTTAAGGGCATTCGTTAGCATTTTCCAAGAACTTATTACAAAGTCTGACTAAGACAAGTCAAAATCTGGGTTTGTCAGGTTTGATCGTTTCAAGATTTGAATTGTCCATGCATATCTCAACATTCAATTTTTATTGTTATTCGTTTATTGTTGATTCTAATTTTTTTTTTTTTTTTGAGATACAAGATAAAATTCTACTTTACCCTAATCTAAGTGTATATGTATGTGAAACTCCCTCCTGGAGACTTGAACCCTAACCCTTGCCTTCTACACCCCACAAGCACTTATACTTATGAACTGACCATCGTACCAAAGGCGTGCAGTGGTGTTGATTCTAATATTTAAAACAGTGCATGTCTACTGCATTGCAATTTGCAATTAATATATACGTGAGAAACGAGTTGGGCTTTGTTGGTTTCTTTTGGACCTTCAAATTGATATTCCTTTGGATGAAAGAAAATTGGAAATGAAAGTAGACAAATGAATTTGACACCAAGAGACGAGTTGCAAAATCTGATTTGTTATGCTACTTTTTTTTTTTTTTTTTTTTTTAATTTTATATATCTATACTCTCATCTTTGTTTGTTTTTTTTTTTTTTTTTTGGGATAATACTCTCATCTTTGTTAATAATAATAATAATAATAATAATAATAATAATAATATTTGTGGAGTCAAAGAATTTGGCAACCCCGGCCCACTTTATAATAAGTCCAAGGCCCACGCCGAGGAAACAGAAACGTCCAAGGACAAAGGGAGAAGGTCCAAATTGCCAAGGAACATCGTTGAGGACATTCCTGTCCTCGGCCAACCAAGACCATAGAAGGGAGGAGCAACACACCATCAAAGGTAGCCTCCCAAAGCATCCCAAAAGAAAGGACAAGTACAATGTGTCAGCCATGGAAGTATGGTGGGGGAGCAATTCCAGGATAAACTGTCACTTCCGCATTAAATGCCCACAATTAACGTTCTGACCACATTAATGAGAAATTCACCCCTGAACAGTGCTGCCTTGGTTGTTGCAACCCACAGAAGGATTAGGAAAGCGGCTGATGGGACAAACACTCAAGTAGTGACCTGCACGATCAACAAATGGAGGGCCAATATTAACTACAAGGGGGTATATAATGTAAGAAATCTTCCAGGTAAAAGAGGTAGTGGGAAGCAGAGAATACTATAGCAATTTGTATGATCTTTGCAATCGTTGTAACCAAGTACTGAAGAGATAGTGAGAACTATAAGCTCCTCAAATGAGAGCCGAGAACACAATTTCACACTTTAAATCTGTTTCCTTGTTATTCAATCCACTTGTAACCATGTCTAGTTGTTGTAATCCTCACTAAGGCATAGTTCTTAAACCCATTCTTTGCAAATTTATCATACTGGGCTAATTGGGCCTGAGTTCCTTCATCCAATAGAAGAAGTGCTCGAACCCAGTCCCTACAATATTATTATTATTATTATTATTAGTAATGAGAGGCATACTATACAACACTTTTATGCCATTTAATTAATTCATGAACATACGCTAACAAAAAGTAAGGGATTTTTATAAATATCCTGTGATGAGTATATGATTTTATCAAACTATTAATAATTTTAAAATATCATTATTATCATGTATAAATTATGTAATTAAATTATTTACTTTAATGGAAAATTTTTACAAATGACTATTTGTCCACACCTTATGTGTAAAGGATTAATTGTTTAAATTAAAAGTTCAAAAACCAAATTAAATTGACATCAACTTAAAAATCCAAAGGTTGCATGTATTTGTAAAAATTCCAAAAAGTAAAATATATATTGAAGTTATATAATTTTTTTAGTGTTCCACCTTAAAAAGTTTAGCTTTATATTTTAATTCAGTCCTAAATTGGGTCTATTAGTTGGATATGCTCAACCTTCCATAAATTGTCTGTAATACAGGAAAGGTTGCCAAATATGGAAAGCACCTCTGAGAAAATTTTCAACTCATTTCTTAATTTCCACTTCACTAAAGAAAGAGGAAAATAGTGAAAATATACGAAATTCTCATATTTTCCCACCAGACCATATTCAATTGTTTTGTGGTTAGCTTACCTTGAATGAAAAACAATGTTTAAATGCGTATGGTTGCATCATTAGAGGGTAGTAGTTGGCCAGTCAAGTTGTCAACCTTCAAAATTCGAGTTGATAAAAACAACACAAGCAACCTGCATGTGTTATAAGTCTGGGGGTTAGATAGATCTGTCCAAAGTCCAAACTTCACTTAAAGCATGCTAGCAATTCTTTCTAAACAAATAACAAAGTCTCGTTTCAACAAAAACAAACAAACATAATAACAAAGCCACGAAAAGTTTCACATTTTTACCTAAATTAATTAGATAGTTCTAAAATTTAACATGTTGGCACTTTTTAGTGTTACTAACAGAGACATTCAAGATTTAAAACTTTAAATTTTCCCTCACCGTTGTAAGCATCAAATTATTAAAAAAATAATAATAATAAAATCAATAAACACTCATTATGGGCCTAGTCTCCTAGAATCAAATAATTTCATTTATGTTAATTAGACATTCTTTCTTTTCTCACCCTTTGTATAAGTGGGAAGGGCGACTCAAGTCCATGTTCTCCTCGAAGAAGTGGGTAATGCCATCCATGTTTTTCATTTTCATCGGAGCCAAAGTCTAACCAAAATAAAATTACAATTAAATAATAAAAGTAAACTAGTATGCAAAACTAAATTAATATATGAAAATACAATCTAGCATTTTTTAGTATTAATAAATATAAATAAAAGAATAGACATGTACAAAATAACTATTATTTTTTAATACATTTCAACTCAATCATGTATCAAAATTACTATTAATTTTTATTTGATGTTCACTAATCATTGAACAATAATACTTCCCATGCTTATGGTTTAGTTTCTCCCCCCCCCCCAAAAAAAAAAAAAAAAAAAAAAAAAAAAAAAAAACTCAATCATGTATCAAAATGAAATTTGACATTTAAAAAAAAAATTAAAATCCTGAAAATTATCTACTTAGCAGCAAAGAGTTGGGGCTTTTATGGTCCATTTAGATTGAGAGAGAGTAGGGTAAAATAAAGTAAAATTGGCTTAAAATTAATACATTTTCAATCAACTCTACTCTATTCTCATTCCCTCCCCCTCAATTTAAATTACGGGCCCTTAATCTCAATCAAAGGTTCATAGAGACAAAGAATTTTTAGAAGCTTTCTACCAAAGGAAAGCTTAGGGAACTACAAGTCTACAAGTACAGTTGAGTTATAGAAATTAATGTAGAATTTAGGTTATGGGTTTTGCACCTGAGAATTCATTGTTGTATTTTTGGGCCGAGCAGACTATTTCTCTTTTCTGCTTGATCTATCGGTCGATCAGATCTTGTGATCAACACAATTGGAAGTATATTCGCTAACTTTGACCCTCGGGGTCTCATGAACTCATTATTTTTGTGGAAGTAATCAGAAAAAGCTCATTCATTCTATGGTTTTTATATAAAATCCTATTATTAACAAACTCTTAACTTTTTGAATTAAATTTCATTGTAACTACAAATTGCAAAATGCCTATAGTTGCTTCTGTAGAGGGTTGGAGGTGTTGTTAGGCAATAGCAGTTTCCTTTATTTTACTCTTTTTCTCTCTTTGTTGCCCTTAATGATTGTCAGAATCTTAATTTGCACCATTTCCTTATTCCAACAGCCATTTTCAGGGATGCCAAGCATGTGTTGCAACACCAAGAACTCAAGTTGGCTTGCTTAAGCTGATTCTTGTACATGAACACATTTAGAGTCTTAGACACAATGGTGTTTTGTTTATTTGGTGTCTTTTGGGTGATGATGCCAAAGCAAATGGTGCAGTTGCTGGAACACTAAAATTGGAAGGAAAAAAAAAAAAAAAACATCAAGCAAATATTTACTTGGGAATAGTACTTAAACATCCTTCTTTGATCATACCATTCAAAATGGTACCAAGATGATTTTAATTGCAGAACTTATATTGTTAGTGAATGAGTTCTCCTCTTGAATACGCTCTATTATTTTTTGATAACTCAAGAAACAAATGAAAAATATCTTTTACAATATCCAGTTATGTATTCAATTGATGAAGGCATGAAGCTGTTTCTAATTTGTGATGCAACTATGTGTTCAATTGATGCAGTTGCTTCTAATATGTGATTCAAGCAGTATCTCTTTTGCACCATAGCAAAGCTATGTTTCTTAATTAGTTTGTCCTTATTTACTTTAACTTTTTAAAAGAGAATCTCGAGTTCTAATATTATAGCCATTCATTTTAGTTACTTTCTTGCTTGTTTATTGGTCAATTACATGATTTATAATTGTTCGATAGATTTGAAATCAAGAGAAAAAATTGTTCTTTGTTAAAATGTTGTAGATGAAAGATAAATCCGAAGCCATCGTTAAAATTGAGTAAGATTTGACATAAGTTTAACATTGTTGCTGTCATGACCCACCTCAAGAAAATCCATGAAGATGAAATTAGGCACATAAAAACAACATTATTGCTATATAGTAATAGTATTACTTTGCCTTCAATATATGCAAATGAAGTGGAAAAGATATGCCCTCTTGTAAATCACTATATGTGTGGCTATATAATTATGTTTTTCAAATATCTTATGCAATGCAGGTTAAAAGCTTTACGTAAGCTCGTTTGACGCTCGATTAAAGCTTGATTGAGCAAGAGTTCCAATGAAGCATAAAGCTTGGAGAAGTCAGCCCAAGACCCAATGAATTCGGGCCTTAATTGTAGAAAATGCAAGCCCAATGTTTGTAGTACTGCAAATGTCCATTAAGGGCCAATTGTTTCACATACCAAGTTCCACAAAAGCTCAATTCCTTTGTATAAAAAGAGTTAAAAGAACCCAAAATCTTGGCATTCCATCGAAAAAAAGAGAACACGGTAGATCCAAAAAAAAAAAAAAGAAGAAGAAGAAGAAGAAAAGCCAACAAGCAAAGAAAGGCGAAACAAAACAAAAAACGAGAGACACTCATAGAAACAAATTGAATGACTTCTTATCAACAAAAGAATGAAAATATTGTATGACCTGTAGAAATAAAAATAGGATTGCAATATAAAAGTATAAAGTTGTGATTTACAATTATATTTTATGTTGACTTTATTCCATGACAAAAAGTGTTGTAATTACTTTATTTTGTTCTTTGTATTTTGTGAGATTTTATTGTATTGAGTTTAGCATTAAGTTGGTGAAGAATCAAGCATGAAATGAAGAATCAGTACAATTTCGCGACTAACTCGTGAAAAGAGTATCCCGCGAAAAGGGCATGTGAGAAGCACATGTTGGAAGCTGAAGAGTTATGCCAGGCTATCGATTACGCAAGTGTCTCGCAGGTAAGGTCTTCCTGCAAAATACTTGTAAAACGTTCTACCTAGAGGATTTAAGAGTGGCTTTCTTACCCTTCACCCATACTATATATACTCTCATTATCCCCAAAAGTATGAGAGGTCATTTAGAGAGAAAAATCCTAGATAGGTTTTGTACAACACACACACACCCATCTTTTAGAGAAAGAGCTACTCATCCTTAGTGAGAAATCATTATAGCATTTTCTCATTCCCTCTCCATTATCATACATTGGGAGGTGATTTGTACCCAAACACAACTCACACATTTTCAAAGTGTAGAGAGTTTTTTGGAGCTTGGGAAGCTTTGAAGATTTGCAAAAAGAAACTGATGAGACTTGGCGGATGCAATCGGGCGTATTGCGGGATCTGGAAAGCTAGAGAAGACATGACTCTAAGAAGTCTGTTGGTAGTAGGAGCTTGGAGGGTTTAAGTACATTAGGTAGACTAGACTTAGAGAGTCTTTTGTTATTAGTGTACTCAAACTTTATTCTCTAGTGGATCGATTTTTACTTTGAGGGTCATGGAGAGGTTTTTTTCTGAGTTATTTGGTTTCATCTTCAATAACAAGTTTTGGTGTTATCTTGTGGTTGCATCTCTCTTCCCTTACTCTTGTGCTTTACTTTTATTGTTTGTTGTTCATGTTTACGCACTAGAGTAGTTTTCAGTTTATTGCGCCTCATTTACTTTTGTTCCGCATTTTGATTAACTAAGAGTAAAAGCAATCTAGCCGTAATTTTTATTTAGGAGTCTGAACAAGTTCTTGTGTTTTAACACAAATTCGAGCTTTCAAAAATATTTGATAGGATTTGAAAAGTTTACAAAATCAAATTCTTTCCAATTTATTCATGCCAAATAATTGGCGCAAAATATTTTAATTAGCACACGGTCCACCAGGCCCCCCAAATTTAAAGGTGAATCCGAACTCCGGATTTTTATATCCATTATATTTCAAGTCATAGCACTTGGGGTTGTCAGTAATGATTTGGTAATGGGGTGATTGAGGTGTAAGAGTTGTGTTTTCTTGATTTCTATACTTGATATTTGAAAATTCACATGCATTATTGCCATCTGAAAATTCTCCAGATCCCATGGGTGGGGCGCTATTTCCGTTTGGGCGACCAACGGCAGCCCCTCCCCATCCAACTCCTTGAGGTTAGTTCAAATTAAAAACAATTTCGTTTGGATAATATCCCACAACAAAACCTTCAATTGATATCCACCAGTTGTAAGTTGAGTCCTGCCATATAAACGAGTAAGAATATATGATCAATATTCAAATCTATATATAATAATAATAATAATTGTGGGGCCAAATAATCTGGCAGCCCAGCCCACTACGTTCCTGGGCCGAAGGCCCGAGCCGAGGAGGCAATCCAAGTCCGAGGACGACCTCATCATCGGACGTCCGAGGGTTTAAAGGATAGGCTCGAACCAAACGGTCACCTCAGCATTAAATACACCTGACAATCATCCTGGCCGCATTAATGAGGAAGGGACCTCCACCAGTATCACCTTGGAGGCCGTGACTCCCAAAGAGACTGGGAAGGCGGCTGATGGGACAAGCATCTAATCAAAGGGCCTAATCGCTCAACACATGTAGGGCTAGGATCAATTGTAAGGGGGATATATAATGTAAAGGAATCCCTCCTGAGAAGGAGGTTGGTTGGGGGGGGGGGGAATTCAGGAGAAAGAAAAAGGAAGGAAGAAGAGAGAGAAAAAGGGGTAAGAGCCTCCTCGGCCACGGGCCGAGGAGCCCATCCCAGATGTAATTTTATCTAAATCCTTTGTTCTTTAAATAAAAGAGGCCGGAGTCCACGCCACTCGAGCGCCGGCGGGTGCCTAGACCTTCAACCCACTCTCTACAAATTCATTGCGGGGTTCGTTGGGCTTTTGACCCGGGTCCATTGGGCTTGGGCGGCCAAAAAACCCAGTCCCCACAATTGGCGCCGTCTGTGGGAAGGATTAGTGCACCGGTGGGCGCAACGGGTGACCATCCTAAGTAACCATTCTATGGAAGATCGGCGGTGATGCAAAAAAAAAAGAACTATCAAAAAGAAGAACATTGCAGAAAGATAAAAATTGGAAGACAAGAGATTTATCAGCAAAAAAAAAAAAGAAGAAAGATTTTATATTATTTCATAAAGAAAAATTTACAGATTACAATCAGAGGCTCAGGCAGGCTTGTTTTACAACTATTCCTACCAGCTAGTCCTACAATCAGAGGCCCAGGTGGACCCATCCTAAAACTAGCTAGAGGGAAGTGTCAACCCGTGCTCTTATTGGCATCAAGAGAATGGGAGAACTTGACAATAAGCGGGCTGGAGGGGGCTGGGGCTAGCTCGTTCCAAGGCCCTCAACGACTCCTTTCTCGGAGCGGCGGAGCTTGAACAAAGCGAGGAGCAGATACAGGGGCTCCGGGACGCCCTCCCCATGATGTTCCCTTGATTCTCTCCAACCCCCACGAGCGTTGGCCGTTGGTGACGGCAACACTCGGGCACTGCCCGTAATGAGAGTTCGCATGTCTCCTCCGTCGGGGGTGCGCTCTGAGGAGGGACGTTAGGTACTTCAACAATATCCCTCCGGGCCACCGTGCATGGCGCCATCGGGGTTACGCCTAGATTCTGCCGCACCGAAAGCCCAGTGGGGGCTGCGGCCACCACGGTTCTTGGCGCGGATGTCCTCACACCCGCCCAAAACCGCCTCATACCAACTGACTCCGGTCACAATTCCGGCGGGGTTATTAAAGGGGACGGAGAAGCTAGAAGGGTGTGTTCTTTCTGTTTGTGTTGGGAAGCTCATGGAGTATGAGGAAACCATTCCCCTCAGAAGGCCTTATATAGAGGGATAGGGTTGGTGAGAATTAATTCACGCGGAGCCCAAAAAGAGGGTTACCGAAGCGTTGGATAATAATGAAGCCATCAATTCACGAGGCCATTAATGAAGGCGCGTCTCGCGCACTAAAGCGTCAGGCGCGGAATACGAACGGCCAAAGGACGCTTCGCAAATGACAGAGATGAGGGCTCGAGATGGAGATGAGATCAATGCCACGTGCAAGATCATGAGCCTCCCGAAGGAGGAATCGTCCTCAGTAAAGCAAACCGAGGACAAACTCCTACTTCCAGATGCCAAGCGTTAGACAGAACCAAGGCACTGCATGGTCCTCGGACTCAGGCCTATGGGGAAACTAACCGCTCCAGATGCCAAGCGTTAGACAGAACCAAGGCACTGCACGGTCCTCGGACTCAAGCCTACGGGGAGCTAGCCACTTACCTTGAAGGCAGCAACTGTACCTAGGTCTTGCATGGTCCTCGGACTCAAGCCTACGGGGAGCTAGCCACTTACCTTGAAGGCAGCAACTGTACCTAGGTCTTGCATGGTCCTCGGACTCAAGCCTACGGGGAGCTAGCCACTTACCTTGAAGGCAGCAACTGTACCTAGGTCTTGCATGGTCCTCGGACTCAAGCCTACGGGGAGCTAGCCACTTACCTTGAAGGCAGCAACTGTACCTAGGTCTTGCATGGTCCTCGGACTCAAGCCTACGGGGAGCTAGCCACTTACCTTGAAGGCAGCAACTGTACCTAGGTCTTGCATGGTCCTCGGACTCAAGCCTACGGGGAGCTAGCCACTTACCTTGAAGGCAGCAACTGTACCTAGGTCTTGCATGGTCCTCGGACTCAAGCCTACGGGGAGCTAGCCACTTACCTTGAAGGCAGCAACTGTACCTAGGTCTTGCATGGTCCTCGGACTCAAGCCTACGGGGAGCTAGCCACTTACCTTGAAGGCAGCAACTGTACCTAGGTCTTGCATGGTCCTCGGACTCAAGCCTACGGGGAGCTAGCCACTCACCTTGAAGGCAGCAACTGTACCTAGGTCTTGCATGGTCCTCGGACTCAAGCCTACGGGGAGCTAGCCACTTACCTTGAAGGCAGCAACTGTACCTAGGTCTTGCATGGTCCTCGGACTCAAGCCTACGGGGAGCTAGCCACTTACCTTGAAGGCAGCAACTGTACCTAGGTCTTGCATGGTCCTCGGACTCAAGCCTACGGGGAGCTAGCCACTTACCTTGAAGGCAGCAACTGTACCTAGGTCTTGCATGGTCCTCGGACTCAAGCCTACGGGGAGCTAGCCACTCACCTTGAAGGCAGCAACTGTACCTAGGTCTTGCATGGTCCTCGGACTCAAGCCTACGGGGAGCTAGCCACTTACCTTGAAGGCAGCAACTGTACCTAGGTCTTGCATGGTCCTCGGACTCAAGCCTACGGGGAGCTAGCCACTTACCTTGAAGGCAGCAACTGTACCTAGGTCTTGCATGGTCCTCGGACTCAAGCCTACGGGGAGCTAGCCACTTACCTTGAAGGCAGCAACTGTACCTAGGTCTTGCATGGTCCTCGGACTCAAGCCTATGGGGAGCTGGCCACTTATCACGAAGGCGGCAACCGAACCAAGACACTGCATGGCCCTCGGACTCGGGCTAACGGGGAAGCTAAATGCTTGAGATGAACCTAAGTGTTAGGCAGAACCAAGGCTCTGCACGATCCTCGGACTCAGGCTCACGGGGAAACCAACCACCTTAGATGATCCTAAGAGTTAGACAGAACCAAGGCACTGCATGGTCCCAGGACTCAGGCCTATGGGGAAACTAACTCCTTCAGAGGATTCCAGGTGTTGGACAGAACCAAAAGCGCTGCATGATCCCAGGACCCAGACCTATGGGGAAGACTAACTACTTCAGGGAATTCTAAGTGTTAGCCAGAACCCAAAGCACTGTACGGTCCTCGGACTCATGCTTGTGGGGAAGTCAATCACATCAAGGAGAACCTAAGTGTCAACCTAAAGAATTTTCTACCCAGCCCTTAGGGAATGATGGGCCCACTCGAGCACACATGCCCTCGCTGCAACAATTGATGCCGCGACTGGTCGCGGTGCAATTAAAGATAAAATTACACAAGTAAAGCAGGAATGAATAGCGTGCGAGTAAGCAAACAACCACAATAAACAGGAAAAGAAATAAAGCTCGCGTTTCATTGAGTTCACAAATGTTACATGATGAGAACCACCTTACAGTCACAATGCCAAAAGAAAAAAGAAGAAAATACAAAAGACCAGAAAGACAACAGGGTCGGAGGGCTTGCCCCGCTCACTTATACTCCTCCCTCAGCTGGAGGCTGGACCATAGCAGCGTCAAAGATTTCTGAATTTTGGCCAGAGGGGACGGCCCGCGAAGGCGAAGCAAGAATGGCTGCCTCCTCGGCAGGGGGAGCTTCAGCTCCAGCGCCAGACTTCACAGCCTCCTGGGGCGCCTCCCCAACGGGGTCCTCACTTGATTCAGCCACCTTGGAAGGGTCACTTCCTTGGGCGGGCTCAGCCACGGGCTCAGCAGTTGATGTGTCTTCACCCGTAGCAGTGCCGGCTTCCTCCACAGCCTCGTCGGCCTCGGTGCCACTTGGAGCCGCCTCACGGATGGCAGGGGGGTAGTACACGTTCTCCTCCTTCCACAGGTCGGATGAGGCCTCGACCCCAGCCTGCCTAAGAGCCTCGCGCCAAACCTCGGCAGAGTAGCGCCTGCACAACGCGGGGACTTCAGACCTGAAGGTTGCTGCGGTCTCTTCCATCCCCGCGGTGTAAGCCTCCTCCTCGGCCTCCCTCTTAGTGGCCAAGGCCTCCTCCCTGCCCTGGTCAGCCTCTAACTTGGCCCTAAGGGCCTCATCTCTCGCCCACTCAGCCGCCTTTTTGTCCGACTCGGCGGCGGCCACCTTTTGGGGTAGATCAGCTAACAACCCCTTGGCAGCCTTCAGCTGCTCCTCCGCCTCAGCCAGGCGCTTTGAGTAATCCTCGGCCTGCTTCTGAAAACCAACGAGGCCGGACAGGGCAGTATCCCGGGCACTGGTCATCGCACTCAGCTCCTCCCGGGCCTTGGACAGATCGGCCTCAGAGTGTTTCAGGACCTGGGTGGCCTCCAGACGTTTCTCGCGCTCTACCTCCATGGCCTTCCCCTGGCCCTGGGCTATGTCCTCCAACCTAAAGGTAGCCTGAACGGCCTGCCCAACAAAGCAAATAAACCTTTAGCTGAGACCGAAAAAGCGAAAGAGGAGAGCTACACCTAGGAAAAGTCCCAAATATTGAGGAGCTTACCATCCCCAAATATCGCTTGAGGCAGAAGAAGACCTCCCTGCTCCTCATAGTCGCCAGTTCTGCCATGTCGGCGGGGAGTAACAGGCACCTTTCAACCGCATCGGCTACGTATGTGCCCTCACCCTCGTTGAAATCTCTGAGGGAGGAGTCTTCCCTCAGCGGCGCCCCACGGAGCATTGGGGCCGGAAGCCAGGCCCTAGGCTCGGGTTGGTCATCAATCTGTTTGTCCGAGCCTCGGGAGCCTATCTTCAGCTGTTTGGAGGGCCGCCGGTCATCACCCTCCTCCCGTGGGGGCTCGGACCTCTCCTCGGCTGGCCTTTTGCCCTTATCCCTCTTCTGCTTGGGATCAGAGGGCTCACGCCTGGAAGGCAGACTCGTCTCGGGCGGAGGGGGAGGAAGCCCTGATTGTGCGGAGGCCGACTTGCCCTGGGCAGAGCGAGTTCTCGGAGGAGGAGGAGGGACCTCTGACTTAGATTTCCCTGGCTGGCCTTCAAGCAGTTCAGCCAAGCTAACTTGCGGCTTCTTCTTGTAGCCCATTTTTCGCCGAGAAGAGGACTTGAATGCTGAGAAGTCCGCTTCGGTCAGATGAGGGTCGCCCAAATCCCCTGGAGGATCCTCGGACTGGTGAGCTTGATCAAACACGTCAAATTCGTCCTCGGCGGGACCAAAATCAGCAACCTCCACTTCCCTCTCAGGGCCTGCTTCGGCGGGCTCCGAGATCCTAGGGGAGGAGGAGGGACCCGCAAGTGTTGCGCCTCCTGATGTGGAGGGCACCTCAGGGAACCGAAACCCGTCCTCGGTCACCGTTATCTGCTGAAGACGAGGATCCTTTGCTCTGATCACGTGCTTTGGCGCCGCAAATACCTTGTGAGCCGGGTCGTATTTCAAAATTTCGTGAGCGGCCCTAACTTGATTATCTGCCGCGTTCACAAAAACCTCCGCCCTCAGCGCCTTCTGCAGGTCTTCCCGGTTGATTAGGCTGAAGTGGCGCGTGAAGGCGTGCGGATCTGCAAAAGGAAACACATCCATATTAGAAACCAAACATGGCAAGAGAAAGGGGCGAGAGAAAGGATGGAACTGATTAGGGTCCTAGAACTCTCTCTCTTTCCATTTTTCCGCTGCCCACCTGGGGTCCCCTCCGTCGTCGGGCAGTGAAGGCCATCGTGCCACTCTCCAGACACGATGAGAAAATCTTTGTTCAACCCCTTGCTGGACTCAGGGAGACACTGAATGAGCCGGACTCTGTCATCCCTGGTCTTCAGATAGTAGGTTTCGCCCTTCAGGCACTGGAGATTATAACACCAGTTGACGTCATGGTGGGTCAGTCTCAGGCCCATCTTCTCATTTAGGGCATCCACACAGCCCAGAACCCTAAAGACGTTAATGGCGCACTGAGTGGGGGCTAGTCGAAAGTGTATCAGATAGTCCCTCATCACCGGACCCATGGGTATCCTCATGCCACCTTCGACGAAGGCAACAATGGGAATCACCACCTCACCCTCCTGCCTCAGGAAGCGCCACTCACCCTGCTCACAATACCTCAAGCCCACGTTGGCCGGTATCTTGTAATCAGCGATGAATTTCTCCATCGCCTCCTCAGTGAAGACATACTTCTTAAAAATACCCATCCCAAACGAAGCCTAGACGAGCTAAGAAGGTGTAAACGAAAAAGAGGCAGAGAGGAAAAAAGGGAAAAAGTTCCAAGGGAGACAGAGTGACTTACAGAAATGTGTAGAAGCTCCTCGGACAGGCTTTTTATGCTGGAGATGTGGACTCTTGGGTGCAAAAATGCAGAAGAACCGAGTTTTCAAATGGGTATTTATACCCTCAAATTAAGGAACAGTGCGGTTTTTCCCACTTCTAACTGCTATGCGAATCCCCACCGTTGGATTGACATCCTCCCGTTGAACGTGGGGAGCAAAAAGCCGTCAGGATTTAATGAGGGGCACGTCGCGCCCTTCAAGGCATTGATAACGCTTCTGAAGCAGGCGAAAAGACTCCAATACCCCCAAAGGGCCGAACCCCAGCGGCACATAATGCACACCCGAGGACATCAAAATCCTCCTCTCCGCCCGAGGAGGCGGACAGCAAAATTTTGAGGGGCTATTGTGGGGCCAAATAATCTGGCAGCCCAGCCCACTACGTTCCTGGGCCGAAGGCCCGAGCCGAGGAGGCAATCCAAGTCCGAGGACGACCTCATCATCGGACGTCCGAGGGTTTAAAGGATAGGCTCGAACCAAACGGTCACCTCAGCATTAAATACACCTGACAATCATCCTGGCCGCATTAATGAGGAAGGGACCTCCACCAGTATCACCTTGGAGGCCGTGACTCCCAAAGAGACTGGGAAGGCGGCTGATGGGACAAGCATCTAATCAAAGGGCCTAATCGCTCAACACATGTAGGGCTAGGATCAATTGTAAGGGGGATATATAATGTAAAGGAATCCCTCCTGAGAAGGAGGTTGGTTGGGGGGGGGATTCTGGAGAAAGAAAAAGGAAGGAAGAAGAGAGAGAAAAAGGGGTAAGAGCCTCCTCGGCCACGGGCCGAGGAGCCCATCCCAGATGTAATTTTATCTAAATCCTTTGTTCTTTAAATAAAAGAGGCCGGAGTCCACGCCACTCGAGCGCCGGCGGGTGCCTAGACCTTCAACCCACTCTCTACAAATTCATTGCGGGGTTCGTTGGGCTTTTGACCCGGGTCCATTGGGCTTGGGCGGCCAAAAAACCCAGTCCCCACAATAATAATAAGTGAAGCTGAGAGAAACTCAAATTAGAATTTCAAATTAGAATTTCAATTTTTGCGCCATGTGTCCTAAATTACTTATTCTTAAAGAGTTTTATTTCTTAATTTTAGAATCAAATGTGAAACCAAATCATAAATAATCTTCCAAGTGAGTTATTAAGTACAAAAACTAAAGAATCTAGAATAAATGAATCATTAAAAAAATAAAAGTGCTTTACAATAATTATTTTTTTTTAAATGGACAATTTACATTTTATACCTAATAATATCTATACAAAATTTTTTAAAGAGTTAACAAAATATAAAAATGACTATCAATAGTATTTAAATTATATATATAGGATTTATATTATGTATCTTATTGTATATCTTTAAGTGTATCCATGCATATGCATGGGGTTACAAGCTAGTTTTAATAACTTTTAAAACTTTTACATGCCTTTTTCACAACTTTATATTTCAGTTTATATTAATGTGAAAATGTGGATCCAATATTGTAAAATATTTTAAATGCAATTATGATTAACAATAAATTCTTTTACCCGTTGGAGAGAGATCGTAGTCTGAAATTGAGGTCCACCTGGTACAGATACATTAGTAATAGTTGCCCCGAGATAAACGCTTTTGTGTGTTTGCACAAATCCTGGGCACATATTATTGAGGCAACCTGCTTGCTCGAAATTATCATTCTGTAATTTTCAAAGACATTATCAGTCAGCAAAATATCAACTTCTTTACAAGTACATTTGTGTCATTTTACAAACATACCATAATTACATGTGGGTTTTATGCAACACCACTTAGCAAATTGGGAAGATGGATAATATTACTGTGCAACAAGACTTAGCAATTACTTTATAATTTGAATAACAAAATTTGTGTTTTTCAACCTAGGTTAACAGATAAAATCTTTAATAACTAGACAAACAAAACCTGGGATTGACACCTGTTTGCTTAGGAAAACATTTTTTTTTTTTAAAAATAATGGGAAAGGATCACATCTCAATATATACGCTGTAGGACAATAAACATTAATATTGATTTCAACCAATTATCGATGTTTTGCACAATTATGCTTCTTTTAAATTCCAACCATATATGGGTACAAGGTTTAGATAAAAAATTTGCAATATTATTCGCTCCACAAGTCTTATTAAAGTATTGTAAAATTTTATGGATATAACATTTTTCAAAATTTAACTATTGAAAAAACCAGCTGCAATAAACATTAAATACACATATAAGACTAGCTAAAAGTTTTTTTTTTTTTCCTTTTTTAACGAATATAAACAGCTATAGGTATAAAAACCTTCAACATTTTTTTTTTATTATATATAAGATAAAAATTCTACTCTAACCTAATTTAAGTGTATATGTGTGTGAAGTTCACTTTTGGAGATTCGAACCCTGGTCCTTCCTCCTCCTCCTTCCCACACACCACAAGCACTTATACTTATGAAGTGACCATTGCATCAAGGGTGTGCGGTGGTCTTCAACAAATTTTTAAATGTGTAAAAATGGAACCTACCGTGAAAACTGCAAAAAAATGAGGAGACCCATCATGGTATATAGCTGGACTGACCTGTTAGAAGCAATGAGTATTATTATTTCAAGTATGTTATCTGAAAATATAAATGGTTACAAAGCTCATATAAGTAGTCTGGATCAAAACCTATGGTCCTATGGTTATGGAAAATTACATTACGAAATATGAAGTATATATATATATATATATATATATATATTATTTATCACATTGTTTCATTTGTAGCTGATTGTCAACATTCTTGACAATCTTTTTCATTTTAACTACTAAATGTTCTATTGATATTAAATTGTGTTTACTGAAAATGTTTGGTTGATATGTATCGGATTGTTTTCAACTAAATAATTTTTCACATGAGCTTATGTTTATCAAATATCTTAGGCAATGTGAGTTAAAAGCTTTTTGTAACTTTTTTTATTTTTATTTTATAATGCTTAGGCAATGTGAGTTAAAAACTTTTTGTAACTAAGGCATAATTTTATAACAAAACTCACCATGAAATGATTGTAAAATTTTCCCATAAATTTATAATATTCAAAGTTTTTTTTATAGAAACTCTAATATTCAAAATTTTAAAAAGTAAAAATTGTGAAATATAATTACATAGATATATATATATATATATATATATATATTTTAAATCTAAGAAGATCAATTGAAGTGCTTCAAAGGTCAATATGAGGATAATAATTAGAAATTTTACAATCCATCCTGTCGCGATTAAATTAAAATAATCGAGATCATCACCATTGTGTACATATACTTGGGCATAGGTTTGTCCCTCCTTAACTTGAGGATTATATATGGTGACACTTCCTTCTACTCCAGTGTAATATTTAATCTTTTCCATTTGGATGAATGCACGCTGTATAATAAAAATTTAAAATGTCAAACATCTAAATAGGAAGATATGTTCATCACAATTCCTAATAAATATTTCAATTGAGCAATTATTTTAATAGAAATTCATTTTTTATTACTATATAATAAAATTAAATAAAAAATAATTTTAAGATTTTGTCTCTATTTCTCCCCTTGTTATCTAGTATCTCCTTTTTTAATTAGTATTTATTTTTACTGCAGCTACATTCATTCCCTGGCCCCCTTTTGTAAAATAAAGCTCAAAATCTTGGTCAAAATCTCTCAAAAAATAAACGTCAAAACCACTAATAAAATAATAATAATATATCTTATTAAAAATAATCACGTGCCAGAACGTGATCTACTTTTTGGCCAACGGGAAAAAAGAAAGATGAATGGGACAATGTAGCCATTTCTTAAATTGAAATTATGGTTTCGAAGAAATTTAGAAAATCTTGGTGTCTACCTTTCTGAGTACATAATAGCTATCATATTCCATGCTAAAATTTTACTAATCAATTTATATAAATTTCATTAGTAATATCAATTTTTTATAAAGAATAAAAATATAGGCAAATATTGACATTTTTTTCTTTAAAGTTACACGTAATTCCTAAAAATTATATTCTTAAGTTTCACAACCATACCAAAAGAAGCTTTTTTTTTTTTAGTTTACTTGACAATCTAATCAAGTTTCAAACATTAATTCAAGTTTGGTTTATTTAGTTAATGAAAGAGTTCAAATGGTCATCTTCGCAAGCTAAACTCTAACTATGTATGAACATCTTAATTTGTTATTTCCCTTGCATATTTGTGAAACAATACATTTATAATTTTTTTCTTGCACTAATTGTGACCACAATATTTTGCATCCAAAAATAATAATGAAGAACTTACATAAGAATTATTAAAAGATGATGCTGCTTGAGGTTGAAAATTATTTAACAAAAGCTTGGATGCTATAAGGTCCTCTTTTGTTGCTCTGCGAATTGGAACAGTTCCTAATGGACAAGCATCTTTTGCTAAGCCAATCATTAAAGGTCTAGCATTCGAAGGATCCACATTCCATCTTTTTCCTCGTAAAAAACTAGGAGTTCTCTGAAAAGGTAAAAATATAAAATAACATATAATGTTCAAATGAAGTTGTAAATCTTTTCCTCTCTTTTTTTTTTTCTTTTTTCTTTTTTTTTACATGGGATTCTCTTTTTTGTTTCATCTAAAAAATAAGAATTTCATGAAGAAGCAAAAATTTAAAACAAATAAAATAAGATATGACATCCATAGCAAGTTATAAATCTTCATTCTTTATCTTCCCATAAAAAGGACAAAATCATAGGCGGAGGGGGATTGCTCCCTGGCCTCCAAAATAAAAAATAAAAATAAAAAAGGCTGGACTAACAGTTATATATCTAACAACCCTTGCCCCCTCCCAATTATATATATATATATATATATATTTTTTTTTTTTGAGTGACATCCTAATTATATTATTATTTTATGTATTTATTAGTGATATTTTTTTTTCATGCTTATATTCAATACACTTTTTTTTTTAATAATTCCATTTAAATTCTGAATTTTTTTTTTAGAAATATTGCAATGTGACGATCAAAACTACAAGGTTCATGAAATAATCAAAACACTATTATGTCATTCATATGTCTAAAATCCTTAAAAAATAAAGAAAATGATTTCTATTTTAACATCAATATTTTAAAGGTTCAAAACCATTAAAAGAAAAATAAAATTTATGGAAAATGGAAAAATATAATGTTTAGCTAGACTAGAGTTTTAAAAGGAAAAACATATGGACAATATTGATATTTTCCTTTTAAAAAAAAAGAAGGATCTCAAATTCTTTGACATAATATTTTTTCCTCCATCATAAAAAAAATTACTCCGTAATAAGCAAAAACATTTTACAATAATTACATAATATTAAATTAAAAACATTTTTATTCACAAGTGAAATTTTGACTTAAAAAAAAAGGTTTACTCATTAAAAAAATCCTTAACAAATAGACAAAATATAATGAATATGTTATTATTTTGTGGGTTTTCTTACATTAAAATAGCACTATACCCATGAATGATTTTAAAAAAAAAAATATTTGATATTGATCTCATACCTTTATTTGTGTGTGTGTGTGTGTGTGTGTGTTGCTGCCCATTTTTTCACGCAAGCCCAAACATAAAAGCTAAGCCGCAAAACCAATTTTTTTAGCTAAAGAACCTCTAATGTAGTATATTTTTTGGTATTTGGAATGCTAAAATAGCTTTTAAGTGGTTTTACAACCTCCAATATGAATGCTTTGCTGAATAAAATCATTGAACCAACAAAAAAAAGTATTTACTATGTTAAAATAAAAGGATAAGTATTTTGGAAAACTATTTTCTATGCAGAAAAATATGAAAAAGAGACTATAGACGTTAAAAAAATAAGTACCTGGATCTTGTGATGTTTCAATAAAGGATGGTCAAAGGTCAATTGCTTGTTGATATTAATGCAATCAACAGTATGCCCATACTCCGTCTACAAAATCAAATATCAACACATTCTCTTACAAGAAGAAAACAAGTTCTATCCAATGTATCAAAAGAATTAAAGCTTTCACAATTTACATAATAGTATTTAAAAGAGGTAAAGAATATATATGATGATGGTGATATGGTATTAAAAACAATTAGAGAAACAAATAGCAAAGTTTTAATATTTTTGGAAAAACTACAAGAAAGGTCCAAAAATATTAAAACTTTTTTTTTTTTTTTTTTTTTTGAAACCGGACCAAAACTTTTATCATTAATCAATGAGAATCAAAATACAATGCCTCCAAAGCAGGTGGAGGGGACTCTTCTAACCAAACCACTTCATCAGTAATACATTTAGCAAAACGTGCTAGAGAGTGAGCTACTGAGTTGGCTGAGCGAGGAACACAGTTAACAGAACAAACATTTAGACCAGCCACCAAGCATAGTATATCACCATACAAATGTCCCAGCCTAGATTGAACAGCCCGTGAGGTGGACAAGTTGTTCATAACAGTAGCATTATCACCTTCTATCACCAGATCAGAGAACCCCGCATCCATTGCAAACTCCAGAGCTTTCCTACATGCCAACACTTCAGCCTCCTCACTGTCATAGACCGGTGGACCTTTCGCTGAGATAGATGCCATTACCACTCCCAAACCATTCCGGATTATTGCTCCAAAACCCGTCGCATTTATGTCTTGGAAAATTGCTGCATCAAAATTTATTTGAAGCTTCCACCCGGTGGAGGATTCCATCTAGTGCAGCCCACAACAGAAATCAGAATAGCAAGATGGTCACGTGACTGTTTAAACTCCTCCACAAAATCAGTGGCTCTTTTAGCAAGCCGAGACGGGTCCTGTATATGGCCACCATGGATAACAGAGTTCCGTTGAGTCCACAGCAACCACGCCTGCACTAAGAAAATTTCAAGCTCCTCCGGCTGTAACTTCGTCATCAGCTCCTCCATCAACTGCCTGAAATCATACTGACCCCCCACACCTTTTTGTAACCTTCTTGAGTTCACCGCCCAAACATCCTGGGCTACTCTACATTCCCATAATGCATGGATGGCTGATTCCTTCGAGCTTTTGCACAGTACGCAAGTGCTATCCTCCACAATGTGTCTGCGATTGAGATTTTCACGGGTGGGAAGAATGTCATTGATAGCTCTCCAGCCGAACACCTTTATTTTATTAGGAATATGAAATTTCCATAGTTTATTCCATATTAACCCATCTGCCCCTGTAGTTGAACTTTCTCCCTGCATACTCACTTCCTTCATCATCTGCCTTACAACATGGTATCCGGATTTAACAGAATATACTCCATCTCTGTTGTGAGCCCAAAAAATAGTATCAGTAGTATGTCTTCTGCTCAAAGGGATTCGGAGAATGGCAGCCGCGTCATCACCATGGAATTTTGCCTCAATGAGTTGTTTATCCCAGGTTCGGTCAGACCAATCAATCAACTCTACTACTCTCCATTCCCAT
Organism: Quercus ilex subsp. ballota; assembly: GCA_032727855.1. Lineage (NCBI taxonomy): Eukaryota > Viridiplantae > Streptophyta > Magnoliopsida > Fagales > Fagaceae > Quercus > Quercus ilex. Next base: position 24,895,460 of record CM064911.1, on the reverse strand, counting down.
TCATCCTCTTGAGGTGGATGAAGCACCTTGTTTCCCGGATAGTTTGGAATCCATTTATCCTCAATGACCCTTATAGTTGAGCCATCCCCAACCTGCCAACAGCATCCTCTCTTTAGAATGTCCTGAGCAGCCAAAATACTTTTCCAGGCAAAAGAGCTATTTGGTGCATCCCCTGCCTCCAAAAAACTACATTGTGGAAAATATTTAGCTTTGAAACAATCATAAAGCAGTGACCCCTTGTCTTGAAGCAGCCTCCATCCTTGTTTGGCTAGCATAGCCAAGTTGAAACTTCTAATATCCCTAAACCCCATTCCTCCTTCCTTCTTGGGTTTAGATAAAGAATCCCAATTTTTCCAATGTATCTTCCTCTCGTTTCCGACTTGGCCCCACCAAAACCTTGCACACATAGCATTAAGCTCATTGCAAAGTTTCATCGGTAATTGAAACACCCCCATTGTGTAAGTCGGTATTGATTGAGCAACCGCCTTTATAAGAACTTCCTTTCCCGCTCTGGATAGTAGCTTGCCTTTCCAACCTTGGAGCTTTTTCCAAACTCGATCCTTGAGATAGGAAAAAGTTTGGTATTTTGAGCGACCAACCAAGGTGGGCAAACCTAAATATGATTAGATCCTGTCAACTTCCTTCACCCCCAGATTATTTTTTATCAGCTCCCTTTGCCTCGCCTCGGTATTACTACTGAAGTATATTGAGGATTTCTCAAAGTTTATGCATTGCCCGGAAGCTGAAGCATATAACTTTAAGATATCCATTATCACCTGTACCTCTTCTTGAGTAGCTCGGCAAAACAAAAGGGAATCATCTGCAAATAAAAGATTAGTAATGCACGGTGCTCTACGGCATATAGAAACCCCATGAAGCCTCCTCCCCATCTCGGCTTGGGCAAGAAGAGACGTGAAACCTTCTGCACATAGGAGAAACAGATAAGGGGATAAAGGGTAGATCCTGTCAACTTCCTTCACCCCCAGATTATTTTTTATCAACTCCCTTTGCCTCGCCTCGGTATTACTACTGAAGTATATTGAGGATTTCTCAAAGTTTATGCATTGCCCGGAAGCTGAAGCATATAACTTTAAGATATCCATTATCACCTGTACCTCTTCTTGAGTAGCTCGGCAAAACAAAAGGGAATCATCTGCAAATAAAAGATTAGTAATGCACGGTGCTCTACGGCATATAGAAACCCCATGAAGCCTCCTCCCCATCTCGGCTTGGGCAAGAAGAGACGTGAAACCTTCTGCACATAGGAGAAACAGATAAGGGGATAAAGGGTCTCCTTGGCGGATCCCTCTAGATGGTTTAATATTACCAAATGATTTTCCATTGATACATACAGAAAAGGAAGGAGTAGAGACACAGCACATTACCCGTTCAATCCAAATCTCAGGAAAACACATCTTGACCATCATACCTTTGAGGAAAGCCCATTCAACCCGGTCATAGGCTTTGCTAACATCCAATTTTAGTGCAAGGGATCCTTTTTTGCCTTTTTTACGGCTATGCATGGCATGTAGTGCTTCATACGCCACCAATACATTATCCGTAATGAGGCGACCAGGGACAAAAGCACTCTGAGTGGGCGATATCAATTGAGGGAGTATTTGCTTTAGTCTGTTTGCAAGGACTTTTGAGATAATTTTGTAGATTACATTGCAGAGGCTTATAGGTCTAAAATCAGATATTTTTTCTGGGGACTTTATCTTAGGAATGAGAACAATCTGAGTAAAATTAACATCGGGTTCCATATTACCAAATTTCAAAAAATTCAACACAACATGTATTACATTATCACCCACTATATGCCAAAATTTCTGGTAGAAGAGAGCATTCATACCGTCTGGTCCAGGAGCCTTTGTTGGTCCCATTTGAAACAACACCGCCTTGATCTCCTCTGCTGTATAATCACTGGACAAAATTTCTTGCATGTCAGGGGTTATTCGGTGTTGGACAGTAGCCAGGCATTCCTCCAATCGGTCACAATCACCTGCTGAAAACATGTTCTCAAAATAATTGACTGCTACCTCCGCAATGTCATCAATTTCCTCCACCCAAGTATTACTTTCAGTTCTAATTCCCTGTATAAAGTTTGTACGTCTTCTTTGTGAGGCTTTGGTCTTCCACAATCATAAAGTTTGTACGTCTTCTTTGCTATTTGTTTCTAGTAATTACTAGAATAATAATAAAGTGAATAATTAAATTGATTAATAATTATTAGTTTAAGTTTTTTTAAAAAGTGATTGTTTTTCATGATATTAGACTGAGTGTTTCAAAACATTGAATACCATTGTACACACTTATAAAAGCAAGCATACATAAAATGGTTCCAAAACCGACATAATAGTTAGTACATAGTGTGTCATAATAGTTAGCATTAAACATGTGTGTGTTGGTATATATATATAGTTTGTCATATTAGTTAATAGGAAATTTTACATAATTAGGATTTTAAAAATTGATTTCTCAATTCCTACCCTATATTGAGATCTAAGACACTTAGCAACAAATATTTTATTTAAAATATAAAATCCTAATCTATTTAACAGAGATACTACAACAAGAGTCTTGTAAACATCTTAATGTATTCAACAGAGACATCTAGGTTTAAATCACCTAGCTTGAAGTAATGATATATCAAAGTATAAGGTCAAACAGATTTTTCATGGTTTCCCTCCTTTCCCATTAATTGCTAAGAGTCTTAGAGTTCGATAAATTAACTGACATTTCTTTGTGTTTACAATGGAGAAATCTAAGGTTTAATATCAAATCTCCCAATGTAACTACCAAATTATAAGATAAAATTAAAGGAAAAAAAGTCTATCACTACACACATTAACCATATAATAATAATAATAATAATAATTGCAGATTGTGACAACCAATGTATGAGGTGGTAGGCTAATTAAATTACATTATGAAATTCTTGAAAATTATTGTTATTGATTGTGCAAACCATGTACAAAGTGGTAGATTCTAGTACTTGAATGCTCTTAACAGGAGGTTTGTTGATGAGCTTGAGTTGCCTTTCCAACAATGAATCCTCTTCTTTAGTTAAAATTTGTGCTCCACTCACTCTATAACTGCTAGCCAAGAACAAGCACAAAACCACAATTAGGATTGTTTTTTCAAAATCCATTCTCACCAATTTGAAGTCAATATGTATGAAAGATTACTATGAATTTTTTTTTGAGAGAAGATTACTATGAACTTGAATGCTATTTATAAGAAGAATCATTTTATATCCATATAATAATTATTATCATTTATATGCTTAGTTGTAAAAATTATAATAAAATTAATTATTATGTGAATAAATATTTCTCAATTAAAAGAATTGCTATTACTAAGGAATAACTGAATGGCTATTACTCATGATTCTTGAATAATCATTACATTACCATTGTTAACATAAAAAATGTGTGTTGACAACATGCATAGTTATTGCCAAAACGTTAACACTGCTGGTTATTTATTACCTATTTGAACGGATAGCATAGTGAAATCAATAACAATCTAATGGAAATTGTTCTTATAACCCTATAAAAATAAATAAAAACGAAAAACAATATTAAATTTCGTTTAAAAAAAAAATTTAGTGCATTGTATGGACAATTAAGTCTCCAAGAGGGAGCTTCATACACATATACTGATATACACTTAGATTAGGTTAGAATAAAAATTCTATCTTGTATTAATTAATTAAAAAAAAAAAAAACCTAGTCAAATACTAAATGACATGTATTTGACTTTATGCCTAAACTATATTTATTGATTTGGGCATAGAGCCCAATAATTTAATGAACCTAGGCCATGCTGAATGAGCAACATATTAAGTTAGATCAAAACTCAAAAATCAAAAGACCCTGCCAGGCCAGATTTCATAATTAATCCTAAGCTAGACTAAACGGCCCATAACCAAGTCAGTCTAAAATACTTACAAATCAAACCAGGCGTGACCCAAAAGTTGTCAAATACATGTTTAATTATTTTTTTTATTTTTAATTTCTAAGCTATAAACAGCAATTTTAATTAAAGTGTTGAACAAACTAATTTAAACCTTCTAAATATGTATAAATGATCAAATATGGTAAGAAAATAAAAAAGACATGACTGACGTCATTTTGCTAATTACTTTCAATATACATCTTATTGGAAGGTTGACATGCACAGACAAAATCAATTAACAATTAATAGGAAGATTGATGTAATTTGTTCTTACTTAACATATTCCCTTATAAATTCTTAAAAAAAATTATGTGCAATTACGTCAATCTAGTAGTTTATGGAAATTAATTATACTAATGGCATCAATAATTTCTATACAAGGGAAAGGCAAATCATGATATAAGAGATTTTTTATCTCAAAATAAAAAAATAATAATAATAATTGTTGTCCTGAATATGCACATATAGTATGCTTATTACCTTTATCCACATGCACTGAACAGTTGACAAAGGCTGTCTTAAAATAAGATTTAACTGTTCAGTTGTATGCACATATAGTATGCTTATTACCTTTATTTACGTTTTAAAATTTAATGAGAAAAATTAGGTGTAGCATCCCCTGCAAAAATAAGTATGACATGATGTCTTCGTTCATTTACTACAAATTAATTTAGCCCATGAATGTTTCAAAAAAAAAAAAAAAAAAAGCCCATAAATCCTAAACTTGATTCTCACAAAAAAAAAAAAAAATGGTTAGCCCACGTTTTCGGTTTGATTCAAGTGACAAAGGGTATACCACTTCTTCATTATAAAGAAGATGGGCTTTACTCATCCAAAAAATGGATGGGCTTTTAGTACTCAAAATTTGTCATACTTGGGTGTTTAAATGAGAAATTTTCTATAAAATAAAAGACTTTGTCTTACTATGTACGGCCTTATGGCAAAGCCAAAATGGGCTTCCTTCTTTAATCGATAAATTTTCCAAAACCTTCTTTTGGATATTGGAGCCAAAATAGCCCAGATAGTCTCATAGTTCTATAACCAATAGCATACTTGCTATTTTTTTTCTCTCCTTTTCCTTCCTGTAAAGAGGCATTCCCACATAGCTAAATTTCTCTTCTTTCTTCTTAGCTCTATAGTAAGCACTAGTTTCTATAAAATTACAAAGTTTGTTGGGAAAATCTATAAAAACAAAAATATATGATGAAACAAAATGATGTAGGACAACTTAGGCTTCCCACCTAGATTAATCCCACAATTAACCTTAAGATAAACCGTTGAAAAAAGTAATAGAAACCGTCGAAAAAAGTATTTTCGACAGTTAAAATGACCATTGAGAACCACTACTAAAAACTATGTTGAGAAGTTTTTTCTACGGCCTATGAGACTGTTGAAAAATGTGGTTCACCTTTATCAATTGTTATTAAACGTCAAAATATTATTAAAAACTGTTAATTTTTTTTTTTTTTTAAGTAATAAAGATGTATATTCAAAAAACTACCTCATGCATAACGGCATAAGGCATATCAAATATTACAGAAAGAGAAAAGAAAAAACAAAGAGAATACTAATTACAAAAGAGAGAACTAAGAAACTTAGGAAGAGAATCACTAGAGGTGAGTCCCCAAGCCCTCGACCAGTCGAAAAGGGAGCCACTAAAAGAAGCAAGCAACTGGTCTTCATTGCTTTCCATGTCCTCAAATGTCCGCCAATTTCACTCCCTCCAAATACACCACATTGAGCACAACGGAACCAAATTCCAAATGCTAGATGAATGCTTTCCCAACCAATTCCACCAACCAAAAAGAGTATCTGCAACCGATCTTGGTAAGACCAATGAAATCCCAAAAGATCTAAAAACTAAACTCCACAACTAAAAAGCCTTTTCACAATGAAGTAGCAAATGATCCACTGTCTCCCCATTACAACGGCACATAATGCACCAATCAACAAAATCAAACCCTCTACCCCACAAATTGTCACCTGTAAGAATCTTGTCCCATACGGTGGTCCAAACAAAGAAAGAAACATGCCAAGGAGCCTTAACCTTCCAAATACCTTTCCGAGGAAAGATAATGGGCAAGGGACCTTGTAGTTTATTATAAAACGAGCGGATATCAAAATCCCCATTCTTTGTTAACTTCCATCTTGTACGGTCTCCATTCTCAGTCGGAGGTAAATTAGAACCCAAAGTACGAAGAAATTCATACACAACATCCATCTCCCAATCATTTGGTCTCCGAATGAAATAAACATCCCAATAGTTGACAAACATATGCACATATAATTTGCTTATTACCTTTATCCACATGCACTGAATAGTTGATAAAGGCTGTCTTAAGATAAGTTTCAATAGTATATAACCGTTGAAATAAGTATTTGTTTAAAAAAAAAAAAATTGGATGCACTCTTTCACATGATCAAAATTTAGTAGCTTGATTCAAAATATAAACATAAACACAATTATTCAATTCCAAATTGAACTCGATTCTCATATAAAAACTAAAACACCAATCTAGTATTCAAATAGTTCCAAGTTTTCAAAATGACTAATTAAAAAAAAAAAAAAAAACTAAAACTAAAATAGCAGTCTAATTCTCATATGCTTCCTACTTCTCAAATTGCATTAGTACCTACATGTCTACAATAAAAAAGAAAAAACCTATAATTAGAAAATATGTAACATCTTATCCCCTGCAATAGAAGTAGATAAACTTTAAAAAGAAAAGCAATAAGTCTTAATTATTGAATGCTAACAAGTATGAAAAAAAAAAAAATGAAGTTAGAAATTCAGTTTATTTTTACTTTGTAAGGTAACTAGGGCCACCACTCTGTGCTTCCAAAGTCTTGGAAAAAAAAAAAAATACATTAACATTAAGCTTGTAGTTCTGGAGTCTCTTCTGCCTAATGGTACCTCCTAGCTAAGGCCACCACTCTGTGCTTCCAAAGTTTGAAAAAAATAATAATAATAACATTAAGCTTGCAGTTCTAGAGTCTCTTCTGCCTAATGGTACCTCCCAACTAGGGCCACCACTCTGTGCTTTCAAAGTTTGAAAAAAATAAAAATAAAATAACATTAAGCTTGCAGTTCTGGAGTCTCTTTTGCCTAATGGTACCTCCCAGCGAGGGCAACCACTATGTGCTTCCAAAACATGGTTAGAATTGAGTATTGACTAGCACAACCAGCTTTGAAATTCATCACAACAAATCAACAATGTATTGGGCTCTAACTAACATGGCACCTCCTCCCCCAACTTAAGAACGGGTGGACTTGTGGAGGGTGTGAGCATGGATTTAAGTCCCACTAGCTGTAACTTAATAGTGAAAACTAAAAATTAAAATTAAAATTAAAAACCACTTTTAAATCAATCTAAGATCTGGACCCACTACATTATTGCCTTAAGAAGGTACCAACGCAGCACTAGTGTAAGAGTCATATGAGAAGGCCAAAACATACACAACAGAGGGCAATTATAATTGTTTACTTGGCCATACATTTATAATAAAAAATTTTCAATGCTTCACATGTTGTTGTCTTGTTGAAATTCAAGATGAAAACCAAGTCCAGAAACTTAATAAGCACAAGGGAAAACTTGAAGAAGCAAACAACGACATTCCACTTAGAAGAAGAAGCGGTTGGAAACGGTGTCGTCTAGATTAGTGAAAACACATGTGGCAGACACGTGAGTTGTTTTTTTTTATTATAAGTTTAGCCTTTAAACATGTCATTAAGCCATGTGTATTGTATCTATTGGCATATTCCAGTTTGTCAGAGCTGTTAGTTGTATATAAAACAGAGCTTGTACATTTTGTTAATTAAGCTTTCTCATTTTTCATTTTCTAATCAATAAGATTCAAATTTAGCAAAAAAGCTCTCCTTTCTTTTATGGTATCAGAGCTCGAAGCTCATCAATGGCTTCTAGCCTAAACATAACCTCTAAAATTCCAATTCCTTCTTCACAAAACAATACTGCTAACCATGTTCCTCCATAGAATACCACATCTACCTCAATGAATGATGAAAACTCAAACCTTTTGAGTCCTTATTTTCTTCCTACTGCTAAAGTTGTGCTTGTTTCTCAGCCTCTTATTGGTACTGAGAATTATCCTAGTTGGTCAAGAGCTGTGTTTCTTTCTTTAAGTGGAAGGAACAAGTTTTGGTTTGTGAATGGAGCTATTCCTATGCTTGATCCTTCATCTCCTTTGTTCATTGCCTAGCATAGAACAAATACAACCATTCTTTCATGGTTAACTAATTCTTTGAGAAAAAACATTGTAGTAAGTGTGATCTACATCAATACTGCTAGGGATTTTTGGATTGATATGGAGAGTAGGTTTTCCTCGAGGAATGCTCCAAGGCTGCTTGAATTGAAGAAGGGAATTGCGAAATTTTCACAAGGCGAACTCTCTGTAAGTTCCTATTTCATCAAGTTCAACATTCTTTGGTATGAATTTGTTAATCATCATCCTTTTCCTGCTTGTACTTGTGCTTGCACTTGTGGTGCCAAACAATCTCAGTTAGATGCTCAACAAAAAGATCATGTTTTTCACTTTCTGATGGGCTTAAATGATAGCTATGGAAATGTTAAAACTCAAATTTTGTTGACTGAACCTCTACCCTCAATTAGCAAAGTGTATTCTTTGATTTTTTCAAGAAGAAAAAAGGAGGAGTATAGGTCAAATAGTTGAGGTTGCTGTTGAACCCACTACTTTGTATGCTAATAACTCTGATCAGCCTAGGAGTTATCAAGGTGGAAATCATAATTATCATCAAGGAGGAAATCATGGTCATCAAGGTGGAAAGAGGGGACAGAAGGAAAGGCCTATATGCATATATTATGGAATTGTTGGTCATGTTGTAGATAAATGCTATAAACTACATAGGTGTCTCCCAGGTTATAAACCAAAGGGAAAATCATCAGCTAATCAGGTTTCTGCAAATGGAATGTTTGGGAATTTTGTGCCATATCAGACTAGCAACAATTGCTTTGGAAATTTCAATTCTTAATTGTTTCAACAGACATTTTGAATTGCTCTCCTCAATACATCAGTCCACAGTCCCATTTCAGTGGCACACACACCCTCATATCAAACATGCCACAATCACAATTTGGTGTTCCTCAATGCCTAATAAGTTAGTCCCAGAGTGAGCAGCTGTTATATTTTCTCAATTCCTACAAGGAAACTATTGGTGGTAATCAGGTTGCTCATCAGGTTGCAACTGTCATGAGTCCTCTCAATGCAGCATCCACTGCCATAAGCCCCTTCAATGCTTTTGGTGCATCCACCACACAGTCCAATTTCTCAGGCAATGCTTTCTAGTATCCTCCAAATATGTCACATTCAGTGTTTTTTGCTCATATTGTTGATAGAACAGCCTACAAATCCTCAGACTGGATTATAAACACTGGAGCCACAGACTCCCTCCTAACTACTATTACTTCCACTTTACACAATTTTGTTTACCTACCTAATGGAGAAAAGGCCCTTGTCACTCATATAGGAACTGCTCAAGTTTCTAATAGTCTAACCTTGTATGGTGTTTTGTGTGTTCCATCTTTCAGTTTTAATCTGATTTCAGTTACTCAATTGACCAGAGTTACTCTTTGTTGTCTTATTTTTCTTGGTTCTTTTTGTTTCATCTAGTCCCTTGTTCATTGGAACATAATTGGTCTGGGTAGGGAATCAAGAGGTCTTTATCTGCTGCAACAAAGTCAATCTATTTTTTTTTTGCTTGTTTAGTTTTAGGTGTTTCTAATTCTATGACTTTTTATATCTTTCATTTGTGGCATTCTCATTTGGGCCATCCCTCACATGCCAAGTTATCTTTGTTGAATGAATTTTTACTTGATGTACATGTCAATAAAGAACATTGTTATGATATCTGCATTTATCAAAGCAAAGGAGATTGCCATTTCCTTCTAGTGTTCATGTATCTTTGTCTCCTTTTAAATTAATTCATGTTGATCTTTGGGGTCCTTTTTGTGTTCCTGCAGTTGAAGGTTATTAGTATTTTCTCACCATTGTTAATGATTTTTCAAAATGCACTTGGGTCTACTTGTTAAAAACCAAATCAGAAGCTCAATTCTTAATTTCACAGTTTTCTGCTATAATTAAGACCAATGTTATGAATACCGTTTCGGACCCCATTTCGGTTTTTCTAGTAGAACAGAATATTTCGGTATCGGCTAATTTCAGTGTACCGTTTCATGGTGTTTCGGGGTTCCAAAAAAATTATATATATATATATATAATTTCATATCCTATTACTTTTTATATTAAAAAAAAAAAACATAAAAATTATATTTTCATACATTTATAAAATTTGTTATTTTAAAGTTAATCTAATTAATTCATTTAAAATATTATTATTTTAATTAAAATACTAATTAATTTTTTTAATGCAAAGACAAATTTGAAATAAGCTTGAACAATGGCTTCATAATTTGGCTAAAGCACACTACCCAAGCCAACTCTATTTACAACTTTTTATTATTATTATATTTTTCCTCACCCACCATATTTCACTTTCTTTCTATTTTTAATTTTTTTTCTTTTGCTTTCTCTCATCCACACTCGTACACGTCTTCTGTATCTAAGCCCTTGATTTTTACACTACTCACTTTTGAATTCTATCCCATCTTTATGAGATCTCTACACATTAACTGACACACTATCTTATCTTTTCATGATTTCATCTTTCTTTTTATTTTTTTACTTTCACACACAACTTATCTTAGTTTTCCTCTCAAGTCTATTCTCTCTTCTCTATTCTCCCCTCTCTCTCTCTCTCTCTCTCTCTCTCTCTCTCTCTCTCTTTGTGATGGGTATCCAAATTTGTTAAGCATAACTGCGTTAGCCACACCATTCCTCTAGTTTTGATACTGTTATTCTTCTACAAATCATCTTATGAAGCAAAAGACTACAGTGTGTTTAAGGAAAGGAACAATGGGATTGATTTTGGTTTGTTCTGAAGATCCAAGTTCAACTTTATGTGCAACAAACTCATACCGGCCGAATCTTTTATTTTGGGCGAAATTAACCAAAATAGCCCGAACTGCCGAAACACACTAGAACAGGTCAAAATCTTACCTGAGGTGGAATATAGGGGCTTGCAGTTCCAGTTTTCTTGCCGGTACGAAATTTTCCGGCCATTCCGGCCGAAATGGAATGGTATGCATAACATTGGTTAAGACCCAATTTAGTACCAAACCCAAATGCATTAGAAGTGATAATGGGACAGAATTTTTCTAAAAGGATTTCTTTAAATCCAAAGGTATCTTGCATTAGTTAACATGTGTTGACACTCCTCAACAAAATGTTGTTGTTGAAAGGAAGCATCAACAAATCTTAAATGTTGCCAGAGCCTTAAAGTTTCAATCTTCTTTACCTTTAAACTTGTGGGGTGATTGCATACCTACTGTTGTTTATCTCATAAACAGATTGCCTTCAAAAGTTTTGAAATATAAAAGTCCTTATGAGCTTCTATTCAACCAACCTCCTTCTTATACTCATTTGAGAACCTTTGGATGCTTGTACTTTATTTCTACTCTTTCTCACAACAGAAATAAATTTGCTCCTAGAGCTTGAAAATGTGTTTTCCTTAGTTACCTCATGGTATCAAAGGTACAAAGTCTTGGATTTGGAATCCAACACTATTTTTATTTCTAGAGGTATTTATTTCTATGAATTTGTTTTCCCTTTTGCCTCCATTCATTCCTATCCTTCTAATTCTAATTCTGATCTTCTTCACACTTTTGTTTTTCCACACTGCATTCCAGATTCACCATCTTCCCCGTCATTTGTTACTTCAACAGATTCTGATCTTCTGATTCCGCGGTACCTGTTTCTGCAGATGTTACTCATAGTACTGATTTTGTCCCTTCTTCTACACTTACACTTACTACTGATAGTACTGAACTTGATTTAGTTCCTAATCCTATTCAAAGGCCTATTTCTTCCATTAGAAGATCATCTAGACCTCACAAAACCCCTTCATACCTTTAAGATTATTCTTGTCACACTGTTCTATCCAAACTTCCTTCAGATCTGCCATATGGCATTTCAGATTTCCTTACTTACTCTCATCTTAATAAAGACTATAAACATTTTGTTTTTGCTGTCCAAGCTACCCCTATTGAACCTACATGTTTCCATCAAGTAGTCCAATCTCTAGATTGGAGAACTGCTATGTACAAAGAAACCCATGCTTTAGAACTTAACAACACTTGGACCTTGACTTCTTTACCTCCTGGTAAGTTTCCTATTGGCTGTAAGAGGGTATACAGAATCAAATATCATTATGATGGTTCTATCAAGAGGTATAAGGCTCGTCTTGTGGCTAAGGGTTACACACAAAGAGAGGGCTTGGATTACACAGATAATTTTTCTCTTGTAGCAAAGTCTGTCTCAATTAGAATTGTTCTTTCTATGGCAGCTATGAAAGGCTGGTGTTTACATAAGATGGATGTTAATAATGCCTTTCTTCATGGGAATTTGGATGAAGTTTACATGTCTCTTCCTCCTGGCTTTCACAGCAAGGGGAGCATGTTTTTGGCAGTGACAGTGTGTTAGTTTGCAAGCTTAACAAGAGTTTATATGGTTTAAAACAAGCTTCTAGGCAATGGTTTGCCAAGTTCTCCTATATCATTATGAATTTTGGTTTCATCCAATCTAAAGCTGATTATTCACTCTTTACATACAGTAAAGGATCATTCTTTACGGTGCTATTCGTGTATGTGGACGACATATTTCTAACAGGGATATAGCTGATCTAAACCAAGTACTTGACAAGAATTTTGGCTTAAATCAGAGAAAATATGCATTGGAGATTCTACAAGACACAGGTTTGATTGGTTCTAAACTAGTCAACACTCCAATGGAGTAGAATCTTCACCTCTCCAAGGAAGAAGGAAGGACAATTGCAGATTCAAGTCAATATAGAAAATTGATTGGTAGGCTTCTATATTTGACTTTAACGAGGCTAGATATTACATATGCAGTATTAAGTCAGTTCCCTTTTGAGCCTAGAGAACCACATTTGAAAGCTGCTCATAGAGTTCTTCAATATGTAGAGGGTTCTCTGGCAAAAGACTTTTCTTTCCTGCGAAGTCAGACTCGCAAGTTAAGGCCTTTTGTGATGCAGATTGGGCTGGTTGCCTGAATACTAGAAGGTTTTTATCAGGATATCGTGTATTCTTGGGAAAGTCAGTGTCTTGGAGATCAAAAAAATAAAGCACAGTTTCAAGTTCATCTGCTGAGGTAGAGTATAGAGCTATGACAACCATAACTTATGAGATAATTTGGATACTACAACTGCTTAGAGATTTGAGAATTGATCACCTTGAAAGTGCTATGCTATTTTGTGATAACCAAGCTACCTTACACATTGCAGCTAACCCAGTATTTCACAAGAGAATGAAGCACATAGAGGTGGATTTTCACCTTGTGAGAGACAAAATAGCAGAAGGAGTAATAAGGACTTTCCATGTTTCACTGAGGCTTTGGGTTTACCATCCTTTTTTAGATAGATGAATAAGCTGGGCATGATTGACATATTTGCTCCAACTGCTAAAGATACTTGTTTGGAAGATCAAGTCTTAAAGCCTGAAGTTCAAGACTTGAGGGGGAGTGTTGAAATTCAAGATGAAAACTATGTCCAGAAACTTAATAAGCAGAAGGGAAAACTTGAAGACGCAAACGACGATGTTCCACTTAAAAGAAAGAAGAAGCAGTTAAAAATGGTGTCTTCTAGATTAGTGAAAACATGTGTGGCAGACACGTGAGTTGTTTTCTGTTATTAGTTTAGGCTTTAAACATGTCATTAAGCCACGTGTCTTGTATCTATTGGTTTATTCCTTTTTCTATTAGTTTGTTAGAGCTGTTAGTTGTATATAAAACAAAGCCTGTACATTTTGTTAATTGAGCTTTCTCATTTTTTCATTTTCTAATCAATAAGATTCAGCAAGAAAACTCTCCTTCCTTTACAGGCCATAAGATTCTCCAATAGGTTATTGCAACTATTAAGTAAAGAGTACTTACCGGGATTTCTTAATCTGTGCTGTGGGATAGAAAAGCCTAGTAAGCCTTAGTACTAACTTTGGCTGCTTCACTCAGTACAAGGCCTTGAAGATCCCCCAAAGCCAAATGTCTTTCTTGTAAGTCAGGTTCTTTACTTACCTGAAATTAAAATCCAAATCACAGATGAGAAATAAATTTTTTTTTTGGATAAGTCCAAATTACAGATGAGAAACAGATTACTTTTGGCTTCTTAATATATTGGAACCCAATATTGACAAAGATTTAATCATTATTTGTCTCAAGATGCACCATTTATGGTATCTATCATTCTATTTTGACATTTTCCAGACATTTCCTTGTTATCATCCCAATTACCTAATAGGTTTCAACTATTATAAAGGAGAGAGAGAGAGAGAGAGAGAGAGAGAGGTGTAATACCAACCCATACATCTATGTGTCACACCACCTGCCAACCAAATTTTTTGTTTCTCGGTGAATGGAACTTCAGTATTGGGGAATTTCCACTACTCATCTGGCTATTTAACATATGCATATATGTATATGGTTTCAACACAATGCTGGTGGGACTATAAGAATTCTATCCGATTAATTGAATATTAGTTAAAACTGCAGTAGCTAGTTCATTTGCATCATGGCCTTTCCTAGGACTTTTCCCTGCCACCTTTATTAAATTAGTGCTTACCTCTTTTAACTCTTTTTCCATCATTTCTCCTTGAAAACATCAATATGATACTAGTTAGTAATACTGTAATAAGCAATAGGGGAAGGTTATATTGGTGGAACTGACACTTCTGGTTTTGATTGAAGTTGTTTTAACTTTAAAATCAATTGAAAGTTGCACAGATTGAAAGAGAAGAGTACATATATTAATTATTTAATATAATTGCAAAAGTTAAGATAAACAAGAGAAGAGGATGAATTTTTGAAGGAAAGATAGTAATGCTTTAAGGAGGATGAGGGAAGACAGGGACATTGGCCCCAGGGTCAGGGTCAGGGTCAGGATTGCCACATTATCTATCTCAGCACTACTTTCCAGATTGGCTTAACCAGGAGTACAAAGCAAACCAACAAGACATTTGTAAAATTAACACTAACCCATGCAAATCCACCTTGCAATTATTTCATAACCTACATCCCTGAGAACAAATACATCAAATAACAGCAGATGCTAAATAAGTAAATATACATTTGTCACAAAGAGACTAATCTATCAAAGTATATTTTGATATCAAATTTTATTATAGGCATCGTGACCAATTTTGATTTAAGAATAATCCTCATAACTACAAGTGACAAGAAGTAAATCCTATGCCTTATTTAACCAAAAAATCATATGCCTTGGTTAGAGGCTGAGAGCACACAGTCAAACACCAATGTTAGTTACAATTAAAAATACTAATGCTCATAAATGTGAACTCATTATTTAGCATACTGAATTCGGTTGAAAGTAAAAGAAGGTGGATACACTATTTAGTTTTATCCAATGAATTTGGTTGAAACACAATCTCTCTTTAATTAAGCTTTAGAAAGCATAGAAAATCTCAGTCAAGTCCCAACCCAGCGAAGAACTAATTAGGTAACTCAGACACGCAACAACAATCAGGATGTTCCATAACAATCTTTAAACTGTTAATAATTTTATAGACTATTGTACAATATAGTTGTATTGTATATAATGTGGAAGTTGTATATACAGAAAAAAAAAAAAAATTTATCTTGTTTTTTATTTGCCTATCCCCCACCAACAAATTCTTGACTCCGCCATTATTAACCCCCTAGAAAAAAATTATGGAATTGCCACTGCTCGGAATTTAATTCAAATAACCAATTAACAAAGCCAGCAGAAATGTGTCTATTCAAAACCCACCACTCCCCTCTCTTCCTTTCTACACATTCAAACCATGCCAAGTTGGTTTTTGTTTTTTGTTTTTTTTTTTTTTTTTTTTTTTTTTTTTTAATATGTAAAATTTTTATTGAACTAAAAAACTACACAACTTAGGAGGAGCCCATATTAGAACCAAACCAAACCTCTTGTAAGATAACATCAGCAAAAACTTGGGGGCCTGAACTTAAATAAATAATAACAAAAAAAATATAAATGGACATGTTTAAATTCTTAGATAGATGTATTTTGATTATTTAATATATATACATTGAAGTCTCAAGCTTTTTGTTATATGTACAATGAAATATTTATTTTTAACATGTAGAAATACTAAAAATCAGGCACAGGAGATGTTGGCTAGCTCGATATCTCGAACATATCCTAGTCGAGCTCCACGACTGAAGATGGTGCGCAACCATTGTTTGCATGGGCAAAAAAACACCCATACAAACAACACAACCAAAACCACAAGAAGGACAATCCCCAAGATGAGGCTCTCGGTGCGATGGCCATGATGAGATAGCAATGCAGAGGTGGGGTGGTACAAAATGGCTCGACATGGGGGTGGCTGGTACCAAATGGCTCGACATGGGGGTGGCTGGAGACATGGAGGTGGTTGGTACTGTGTCGGGAAATGGCAAAAAGTCAGACATGGTGTAATCTGCAAGGTAAAATACATTACACATTAAACCAATTTTTTTTAGAAACTGGCAAGAAATTTTATTAAAAAGATGAAAGAAGAAATCACATTACAGCGCGTTTAATATGGTAAATATGCCTATGGGTATAGTTCAATATATTTCAAAAAATAAGTTCCAAAAGTTCAACATAAAAGTATGAAAATGGTGAATGAACAATATGCGCATAGTACTTTATCAAAAATAAAAAATAAAAAATGCGCATAGTACAAGTATAGTATATTTATCATATTACTTTGATCGAGCATTAAAACGTAATGTGACATCATTTGTACCAAACGCCCTCTATAGTACACTATGCACACCTAACCCTCCCACTACTTCTTCTTCCTTTCACACTGTCAGATCCAATTCCATTTTCAGATCTCCGACCCCACTGGCAATAACCATAAACCCTTAATTTGAATGGGCTTGAGTGGATATTTTTATTTTGGGGTTTAGTTAGGCTTAAAAGAATTGGGTTTGGATCTTTTTGTTATTCTCAGATTAGGCTTTATGGGTTGAACTTTGGAGGAAAAGAGTTTTGGGGTTTAATTTGACTTGGGCTTGATGTGTAGGTTTTTTGGGACTCGGTTGGATTTTAATGGGTTTGCTGAGGTTTGACTTGAATAGGTTTTAAAAGGAAGGGCCTGAATGTGAACTAGACTTTAGGGTCGGGCTCAAGTGGGTTTGGATTATTTGTGGTGGGCTGCCTTGTTGTGGGTTGGTTTAAACAATACTGATGGGCGTGTGTTTGGATTTAAACAAGATTAAATTGAGTTTGTTTTGGATTGGGTTGAAGGATATTGGGCTTAACGGATTTAGACCTAGGTTAATACCCATTTAAGATTTCACCTACCCGGGAAATACAATGAGAAACTTCTGTTAACAATGTTAACATTTCTCTCTCTCTCTCTCTACAAAAACCAAATCAAAATACGAATCTCTCTCTCTATTCAAAACTCATCATCAACAAATTCAACACTCTTCTCTCTTCTCGTTGCTTCTCTCTCCTCGTTCTTACTTCTCATAAAGAAGGTATTCAAGTAGTTTTAGAGGTATTTGAGTCATATTGAGTTAAAATGGGTGGGTTACTAATTAAATGGGTTGGGCTGGTAATGTGAGTAATTAATTTATATATAAACGGGTTATAAATGAATAAATTGATAATTACATACCTAATCCATTTATGACCCAAGCTGCCTATTTGGCACCCCTACCCACCCCCACTACAAATCTCTCTATCTCTTAAATACCCATCATCAACGCACTTATCAAAAAGAAAAAAACATTTCATAAATAAAAATTAATTTTATATTCAATCAAGAACACAAAAAATAAACAGGAAGAACATAATTTGTAATCTTTAACATTTGAACTCTTTAATCAAAGTTTGTTATCTTAATACAAAATTTCTATATAGATTATTTCCAAAAAAAAAAAAAAAAACCAACTACAAAAATTCAACCAAAAATTTCTCTACACACACATATCATTCAACTAATATATCTTAAACAAAAAACCCTAATATGTTGCTTTCTTTATCAATGTATGACGATCACTTCAATTTTCAATTTTTGTGTTCTTTATTATCTTGTTTGGTTGCCTAGAAAAAAAATGTAGGAGGACAACGATAAAGAAAAAAAAGGTAGTAATTCAGTGTTTTGAAATATTGATACACTCTCATTGTTTGTTAAAATTCAATTTTCTTGGTAACCAAGGAGAATTCTGACATTTTGAAACACTCATTGTTAATTTTGAAACCAAAAGTTTGCAAGTTAAAGGCTTTCTTTATCAATGTATGATGATGTTTATCAGCTTGTTTAGCTGCCATGAAAAAAATGTGGGAGGACAGCGATAGAAAAAAAAGTTCGAATTCAGTCTTTTGAAATATTGATACTCTCATTGTTTGTTAAAATTCAATAATCTTAGTAACTGAGGAGAAATCTAACATTTTGAAACTCTCATTGTTTTGAAACCAAAAGTTTGCAAGGTAAACGCTTTCTTTATCAGTGTATGATATGATCACTTCAATTTACAGATTTTTTCTTATTTTCATCATCAGCTTGTTTGGTTGCCAAGAAAAAATGTAGGGGGAGAAAATAAAAAGAATTTGAAGTCTTCAATATTGATAATCTCATTGTTTGATAATTGGTACAACAAAAAATAAAAGACAGTGTTGGTGCCATTATCAAATAATTTTTGGGCTGAAGCAGTTAACACTGCTGTTGATATCTTAAATAGGTCTCCTACAAAGATAAGCATTCATGTTTGTAACAGAGATAGAATGTGAATTTGGGTCAGACCACATATGATTTTCTGTAATTACTCCTAAAAAAAAAAATACTCTATTTAAACTTCAAAGAACGGAAAGAAACTAACCGTGACTCTAAATTGATAGCAAAGTTCGCTTCGCTTATAATATCTCCCAGCAGCAGAGAAGACGAAGAGGAGAAGACAAAGAGGACGGAGTGGAAGGAAGAGGAGCCGTGTTAAGTTAGGGTGCTCAAAAAAAGAGACGGGTGGGAACTTCTGGGTTGTGTTGTGTGGTTTGTTACAGGCTTGTGTGCTTATTCGTTATTAGCTATATATAGAGGTAACTTGTGACTGTCGACTCTGCCTCTTTTGGGGAAAAATACCAAAAAGAGAGACGAGTGGGAATTTTTTGGTAGGGTTAGGTAGTGTTGCAAACCATTGAGTTTCGCTTGAATTGTTGGTGTCTTTGTTTTTGGTAGAAGCAAATGCAGGTGACTTCGACAAACAATAATTAATAATTAAAATATTATGATATTCAAATCTTGTAGTATTAATCCATGAAATGCATCAAACTCTAGTAGTAAATAGTTTCACAAAATTCTACACCAAAGGAATTCATTGAGTTTCGCTTGAATTGTATAATATCCAATTACATTTTAAATATTATACCTAAATGCAAACCATTGATCTAAGAAATTTAAGTGTGTTGTTAGATTGTCTAAGAAAAACTTTTCCTATAATGTAATAAAGAAAAACATGAGAGTACAATTAGTTGTAATTAGGGATCATAATTAAAACCTACATTCAGGATATATATTCTAAATACAATGAAATTTTAGTAATAGAATAATACAATTTAATTGAGTGTTGAAATCAATCAACTTAACACAAAAAATATTTCATAAAAAACTTTCAGAGGTTTGTGTCATTTGTATTTTCTAAATGTCGATGCACTTTTTTGTTTCCTACAATGATTGACACTTTAATTGATTGGAGCCTCAAGAAATGGCATAATATGTACATATTGGCTATTTCTTTGGAGAAACTAAATCAAACATAAGATGGATCCAATTGTTCCCATGACTATTCTCTTGTTTTTCCTAGCTTGTGTAGGACCATTTCTAACGCACATAGTTTGGAAATTATTTCGTCTTCCATGCCTTTTTTTTATTTTTTTATGTGCTTGGGTGTTACCTACTTACCTCCCATGAAAGATATTTAAAAAAAAAAAAAAAAAAAACCCCATGAAGACAATTATTTGAGTGAAACGCAGAGTCAAATTGACAATGTAGGATACTTTTTAATTAGCACTCTACTTCCAGGAACGTTCATGAATCATGAGCTAGCTTGTAATTGTTTGGTTTATTTGGTATTTATTTTTTTAAATAGAAGCTGGAAATTGATTTTGATTAGAAATTAATAGTAGACTGTCGATGTGGAGCTTAATATGTACAACTATATGCTTCATTACGAGCAAGGTAATTAAACCAATCACATGAAATTCATTTCTGGTTTGAAAATAAATATCCGGAGGTTTTTGGGGACAATTAATACATCATGGTCCATTAGCAAATTTTATTACGACTGATCTTTGTACTACTACTATAAGAAGTAAGAAGTAGAGAGAGAGAGAGAGAGAGACCGACCACTAAATATTTGCCCTTAGGATATATGTTAAGATATACTCATTTCGTACGCATTGTGTATCCATCATGTTGTGTCCTACCCATTTTATCCAGAGAAACCAGCTCTTTACTAAGAATTCTGATATTTCAACTGACCCCCATCCAATATTTCCTTTTACTCCAAATAAGTTATGACTCCTTAATTTTATAAAAAAGTAGATCCCAAGCAGGAAAAAAGTTCCTCATTTTCTCAAAAAAGAAAAAAGAAAAAAGAAAAATATATATACACACATATATAATCCAACATTCGCAAAACCGTAGTAGGTTTACAGTTTTAAATCAAACTCCATTTATTTTATTTTTAATAATATGGATAATATAGTTGGATCGGCTTAGAAACCCACTAAAGTTAAACTACATAGTAAAGGAAGGAGTTGAATGTTGGAATTATAAGTGCTATCTTAAGAGTTGGTTTACACTTATACACTTATGCACTTTTTTATATATATAAAAATAAAATTTAGAGAAAATCCAATTAGATTTTAAATTGTATTTCAATTGGAGTCTAATTTTATGCCTTGTGTCCCATTTCATTTTTAAATTATTGTGTCAAGTGAATTATAGGTTGCAAAAATTAGAGAGTTCAAATCCAATTAAATTCCAATTAGAGTTCAATTTAGCACCACACATCCATTAATTTTTTTTTTTTAAAAAATTTGTGCAAAGTAAATAGGTATATTATTGAGTGCAAAAACCAAAGAGTCCAATAATAATGAACCTCGAAAAAAACAATCATATCTACTCGACAAAAATTAATCACCACACTAATAGTCTCACAAGGTGCCCGTGCATCTTCTAAGGATATGCTGATCATGAAGTTTTTCTTCCTCACCTACTCATAGAGCAATTCAATGGAGGTCATGCCAAATACTCACTAATATCTTATGAGTCATGTGCAAAAAGTTTTAGTTTTATTCCAATTCACGTTAGGTTGGACTTTTTACAGTAATGAATGAATTGCTTTTCTTCGTTGTTCTCCTCATACAGTTAATAAAGCATGCCTTACAGTAGTAAATAATTGAATACAAATATTTTAGCCTTTTGGGTTTTAGCATTTTTTTTTTTTTTTTGGGTTTCCAATAAGACATGTTTTGCTTAGCTATGATTATAATATTTCATATTTACATTATATTTCATAGCTAAGAAACTTACGAAAAAAAAAGTTTGAATATATTAACTCCTTTTTTAATATTGTAAGGAGCAAGTTGCATTTATCCTTATGCCCAAAGATAGAAATTGGGAGGAGTAAGTCGAATTTGAAATGTATGAAAAGATAAAGAACTAAAGATACTTTGGGTTTTTTTTTTTCCCCCCCCTAAAATATTAAATTTTAAGTTTGTCTTTTATCAGAGTATAGCTTTTGTTACAGACTATAATTACTCCTTTTTAATATTGTAAGGAGCAAGTTGCATTTATCCTTATGCCCAAAGATAGAAATTGGAAGGAGCAAGTCGAATTTGAAATGTATGACAAGATAAAGAACTAAAGATACTTTTGGTTTTTTTATTATTTTATTTTATTTATTTTTTATTTATTTCTTTCCTTTTTCCCTAAAATATTAAATTTTAAGTTTGTCTTTTATCATAGTATAGCTTTTGTTACAGACTTTCAGTATGTAATATGAAATAATAATAAAAATATGCATATGAAATGAGGTTTCTGGTTCACAAGTTCCATGCAAAAATGGTATCTGTGCTTCACGGGAAGTTTGCAAAATTTAATCTGTCATTTTCCATTAGACGACAAATAAGTTTTGATGTGAGAATTATTTCAGGTTACGTACACTAAAGCTTCATTATGCTTTGATGATTTTTGGATTGGTGGTAAATTAAAAGGCAAGTGTACGTAAATGCCTTCGTATCCAATCCTGGTACATAATTTTTGTAACATTTTTTCCCTCAAGGTTGGGATGAGACCTACTGCTTGAGATACCTAAATGATTTTCATGAAATCCATTTCTTTGGTGACAATTGACAAAACTTACAAGGTCAGCTCTTTTAGTCTCATCATTTATCTCTTCGATTATTTTAGTAAATATTTTGGCTGTTTTTCAAATTTGAATAATGGTTCAATCGTATCATTTTGGAAAAATCAATGTTTTTTTTCAGTTTCTCATGTGATAGTATTTGATTAGAAACGATTTTGGCAATGGAGCAAGTTAACTGATTTAGTAGACAAGGGGAAAAACATAAGACATATATAGAGATACACCCCACACCACATAGGGTTTGATGCATTTTCATTTTTCACTTCTAATTTAAAAAATATACAAGTACCTTCTAATGAAATTTTGGTAAAAGTTGTGTTTGGTTGTGAGAAAACAAAGAGGACAAAAAGGTTTTGTGGTTAGGTAATAATACGTCCTGGGTGTGTGCACGGTTATTGGTGTTTTTTTTTTTTTTTTTTTTTTTTTTTTTTTTTTTTTTTAAATTAGTTTATTTTTGTTTCAATTGCGTTTTATTTGCTTGCTTGCTAAAACATAAAGGAAAATAAAAATATATACTTTCCCATTTACGGTTCTTTGCGAATATGAATCTATCTCAAGACAAATAATTTTATTGATCGTTTGAGTATATATTGTTGATAGATGGATCTCGTGTTGTTAATGATGTTGTAAATTGTGATATCAGAGAATGAGGGTGATCACTTAAATGGTTTTCTTTTTCTTTTCTTTTTGCTAATATTTGGTTGATTTTGAATTACATAATTTGAATTGATTGATGATTGGCTAATGAAATTTATTTTAAGGGCAATCCTTCTTATAAAAAAGAAAAGAAATAAAAAATAGTGACAATTGTTGAGGAGGAGAAGGGGGGATAATAATTCGTGATATTTGTTGAAAGTTCAAAAAGATTTGGTTTTTAAGGGTAACTAGCTTGAAACCTCATGTATATGCATGGATACACTTAAAGATATATAATAAGATGCATAATATAATTCTTGTATATATAATTTAAATACTATTAATAGTCATTTTTATATTTTATTAATTCTTTAAAAAATTTTGTAAGGATATTATTAAGTATAAATTATAAATTGTCCTTATTTTTTTTTAATTACTGTGAAGCACTTTTTTTTTTTTTTTTTTACAATTCATTTATTCTAGACTCTTTGGTTTTTGTACTTAATAATTTACTTGGATGAATATTTATGATGTAGTCGCACATTTGATTCTAAAATTAAAAAATAAAACTCTTTAAGAATAAATAATTTATGACTCATGGCGCAAAATTGAAACTCTAATTTAGAATTCTAATTTGAATTTCTCTCAGCTTCACCTATTATTATATATATAGATTTATATTTAGTTTCAGTAATATTTCACCAATTAAATATAGTTTGTAGAAATCTGTACAAAATGAAATAGAATAATAATAAAAAAAAGAAATTTTTCAGTAACATTTAATATGTATTGTGTAATAGGTTAAGAAGTTCCTTACTTTTATGTTTATATGGTATTTGTTAAATGTTCATTTTTAACTAATTAGTGAGTGGTGCCTTAAATATATATCACAATAATGAAAAAAATATCATCACAATTGTAAGAAAAATCATTTTAATACCTTAAAATGTCTTATTATTATTATTACTATGATGAATTTTTGAGATAACAAAATCAAATGATCATTATACTTTCACAAACGTACATTTTTAATTATTTATTTGACATTATATTATAGAACATAATTACTTCAAAATATAAAAGTTTTGGTCAAACTGATATTCTATATGTTTAATAATTCAAACTTAACATTAATATCACCTTAGAGTTGGAGTGGTTGACATCCAATGATATGAACCTGGAATAGACAGCGACAATGCCAAATAAATTTCAAATAAAGTAGGGAAACCAGGCAAGCCATGAAAGCTTGGCCCCAAGTACTCCACTCATTTGTCACATCTTTCACTAGCAAGTAGCAACTCGTAAAGCATTTACTTTTTTTTTTTTTTTATAGTGAAAATTATTAGTTCCTAGTATTAGAATTTGTCACCTACAAAGTTTTAACCTAACGTCATTCTCTCTCTCCCTAAGTAGTATACATAAGAAAGTTAATGTTTGGTAATTGTTTTTTCTCCTTATTTTCTGTTTCTAAAAACAATTTTCTATTTTTGAGACTAAAAAACTTGTTTGATAACCTAAAATGGATTGAAAACAAAAACTGTTTTCAAAACTCAATTTGTGAAGGAAACTGAAATCATGCAAAAGACCATTTTCAGTTTTTAATTTTCAAAAGTCAATGAAAACACGCATTTAATTTAATGAATTTGTCTCATTTAATGAGTTAGCATTAGAGTTCAAATCCTAGTAACAATATATTTTAGTATTTTCTATTTTTTTTCTTCAAAAAACTATTTTTTAATTTTAGCTAACCAAACATGTTTTTTATTTCAAAAATACAAGAAAATTGGTTTTTTCTTTATATTCCCAAAAACAAGTTTTTGAAAATAAAAAACAAAAACTGTTACCAAATATATCATAAGTCTTCGAGTATGGAAACCAACGCTTTGTTTGTTTCAATAATAATGTTTTTTAGAAAATGAGTCATTTTTCAAAAAAATATTTTCTATAAAATTATCTCATTTTCTTATGTTTAGTATCAACTTTAAATAAGTTGAAAAATAATCTTTTGATTTTCCTTATTTAGCTTACTATAAGATAGAGTAGTTTTAAAAAATATTTAATGGAAAACAATCTTTAAAAATAAGTCATATTTTTTCTTTTGACTAGAAATAATTTTCTTTTGACATTTTTTTTTTCCTGCTACCAAACACTAGAAAACACAGAAAACTATCTTTACACAAAATTTTTCATGGAAACAAACTGAGCGCAAGCCCCCCTTTTATTTAAGTTTTTTGTTTTGCCGTGTTTTATGCAAGCTAATTATTTTTCACCATCCCTAAAATCCAATGCTCTAGACTAGAACCCAGTTTCAACTCAATGAGTCTGAGCTTCTAGTCAAGAAGGTCAACTTTCAATCCCTTAAACAATTTTTGTTTTCAGCATAAAGGGCTTGAAATCTGCTTAGTACAATATTGGTGCTTAAGTTAATTTGTATTCTATTTCCTGCAGTCTTAGAATTTCGTTCAATCTATGCTAGATCTTCCGCCTAAAAAACATCTTCCTTTCTAGCTATTTTAGTATCTTGATCTTAAGCTTTTGGGGGTTTGGTAACCAAATCTTATTGTCTCATTTTTGTTCTTTGATTTGAGATTCTTCATACAAAAGCCGGAAATTTCTTGCTTGTATATCTTTGTTGTGGTCCTGATTCGGGTGTTAAGAAGCTCAATTCTTTATATTAATCGCTATAAAAAACCGTAACCAAGTTGAACTTTCAATCCATGAGGAACACTAATAAATTTGGTCTTATGTCTGTACCTATATCTGCCATTCTTTACTTGGCCTTTACCATTCATGTAAATCTGGCAGCCAATTATGTGCCAAACGAGAAAATCCTTCTAAATTGTGGGGGTCCTTTGGATGCTACTGATTACGATGGTCGAAAGTGGACCATAGATGTTGGCTCCAAGTATCTGTCGGCTAGTGGCAAATCCACCATATCCTAAGCTGCTACTCTAGAACCTTTGTCCCTCAAGTTCCTTATATGACTGCTCGAATTTTCTACTCAAATTTCACCTGTCGTATTCCTGTTGTTGGTAGAAAATTTGTTTGTCTTTACTTTTATCCTGCTTCATATGCGAGCCTAGATGTGTCCAATGTTGTTTTCTCTGCCACTGCTGGGTCTTATACTCTTCTTAACAACTTCAGTGCTGCATAAACTATGGAAGCATTGAATTTTGCATTTCTTGTCAAGGAGTATTCAATCAATGTTGAGGGTGCAACATTGGATATAAGTTTCGTCCCATCTTCCAAAGCTCCAAAGGCATACACATTTGTGAATGGGATTAAGATTGTGTCAATGCCTGATATTTATAGTTCCACAGATGCAACTTTGATGATTGTGGGTTAGAATGCTCCCTTCTACATTGATAACACCACTGCACTTGAGAATGTTTATCAGTGGAATGTGGTGGAAATGATATTTCACCCTCCCATGGTATAGGTCTTTATAGGTCTTGGGCCGATGACTTGCCATACCTCTATGGGGCTGCCTTTGAGGTTTCATATTTTGCTGATAACATCACAATCCAATATCCTACGGGCATGCCTACTTATGTTGCACCAGTTGATGTCTACGGCACTACTAGATCAATGGGGCTGAATCCTCAAATCAATATCAATAATAATTTGACTTGGATTTTCTCTGTTGATTCCAGGTCCTCTTACCTTGTTAGGCTTCATTTCCGCAAAATGTACGGAAATATAACCAAGATTAATCAAAGGGTGTTTGATATCTTCCTTTATAATCAAACTGCTTAGCAACGAGCAGATGTTGTTGCCTGGGCAGGTGAGCAAGATGGGGTTGCGGTGTATAAAGTGTAAAGCTGTGATTTACAACTATTTTGTGTTGTCTTTAATTCCGTGCCAAATTTGATTGTAATTATGTTCAATATTTTGTACTTTGTATTTTATGTGGGATTTTATTGTAAGAGTTGTGTGTGAGAGAGAGTGTGAAGACTCAAGGCAGTTGAAGACTAAAGATGTTTTCGCAGGTAGCTCGCGAGTAGCCTTCCCGTGAAGTGAAGCATGTGCTCAGCACATGATTAGAATGTGAAGAGTCATGACAAATAATGACAGCTGGTTTTTACGAGTGTTTCACGAGTAAGGCCTTTCCGCGAGATACCCGCGAAACATTCTGTTTTGCTATTTTGTCATATCTACTTCACTACATCCTCACCTATACTATATATACCCACATTACCCACATATGTTGAGGAGTGCTTTCAGAGAGAAAACCCTAGCCACAAAACCTTTGAGAGTTAGAGATTGTCATACCCACAATTCTCTCCACAATCCATTGTGGTTTTCCTCAACTCCTACCTCTCAATTTCCAAATCCTTGTGAGGTTGATAGCCCAAATACTTATCACACCTATTTTGAATGTAAAGTGAGGTTTTGGTACTACTGGGAAGCATTGAAAGAAGCCATTTGTTTGGTGGATGCAATCGGGCTGAATTGCGTGATTCGGAGAGCTAGAGAAGACAAAACTTGGTGAAGTCAGTTGGTAGTAGGAGTTTGGAGGGCTCGAGTACATGGGGTAGACTAGGCTTGGAGAGTCTTTTGTTATTCATGTACTCCAACTTATTCTTTAGTGAATCGATTTACAGCTTGGAGGGCGGCGGAGAGATTTTTCACAGAGTACTTCAGTTTCCTTTTCGATAACATATCGGCGTGTTATCTTGTGTTTACATTCTTCTTTCCTACTATTTTAGCTTTCATTTTATTGCTGTGATTTGATGAATATGACTTAGAGTAGTTATATTGTTTATCTGCTCGCATTTACTCTATTCCGCACTTAGTTTAAGTTAAAGCAAAATCAATCGAGTCGTAATTTTTAATTTGGGGGTCTAAACAGTTCTTGTGTTTTTACACAAATTTGAGCTTTCATAAGGATTACATGGGTCTAATTCCAAATGGAAGCCTGCAGCAGAATTTGTGGTTTGTGCTGCATCCTGTCCCATCTAGGAAGCTTGATTATTACAATGTGACCTTGAGTGGAGTAGAGATATTCAAAGTTATTGGTACAAATGGCAATCTTGTTGGGCCAAATCCTATTCCTTCTCCTAAACAGATGTGATTGACCTAAAAAGGGCTAGAGCATCATCTGATGGTGGTAAAACAAAGAATCAGGAAGCAATCATCATTGGATGTGTTGGTGGTGGAATTGTCTTAGCACTTGTTCTGGGTTTCTTTCTTATTGCTACTTCCCGTCACCAGCATGGAAAAGATTTGAGTGCAAGGGTAGTTTCTTCTTGCTGGCACAAAGAACATCAAGGAGGATTTACCAAGAACCACTGTTGCCACTTCTCATTTGCTGAGATCAGCACTGCTACCAAGAACTTCGATGAGGCTCAACTCCTTGGGGTTGGAGGTTTTGGTAAAGTTTACGAGGGAGAAATTGACAAATGGAGCAACCAAAGTAGCAATCAAATGGAAACCCACTCTCTGGGCAAGGAGTACACGAGTTTCAAACTGAGATTAAAATGCTTTCAAAACTTTGTCATGTCCACCTTGTTTCATTGATTGGCTATTATGAAGAAAACTATGAAATGATTCTTGTTTATGACTACATGGCTCATGGAATGTTGCGTGAGCATCTATACAGGACCCAAAAACCGCCATATCCTTGGAAGCAAAGGCTTGAGATATGCATTGGAGGTGCTAGCAGTTTACACTATCTCCACATTGGTGCCAAGCACACTATTATCTACCGAGATGTTAAGACAACTAACATTCTCTTGGATGAAAAGTGGGTTGCCAAGGTTTCCAATTTTGGGTTTTAAAAAATATATCCTACTTTGAATAAGACAAATGTAACCACAGTTGTTAAAGGTAGTTTTGGATATTTGGATTCGAAGAACTTCTTGCTACAACAACTAACTGCAAAATCTGATGTTTACTCATTTGGGGTCGTTCCTTTTGAGATCTTGTGTGCTCAGCCAGTATTGGACACAACACTTCCAAAGGAGCAAGTGAGTTTGGAAGAGTGGGCTGCATAGTGGCATGAGAAACGTATTCTAGATCAGATAATTGATCCTTACCTAAAGGGGAAGATTGCACCCAAATGGTTCAAGTGGTTTGCTGAGATTGCAATGAGGTGTGTGGCTAATCAACACATTGACAAGCCATCTATGGATGATGTGTTGTAAAACCTTGAGTTTTCTTTACAGCTACAGGACAGTATAGAGGAGAATGACGAGGGTATTGATGAAGTAAACGTCAAGGAGGAACTATTCGTACCTTATAAGTCAAAGACAGATCCCCATGCATCCCCAACATTTGATGGTCATGGAGGTCCATTTTCTCATGAAGTCACATGTCAACAGCCTAATGGTGGCACTCTTTGAACTGGATTTTTTTGGCCAAAATGGCCAAATACCACAATTTTTTGAAATTTTTAGCAACAAATCACTGTTTCGGAAATAAATAGCAATCTACCACTTTTTCTAGTACTCGAGTTTGGTGAACTCGAGTACCCTATTTTATAGTTCCACCGTGGCTGTTGAGCTGGAAATTGGCAATTAAAAAAAATAAAGTGGTACTCGAGCTTGGTAAACTCGAGTACCATGCAACACAATACTCGAGTATACCAGGCTCGAGTACCTTTTATAAAAAAAATACAGAAATTTTTTTTTCTACAGTACTCGAGTTTACCAAACTCGAGTACTGTGTAATTTTTTTTTTTTTTTTTTTTTTTTTTGCTTAAGGATAATTGACAAATAAACATAAAGATAAAAATAAGTAGCTTTTCTATGTTTTTATTTATTTAAATAGAAGCATTGTAAGATATAGAGATTTTAATTTCGAAATATGAATTTAATTTCTACATTGATTAAAATTGTTCATTGTTTTCTCATAAAAATTGCTCACTATTTTCTGTATAAACTATTTCTGCGATTTTACATAAAATTATTTTCTGTTCAGCATTATTTAAGAAATTGTTCGCTCTCTTTTTTGCATAAATTATTTTCTGTTCACTATTTAAAAAATTGTTCACTGTTTTCTCATAAAACACCTAGTAAAATCGTGTTTTCTAAATTTAAACGCAAAATCTGAATGTTTTTTCATGTTTAAATTTCACAATAATCGAATATATTTTTCTACATTGATAAAATCTGTTTCTACATTTATGAAATTTTCTCTCTGCACATCATATTTACTGTATATTCAAATCTGCTTACTGCATTCATAAAATCTATTTTTTGCGTTAATTAAAACTGTTCACTGTTTTGTCATAAAAATTGTTCACTGCTTTTTGCATTAACTATTTCTAGCATTGGCGCAGTTATTGCACTTAAATGGTTTTTGTGTTTTTCTAAATTTGTAACCATATGAATAATGGACAAACTCCATGAAAGAAAAATGAATGATTCGTATAAATCACCTAATGGTAAATGCCTCGAAAAATTCAAATTAGTTGAATGTAGAAATTCGAGAAAAATCAATGGAAAATCAATGAACGTAGCAAATCGTGAATGAGTACATAAGATGTACAGATAGTCTAGACTTGTTACGAAATTTGATTTCATTGAAAGTACAAAATAATGAAAATTCAAAGGAAAAGTATGTACGTTAGATGTATAGATCATACGAATTTGTTTAAAAATCTGAATTCATTGAATGTACAAAACTGTGAAAACTCAAGGAAAAATTGTGTACATTAGAGGTACAGATAGTACGAATATGTTGAAAAATTTGAATTCGTTGAGTGTGTAAAATCGTGAAAATTCAAATGAAAATTGAAGAGCAGACCAAATTGAGTAAACTTAATGGAAAATTAATTACATTAGATGTACAGAACATCTATTTTTTTGCATTGATAAAATCTGTTTCTACATTAATAAAATTTGCTCTCTGCACACCATCTTCACTGTTTTCTCATAAAAATTGTTCACTATTTTCTGCATAAACTATTTCTAGCACTCTGCATAAAATTATTTTCTGTTCAGCATTATTTAAAAAATTGTTCACTCTCTTTTCTGCGTAAATTATTTTCTATTCACTATTTAAAAAAATTGTTCACCGTTTTCTCGTGAAACACCTAGTGAAATCTGTTTTCTAAATTTAAACGTCAAATCTGAATGCTTTTTCATGTTTAAATTTCACAATAATTGAAAATCCAAATCTGTATGTTTTTTCATGTTCGAATTTCACAATAATCGAATCTGTTTTTTGGCATTGATAAAATCTATTTTGGATTCAGAGACGGAGATAGAAGTTTGATTTTGGGGATTAAAATATAAACAAAATATGCGTATCATCTATTTAGTATTAAGAAACTATCAACAAATAAAAAAAAAATACAAAATAATTGTTTCTTAATATATTAAAGTACAATTTATCTATTAAAAGAGAAAACGACCGTCTTTTAAATCACAAAAATCATCAATATTAAATTTGTACTAACTCATTTTCCATAGGCAAAGACAAATCACAAATAAACAAATAATTGTACAAACAAAAAGAGCCAAATACAGACAAAATACGCACTATGCACACAAGTCAGCACTACAATTCACACTATAATAAACTAATTTTATTAAATTTTAGCAACTAACCATTCAAAGTTTCAAACCAATTCCACTTTAAAAGGCTCCACACAATATATCCAGAACAATAAAAATAAAGACAGACAATCTACTACTGTAAGTTTCTAAACCAATTCCACTGTAATAGCAAATTATTCGTTTTATAATAAAAAAATACAACTATTTGGGCGGCAAAATTAAAAAAATACAACTGTTTCACACGTGCTACTCAACAGCTCGGCACGATTTCACACACTGTCCAGTCATATCATCCACATTCACATGAATACCTAAATATATGAATAATCATACTCTGGTGCCAGGGACATAGCACTGAGTCAATTAAATACGATACTCTGTTCAAGAACACTACAACTACTGCCGAAAAGAGAGTGAACAATTTTTTAAATAATATTAAACAGAAAATAATTTTATGCAAAATCGTAGAAATAGTTTATGCAGAAAACAGTGAACAATTTTTATGAGAAAACAATGAACAGTTTTAATTAATGCAGAAAACAGATTTTATGAATGCAGTAATCAGATTCGAATATAGAGTAAACATGATGTGCATAGAGCAAATTTTATTAACGTAGAAACAGATTTTATTAATGCAGAAAAACAAATTCAATTATTGTGAAATTTAAACATGAAAAAACATTCAGATTTGACATTTAAATTTAGAAAACACGATTTCACTAGGTGTTTTACGAGGAAACAGTGAACAATTTTTTTAAATAGTGAACAGAAAGTAATTTATGCAGAAAAGAGAGTGAAAATTTTTTTAAATAATGCTGAACAGAAAATAATTTTATGCAGAATGCTAGAAATAGTTTATGCAGAAAATAGTGAACAATTTTTATGAGAAAACAATGAAGATGGTGTGCAGAGAGCAAATTTTATTAATGTAGAAACAGATTTTATCAATGCAAAAAAATAGATGATCTGTACATCTAATGTAATTAATTTTCCATTAAGTTTACTCAATTTGGTATGCTCTTCAATTTTCATTTGAATTTTCACGATTTTACACACTCAACGAATTCAAATTTTTCAACATATTCGTACTATCTGTACCTCTAATGTACACAATTTTTCCTTGAATTTTCACAATTTTGTACATTCAATGAATTCAAATTTTTAAACAAATTCATACGATCTATACATCTCACGTACATACTTTTCCTTTGAATTTTCATTATTTTGTACTTTCAACGAAATTAAATTTCTCAACAAGTCTAGACTATCTGTACATCTTATGTACACATTCACGATTTGCTACGTTCATTGATTTTCCATTGATTTTTCTCGAATTTTTACATTCAACTAATTCGAATTTTTCGAGGCATTTACCATTAGGTGATTTATACGAATCATTCATTTTTCTTTCATGGAGTTTGTTCATTATTCATATGGTTACAAATTTAGAAAAACACAAAAACCATTTAAGTGCAATAACTGCGCCAATGCTAGAAATAGTTAATGCAAAAAGCAGTGAACAATTTTTATGACAAAACAGTGAACAGTTTTAATTAACGCAAAAAATAGATTTTATGAATGCAGTAAGTAGATTTGAATATACAGTAAATATGATGTGCAGAGAGAAAATTTCATAAATGTAGAAACAGATTTTATCAATGTAGAAAAATATATTCGATTATTGTGAAATTCAAACATGAAAAAGCATTCAGATTTGGCGTTTAAATTTAGAAAACACGATTTCACTAGGTGTTTTATAAGAAAACAGTGAACAATTTTTTAAATAGTGAACAGAAAATAATTTACGCAAAAAAGAGAGCGAACAATTTCTTAAATAATGCTGAACTGAAAATAATTTTATGTAAAATCGTAGAAATAGTTTATACAAAAAATAGTGAACAATTTTTATGAGAAAACAATGAACAATTTTAATCAATGTAAAAATTAAATTCATATTTTGAAATTAAAATCTCTATATCTTACAATGCTTCTATTTAAATAAATAAAAAGATAGAAAAGCTACTTATTTTTATCTTTATGTTTATTTGTCAATTATCCTCAAGCAAAAAAAAAAAAAAAAAAAAAAAAAAATTTACACAGTACGCGAGTTTGGTAAACTCGAGTACTGTAGAAAAAAAATTTTCTGTATTTTTTTTATAAAAGGTACTCGAGCCTGGTATACTTGAGTATTGTGTTGCATGGTACTCGAGTTTACCAAGCTCGAGTACCACTTTATTTTTTTTAATCGCCGATTTCCAGCTCAGCAGCCACGTTGAAACTATAAAATAGGGTACTCGAGTTCACCAAACTCGAGTACTAGAAAAAGTGGTAGATTGCCATTTATTTCCGAAACAATGGTTTGTTGCTAAAAATTTCAAAAAATTGTGGTATTTGGCCATTTTGGCCGCCAAAATGGCCCTTTACCATCAAGTTTCGAAATATTTGGCAAAAAAACACTGTTTCGGAAATAAACAGGAATCTACCACTTTTTCAAGTACTCGAGTTTGGTGAACTCGAGTACCCTATTTTATAATTCCACCGTGGCTGCTGAGCTGGAAATTGGTGATTAAAAAAAATTAAGTGGTACTCGAGCTTGAAAAACTCGAGTACCATGCAACATAATACTCGAGTATACTAGGCTCGAGTACCTTTTATAAAAAAAAATACAAAATTTTTTTTTTCTACAGTACTCGAGTTTACCAAACTCGAGTACTATGTAAATTTTTTTTTTTTTTTTTTTTTTTTTGTTTTTGTTTTTTTTTTGCTTGAGGATAATTGACAAATAAACATAAGGATAAAAATAAGTAGCTTTTCTATCTTTTTATTTATTTAAATAGAAGCATTGTAAGATATAGAGATTTTAATTTCGAAATATGAATTTAATTTCTACATTGATTAAAATTGTTCATTATTTTCTCATAAAAATTGTTCACTATTTTCTGTATAAACTATTTCTACGATTTTACATAAAATTATTTTCTGTTCAGCATTATTTAAGAAATTGTTCGCTCTCTTTTTTGCATAAATTATTTTCTGTTCACTATTTAAAAAATTGTTCACTGTTTTCTCATAAAACACTTAGTGAAATCGTGTTTTCTAAATTTAAACGCCAAATCTGAATGCTTTTTCATGTTTGAATTTCACAATAATCGAATATATTTTTCTGCATTGATAAAATCTGTTTCTACATTTATGAAATTTTCTCTCTACACATCATATTTACTGTATATTCAAATCTGTTATTGCATTCATAAAATCTGTTTTTTGCACTAATTAAAACTGTTCACTGTTTTGTCATAAAAATTGTTCACTGTTTTTTGCATTAACTATTTCTAGCATTGGCGCAGTTTTTGCACTTAAATGGTTTTTGTGTTTTTCTAAATTTGTAACCATATGAATAATGGACAAACTCCATGAAAGAAAAATGAATGATTCGTATAAATCACCTAATGGTAAATGCCTCGAAAAATTCGAATTAGTTGAATGTAGAAATTCGAGAGAAATCAATGGAAAATCAATGAACGTAGCAAATCCTGAATGTGTACATAAGATGTACAGATAGTCTAGACTTGTTGAGAAATTTGATTTCGTTGAAAGTACAAAATAATGAAAATTCAAAGGAAAAGTATGTACGTTAGATGTATAGATCGTATGAATTTGTTTAAAAATTTGAATTCATTGAATGTACAAAACTGTGAAAACTCAAGGAAAAATTGTATACATTAGAGGTACAGATAGTACGAATATATTGAAAAATTTGAATTCGTTGAGTGTGTAAAATCATGAAATTCAAATGAAAATTGAAGAGCATACCAAATTGAGTAAACTTAATGGAAAATTAATTACATTAGATGTACAGATCATCTATTTTTTTGCATTGATAAAATCTGTTTCTACATTAATAAAATTTGCTCTCTGCACACCATCTTCACTGTTTTCTCATAAAAATTGTTCACTATTTTCTGCATAAACTATTTCTAGCATTTTGCATAAAATTATTTTATGTTCAGCATTATTTAAAAAATTGTTCACTCTCTTTTCTGCGTAAATTATTTTTTGTTCACTATTTTAAAAAAATTGTTCACTGTTTCCTCGTAAAACACCTAGTGAAATCGTGTTTTCTAAATTTAAACGCCAAATCTGAATGCTTTTTTATGTTTAAATTTCACAATAATTGAATTTGTTTTTCTGCATTGATAAAATCTGTTTCTACGTTAATAAAATTTGCTCTATGCACATCATGTTTACTCTATATTCGAATCTGATTACTAGATTCATAAAACCTGTTTTCTGCATTAATTAAAACTGTTCATTGTTTTCTCATAAAAATTGTTCACTGTTTTTTGCATAAACTATTTCTACGATTTTGCATAAAATTATTTTCTGTTCAGCATTATTTAAAAAATTGTTCACTCTCTTTTCTGCATAAATTATTTCATGTTCACTATTTAAAGGTGGTAGGTTGGGTTTTCAGTTTTCACATACAACTTCGAAGCAGGTTCTTGACCAAATATTTTGTTTCTTTAAAGCCTTTCAATATCAGATTTGTTATATACTTTCCCTCTATCTAGGGGCTGAGAGAGAATAGAATCTATATTTGTTATATACTTTTCTGCGTAAAGTATTCTCTGTTCACTGTTTAAAAAATTATTTGCTGTTTTCTCATAAAACACCTAGTGAAATTGTGTTTTCTGTTCAGCATTATTTAAGAAATTGTTCGCTCTCTTTTTTGCATAAATTATTTTCTGTTCACTGTTTTCTTATAAAACACCTAGTGAAATCGTGTTTTCTAAATTTAAATGTCAAATCTGAATGCTTTTTCATGTTTGAATTTCACAATAATCGAATATATTTTTCTGCATTGATAAAATCTGTTTCTACATTTATGAAATTTTCTGTTCACTATTTAAAGTATTCTTTGTTCACTATTTAAAAAATTGTTTGCATTTTTCTCATAAAACACCTAGTAAAATCGTGTTTTCAAAATTTAAAAGCCAGATCTAAATGTTTTTTCATGTTTAAATTTCACAATAATCGAATTTGTTTTTCTACATTAATAAAATTTTCTCTCTAGACATCATGTTTACTGTATATTTGAATCTGTTTACTGCATTCATAAAATCTATTTTTTGCATTAAGTAAAACTATCAAGACAGTCCAAACAAATACAAACAGATGTTCAAAAGTTATTACTGTTTACTAGCATGCATAAAAAGAGATCTGATAGATTCCTGAGATTTGAAAGATTCCCAGACAGACACAGACAGACTATTACTCATCAGTACTAATTTCCATACCACCGACAAATTAACTTGAGTTAAATTTACCTACTCAGGTTACTTTATCATGGTTCATTTCACCTATAAAAGAGACGGACTACGAAGACGGAAGACAAGTTTCTAAGTTTCTAAGATTCTAAGCTTTTAAGTTCAAAGTTTTAGAAAGCCTTTTGTAATAGCCTTCCCTCTCCCTCAGAAAGACTTTTGTACTCTCTCCCCTCTTGTAATCTTGTAACCTTTCTCTTCAGACAGCTTTATTTTCAGGCTTATATCAAAGACAGCAATTTGTTTTCAAGTTTATCAAAGACTGAAGTTTTTATTCAAGTAAGATTTTACTAGTTTCTATTTTCATATTCCATACTCCATTTTAACCTTATTTTGAATATATCTATTTTGCTATTTACTTCTTTATTATCTATTTTATCATTGTTTATGCTTCCATATTACTGTTGTGCTTTCTCCTGGGTAGTCATTGGTATTAGAGCATCCGAATCATAAAACACCTAATGAACATTGAATAATTTATGCAGAAAAAACAGTGAACAATTTTTCAAATAATGCTAAAGAGAAAATACTTTTATGCAGAATGCTAAAATAGTTTATGCAGAAAATAGTAAAAAAAATTTATGAGAAAATAGTGAACAGTTTTAATTAATGCAGAAAATAGATTTTATGAATGCAGTAAGCAGATTTGAATATACAGTAAACATGATGTGTAGAGAGCAAATTTTATTAATGCAAAAAAACCAATTCAATTATTGTGAAATTTAAACATGAAAAAGCATTCAGATTTGGCTTTTAAATTTAGAAAACACGATTTCACTAGGTGTTTTATGAGAAAACATCGAACAATTTTTTAAATAGTGAACAGAAAATAATTTAGGCAGACGCCAACTGTAGTCATATGAACCACATGCAGAAAACAGTTTGAATTAATGCAGAAAATAGATTTTATGAATGCAGTAAGCAGATTTGAATATACAATAAACATGATGTAGCACCAATTGTGGCATGAGTAGTTTTTTGAAGACACGTCACCAGCCTGCTGCTATAGCACCAACTGTAGTCATACGAACCACATGCGCTAACAGACGCCACTGTTTCACACGTGCTACTCAACAACTTGGCATGATTTCACACACTGTCCTGTCATATCATCCATATTCACATGAATACTTAAATATATGAATAATTGTACCCTGGTGCCAGGGATATAGCACTGTGTCAATTAAATACGATACCCTGTTCAAGAACACTGCAACTACTGCCGACATCTTCAAATCTCACTGTGACATTGGGAACATTTAAAATCCTGTTCATGTAGTGTTTTTCCAGCCTGTATTGACATGACAAGCCCTAATAACTAAAATTATAATGCTTGGAACATGAATTGAGGTTATAAATGCACCCCAATAATGATCTTATTTCTACCCCCACTAACTTCGTAGATTGACTAAGCTATGAGTCGCAACGCCTCAACATCAAATCGTACAATGCGAACCAAGTTTGGATCTACTTCAACAAATGGATTATCTCAAGTTCCAGTAGATCAACAACTACAAACATACACAGACCACTATGGAGGGAAATGGGTTGGAAGCGTCGAGCACATCATGGTCGGCAAACCTACAAAACTAAGTATAGATACCACCGCAATAGAGTTCACCATAGCAGAACCACCATAGCAGAACCATCAAGTCTATTAATGAAGTTACTGCATTAGATGATGAAAGAGATATTTCAGACTTCTCAGATTCAATTAATGATGATTTCCAAAAATTCCTACCTACAAACATTAGACGCTGTTGTTAATGTCTACACGTTCTGTGCAATACAAAATGTTGTTGTTAATGTCTGACAACTGATAATTATGTACATTCAACTTTTGCAAATCTAAAGATTAACTGTTCATTAACTGTTGAGTTTACATGATCTTGTTCATTCAACGATTTAGAATTTTTCAACAAATTCGGATGATCAATACATTAGTACACAGTTTTCCAATTAATTTTCACGATTTTGTACATTTAACGAATTCAAACTTTTCAACAAATTTAGACTATCTGTACATCTAATTTAAACAATTTTATATTGTACTTTCAAGATTTTATACAATTAACAAATTCGAATGATCTGTACATCTAAATTTTGATTTTTACAAATTTGAACGATCTGTACATCTAATGTACACAATTTTCTCTTGAATTTTCATGATTTTGTACTTTCAACGAAATCAAATTTCTCAACAAGTCCAGAATATTTGTACATCTAATGTACACAACTTTCCATTGAATTTTCACGATTTGGTACGTTCAACAATTTCGATTTTCCATTAAGATTTCACGATTTTGTACGTTCGACAATTTTGAAATTTTCATCAAATCAGGATGATTAGTACATTAGTACATAGTTTTAAATTGAATTTTCACTATTTTGTACATTTGACGACTTCAAATTTGGAAACAAATTTGGATGATCTGTACATCTAATGTAATTAATTTTCCATTAAGTTTACTCAATTTGGTATGTTCTTCAATTTTTATTTGAATTTTCACGATTTTACACACTCAACAAATTCGAATTTTTCAACAAATTCGTACTATCTGTACATCTAATGTACACAATCTTTCCCTTGAGTTTTCATAGTTTTGTACATTCAACGAATTCAAATTTTTAAACAAATTCATACGATCTATACATCTAACGTACATACTTTTTCATTGAATTTTCATTATTTTGTACTTTCAACAAAACTAAATTTCTCAACAAGTCTAGACTAACTGTACATCTTATGTACACCTTCACGACTTGGTACGTTCATTGATTTTCCATCGATTTTTCTCGAATTTCTACATTCAACTAATTCGAACTTTTTTACAAATTCGAATTTTTTGAGGGATTTACCATTAGGTGATTTATACGAATCATTCATTTTTCTTTCATGGAGTTTGTCCATTATTCATATGGTTACATATTTAAAAAAACACAAAAACCATTTAAGTGCAATAACTGCGCCAATGCTAAAAACAGTTTATGCAAAAAACAGTGAACAATTTTTACGAGAAAACAGTGAACAATTTTATTTAATGCAAAAAACAGATTTTATGAATGCAGTAAGCAGATTCGAATATACAATAAACATGATGTGTAAAGAGCAAATTTTATTAATGTAGAAATAGATTTTATCAATGCAGAAAAAGAGATTCGATTATTGTGAAATTCAAAAATGAAAACGCATTTAGATTTGGCGTTTAAATTTAGAAAACATGATTTCACTAGATGTTTTATGAGAAAACAGCAAAAAAAATTTTAAACAATGAACAGAGAATAATTTACGCAGAAAAGAGAGTGAACAATTTTTTAAATAATGCTGAACAGAAAATAATTTTTTGCGGAATACTAGAAATAGTTTATGCAGAAATTAGTGAACAGTATATCATGTCC
Organism: Quercus ilex subsp. ballota; assembly: GCA_032727855.1. NCBI lineage: Eukaryota > Viridiplantae > Streptophyta > Magnoliopsida > Fagales > Fagaceae > Quercus > Quercus ilex. The sequence continues at coordinate 24,855,106 of CM064911.1, read as the reverse complement.
TACTTGAGCCAAAATCCATCTTACAAACAGTTTTGAGTGTTATGGATCATAACATCAACATTCAGTACTTTTAACAGGCACAACTACTTTCAAACACAAAAAAAAAACACAGAGACAAGTTCAAAATCACACACATAAATGGACACTCAAAACATGCTCCGAGGTAAAAGTCATAATAGAAAATTGATTATTGAGCTACATTTTATTTTATTTTTCAGGCACGATTGCAGCCATTAAACCAACATAAATTCTGTTACAAACATTTTTTTTTCTAGACATATAGATTCTATTCTCTCTCAACTCCTAGACAGAGGGAAAGTATATAACAAATCTGATATTGAAAGGCTTTAAAGAAACAAAATATTTGGTCAAGAACCTGCTTCGAAGTTGTATGTGAAAACTGAAAACACAACCTACCACCTTTATTTGATCAGGTGGATGTAGTTTCTATTTTATTTTTTATTTTTTTTGGTTGATTGGAAATTTATGCTGCTTATGACAACTTATTTAAGTACAGCAACAATGCCGCTCAATTTTTTATTTTGGCAGTTCTTTGGTCTAGATTTCCCGCAATGTATTTCGTGGCATAGATTTTTGGATAAACCCAAAAATGTTTAACTTTTTAGATAAACTAAATAAGGAGTAATAATAATAATAATAATAATAAAATGTAATAAAGGGAAATTTTCAATACATTACGATTCATTGTATTCAAATCATCTCTAATTTCTACTCATTTTGTCGCACATGTTCTATACTTCTACATGGTAGACTGTAGGTGAAGTAGAAAAAATAGTGAGTTTATTAGAAAGTGATAAACAACCAATCACAATCTATCATTGTTGGATAATTTGACAAAGTGTGTATCAAAATAGATTTTATCAATGCAGAAAAACAGATTCGATTATTGTGAAATTCGAACATGAAAAAACATACAGATTTGGATTTTAATTATTGTGAAATTTAAACATGAAAAAGCATTCAGATTTGACGTTTAAATTTAGAAAACAAGATTTCACTAGGTGTTTTACGAGAAAACAGTGAACAATTTTTTTAAATCAAGAACAGAAAATAATTTATGCAAAAAAGAGAGTGAACAATTTTTTAAATAATGTTGAATAGAAAATAATTTTATGTAGAATGCGAGAAATAGTTTATGCAGAAAACAGTGAACAATTTTTATGAGAAAACAGTGAAGATGGTGTGTAGAGAGCAAATTTTATTAATGTAGAAACAGATTTTATCAATGCAAAAAAATAGATGATCTGTACATCTAATGTAATTAATTTTCCATTAAGTTTACTCAATTTGGTATGCTCTTCAATTTTCATTTGAATTTTCACGATTTTACACACTCAACGAATTCAAATTTTTCAACATATTCGTACTATCTGTACCTCTAATGTATACAATTTTTCCTTGAGTTTTCACAGTTTTGTACATTCAATGAATTCAAATTTTTAAACAAATTCATACGATCTATACATCTAACGTACATACTTTTCCTTTGAATTTTCATTATTTTGTACTTTCAATGAAATCAAATTTCTCAACAAGTCTAGACTATCTGTACATCTTATGTACACATTCACGATTTGCTACGTTCATTGATTTTCCATTGATTTTTCTCGAATTTCTACATTCAACTAATTCGAATTTTTCGAGGCATTTACCATTAGGTGATTTATACGAATCATTCATTTTTCTTTCATGTAGTTTGTCCATTATTTATATGGTTACAAATTTAGAAAAACACAAAAACCATTTAAGTGCAATAACTGCGCCAATGCTAGAAATAGTTAATGCAAAAAACAGTGAACAATTTTTATGATAAAACAGTGAACAGTTTTAATTAATGCAAAAAACAGATTTTATGAATGCAATAACAGATTTGAATATACAGTAAATATGATGTGCAGAGAGAAAATTTCATAAATGTAGAAACAGATTTTATCAATGTAGAAAAATATATTCGATTATTGTGAAATTCAAACATGAAAAAGCATTCAGATTTGGCGTTTAAATTTAGAAAACACGATTTCATTAGGTGTTTTATGAGAAAACAGTGAACAATTTTTTAAATAGTGAACAGAAAATAATTTATGCAAAAAAGAGAGCGAACAATTTCTTAAATAATGCTGAACAGAAACTAATTTTATGTAAAATCGTAGAAATAGTTTATACAGAAAATAGTGAACAATTTTTATGAGAAAACAATGAACAATTTTAATCAATGTAGAAATTAAATTCATATTTCGAAATTAAAATCTCTATATCTTACAATGCTTCTATTTAAATAAATAAAAAGATAGAAAAGCTACTTATTTTTAACCTTATGTTTATCTGTCAATTATCCTCAAGCAAAAAAAAAAAAAAAAAAAAAAAAAAAAAAAAAAATTTACACAGTACTCGAGTTTGGTAAACTCGAGTACTGTAGAAAAAAAAAATTTTGTATTTTTTTTATAAAAGGTACTCGAGCCTAGTATACTCGAGTATTATGTTGCATGGTACTCGAGTTTTCCAAGCTCGAGTACCACTTAATTTTTTTTAATCACCAATTTCCAGCTCAGCAGCCACGGTGGAACTATAAAATAGGATACTCGAGTTCACCAAACTCGAGTACTTGAAAAAGTGGTAGATTCCTGTTTATTTCCGAAACAGTGTTTTTTTGCCAAATATTTCGAAAATTGATGGTAAAGGGCCATTTTGGCCGGATTTTTTTAGTGAGCAAGTTTGAAACTCTCTACTCTAGACAACTAGTGGTTGTCAGTAGCTATCATTGCACTCCAGGCCTATAAGAAAAACCCAATAACAAAACAAAGGAGCATCAACATTCAGCAGTAAGATAGGAAAATGCTAACGAGTGTTCTTAGTATATTGGTTAATAATCTATTTAGAGAAAATTTTTATAGAAAATAAAAAAAAAGTAATTAATATTTAGACAGTTTTTTCATTTCTCAAAAAAGTGGTATCAAAATTTTCTTAAAATAGATTATTAATAAATGCCCTAAGGGCACTTGTTAGCATAACTTTTATCTAAATAAAAATAAATGTCCGCAGTGTGAGCAAAGTTTTAAATCTGTTTCCAAATAACCGTTATAGTTTACCTATTTGGAACAGAATATTTCAATAACACACATTTCATTGTAACATTTCAAAAATAATTAAATAATGTAAATTTATTAATGTAGATCAACAATTATGAATATCTTAGCCCATTGGCTATCCACCCATGATCCAATTATCTTCATGTTTAGAATAACCTTAAGAATTCAAATTCAATTCAGATATATTTTTTATTTTTTTGATAAGTCCTGTGATACAATATTTAATTAATTTTTTTTTTCGGGGGGGGGGGGGGGGGGGGGTGGGGGGTGGTGTTTCGTACAAAAGAATTCTTAAGGAAGAATGTTGTATATAGTAATTAAAAAATCAATTGGCTAACAAGGGAATAAACTAAACAATAGTAACTAAGCTAAATCTGTGTAAACAATAATAATAATAATAATAATAATAATAACAATGCTACATTTTGCATTATCAATGACTATATTTAAGATTCTTCTTTCTGATATAATGAATGTCTACTTGAGACTTGAGAGAGGAATTACCATTAAGGTTTTCCAATTTCGTACTTTGATTAAAAAATGAATATTCCAGAATGTCGAGCCAATGATTCTAGTTTTCCTTTACTCGTTTGAGGAGGACACTATTTCCAATTTTTTTCATATATATAAATTACAGATTTTCCCACAAATTTAATCTGTTAGAAAATGATAAATTTAATCAATTAATCATAATTTAGATGTGGACCTAGACTCCCCCTTAATAAGTGATGTCTAACATGTGGAATGTTTAGCTTTCTAAATGGGAAGTGGAGTGAAGAAAGGGATCAAACTCAAGACTACCTATTATGATATCACGATAAATTACCATTTGTCCTACAAGTTCGCCGAACTTGACAGCGAATGCTGATGTTAGCAACAGATAGTTTTTCCATGTTCTAACACTACGATAAATTACCAATTGTCCCATTATTCAAACATTTTTTTTCTTATATTTTACAGCAATCCCCGATGTGATTTCCATCTTCACAATAGTTGTAATCTTTTCAGGATCCTTACTTATCAAACTCAATCTTAGCAGGGAACCTCACCAAGATTAACCTAGAGTTTATCAGGCAAGCATGGCTAAACAAATCGAAGATCATAATCTTCATGGTCTTCTTCTTTTGTAAGTTCCTAGCCCCCAGTCTTATTATAGTTGATAAACAATTAATTTGCCATATCTCTCCTAATGAAAGCCTAAAATGTTTCAAAAAATAACTGAATTTGTGTGTGTGTATATATATATATATTACTAGTTTCTATGAAAAGTTTTGTTAGGTTATAAAGACTTAGGATTTGATGTATTTAGAACTCTAATGTGTAATGTAAGGTTGAATTTAATCAACCATCTAATTGGCTTTATTCCGTGACCAATTTGCTTGTAATTTAGCACTTAGTTACCCTATATTTAGGTGGAAAAATTGTAAGGGTAGTGTGCGAGAAGATGTGAAGAAAAGCTCAAGAGTGTGCAAGAAAACAGAGTCTCGCGGCTAGGGCTCGCGGGTGGATCGCGACTGGCAAGTCGCGAAAGGCAGGCACGTGAGAGGCACACTGGGAAGCTGAAGGGTCGCGCCAGCTGTCACGCTACAGGACAAAAGTTCCAGGCTGTCCAGGCCGTTACGTCGCGACTGGAACTCGCTACTTGGACAAGCCGCGAGGTCAAGCCGCGAGTAAACCCTGTTTGGCAAAAACTGACGTTTTGCATTCCCTTCTCACCCTACTATATATACACCCTTATACCCACTAAATTGAGAGAGCTTCTAGAGAGAATTTTGTGAGAGAAACTCTAGAGAAATACAAGATTGCCTCATCCCCAATCTTTACCTTAGAGACTCTTCAAATTCCTCTACTCTCTTCCTCTCCATTGTCATAACCTTGAGAGGCCTTTTACCAAATTCTTATCTCACCACACCCTCGTCTGTGAGAAGGTTCATTTGGTGCTTAGGGAAGCAGTTTGGGAAGGAACCAATATACATAGGTTGATGCTATGGTCAAGTAGCGGAATCCGGGAAGCTAGAGAAGAAATAGGTTCGGCGTAACCTCGTTGGAGCAAGAAGCTTGGAGGGCTTAGGTACTTGGGTAGATTAGGCTTGGAAGGTCTTTTGCTGTTCATGTATCCCAACTATATTCTTTAGTGGATTGTATCACCGCTTGGAGGGCGGCGGAGAGGTTTTACGCCGAGGACTTCGGTTTCCTCTTCGATAACACATCGTTTGTTGTCCGTGTGTTTGCATCTTTCTTCCCTTTATCTTTGCCTTATATTTACTGCTGTGGATGTGTTTATATTTGGCTTAGATTGTTCTATCAATTCTGTTATAAGCTTGTTATCATATTCTGCACATTAATTGTTTGAAATAAAGCTTGAATTGATATTTTTGTATTTTGGGGTCTAAACGTTCAAAGGTGTTTCATACCCTTATTGAACTTTCATGTAATGTTGGCAAATCATGATTAAAACAATATGTTTAGTCTTGTTTAGGCTTGCTCAAAGTTGTGTAATTCATGTAAAATTGGAATCGAGAGGCTGCAGATGCATTGGTGCATTCATCGATCGAAAGTTAGATTTGATCGATTGAAAGTCGGCCAGAATGTTTTTCTACAGAATTTCCAACTCAGCCCTATCTCATTAAACGTTTTGGGTTTTCTGTTTTTGCACTAGGTATATAAGGCAAAACCCTAGCCACGTTTTTGTGAGTTGCTCTGGGTGTATTGTTGCTCATACTTTGCGGTTTGTGTGAATCTCTTGTGAGATCCTTGAGGAGCTTTTTTTCACATAAACTTAGGGTTTTCAAGGTAGAGATATTATCAACACCTTGATGATCAACTCAGTTGCTGCAATTGAAGCTTAAAGAAACACAAGCGGGAGTGCTTGTATCTTGTGGAGAATCCAAGAAAGAAGGAGTTTGTGGATTCGGAGCTTGCACGTGGTTATGTCAGTAAGTTCTACTGGTAGGTAGCATTAGGAAGTCAAGCGGGGAGCTTGTAAGTCCTTTTGTATGAACTTCAATTCTTTCAAGATAGTGGATTCAAGTTTACCTTGAGAATAGCTAGGTCAAATCATTTCCAGGTTTTTACCGTGTGGTTTACTGGATCATCATATCTTGTGTTATTTATTTTTCCGCTGCTTTATATTCTTGATATGATTATTTGATTGTGTTAACCTAGATTTGCATAATTTGACTAAGTTAATCACTTGGCTAATTAACTAGATTAATTTGGTTGGGTTAAGGGGTCTAAAAACCATTCAAGTGGTATCAGAGCGGGTAGCTCTCTTGTTTGAGATCTTTTGATCTCTGAGCTGATCCTTGACCCCTGTTGTCAGGGAACATGGACACTCTCTTGTTGTTCCTCCTCACTTTGATGGGAATAACTATGCTTATTGGAAAGTAAGGATGAAAGCATTCTTGAAATCTATTGATGAGAGAGTTTGGAATTCCGTTGAGTACGGATGGGAGAAGCCCACTACTCCTGTGAGTGAGTGGCAAACTTCTCAAAAAGAAGCAGCTGGTTTCAATAGCAAAGCTATGAATGCCATCTTTAATGTTGTTTCTATGGAGGAATTTAAGAGAATGTCAAATGTTGAGGTTGCTCACATCGCTTGGAAAATCCTTCAGACTGTGCATGAAGGCACAAAGGCAGTGAAGATTAATAAATTGCATCAATTAACTTTTAGATTTGAAAGCATTAGAATGTCTGATGATGAATCTTTTGATGAGTTCTATGCTAAACTGAATGATATTGTTAATTCTGCTTTTAATTTGGGTGAAACCTATGATCAATTTAAAATTGTTAGGAAGATTCTTAGATCTTTAACTGAAAACTTTAGACCCAAAGTAACTGCCATCACTGAGAGCAAGGATGTGGACTCCATTCCTATTGATGAGCTTGTAGGATCTCTTCAGTCCTATGAGCTAGACCTACCCAAAGTTAGCAAATCCAAGTCAATGGCTCTTAAGTCAGTTGATGATGTTGAGGTTGGTGGATTTGATGATGAGCTTTCTGCTACAGAGATTGCGTACCTTGCCAAGAACTTTAGAAACTTTCTTAGGAATAACAACAGAAAGGCAAGAGGTACAAATACTGCTGAACCTAGAAACTTTAGGAAGAATGATCCCACTAAGGTTAATAACTTTGAAAAACCTAGAGAAAAAGTTGGTCAATCTTCAAACAATTCTATGGGTTCCCAATGTTTTGGATGTCAAGGGCATGGTCATGTTAAATCTAAATGTCCTACTTACTTGAGGTCTAAGGGTAAAGCTATGGCTGTAACCCTTAGTGATAATGAGGTTTCTGATGATGAGTCTGGATATGACGAGGATGGAAACTTCATTGCTTTCACTGCTACTGCTGTAGTCAATGAAAACGTGTCTGTTGAAGAGAACCCTTCTGATGGGGAACTCTCTGAGGATGTAGATCTTCAAGAGGCCTATAATAAACTTTGCAAAGTTGCTGCAAAGGATGCTATGAATGTTGAACTTGGCTTGAAGAAAATTGATTCTCTTGAGCTTGAAAATAAAAATTTGCTTGTTAAATTATTTGATGCTAATGATCTTTTGAACCATGTGAAATCTGAGAATATGCTCTTGCTTGATAAAGTTAAAACTTTGGAACATGATTTATCTGTTGTTAGATCTGCTAGTTCTAAACTTGATCAAATGCTGAATGTTCAAAAGACCCATTCTGACAAATCTGGATTAGGTTTTGTTGAAAGCATCTTTGTGTCTGCACCTAATTCCACGAACTTTGTTCCATCTTCTTCTGAACCTTCCGTGAGTGAGGTTGTGAGTGAAACTGTCAAACCCCCTGTGAGTGAGGTTGTCAAACCTATAGAAGTTTCACCTCCTCGGAAGATTAGGATTGATCGGGGAGAGTCTAAACCTAGAGAGTCTACCCTTTCTAAGGACAAGATGCATGGTAAACCTGCGTGGGTTTGTCATTTTTGTAGAAAGTCTGGATATATTCGTCCTAACTGTTACAAGCTTCAAGCTGCTAAGAGAGCAAACAAACCAAAAGTGCCTGTGCCTCAAGCACAAGATCCTATAGCACTAATTGGTGAATTGGTAAAGGCTTTAAATCTTTATTCCAATTCTGGATTTGGAAATCACTCGAATGTGAATAGGAACTCCAATGCTCGTGGTGCATCTAAAAGGTTTTGGATGCAAAAGACTCGATCTAATTGAGTCTTTCTGACATGGTCCTTGTGCTTCATTGCTTTACTCTTTTGTGACCATTGTTCTTTGATTATTGTGCTATTTTGTTTCTAAGATTTGCATTGCATAACATTCATGCATTTCATTCTAGGATTTATTTGTTTTCTCTTAAAAAAAAAAAAAAAAAAGGAAAGCAAATTGTGTTTGACATTATTTTCTTGGTTTTTGAAAACAAGGTTGGTCAATCTATTTACTTATAACATGTCTAGTATACCTTATTTAGCTTTGATGAGCTTATTTATTGCACCTTACTAGTTGAAGTTTTGTAGTGCATGTTGTGTGGGAAAGATGTTTATGGTTTTTGATCACTTTGCCTTAATCTTGAAGTCACATGTTATTTGACTGTCGGACTTGATCCTTTTGAGAAAGGCATAAATAACCATCTCATCACTGTTCACTAGCCAATCATGAACACCTTAGTGCATATCGTAAGATTTTGTGTTCTCAAAAGAGTAGCACATACACAAAAAGAACATAAGGTGTAACCTCGGTTTAATTGCTTAATACTTAAAATTGGTGTGTACTATTAGGCTTGACGCCAATTCACATAATTAAAACTGGTGTGTACTATTAGACTTGATGCCAATTCACATAACTAAAATCTGTGTGTACATTATGAGGCAAAATTCAAGAAACTTACATGATTGCAAGTTTATGTTCTAGGAGATGTGAGAATTATATGATGTAACTCTTTAGGTGATAGTCTCTTTTGAATTCTATGTGATGGATTTTGTAGACTTTGTGATTGATTGCTATTCACATATCACCTCACATGTATCTCAAGTTTTTGCTAGTTGCACACACTACACAAGTTACTCTTTGCTAAACACTGTACTTGTTATTGTGTGTGTTTTTGGTCTGACCAATCAAGTTTGAAAAATACCCTAAGATTTATGCTCAACTGCTTTGTTGCTTGAAAATTTAAAGGGAGAATGGCTGAATTTTTCTTTGAAAAACTGGGATTAAAACTTGGTTTTTTGAAAAAGTATTTCAATTTTTGGTCCTAGGCCCTATGCTGATGCCATTGCTCACTTACAAATAACTAATCATGGTAATCCAAGAAGCCTTCTCCTCCCAGGAAGAAGACCAGAGTTTGAGCCTATTTTCTATTGTGGATTCTGTAATCAATATGCTATTTACCATGACCATCCATGTGATTCTCCACAAGGTCCTTTTGATCCATTTGATGGATACCCGTCCGATGCTCCTTCTACTGGTTAAATTTATGGCACTATTGTTCTCACTGATAAAGTTATTTTCTTGATACTCCTACTATCAGGAACTGTTTTAGTCAAGATTCTACTGACCTCTTGCAGCTTATTATTGATTGATTGGTTTTCTATTTGTGATTTTCCTGTGCATTGCCATGCGTCTGACAAAGTTGGGGTTCTTTTGTGACATGTTCCTGAAGTCTCCCACTCATGGTAAACAAAATGACAACATGATGGCTCAAGGAATTTACGTATAAATATTCTAGTAGCCATAATGCTCCTACTCCTACATGCTCATGCTCTATTACTTGTTCTTTTTGCTTTTTGTCATCTCCAAGTCAGGAACCCTTCTTTTGACTATGCCAAATTTGCTGGAGACCTCAAGGCAAAAAGTGGGAAAAATTACTGTTCACTTTTTACTGTTCACGGATTACTGTTCATCGATTACTGTTCACAGATTACTGTTCACCGACACTGTTCGCTTTTTACTGTTCATGACACTGTTCACTCCAAATTTTGCCTATTTAAAGGGGGCTGTCCCTTATGTAAAAATCAGAATTTTTTGATAGAACTTCTTCTTAGAACTTCTTAGAGAGAGTTTTCCTCCTTAGAAGCCTTCTTTGTGAGAGTTCCCTGTTATCTACTACTACCTTGTTCACCTTATTCCTACTACTACTTTCCCTACAAACCTTGTAACTAGGACTAGTTCAAGTTTTGTAACTGTTAATCTGTTCTGAGATCTTGTATTCACTACTACTACTGTAAGTGTTTTGTACTACTTTCAATAAACAAGTATTTTCAGTTTTATGTTCATTATACTATTTGTTGCTACCGCCACCATGGAGGATTATCGCCATACCGGACGGTTCTAAATTGCTTTTATTTACTTTGAATTATTTTGTTATATACTGTTTGGCAGGTTCTACCGCCTTATTATTGTTCTTACATTACTTTGCTTACATTACTTTCAACTATATATATATATATATATATATTATGGTTACAACACAGGAGTTTTTAGAAAAATATAGTTTCCATATGTAATTTCCAAAAACGTGTCTAACCCAAAAACATTTATATAACATGGTTATTTTTCAAAATCCCATTAAAAAGCTACTTACCTTGCGACCTGCAAAAAGCCTAATTTTCCAAGCTCCAAAGGAGGTTAGCTAGAACCTCAACAATATCAGGCAAACCTAACACAATAAGTATAAAGCTTAAAATTGTATCTAACTACAATTTAAGAACTGCCAAATATGCACTTAATTAGGCAAGCCTAGTATTTAACCCCATCAATAACATATTCATCTTCCAAAGTTTCTCAACAAATTAATTCACAAGGCAAAGACTCCAATTTATAAATTTAATCCATTGAATATCATCTCCAACATTATGACTTGCTTCCATAGGATTTACACAACATCATCAAAAGACCCATGTAAGCAAAATCAAAATATCCTTAAGACAAGAAATTTAGAACTTCAACTAACTTCAAATAAACCCAATAACAATGAAAAAATTAGATTTACCAACCATCACATGTTATAACTCAAAATCTCTAAATTTTCCACCGTACATAAATCTTAGGTAGTCATCATTAGCACAAACCATAAACCCACCCATCAAATAATTCCATCAATACAAAACTCATACATATAAACACATAAATATCACTTCCCATGCTCATAAATCTCATGGATATCATTATCAAAGCTTAGACTAAAGAACCTCAAGCAAAAGCATATAAACCCACCAAAAAGATTAGAAATATTTACCTCAAATAAAAGATGTGAAGATGCTTATGGGTTCACAAGAATATTCTGTTGATTTTGCCGAAAAAATGGTGGTGGAGATGTTGATTTGGAGTGGGTACCGTCGGAGAGGATGAGGGAGTATGAGAGAAATGAAAAGAAAGAAAAGAAAATAAGAAGAGAGGAATGGCCGGCCAAGAGGATGAGAGCCAATTTGTGAGATGTGTGGTGGGGGTTAGTGTGTTAGGTGGGGCACGCGTGGTCCCAAAAAAGCTTACCACTACTTTTTTTTTTTTTTTTTTTTTTGACTTATTGGGACGTTACATGGGACCCCTGGTAAGCTTGAGAGTTGTTTCCTACCATGGGAAGTCGAGATGGTCCATGAGGCTTGGAGTGAAGATGAGTTGATCTAGCCCTTTACTGTGGATGGAGAGTATAGTGTGCATAGTGCTTATTGTATGTTGGTTGCTGATGAAAGTCATGGTGTGCTGTCAAGGACTCTCTCCCCAGAAAGCAGAACTTGAAAGCATGACACGTACTGATGGATGATACTTGCGACCGCTGTGATGATCACACGGAGACTATCCTGCATTGCCTATGGTTATGTGATGAGGCTTGGTCAATATGGTGGTCTGACTCGGGCTTCCAATTCTTGCTCTAGAAACAATGTTGGGCTTTTTTCGATCTTGTGGAGGCACTGTTCAATGAAGGATCGAGCTATAGGATAGCTTTGTTTGCTACGATCACTTGTGATTATGGCGGAGGTGTAATCAAATGAGGGTGCATCAACCCTTTTGGCAACTTCATAAAATTGGTGATCAATGTGCATAAACGGGACTTGCCTATGCCAAGTCGTAGGACTCGAGCTCATTGGAATCCTCCATTGATGGGCTGCTATAAGGCGAATGTTGATGCTACTTTGTTTGAAGGTTCAGACTTTCAAGGACGGAATTAGGATTCGAAGTCGAGGGGGGCAAATATAATTTTCTTGAGAGGGGAAAATATAATTTTTCATGGACTTATTTTCTAAAATCTTAAATATATACCTATTATTTAATATTTTAAAAAAAATTTGGGAGAGGGGGGAGGGTGCACAGCCCCCTTTTGCTTATGCATGGTTCCATCCCTGCAGACTTTACAGGGATAGGGGTGGTGTTTTAGGATCATGAAGGGTGTGTTATTGTTGCATTGAATTGGCAAGTTAGCTTGACCCAATCAGTAGAGATGGTTGAGGCCTTGGCAGCGAGAAAGGGTAGTGGTCTTTGCTAAGCAACTTAGCTTGTCCAATGTGATTATCGAGGGAGACTTTCTTTGGTGTTAGGACATATGTGATTCACTTGTTAGGAACATATGTCACTATTTTATGTAATTGGCTAATCCTTTGACAAAACGCACTTTACTTGTATTTGGGTAGCTCTAGGATGTGTTTGATGCTTCAAGAAACCTTGTTTCAAGTTCAAGTGTTAAAGTCATGCAAGTCTGTCCAAGAATCAAGTGTGAAAGTGTTGAATTTTAAAGCTCGATAGCTGCTTGACACCTCCTCGACACTTGGTTATCTGTCGAGCTTTTCAACTTCTTTTTATCGCAATCTTGATAGCTTCTCGACAGCTAGTCGATCGATCGAGAAACTTCCTGTCCCCTCGATAGCTCTTGATAGCTTGCAACAGATAGGCTCGACACCTCCTCGATCAATCAAGAATTACTGAGCTTTACGAAATTTAGATTTCTAGATTTGATTTTCGGCCCATGCTGACATGTATGTGTAAGGTTTCTTTTCTCACAACCCTAGACCTATATAAGGCTTATTTTAGGCCGTCACATAAGAGAATACAAGGAGAACATATGCAAAAGGTGACCGATGCCTTATTCTCTCTGAAAGAAGCTACTGCGTCTTTTGCGCCTTAGGGTTTTATAACCAAGTGCTTCTTGATCTTCATTATTGATGAAGTGAAAAACTTTGCAACCAACATTCTTCTTCCTCAAGTTGGAGAGTGAGTCACGTACTGAGATTTGTGCAAAGGAGTTAGTCATGCACTGGGATCCATGCAACAAAAAGGGTTGCGTTCATATATTGAAGAGTTTAGAGGTTCTGAAGTGGTAGAAAATTTATACTGTAAGTTTATCTACGGGGATTGTAGAGTCTAGGGACAACGGTTTTGTACTAGACCTGAAACTTCTCTTTACTATAGTAAATTGCTTTTTGGGAAGGTTTCCCCTCATGTTTTTTACTGTGAAACTAGTTTGTTTCATTGGTTTTTCTGGATCATCATATCTTGTCTTATTTATTTTTTTTGCTGCATGATTTTCACATGATATTGATGTTTATTTGTTTTAGCAAGTTTTATTCATAATAAATATAATTAACAACTTGGGTTTAAAACTTATTAATTCTATCAACTGGGGTCTAAATTTTCCAACAAATGGTATCAGAGCAGGTACACTCTGATTGGATTAATTTCCTGAGTGTGATCCTTGACCCCCATTGTCATGGATCGTAGACAATTTCTTTTGATTCCTCCTTTATTTGATGGCACTAATTATGCATACTAGAAAGTTCGTATGAAAGTTTTTTTGCAGACTTTAGGTGAACAGGTTTGGCAAGCTGTTGAAGTTGGCTGGATTAAGCTAAAGGAAGCGCTGGTGGATTGGGATGATGCAACTATCATAGTGGCAAGTTTCAACAGTAGGGCCTTGAATGCTTTGTTTTGTGGGGTGAATAATGAGGAATTCAAGAAAATATCATCCACGGAAGTTGCCAAGGAAGCATGGACCATTCTTGAGACCACTTATAAAGGTACCAAGGCAGTAAAGACAGTGAAGTTTCAAAGACTCACTAGTAGCTTTGAAGAAATAGGGATGGAGGAGGATGAGACCTTTGATGAGTTCTATGCTAAACTTAAGGATATTGTGAATTCTGCCTTCAACCTTAGAGAATCTATAGTAGAATCCAAAATTGTTAGGAAAATCCTTAGGTCCTTACTTAAAAGATTCCATGCCAAGATCACTGCCATTAAGGAAGTGAAGGACATTGATCAACTTCCTTTAACTAAGCTTTTAGAGAACCTTCAAACCTATGAGATGGGATTAGGCTCAATGGGAAAAGGTGGAAAGCGTAAAAACTTGGCTCTTAAGGGTATAGAGGAAGAGATTGAGAACTCTGAAGATGAAGATGAAAGTGAAGATGAAGATGATGATGAGGATGAGGATCTAGCTTTCATAACTAATAATATTATCAAGCTTCTTCAATTTAGGAAAAAGGATAAGGGAAAACCTCCTATAAAATCTAAATCCTTAAGGAATGGCAAGAATGAGAAACCCCTCATCCAATGCTACGAGTGCAAAAGTTTTGGTCATATGAGGATAGAGTGCCCAAACAACCTTATGAAAGAAAAGACCAAGGAGTCAAAAGATAAAGGGTTGGTTGCTACTTGGAGTGATACTAACAATGACTCTTCTGATGAGTATGTGGATGAATATAGTCACATTATGGCCTTTGCTGCCTCAACCGATAAGGTGATTGTGGAGAGTGCTAGTGACAGTGAGGATTCTTCTTCTGATGAAGTACCCAAGAAGTTCTTAAAAGACTTCTCATCTTTGTAAAAAAGAGCTTAATGAGGTAAAAACTGAAAAGGCTAATCTGTTAGTCAAACTAGATGAGACTACAAGGTTAGTTGAGACTCTTGTTATGGAGAACACCTCATTAGAAGAAAAGATCAAGAATCTTGAAGTTGAGCTTAGTCAAGCTAGAACTCAAATAGAGAGGATGTCTAGTGCAAAGCTTGATGAGGTATTGAGTGCTCAAAAGCCTAGTTCTAACAAGACTGGCTTAGGATATGCTGTTTCCTCCGGCCCCTCCTCTTCCACGGCTTCTGGATCAAGGACTGTTTTTATGCCCTAATCTGAAAAAGGTAATAAAGGTATGAAATCCATAAATGATTTGTCTAATTCTAAATCCTTTGTTAGACCTCATGTTTGTCACCATTGTGGTGTTTCTGGACACATTCGTCTTAATTGCTTTAAGTTATATCCTCATAAGCAATTGTCCAAACAGTCACAGGTTATTAAAAACTTTGAGCTTTTTAACTCAATTTTAGGAGAATTCTAATTCTTCTATATCCTTTAGTAGACATACTAGGACACGTGCCTTTTCATCTTCACGGCAAAAGACTCGTACTGTGTGGCTAAGAAAGGAGCCTAAGAATTAATTGTCTTTTCTGTTATCCTTTGCTTTATTTCTTTCTATCTAAAGTAGGACTCTCTTTGCTTGATTTCTTATCTGCTTTTGGAATCATACTTTCATGCATCTGCACCCTTTTATCATGCCTCCATGCATATGCATCTTTCTTTCATGCTTTTATGTTGTTTGTTTGTTTTTGTCTGGTTGTTTAGTTTTATTTTGTTTTGTTTTCAAAATAAAATAAAAAAAAAGGAAAAATCAGAAAAATACAAAAACAGTGTATGTTTGTGTACATTGGTACTTATGTACCTTGGATGACCATTGAAACAAAATTTTCTAAACTTTGTATCTCTTGTAGCATAGATGAGCATCTCTATGCACAACTAAGTAAGTGAGCTTTGTGGCTCTTGTTTGTGATGAGTAAGATTAAGTTATCTCTTGTATTTAACACTCGTATCACTCTTTTTGACGGGAAGGACTAAAAAATTCTAAGAGAAAGGCATAAATAACCATCTCACCACTGTTGCCTGTCAATCATGATATAACATCTGTATGCTTAGGCATAGCAAAATTGTGATGTTTAGCTTAACATAATTGGGTATTTCTTTTCTCTCTCTTATATGCCCATGCATGATTTGTGTAAAAAGAAAAATATGCAAAGAAAAATAAAAAGCAAAAAGATAAAAAATGCTTTTAAATATGATTGCAAGCGTGTATTCTAGGAGATGTGAGAGTTATAGGATGTACCTCGAATGTGGTAGTCCCCATCGAACAATTATGATTGTGTGTGAGTTAAAGTGATTTTCTCATATCTTAGATCGTCATAACATGTATACACTTATGCAATCTTACGATATTTTTCACACACAACACGTAATATTCTTTGCTACTCTTGATACATGTGTAGGTACAATGTGATTTGGTCATCACAAGGAATACATGTATTAATGTATGATCACTAAATTGTCTTAACTTGTTTTTGAAATATAAAATTGGTTAGATTTGTTTAGTGTGTGTGTGTTTTGGGATCTATATGCATAATATTTTTTTGTTGAAAGATTTGTCTTTCACATGTTTTGCATCTTTCTATTATTTTGTCATCCATAGCATCTTATTTCATTACATTCATGCATTTATATGGATTTCTTTGTACCCCCTTGATCATCTTTAATCATCTTTATATTTCTCGGGTGAAGCTTTCTAGTTTCTTGTATCCTTTGTCAATCATGGCAAAAAGGGAGAGAAATTGTGGTTTCTTTTTACAAGATTCTGCATGTTAGGGGGAGAAATACATGCCTTTGTAAGGGGGAGTTGTGTTTCATCTTGTTATGGGGAATGCTTACTTCATTCTTCTTGTACCTTGGGTCTTGTGACCATTTTTTACATACATTGTACTTATCTTCTTTATATATGTTGATGTATGTTTCTTTCACCTACCCTTACATGTGTTGTTTCTTTTCTCTCTTTATGCATATGCTTCTTATTACTTGTATGCAATCTATTATTTCTGTTTCACACGAAGATGCCTTGATGAGTTTTGTTTAAAGTATTTCAGAAATATAGGTTGTCAAAGTCTACTTGCCATAAACTCTTTTCTTGCAAAGTTTTTTAAGAGTTTGTGTTAGGATAGATTTTATTGTATTCAACAAGTGAATATAAGTTGAGTGATTTATGACTTTTCTCATATGTTCATTTGTTTGTTGTGGTTTTTTCATGGATTGCCAAAAGGGGAGATTGTTAGGACATATGTGATTCACTTGTTAGGAACATATGTCACTATTTTATGTAATTGGCTAATCCTTTGACAAAATGCACTTTACTTGTATTTGGGTAGATCTAGGATGTGTTTGATGCTTCAAGTAACCTTGTTTCAAGTTCAAGTGTTAAAACCATGCAAGTCTGTCCAAGAATCAAGTGTGAAAGTGTTGAATTTTAAAGCTCGATAGTTGCTCGACACCTCCTCGACACTTGGCTATCTGTCCAGCTTTTCAACTTCTTTTTATCGCAATCTTGATAGCTTTTCGATAGCTGGTCGATCGATCGAGAAACTTCCTATTCCCTCGATAGCTCTCGATAGCTCGCAACAGATAGGCTCAACACCTCCTTGATCAATCAAGAATTACTGAGCTTTACGAAATTTAGATTTCCAGATTTGATTTTTGGCCCATGCTGACATGTATGTGTAGGGTTTCTTTTCTCACAACCCTAGACTTATATAAAGCTTATTTTAGAGGCCGTCGTATAAGAGAATACAAGGAGAACATGTGCAGAAGGTGACCGATGCCTTATTCTCTCTGAAAGAAGCTACTGCATTGATCTTCATTGTTGATGAAGTGAAGAACTTTGCAACCGACATTCTTCTTCCTCAAGTTGGTATGTGAGTCACGTACTGAGATTTGTGCAAAGGAGTTAGTCACGTACTGGGATCTGTGCAACAAAAAGGGTGGTGTTCATATATTGAAGAGTTCAGAGGTTATGAAGCGATAGAAGGTTTCTACTGTAAGTTCATCTATGGGGATTGTAGAGTCTAGGGACAAAGGTTTTGTACTAGATCTGAAACTTCTCTTTACTATAGTGAATTGCTTTTTGGGAAGGTTTCCCCCCAAGTTTTTTACTGTGAAACTAGTTTGTTTCATTGGTTTTCCTAGGTCATCATATCTTGTCTTATTTATTTTTTCCGCTACATGATTTTGACATGATATTGATGTTTGTTTGTTTTAACAAGTTTTATTCATAATAAATTTAATTAACAACTTGGGTTTAAAACTTGTTAATTCTATCAACCGGGGTCTAAATTTTCCAACATTTGGGTTGTCCAGGCTCTAATTGGCTTGGGTCAGTGCAATACCTTATTTGGTCAAGTGATTGAGGAGACTAGGCAGATTGGAGAGTCGTTGCGGCAGTGCCAATATTTGCATGTCAGATGAGAAGGTAATAGGTTGGCTCACGCCTTAGCTAGGAGAGCAGTTTCAACTGTAAACATTGATGTATGGGTAGAAGAACTATCTAGTGATTTGGATGATATATTCCAATCTGATTTATCTTAATTTTAATAATACTACGCTTACCATTTTATCAAATATATATCTAAAATGGCTTAAACTTTTTTTTTTTTTTTTTGGTTTAACATAGGTGTTTGAGTATTGTTGTTCAAAATGATATGAAAATTGTGGTTTAAAAAGTATTGTGAAAACACATATTTAAAGTACTCTTAATACAAAAAATGTGTTTGGTACTATATTTCTAATAACGTCTTTTCAAGAGTAATAAAATATAATTGTGTGTTTGGTATATGTATATATTTTTAAGAAAAAGTAAAAATATTTGTCAAATCTATGGGTCCCAAGTTTTTAAAAATATTTACGATTGTGGTGCCATTAAGCAACGTTGTTTGCATATTGAAAACTGATATGCAGAGCTTTCTAAAATCAGTTTTTTAACACCATATTTTGAATAACATAACTCAAACACTTTTAAAAAAAAGTGTCTACCAAACATTTTTTTTTTCTTTTGGAACAACAGTTTTCAGTGTTTAAACACTGAAAATTGTTGCTTAAACATATGTACAAAACAACCTCTTAGCTTTTAGCTTTTATGTACAATTTTTTAAAACCTCAAGTCATTTTTAAAAATATTTTCAAGGTACAAGTATATTTTAGCACAATTTCAACAATTTTTTTTAGCAATAAACTAAATAAGCTGTTCCCAAACGGACTGTTAAAGTGATGATTATGGCCTGTTTGGTAGTAGCTTTCAAGTATTTTTATTCAAAATGATGTGAAAACTGTAATTTAAAAAGTGTTGTGAAAATAAAGTTCTATAGTTAGAACTCCACTTCTTACAACTAAAACTCGAACTCTACTTTTTACAATAATCCTAATACCTTGTACCTTAATCCAAAATTGAACAATTGAACATCCTTTATCAAGCTGACATATTATATATATATATATATATATATATAAAAGAAGATACACTCAAATAATATACTTGACATTAATTACTTCACTACTTCACTTTACCTTCTTAACTTTTTTAATTAAGTGCCACGTTAACTTCTTAGGAGTTAAGATATTTGTTAATGAATTATTTTAGGAAAATTTTGATGTAACTTTTATGAGGAAAAAAAAAAAATGCTATAAAAAACTTATTTATTTATTTATTTTTTAAATTTCCCATGAAAGTTTTCTAAATCTAATTTTTAAACCAATATCTTTAGAGTATTGTTAACTTTTTCAATTACTGTTTTACTATAATAAAGGTAAAAATATTAACATTTCTTTTATTATTCTTAGAATTAGAATTATAAACGTGAGCTTTAAACCAACAAAATGAACAGTTAAGTGGATTCAACAAGTGCTAACTTTGGGCTTGCATCATCTTTGCCTAACGGGTCTCTCACCAAGAAAATGAGTAAATATTAACCAATTAGGCCTAACATCATATCTATGTAGCCCAACATTAAAATAAACAAAGGTCGTCGAGTCCTCCACCGACAGCGGCGGCGGCAGCCCCGGCGGAGCTGATTAAGAGGCGAGCTGCGACCTCCTGGGCGCGCTGCTTGGCTTTGATTAGGCCTTCGAAGGGAGGAACGACTGCGTTGTAGGAAGGAGGAGCCGAGTCCGGAGAGTGAGGCGTGATCGAAGCGGAGAAACCGGTGGGCCTTCGAGTGGACAGAGGCGGCGCCGTTTGGTCATCGTATTTGCGTTTGTTGGTGTTAGCGCCGGAGGAGTATTGTACTTCGTCAGACATTTTAGGAGAGAGAGAGAGAGAGAAACCCTAGAGAGAGAGAGAGAAAGAGAAATTGAGTGAGGTTTGAACACGGGGAGGGTTTTATATAGTGATGGTGGTGGAAAGAAGAATATTGGATTTTTTTAATAGAGGATTCTTTTTTTTCTTTTTCTTTTTTTTTTTCTTTTTTTTTCGTTTTTATTTATTTATTAAGGTTTTGTTTGTGTAAGGGAGGAAATTATGGTTTTTTGGTTGTAGCCGGACCCAAACAATATATAGCCCATGAGTATTAATGGCTGTTTACCACTAGTTTAAGGAATTTACAGACTGTTGTTTGTTTCCATTAGAATAGCAACTACACGACCACGACACGACAGCCAGACAAGACAAGAAAGATAGAACAAAACGACTTGTCGTTGATGATCAACCGTCAAACACTCACCGTTTATGCAAGTTTTACCTCCAACTCGCCGAATTGTTAACCAAGTTGTTAGCATATCAAAGTTCAGAGACTACAAATCCCAGAGATTCTGAGACAGTTTAGCGGCCAATACAGAAGCTCTGAATCTGAAATTACAATCAACCAAAACCCATTTGGAATTGAAGGATGATATCTCAGATGTAATCTTTATTTTCCTTATTTCTAGATATTATTAATTTATTATTACTCATATCCTTTGAGTTATTCCTGAACCCAGAAGTACTTTCAGCTTCAGATACTTCTGGGTGGTAATAGATTACTAGTGCTGCTTAAAGTATGTTTGTAAATTTTATGATCTTTGAAAATGAAAAACATATGCTTAGTTTTTGTTTTAAAATTTTATATTCTTTCCGTCACATGTAGTAATGATGAGAACCAATTTAAGATAATGGTTATGTTCTCCATTGTTTTTAATCTACTTTAAAAATTACAATATAAATTTTTTTTTCTTCAAAATTTTGCTTATAAATTAAGGAAGATATCAAACAATCTTTGATTAATCTTAGTTACATTTTTCTGAATCTCACAGAAATGAAGCCTATCAAGATAAGAGAATCCAGGATCAACTGAGAAAATCCATGTCAAATTGTAATTAAGATTGATTTGAGGATTCGGCCCCATTGATCTAGCAGTAGCGTAGACATCAACCGGTGCAAAATAAGTAGGCATACTCGTAGGATATTGGATTGTCATGTCATCAGTAGAATATGAAACCCCAAAGAAAGCCCCATAAAGGTATGGCACGTCATCGGCCCGGGGCACATAAAGACCTGTATGCTGTATCACGGTAGGGTGATATATCATTTCCATTCACATTCAACTAAACCATTCTCAAGTGCAGTGGTGTTATCAATGTAGAAGGGAGAATTTTGACCCACAATCATCGGAGTTCCATCTATGGAACTACAAATATTAGGCATTGACACAATCTCAATCCCATTCACAAATGCGTACGCCTTTGGAGCTTTGGAAGATGGGATGAAACTTATATCCAATATTGCACCCTCAACATTGATTGAATACTCCTTGACAAGAAATGCAAAATTCAATGCTTCCAAAGTTTGTGCAATGCTGAAGTTGTTAAGAAGAGTATAAGACCCTACAGTGGTAGAGAAAACAGTATTGGACGCATCTAGGCTCGCATATTAAGCAAGATAAAAGTAAAGACGAACAAATTTTCTACCAGCAACAGCAAGAGTACGATAGGTGAAATTTGAGTAGAAAACTCGAGCAGTCATGTAATGGACTTGAGGGACCGAAGGTTCTAGAGTAGCAGCTTGGGATATGGTGGATTTTCCACTAGCCGACAGATACTTGGACCCAACAGCTGTGGTCCACTTCCGACCATGGTAATCAGTAGCTTCCAAAGGACCCCCACAACATAATTGGCTGCCAGAGTTGCATGAATTGTAAAGGCCCAGTAAAGAATAACGGGTATAGGTATAGACACGACCAAATTTATTAGTGTTCCTCATTGATTGAAAGTTCAACTTGGTTACATTTTTTTCCTGATTTAGAAACATCTTGAATCACTCACCAAATCAGTCAGAGCCAAGAAAATGCCTATGACTAAAGAACAGAGATATACAAGCATGAGATCTTTGGATTTTGGGTGAAGAAGCTTGAAACAAAGACGTAAAATATGACAAGAACATTTTTCAACAAAACCCCATTGAAGTTTCAGATACTCGTACTGGGATAGCTACAGTTTATGAGTGGAAGACCTGGCATAGATTGAACAAAATTCTATACTAAGACTGAACAAAATTCAGGAAATAGATTACTAACTTAAGCACCAAAAGATTGAACTGAACAGATTTTAAGCCATTTAAACTGGAAACAAAGACTGATTGGGGAAAAGGAGGGTTTACCGTCTGGGCCAGAAGCTGACACTCACTGAGTTGAAATGGGATTCTAGAGCTTTGGATTTCATGGATGGCGAAGGCGGCTTTGCATAAAACCCAGAAGCTGAAATAAAAGCTAAGCTTGCCTTTCTATACACAAGACTTATTAGTTACAAGATTTTTCTCAAGAATTCTCTCTCCAAGTTTCTCTGTACTTTCTTGCATACCAAGGTAACCAAACACTGTGATTACAATCTTCTACTTAAATTAAATGAAGATTAGTCTCTTGGATGCTTCGGATGGCATCTGTAATGGCCTGCAAAATATCACCTTGGATTGGCTAATAGCTGATTATATGAACTCTGAATAGATAGCGACCAAGAATATATGAATCAAACACGTCAAATAAAGTCCAATAAGCCAATTTTAAACAAAAACTTTGAGCTAAAGTTGGAATTCCGAACTATATCGCTAAAGATTTTTAGTGCACTTTTCTTTGCTGAATTCCTGCATGTCATATTGGCGGCCAATCCTTCGAAATGCCTCTCTTACATAGTTTCATCTTCTCAGTAACATTGAAATCAAAATAGCCTTATTTCAGTTTTTTCTAGGACAATACTACTTGCAACAATTTTTATTACAATTTAATGATATGTGCGATTGTGATTGGTACACCATCACTTTGACATGGACTCATTACTTAATCATTATTGTTAGGATTGTAACAATAGTTGTAGCAAAAAATTTGTGTAAGCAGACTTTAAAATTAAGTTTTTTTGGACTGGCTCACCAACTTTTTGTTAGACATGATTTCTTTTTAAGTTGACAAGCCTTGGATACGATAATTATTTAGGAATTTCCCCTTTTATTAACCCATTAAGAATTCTTGTCAAAAAAAAAAAAAAAAAAACACTAGGAATTTCTTTTTCCTTTCCATTTTTTGCTGAATAATTAGGAGTTTAATGCAAACAGCTTTCTCCTTTTGAAAAAAAAAAAAGAAGTAATTTCCATGCATGTTTTGACCAAATAAAAAGCAAATCCATGTAATTTGTTTACACTTTACTCATGTATCTGATGCAAGATCACTTTATTTTCCAAAATTTTAAAATGCATTATTAATAAAAATGAAAATGTTAGTTTTTCAATTACAGTTCATCGAATTATAAGAGTGGGTTTGGATAAAATTCGGCTCTAAATATGTTTGAAACTATCTTTTTCAATCTATTATGTGGCAAATTATAAGACTATTCATGCATATTATTAAACATTTAAACACATTGTATGATTGGGCTGGCCCAAGGCCTAGGCCTAAGGCTCCACAGCAACAACAAAAATTACCCTTAGGGAAAGAGGCCCCCTCCATTGTCAAAGGCCCAAAACTTTATATATATATATATATATATATATATATAATGGTTGTGCATTTTTTTAAAATTATTTATGCTAAGGATACTACAAATTTTACTATAGACTTATAAATTAGTATGTCACCAATTACAAAAAAAAATTAATTTAAACATTCATTAATTAGATTGATGAAATCCATCAATCATAGTCATTGTCACATCATATTGTGAACATTTTGTAGCACTTTTATCACATTTTTCATTTTCATTTCTATCAAAACTCCCAAAGTATGAGATTAATAGAAACCTAACCCAATTGAAAGCCTAAAATGTTTCAAAAAAAAATGTTGCGCAAATGTATTAAATCATCGATTATAGATTAATCTCTCTTAATAGTTTTAGGCTTTAATTTTTATAAACCAATTTCCTAGAAAGCCACAAATAAAATAATATCTATCTCTCTCCTTTTTTTTTCTTTTTTTTTAAGAAGAAATAAAATTAAAAATTAGATTACAACTTTACTTAACTATGTATCGTCATATATCCAAATTAAAGTATATTTTTTTAATATAATATATTTTTATTTCTTTTTATTAAAACTTATGATTCAACTATAATATTCAATTCTCTGTATGAAATTAACATTAGTTTAGTTGGTATTATTCATCAAATAATTTTGTTTAATTAATATTTACATATAAAAGGTCTTGCATAATTTTTCACCTTTGGCCCCATATTATGTTGGGCTGCCCTGTCACATGATTTAATTTATTAAAAAATTCATATGATATGACTAAAAAAAATTATATATGATTGGTCTTTTCAATTGTCTCATAATAAGTTTGGGAGGAAAACAACTCTAAATATGTCTGAAGCTAAACATTTTGTATCGGTTGTTAGATATGTACGATGGGTGTGACATAGTTTGGGAAACCTAAAGGTTTTTTTTTTTTTTTTTTTTTTTTAAAGAGAGTTTCAACTTATGGCATCCGCTTCAAATGATAGCTCATTATCATCATACCAAAACATCAATCGGTTTTTTGAGTATATGGAAATTTCCCCTGGAATTCCAAAAAAGAAAAAGAAAAAAAGACTAGTGGACTAACAGTTATATATCTAACAACCTTTGCTCCCTCCCAATTATAAATATTTTTTTTGAGTGACCTCCTAATTATATTATTATTTTATGTATTTGTTATTGATTTTTTTTTGGTCATGCTTATATTTAATACACTATTATTTCATTCATATGTCCAAAATCCTTATTGCAATGTGACAATCAATCTCTATTTTTTGGTTAGAAATTTTGTAATGTGACAATCAATTAAACTACAAGGCTCATGAAATAATCAAAATACTATTATTTCATTCATATGTCCAAAATCCTTAAAAGAGAAGAAAATGAATTCTATTTTATCAATATTTTAAAGGTTCAAAACCTATTAAAAGAAAAATAAACTTATGGAAAAAGGGAAAATATAAAATTTAGCTGGACTAGATTTTTAAAAGGAAAAACATATGAACAATATTGATATTTTCCTTTTTTTTAAAAAGGATCTCAAATTCTTTCAGATAATATTTTTTCCTCCATCATAAAAAAATTATGTACTAAGCAATAACATTTTACAATAATAACATAATAACATTGATGAAAGTAAATTATACTTTATATCTATCTATTAAATTAAAACATTTTTATTCACAAGTGAAATTTTGATTTTAAAAAAATTATTCATTTTAAAATCCTTAATAAATAGAGAAAATATAATGTATATGTTATTATTTTGTGGGCTTCTTTACATTAAAATATCACTTATTATACATATGAATGAATTTTTTTTTTTTTTTTTAAATATTTGATATTGATCTCATACCTTTATTTATGTGTGTGATGCTATCCATTTTTTCACACAAGCGCAATGCATAAAACCTAAGCAGCAAAACCAATAAACCAAGTTTTTTAGCTATAGTGACTCTAATGTAGTATATTTTTGGTATTTGGACTGCTAAAATAGCTATTAAGTGGTTTTACCACCTCCAATGTGAATGATCTACCGAATAAAATCACAGAACCAATATATATATATATATATATATATTAATGATAAGTATTTCAGAACTATGAAGAAAAATATGGGAAAGAGGCTATATATGGACATTAATAAATAAATAAATAAATAAGTACCTGGATCGTGTGATGTTTCAATAAGGGATGGTCAAAGGTCAATTGCTTGTTGATAGCAATGCTATCAGCAACATACACATACTCCATCTCAAAATCAAAGATCACACATTCTATTACAAGAAGAAAACAAGTTCTATCCAATGTATCAGAAAAATTAAAGCTTTCATAATTTACATAATAGTAATAAAAAGAGATAAAGTATATGATGATGGTGATATGGTATGAAAAAAATTAGGGAAACAAATAGCAAAGTTTTAATTTTTTTGGACCTTTCTTGTAGTTTTTATTAGAATAATAATAAAGTAATTAAATTGATTAATTATTATTAGTTTAAGTTTTTGAAAAAAGGTTATAGTTTGTCATGATATTTGAGTAAGTGTTTCAAAACATTGAATACCATTGTTGAACTCACATATAAAAGCAAACATATATAAAATGGTGCCAAAACCATTGAGACATAATAGTAAATATATAATGTGTCATAATAGTTAGCATTAAGCATGTGTGTGTTGGATATATAGTTTGTCATATTAGTTAATAGCATTAATCAGGTTTTTAAAATTGATTTCTGTCGGGGGCGAAAAAGTTTCCCTTCTGACAAATAAAATTTATAATAGGTTGGAGGTCTAAATTGAAACTCGATGATGGGCTTGATGCACGGCCCAAAGGCTATCGGTGAAGGTCCAAAGAATTCACTGTATTTTATGCCTTGGGCTTAGGTTGAGACTGACAAGAATGGCCTATGAACAATCCCTACAGCAGACACATCAGCATGGTTAAAAAAGCATACTATAAGATAAAGCCCAGCAGTAAGACGTTTTTGCAGAAGATAGCTCAGCAGTAAAATGTTTCTGCAGAAAATGGCCCAGCGGTAAAATAATACGAAACAGAATAAGCTCCCAGCTGTTAGCTACTTCACAAATTAAGGGAAATATCTACATTTTCAGACTCATCATCTGTTAGCTCTGGAGAAGAGTCTTCTAGTACAACAATATGAGGGAAAAATTCTATAGTAACAGTTACATCATAACCATTAATAGTAAATGAATAAATAAATATCATGGGTTCCATAATAATAAATAATGGAGAAAACTTAGTGTGAGATGAAGGGAGAGAGAGAGATCTCAGCTAGCGCAGTAAGATCATTATGGTGCCAAGACATGCTCATGAATATAGTGAGTAATGAGGGATATTTCAGGTAGTATGAGTAGTGAGAGTCATTTGTGAGTAGTATGAGTAATGAGTGGGAGTGTATAGTAAGATTGATGGGACTTTCTGCTAGGGGTAGCTGAATATTTTTTGAGTAGAGCTATGAGGAGTGTTTTTGGGTCAGGAGTTGGGGAACTTCGTTTCTAAGCTTGAAACTAAGAACTCAGTCCCTTTTTAGAGCTTAGAGAAGGCTTTTTACAGAGATGTTAAGGAAAAAACTTGGTGTGTAGCTCAGTGAGTTGGTGAAGCATTAATGAAGAGTTTCATTTATACCTGAGTTTTTAGGGGGTGATTAACAAAATAATCTTTGCTAAATCTTTCTCAATCTCCAGAAAATTCTTAGAGAATCATTCTTAGGATTTTTAGCTAAGAGTAGTAAGCTCAACTTTTAGAAGGTTCTTGTTGTTTTGGATAATAACAGCTGGGATTCTGGCTTAGCATTGAATGCTGATTAGCCTTAGCTGATTGGATTAGAGCATACTTTAGGCTAATGATCTTGGATATGCTGCTGCTAGAATCAGAGTTCCCTAGGGCAGATTGGACCATCCCAAGCCAGGTGTCAACCTTAGAGCCCTTGCTGGGAACTCTGTTGGGATCCCCTTGGTGCCCTCCAAATCACATTTCCCTTAGTTTCCCCCCATTTGGGGTTCATGTGCTTGGTTCATGAACCAGGGAATACACATTTTTAGTATAAAAATGAGCTGATTTCATGTTGTTTCAGGAGCTTCAATGGCCTGGTCATGTTTACTCTTGATGTTTGACCGACTGGGTTGGAGAAGAAAGAAGGGACAGGTGGTTGAAGCTTCCCAGTTTTCTGTCACATCAATTTCAGCTTTATGTCACGTAAGAAATGATGGGATTTTAGCTTGTCAAGGAAGAATTCATCTCCTAGTGGATATGTGTCCGTTTTCTGATCTGATTGGACAAGTTGGGACCTAATGGGAAGGGGCTCCTGCTGTTCAATTGTTGCTGAAATTTGGCTGGCTAGTTCACGTGTTTTCCAATTGCTGGGATTTGTGTGTGGGCTGGCCTGACCCAGCTGGGTTTTGTAAATAAGCTTCCTTGTGCTTGGTTATCCCTACAAAATGAGTAGTTTTGCCATGGGTGATATTTATGAGCTTTATAGTTAGTTGATTATGGAAAGAATAGGCATAGTTCCCATAAATTTTGTGAAAGCAATATTTTTTTAGAGATGAGTTATTTATATTTTCCATGAGTTAGAGATTTAGTATATGTAAAGCAAGTGTTGAAATAATACTTGATTTTGTAAATATGTGCCAAAATAACATTTGCGCTTTGAGCATAAAGTAATTGCTTTTGTTTATGAAATAGTTGCCAAAATATCATTTGGGCTTTAAGTGCCAAATTAATAATAGTGTCAAATATTAATGTTTGGGCTTTGTAAAAATAGTGCCAAATTAGCATTTGGGCTTTGTAAAAATAGGTGTCAAATTAAGTATCTGGGCTTTGTGAAAATGATTTGAGATTTTGTAAAATATTGTTGTGTAGCAACAGACTTAGTAGAAGTGCCGTATCGTAACGGGCTTTATAAATGGTGCCACATCGTAGCAGGCTTTGAATTTGTCACGTCATAACGGACTTTGAATTTGCCACATCGTAGTGGGTTTTGAATTTGCCACATCGTAGTGGGTTTCGAATTTGCCACATCCTAGTGGGCTTCGAATTTGCCACATCGTAGTGGGCTTTAGGGAGTTTGGGCTTTCTTTGGGTTTTGCCCACATGCTAAGTGATGTTGGGCTTTGTGTGGAGATAGTGCAATTTTGTGGCCCAATTTTGGTAGTGATATGGTGAGTATTATTTGTGGAGAATTTAAGTTGGATAATATGTTGGATATAATGGGTGATATTTGTGTGAGGGCTCAAGATAATTTATGGGGCTTTTATATGGAATATTTGTGAAGGCCCAATGACATGGAGAATATTTGAGTAATATGTGGGAAATATTTATGTGGACTTAAAATAATTTATGGGCTTGTGTGGGTATTTTTGTGAGTGGACTAATGAAATTAAGGCCAGAAAATTTGTACCTCAACAATTTCTCAATACCTACCCAATATTGAGATCTAAGACTCATAGCAACACATATTTTATCTAAAATATAAAATCCTAATATATTGAACAGAGATACTACAACAAAAGTCTTGTAAATTGGAACATCCAAGTGTATTCAATGAAGATATCTAGGTTTAAATTCCCTAACTTGAAGTAATGATATATGAAAATTTAAGGTCAAACAAAATTTTCATGTTTTTCCTCCTCTACCATTAATTGCTAAGAGTCTTATAAATCAATTGATTCTTAGTGTTTTCAATGGAGAAATCTAAGGGCTAGTATCAAATCTCCCAATGTAACAATCAAATTATAAGATTAAAAAAAAAAAAAAAAAACTATCACTTCACGCATTAACCATATAATACTAATATTGTAGATTGTGACAACCCATGTATGAGGTGGTAGGCTAATTCAAACCCTTTTAATTTTTCAAGAGAATGTTCAACAAGTTTCTTATACTTTTCAACCAACTTGTTAGATTCATCAAGTTTAGCGATTAAGGCATCCTTTTCACAAACAAACTTGCTGAATATTTCTTGAAATTTCCAAGCCTTTTTTTTAAAGAGTTTGACATTTTGAAATTTTAACACCACCCAAAGATTCATGTAACATGTCATCATAAGCATGAGGGTAAACACTCATAGAGGCATTTCACAAACACATGGCATGTTACATTCAACATCATCTAAAACATCCAAAGAAGCACACAAAGAACTATCCATGACAGTTAACACAAAAGGTCAAGGATCACACTTAGATAATTAAACCAAACAAGCGTACCTGCTTTGATACCAATTGAAAGCTTGATATTATAAACTACTAAAACTTGTTTAGACCCCCAATTTTAATTATTGCTTCATTAATTTTATGCTTAACAGACTTAATCCGAAATATACATGATTAACAAATTAATCAATCGAAGCATTCAATAATTGCATGGATGAACAAATAAGTGTAATGCTAAAATGGAAAGGGCAGTGGGTAAAAGAATAGCAAATCCATATAATACGGCGATGTGTTATCAAAGTGTAAAACTGAAAAACTCGGTGTAATAACCTCTCCACAACCCTCCAAGCCGAAATGATCCACTAGTAAATAAGTTGGAGTACAAGAATACCAAAAAGACCCTCCAAGCCTAATCTACCCAAAGTACTTGAGCCCTTCAAGCTTCAATTACCAATAGACTTCTTGGAGTCTTGTCTTCACTAACTTTCGGGATCCCGTAATACCACTCGATTGCACCGCCAAGCCTCACCCGCTTATTTTGGCAAATACCCAATGCTTCTCAAGCTTCAAAACACTTTCTACACTTGAATAGATGTGAGTTGTGTTTGGGTACAAATCTCCATTCAGGATATAACAATGGGACAGGGGATAAGAAGAGACTATAAGGATTTCTTTCTTGAGGATGAGTAGCTCTCTCTAACAAGGTGGGTGTTGTAGAAACCTCTCTCTAAGGTTTTCTTCTAAATAGTCTCCTTACAATTTTGTAGGTAACGAGGGTATATATAGTACGGGTGAAGGGTACAAGAGTCACATTTAAAATCCCAGCTGTCAGTGCATCTCACGAGTCAACTTGCAGGTTAGCTAAGTTGCGAGTTAGTCGCGAGATATGCGGACTCTTTAACTTCCACATGTGCTCCTCACATGGCCTTTTGCGGGTGCTGAGTCTTGAGCCAGTTGTGAGCCAAGTCACAAGATCAACTATCTTGAGCAATCTTCACTAAATTAATACTAAACCCATCACAATTAAATCCCACAAAATACAAGGAAATAAATTAATGAAATTACAACACTTTTTGTCATGGAATAAAGTCAATATAAATGTTATGTGTAAAACCATAACTTAATAGTTATAAAACTACAACTAGGAAAAATCTTCTCCTTGATTTTGCTTGCATTATCTTCCTTCATCTTTGATTCTATCAAGCAGCAAACTGCAACTTTATTACTTTTAACAAATATTTTAACTTCTTTATTTTTGATAGGATCATTTATGTTGAGTCCCAAATAATATTATCAACAATATTAACAATCCAAAATTACAATCACACCCAAAACACAAATATTTATGCAGAAAATCCTTTCTCATTGAAGGGAAAAACCATAAGACAAACTCTAAATCAATTCACTATTATCAAATTAATTACAATAATTATTGTGTATGTCTCACAGTTAAAGAAAAATCTCTCTTTTTTTTTCTTTGCTCTCACACACACTAATTATCTCTCTCAAAAGGCGGCAACACTTTACTCTCTCCTTTCTATTCTTCCCTACTCCCAACTCTTTTTCTTGGCTGTTTTCTTTCTCTAAGTGGCCCCCTCTTGTCTGCTCTCTCAATTTTATTGTGCAGCTTTCTCTTTCTCTACTTCTTTAATATGCAACACACCCAAAACCTAATAAACATTGTCTTTATATATCAACCCAACCGCCTTGCACACCTATTGCACATGAATCCTAATTCAACTAGAATTAGGATTCTTGCAAGTCACGGCCAGAACAAAGCAAGTCCATAGATGGGCTTTAATGCTCTGTGCACTGGACATATGCACGTGGTGCACCCAACAGTTTAGACCCCTAATATTCTAGATTAGCACTTTCATTGTTCACATAGATCCAGAGTAAGAGGATCCAACCCATCTGCTACCACCTCTGTAGTCACAGAAACACAAGCTCCATTATATGACTTCTTGCCCTTCCCAGCATTAGACATGGAAGCCTTTGAAATGTCTTGAAAAGTAACAGTGGAAGGTTCAAGGTTCACGGCTGCCCCAAGCCAAAAATGTAGTTTTCAACAAATTATAATTATATGGATGTGAAAGGATTAGGCATTTTACAATAGAAATTTCAAACAAGGAATTTGAATGTAGCAGAAAAAATTATG
Source organism: Quercus ilex subsp. ballota (assembly GCA_032727855.1). Taxonomy (NCBI): domain Eukaryota; kingdom Viridiplantae; phylum Streptophyta; class Magnoliopsida; order Fagales; family Fagaceae; genus Quercus; species Quercus ilex. The sequence goes on along the minus strand of CM064911.1, from coordinate 24,822,898 downwards.
GGTATATATATTTTTTAGAAGTAAAATTTGAGGAAGTTCAGATCTAATCAATATTATTTTATAATTTGTTTGTTACAAAAATTGGTGGAGAGGGTGATTTGAATTTTAGATGTTATAGTCACACTTGGGAGAAATTATAAGGTCTTCATGGTAGACAAGCGATGTGGTCCACCATTCCACTAAAAGACTCGCACTGGTTTAAAATTGCTGAGTCATAAACAGAAAATGATTGCTGACTTGACAATTTTAAACAAGTGGAAGTCCTTTAATGGAATGATGGACAAGTGACGTGGTCCACCATGAGGACTATATAATTTCTCCACACTTAGAGCATTCCCATCAGGTGTGTCAAATGCCAAATATTTGGCATTTGACACACCAAACACCAAAAAACCACTCTCATCAGGTGTTTTAAATACCAAAATATTTGGCATGGATGAATAGTGCCATCTCAAATGTGAAAGCGGATAGTTCATGAATGGTAAATCTTTTATTATTTTTTTTCGTGGTGGGCCCAAACAGTTCCTTTTTTTAGTCAACTCTTTCCTCTCTCCTTTGAGTCCTCTCACACCTCTGAAGCTCTCTCTCCTCTCTGCCTGTCTCTTTCTCTTCACTCTCATTCTCTTCCTCTCTCATCCTCAATCTACTTCGCTGTGTCGATGATCTCGCCTGAAGCCGCCTCGCCTAGAGTTGCCAGCCTCACTTGAAGCCACCGATCTTGCTTGGAGTTGTCTTGCCCAGAGTCGCTGACCTCTGCTCCCTCCACCTCCCTGATCTCTCTTTCTCTTGGTGCTTGTGGCACTGTTTGTAATAGTGGTTGGTTGATTTTGGTTGGTAGTGATGGTTTGTAACAATGGTGGGATGTGGGGGTGGGTTTGTAACAATGGTTGGTTATGGTAAGGTAAGCTGTGGTGGGGAGACAGCGTGCTGGGTGGGAGTGGCAGTGGTTGGTTTTTTTAAATGTTATTTTAATATTTTTATATATTAATTTCATGTATAGAATTGAAGGATAGAAGATGTGATGAATGGTAAATTGTAAAATAATGTGTTAAAATAAAAAGTAGCATTTTTGATGTGTTAAAGTGACTTTTTTTTTTTTTTACGTGTTAGTATATAGCTTAGTTTAGTCTAGCCCATCAAACCTAGCCCAGTATTCTATACTTGTAGTACACTCATATTACTTATACTTCATACATACTTAGCTTATATAAGGCTCTCTATTATACAATATTATTCACACAGAATATATATCAATATACAGATTGTTCAACCTTTCTCTTTCTCACTTTATATTCTTATCATAGTATCAGAGTAAAAGAGAAGTGATAATTAGTGAGATAAGGAGGAGGAAAGCTTACCCGAGTAGAGCAACAAAGGTCAGGACCAACAAAAGGCTCAGGGGACAATGGTGCCACAGGATCCAAGACAGGTGGGTAATGTGCTGGGGACAAAATCGGAGATGAGTCATCTGGAGAGGTAGTCTATGTTGAAGAATCCTCCACAAATTCAGGATAAAGTGGGAGGAAAAGATCAGCAAAAATGGGAGACTTTGAGGAAGAGGACACATGAAATTGCTGAAGACACGTGAAAGGACGATGTTCCTAGAACTCAGCATGACGGGAGACTCGAATGCGATGAGTGATGGGGTCATAGCAGCGAAAACCCTTTTGGGATACACCATATCCAAGGAAGCAATAGAGACGAGCACGAGGCTGGAGCTTTGTTCGTTCATGAGGAGGAAGAGAGACAAAACAAGCCAACCAAAAATCCAAAGAGATGAGTAGTCAGGGGTTTGACCATAAAGGAGCTCAAAGGGTGATTTGTTATGTGTGGTCAGTGATGGAACATGATTAATGGTGTAAATAGCAGTGAGTGCTGCCTCATCCCAAAAGCGCTCAAGAATAGAGGTAGAAATGAGAAGGGTGTGGACAACATTAAGACTGTGACAGTGTTTTCATTCTGCATGACAATTTTGTTGAGAGGTGTAAGGACAAGACCGGTGGGGGAGAGTATGTTTGCTATCTAAAAGGGATAAGAAAGATTTATCATTATATTTTTGAGCATTATTTGACTGAAAGATCTTAACGATGCGATTGAACTGTGTCTCAATCATTCTATGAAATGTTTGGTAAATAGACACGAGTTCAGACCTATGGTGAAGCAGATGAATTCAAGTATATCGAGAAAAATCATCCACAAATATGCCAAAATATTGAGATCCCCCCTCAATGGAAATCGACGCCAGATGGGAATGCTCTTAGAGGTGCTTATCAATTGGGCTAGATGACTCTTGAGTCTTGACTGTTAATCAATATTTGTAACAAAATAAATAAACAATTATATGCTAATTTAATTGTCATGCACAATCTAATAAGTAATAAATGTAAACTTCAATTTATTTTTTCATAATCTTACTTAACTACATACATAAAGATTAAACATGTAATAAATTGTTTATGTTATTTAGGTATACCAATTGGTATATACAATGGTAATGTTTTTTAAATGTACAAAATATCAAGCACTATATGCACTAACACTACAAGAAAAAAGGGTTTATTGCAATAAAAAAAATTGTTGCAATAACATTAGAGTTATTGCAATAGTTAATACAGGATGTTGCAATAGATAATTACTTCATTTTTTCATTGCGTTAGATTATGAAATAATTGATACCAAGTTATTGCAACGATATATTTGTTGAAATTTCGTGTTTGTCATTGCAATAAATTGTAAAATAATTAATATCAAATTATTGCAATGGTAACTTCGTTGCAATAAGCTATTAATTCAAAATTTCATTGCAATAAATTGCAAAAATAATTTGTATCAATTGATTGTTACGAAAAGTGGTGGAGAGGGTGATTTGAATTTTGGATGTTATAGTCACACTTGGGAGACATTATAAGGTCCTCATGGTCTATTGACTTAGAATAGAAAAAAGTAATTAAGTTGATATTTGCCAAAATATAAGTTGGCATCAATAGGATAACTAAAAGAAATTATAAGGTCCCAAACTTAAAAATATTCTTTTTTTTTTCACCTTTTCCTTTTAGTTAATAATTTCAAAGGTCGAGCTCAAGCAAAAAAGTGAAAAAAGGAAAAAGAAAAAGAAAAAGAAGACATACCAGGATTGAACGGTGTGGCGAAACCACCAAGGCGCTGCCAAGACAAGGGCGACGATACAATAGGGAGAAGCTCGTAGTGGCTCTGAATTGACCGTTTCTCTCTCTTTCTCTGCCAAACCTATTTCTCTTCTCTTTTCTTTCTATTGGGTAACTAGGTTTGGGACCTTTGGGTGATTAAGTTTGTTTTTGAAAGTCATGTAAGTGCTTATTCTGTTAGTGTTTAACATGAAATTAACTGGAGTATTAATTTGGTGGTTATGAATAGTTTAAGGAGAAAATTTGGCCACTATAAAATTTGGCCAATATAACTAGGTCTTTTGACTAGTAGTTTTTTTTTTTTTGGGAGAATGTTTTGACTAGTAGTTGAAAGTTTAAAGATCGTATGAGCATTTTTCAGAAAGTTAGTTATCACTATCTAAATTATTAAAAATACCCCTAGTTTAATTAAATAGTCTTTATTCCCAAGAAATAAATGTGAGGTTAAAATTGTAATTCAACAATTAAAAAAAAAAAAAAACTATCAGATAAATTTCCTCTAACTTCCTAGTATATAAGACAGATACAAATTCCTCACCTGTTTCTAAACAACAAAAAGCCTCCAATCTCACAACTCACATCTTCTCACCCCACCTCTGATGAACTACAAACAAACACTCTTCTCAATTCTTCAAAATAGATTAATGTGGTGTGCAAGGAAAGTTCCCTTTACAAGCAAATTACCTTCCCACCCTTCCTATCACAAACTACAAACTCTTTCCTAGGATTACTATTCCTAATTGAAATATGAATTATGTCAGGCAACTACTCTTTGTATGATGCAGTGTTTGTGGTTTAATTGAATAGAAGATTTAGAAAGTTTTGTGTTGCACTAAGGGAAAAAAGCTGATTTTTTAATGTACTCAAAATTTTTTTTTTTTCCTTTTCAATGAATATTTATTTATTTATTTTGGTGTTTGAACTATTTTTTCTTCATATTTGTTTGTTATACCTTTTTTTTTCATTTGAATGAATGCCTTTTCTTTGTCCAAAGTAAAAATCACTATGCGTGTGGTTTATTTTTTAATTGAATAGAATAGAGAAACATGCAAGCAATTGCTTTTTTATATCAAAGCAATGTGCATGTGGTTTAATTGATTAGAAGAGAGAAACATAATAGAAAGTTTTGTATGGCCCTAATAAAAAAAAATGAACACCAAAATAGCATTGAAATGACATGTTCGTGTGTAGATTTGTTCATTTTTTGTAGCTAGCCTCTGACACTATTGATTGTATTAGCAACTCGTAAATGGGTAATATTAATAGACAAATTATGACACTAAAAAAACATGAAAATATATGTATAATATTTGTTATCCCTTGTGGCCTTTTTAGTTTAGCCTTTGCTTATATGCAGAATCATAGTTTTAGAACCATCTGAGGCTTGAGTCTAATTTTGTAATGAAAAGGGATCTAGCATTAGCTAGACGGAGTGTAGCTTAAGCAGTGCAGTTAGCTAGCCATCTTCAACCTCATCACTGTAAGTGATCTATGATGTTTTTGTGGTCACATTCCTTGTGTTTAGTGAGTTTTTATTATTTCAGTTATGCATCTTAAGAGTGGTAATAAAACATAATAGAAAGTTTTTATTATATTCGTTGCAGTTTCAAGTTTGTCATTGTAATAAATTGTAAAATAATTAATATTAAATAATTGCAATGGTAAATTTGTTGCAATAAGTTATTAATTTGAAATTTTCATTGTAATAAATTGCAAAAATATTTGGTATCAATTTATTGCAACGATTCCTTTATTTTAAGTTATTGCAACAATTTTTCCTAATATATTAAAGTTTCTATTACAACTGAAAATTATAAGTTATTGTAACTTATTATTGTTGATACAAAAATTTAACACTTTTAAGTTACTATTGCAACTATTTTAACTTGTAGATGTGATATTTTGTCTAAAACTACTACTGAAGAAATGGATGGGGATAGAAGCAAGAGAAGCTAAGGGAGAAAGGCCCCATTGTCTAAGGCCCCCAAGTATGGATCAATAAAATATTGCCAAGTCTCTGCCGTATCGCATCTACACCCTACCTTTTCAAAAATTGCCGAGTTGTGACCCTACTTTTTCAAAAATTGTCGAGTATCCACATCGCACTTGCACCCACACCCAAATACACACCCGTGCTTCCTAGCTTTAAACATATTCATACAATCACACATGTATACAACGCTCACTGACCACTTTCATGTTCCACATTGGAAATTAAACTATCAATTTCATATATTTTAAAGGAGAACTCTCTCAAATTAAAATATGAGCACAAGTGAATTTGGTAACTAAAGGCATATAGCCATAATGATTCCTATACTCATGTACAAATTCAATATAAATTATTCATATGGACCAGCTTCTTAAGGAACCAAGGCATATAGTTAGAAAAGTACTAAATTCTATTTCTTTCTTTTAGAGTCTACCAAACTCATTTGACATTCCATAATATGCATATACCATGCCATGGCCTTAAGTACAATCCTAACATTATCAACTCAAGCATTATGTGTCATGCAATCTATATATATAATATAATAGGTAAAGTTGAGAGAAAATAGAGTCTAATTTTGCGCCACGTGTCCCATCTAATCTAAGTTTTTAAATTTTTGTGCCAAGTGAGTTAATTCAATGTAAAAATTGGATTTCAATTAAAGTTTAATTTTGTAACATGTGTCCCATCTAATCTAAGTTTTTTAATTTTTGTACCAAATAAGTTAATTTAGTGTAAAAAAATGTGAAGTCCAATATAAATAAACTATAAAATACATAATTTTTGAATGATTTTATATTTATGAGCCTTTTTTTTTTTTTTTTTTTTTTTTGGGTAGAACTAAAAACAATTCAAATTTATAAGAATATATATAGGTATATATATATATATAGTCCCATCTAATCCAAAATTTTAAAATTTTGAACCAAGTTAGTTAGTTTAGTGTAAAAATTGGATTTCAATTAGAGTTTAATTTTACGACACATGTTCCATCTAATCGAAGTTTTTTAATTTCTGTGTCAAATGAGTTAATTTATAGTAGAAAACGATGAGTCCAACATGAAAATCATTAAAAAAAAAAAAAAAAAAAAGCATATATCTAACACTATATATAAAATTAGAGGAAGAGAGAGTTTGAATGATTTTATATTTATGAGCCTTTTTTTTTTTTAACTAAAAACAATTCAAATTTATAAGTCATCTATATATATACATATATGTAAAGCTTAGAAAAAATCCAATTAGATTCTACAATTGAAGTTCAATTTTGCTCCATATGTCCTAAATTATTTATTTTTAGAGAGAGTTTTATTGCTTAATTTTGGAATCAAATGTGGGACCATATCATAAATATCTATTCAAGTGAGCTATTGTGTAAAAAAACTAAAGAACACTTTACATTTTCTACGTAATAACATTTTTACAAAATTTTTTAAAGAGTTAAATAGATATATATATATATATATATAAGAATGACTATCAATTATATTTAAATTATATATAAGATTATTTTACTATGCATTTTAATATATATATTTTTAGTATATCCATGCATATGCATGAGATTATAAGCTAGTATAAAGAAAAGAAGCCAACCATATTGTTATGATTATTATGAAATTCACACAAAGTCCATCCTTACAAATCAAATTAATCTTTGCACATGTAACTTAAACAAAGCCCATTTACTCCAGTCCTAATTAAAGAAAATACATAATTGAAAATCTATTGTGTATCCTAAGGAATTTTAAGGTTAGATTCAAATAACCCTACTATTTTCTTACCAAAACTTAATTTCTTGGAAGGGCTTGAGCTAAATCACCTTGCCCTGAATATTTTTGGTAATTAATCAAGGGAAAATAGATGAATTTCTCCTCTGATATTGCTGGAATTGAAGGTAGAAGATAGAAGATAGTAGAGAGCTCTTACACATAGAGAAGAATGTGGAATTGTGATTTGGGGGAAAATACATAACCGGATCCTTAAGGTGAGCTATGGTCGATCTCTTAAATGGCCCACTTGGCCATTGACATGCAGACCTAACATAATATTTTATTTACTTAAGCACCATTAATTCTTAAACTTCTTCATTAGCTTAGGTTAATAGAATGTATAACAATACTAACCTAACACTAACATACCTTAAAATTATTATACACACTAATAGTTTTCTTAATGCCCTTTACTCTAACTTGACCTTACATTACTTAGTAATCGAGGTTATCTATTTTTAGCTTAAGGTCCTAATTAATTGGTGCGGGGCACTTCAATGACTGTGTGTTATATCTTTTATCTCTTATTTTACCCAAAGGCAAAAGCCAAACAAATTGTATAAGTAGCTTAGAGAATTGTTACGTAAAAAGGCTCTTTTGTTTTGTGAGAGACCATTGGTCACAACAATGGGTCAGATTGTCATTTCAAATTTGGATTGAGTATAATTTTCTTGCCTAAAATTTTAAATGGTTTTCTTCTTGGTTTGATCCATATAGATGTCATATTGGTTCTAAGAAAGCAACTTTAAGAATTATAAATGTAAAAAGAGAGTTTTCTAAATAGAAATGGGAATTTTATTGATTTGAGAAATATCTAGAAGCTCATCAAAATGATTTACAAGTTCTACTCTGCTTTATAAACATGTAGCAGAGAGAGAGGATAGAAAAACTAACAAACTAGCAAAGCTTACAAAACACACATCAACACCTATTAACTTTACATAAAGGCAAACCTAAAAATTGACAGCTGTACATTTAATCTAACGGCTCTGTTTCTTCAATCTAGTTCTTTTCCTTTTTATCAAAACAGTGTCGTTTTCATCTCCCTGTAATTCTTGACATGTTCTGTTTCTGCTACCCGAGACTTCATCATCACCTAGTTCACTGGATGCTTCAACACTCCCCTTCAAGTCTTGAACTGTAAGTTCACAGACTTGGCTTTCAATAGGCTTGAGACTTGGTGAATAAATGTCAAACAACCCCAAACAATTCACCAACCTTGAAAAAACTGGAAACCCCAATGCCTTTGTGAAAATGTCTGCAATTTGAAATTGACTTGTAACATGGAAAGTTTTTATCACACCTTCTGTTATCTTATCTCTGACCAGATGACAATCAACTTCAATATGCTTCGTTCTCTCATGGAAAACCGGGTTAGCTGCAATATGCAGTGCAGCTTGATTATCACAGAATAACTGAGCACTCTTAGGATGATCAACCCTCAAATCCCTTAGCAACTGAAGAACCCAAACAATTTCACATGTTGTGGTAGCCATTGCTCTATACTCTGCCTCTGCTGAAGATCTAGAGACAATGCATTGTTTTTTTGATCTCCAAGAGATTAGAGAATCACCTAGAAAGACACTATAACCCGATAAAGATTTCCTTGTATCAGGGCAACCTGCCCAATCTGCATCACAGAATGCTTTTACCTGCAAATTTGAGTTGCTAGCAAAAAACAAACCTCTACGAGGTGTGCCTTTTATGTACTGAAGAATTCTGTTGACTGCTTGCATGTGAGGTTCTCTTGGTTCAGCCAAAAATTGACTCAATCTATGTACAGCGTATGTGATGTCTGGTCTAGTTAAGGTCAGATATAACAATCTCCCTATTAACCTCCTGTACTGGTTTGCATTTGGCAGCAACTTTCCTTGATCCTTTGAAAGATGCAAGTTTTGCTCCATAGGTGTTTTAACTGGTCTAGATCCCAAATGACCACTATCTTGAAGAATTTCCAAAGCATACTTTCTCTGGTTTAGACTGATTCCCTTATCACTTCTTGCTACCTCAAGCCCCAAGAAATACTTTAGAGAACCTAAATCCTTTAGACCAAACTTAGCATCAAGAAAAATCTTCAATTCATGAATACACTTAGGATCATTCCCTGTGAGCAAAATGTCATCCACATAAACTAGCAAAACAGTGAATGATGAGCCTTTAGTGAGAGTGAAGAGAGAGTAATCTGCCTTTGATTGGACAAAGCCAAAATTCAGAATTGTATAAGAAAATTTAGCAAACCACTGTCGTGATGCTTGCTTAAGTCCATAAAGACTTTTGTTAAGCTTGCAAACCAGTGTTTGAGTATTGCCAAAACCAGAAACACACTCCCCTTTGCTGTGAAAACCAGGGGGGAGACTCATATATACTTCTTCATCCAAATCTCCATGCAAAAACGCATTGTTCACATCCATTTGATGAAGGAACCACCCTTTCACAGCAGCCAAAGACAACACCATTCTCACAGAAACTGGTTTTGCTACAGGGGAAAAAGTATCAGTATAATCTAGCCCTTCCCTCTAGGTGTACCCCTTAGCTACCAGCCTGGCTTTATGCCTTTCAATGGTGCCATCTGACTTATACTTTGTTCTATAAACCCACTTACACCCAATTGGAATTTTGCCAGGTGGTAGAGTGGTCAAAGTCCAGGTATTGGTAAGCTCTAGTGCCTCAATTTCTTTATCCATAGCAGCTCTCCATTCAGGAGATTGAACTGCTTCAAGAAAAGAGGTAGGGTCTGGGGAAGTGGAATCTATGGCCATGACAAATTGCTTATAGGATTTGCTTAGGTTAGAGTAAGTGAGGCAAGCAAAAATGTCATAAGGTTGACCAGGTAATGGCTTAGAACCTATTGCTTTACAAGAATAATCTTGAAGATAAGAGGGTGGTTTGTGTGGTCTAGTGGATTTCCTAATGCCTAAAGGTGAAGAAGTCCTAGCAACAACTAAAGGAGCAGTATCAATTTCAGAAATAGAAGGTAACATAGAAGTATCATGTGCAAGAGGAGAATCTGGAATAGATAATTGTTCTGCAGAATGAAGATCTGCAGTGTTTGTAATATCTGCAGAATTATTAGCAGCTGCAGAATCACAAACATCCCCAGAAACAATTGAAGTGTCAATGGTATTTTGCAAAGGAACAGAATGTGAGGGAATAAAAGTTGGGAAACTATCAGGTACACAATGAGGGACAACAAAACTATCAAGAAAAGCATCTGAGGAAGGAGTAGCAGACTGTGGTAAAGCAGCAAAGGGAAAAATTGATTCATAAAAGATGATGTCTCTGGAAACATAAATGGTTTTAGTGTCCAAGTTTAAAACCTTGTAACCCTTAACACCAGTGGGATAACCTAGAAAAACACACCTTTTGGCCCTTGGTGCAAACTTATGTCTATTATAAGCAACTGTAGAAATATAGCACAGGCACCCAAAAGTTTTAAGATGATTATATGAAGGAGGTTGCTTGAAAAGCATCTCATAAGGAGTTTTGTTCCCCAATTGTTTTGAAGGTAATCTGTTAATGAGATAGGTTGCTGTAAGAACACAGTCACCCCACAGCTCTAAAGGAACAAAAGATTGAAATCTTAAGGCTCTAGCAACATTTAAAATGTGTTGATGCTTCCTTTCAACAATGGCATTTTGTTGAGGAGTATCAACACAGCTTAATTGATGCAGTATGCCTTTAGTTTTGAAAAAATCTTTCATAAAAAATTCTATGCCATTGTCACTTCTAAGACATTTGATTTTTGCACCAAATTGAGTTTCAACCATGGTTGAAAACTGCTGAATTAAGGCTTGTGTTTCTGCCTTGGATTTAAGTAAATAAACCCAAGTACACCTAGAATAATCATCCACAATGGTAAGGAAAAATTTATATCCATAAATAGTAGAAACAGAAAAAGGACCCCAGAGATCACAATGAATCAAATCAAAGATAGCATTTGAAACATGAGTACTAGAAGGAAAAGACAATCTCTTTTGTTTAGCAAGATGACAAATGTCACAACATTGTGACTTATTTACTGTCAAACCAGATACAGTTTTATTTAACAAAGACAACTTGGCATGAGAAGGATGTCCTAAACGAAAATGCCACAAATCAGAAGTTACAGTAGTAAAATTTGCAGCAGAAGTATGAGAAGGAGCAGGTGAGCTAACAGCAAGCACAGATGATGATGGGAAAGAATTGTGTTGCAGCAGATATAAACCTCTTGTTGCTTTACCCAGTCCAATCATGTTCCAATGAACTAGAATCTGGATAAAGCAAAAAGAACCAAGAAAAACAAGACAACAAAACAAAGTTTTAGTAAGCTGACCAACTGAAATGAGGTTGAAAGTAAAAGAAGGAACACATAAAACTCCATAAAGTACCAAAGTTTCTGAAATGTGAACTGTGCCAATGTGTGTTACTAAAGCCCTTTCTCCATTAGGTAGATAGACAAAGGTGTTTACAGTGGAGGTAATGGTGGTTAAACAAGAGACTGAGTGCACCATATGATCAGTGGCACCAGTGTCTATGATCCAATCTTGGGGTTTATATGCTTGTCTATCTACATATTGGGCAGAAAATATAGAATGAGATAGATTTGGTCGTAACCAAAAGGGATTACCTGAGAAGTTATTAATGAAATGAGGTGGCAAAGAAGCACTAGAACTGGCAGCAACATTTGCAAGTGGTGATAGTACTGAAGCTGCTTGATGAGTAGGAGCAACTTGATGATTAGAAGCTTCCTTGAGAGACTGAGAAGCAAGGAAGGACAGCAATTGCTCACACTGAGATTGAGTGATTGGACATTGAGGCACATTGAATTGAGATTGTGGCTGTGTACCAGACTGCTGTGGTGAGTAACCAATCATCTGTGGTGAACAATTCATCATCTCAGCTTGATTAGGAAAACCAGATAATGGCTGAGAAGCAAAATTCCCAAAACTACCAAGATTGGGAGAGAAATTTCCAAAATTTCCTGCACTAGAAACCTGATTGGCAGAAGATTTCCCTTTAGGCTTATAACCTGGGGGATAACCATGTAGCTTGTAACATTTATCTGCAATATGGCCAACAACTCCACAATAAGCACAGATAGGCCTTTCTTTCTTTGAATTCCCTCCTTTTCCACCATATGCTCCATGATTACTACCTTGATGCATTTGCTGATTCCCACCATGATAGGTTTGTCCTTGATAACCCTTAGCATTTGAGCTATTATTAGCATACAAAGCAGTTGGTTCAAGAACCATATCTGCTTGTCCAATCTGCCTACGTTTCTCTTCTTGCAAAATCAAGGAGTAAACTTTGTTGATGCCAGGGAGAGGCTCAGTTATTAGAATTTGACTTCTAACATTAGCATAGCTATCATTAAGCCCCATGAGAAAACGAAAAACCTGATCCTTTTTCTGTGCATCTAACTGAGACTTCTTAGAACCACAAGTGCAAGTGCAAGTGCAGGTAGGAAATGCTTGATAATTCACAAGTTCATCCCACAAAATCTTGAATCTTGTAAAATAAGAACTCACCGAGATCTGACCTTGTGAAAGCTTCGAAATGTCCTTCTGAACTTCAAAGAATCTTGGAGCATTTGGCTGAGAGAACCTGTCATGCATGTCGATCCATAAATACCTTGCAGTGTGAATGTACATTACACTAGATTGAAGCTCTTTGCTCAAGGAATTCACCAGCCAAGAGAGAATCGTGGTGTTTGACCTGTACCAACTATTGTACAGAGATGAAGATGGATCAGGCATGGAGATTTGGCCATTGAGAAAGCCAAATTTGTTCCTACCACTTAAAGAGAGAAACACAGCTCTCGACCAACTCAAGTAATTCTCAGGACCAGTGAGTGGTTGTGAAACAAGAACCACAGAATTGTCAGAAGGTGGAAGGTAGTAAGGGCTTGAAGGATTGGAATTTTGATCATCCATTGAAGGAATCGAATTTGATATGTGATCTGTAGCGATTGAAGGATTTGCGGAATGCAAAGGATCTGTTGGTGGAGTTTCAGAATCTGCAGCAAAGTTGGACGCCATTGATGAGCCTTGGAAGCTCTGATACCATGTAAAAAGAGAGTTTTCTAAATAGAAATAGGAATTTTATTGATTTGAGAAATATCTAGAAGCTCATCAAAATGATTTACAAGTTCTACTCTGCTTTATATACACGTAGCAGAGAGAGAGGAAAGAAAAACTAACAAACTAGCAAAGCTTACAAAACACACATCAACACCTATTAACTTTACATAAAGCCAAACCTAAAAATTGACAGCTGTACATTTAATCTAACGGCTCTGTTTCTTCAATCTAGTTCTTTTCCTTTTTATCAAAATAGTGTCGTTTTCATCTCCCTGTAATTCTTGACATTAACTGTTTCTGCTACCCGAGACTTCATCATCACCTAGTTCACTGGATGCTTCAACAATAAAACATCGTGTACTAACTCATGGATTGCATGTTTTATTTTTATTCAAAATGGACATGTAACCAACTGGATGGTATTGTGCCTCGTAGTTCGTTAAAAAAGATTGTAAATGGTGACTATATATATGTGTTTGTGTTCGTACATTTAAGGCTTTGGAAAGTTTGATTAATTGCAAGTTATTTCACTTCAGTTAGAAAAGGTCCGATTTATCATTCTTATAGCTAGGTGAGAGCAATAATTTGTACAACAAGCAAAATATCTTCACTTTTTTACTTCTTCTTCTTCTTCTTCTTCTTCTTCTTTATTTTTTATTTTTTATTTTTTTTATTTTTTTATTTTTTTTGCAGAAGCAAAATATCTTCATGTTGAACGAAAATGTTACAAGCAAAATTCATCAAAATTTGATTTGATTAGGTTTGTTGGGAGATATCAATAATGAAAAAGTTATTAGTACAAGAACTCACAAGCTTTTTCCTCAAAAAAAAAAAAAAAAAAAACTCATAAGCTACCCGTTTGCGATGCTATTTAAGTGAAATGCTAGAATGGAGAATAATCTTTAAGGCTTATTAGACGGGTGATACCAATTTGGGTATAATCTCAAGATTGTCAACTCCACTTGTAGATTGGAACGAAATGCTAGAATGGAGAATAGTGCGAATATTAATTAGTGATATAAACTTATAAAAAAATAAATAATAAATTTAATGATATAAAAAATTACAAACCCATCTTAATTTTTTTTTTATTAATTTTTTTTTTTTTTTTTGTAAAACAGCTAATTGGTTGCTGTTTAAAGAAATTTATTCAATAGAGTACCCTAAGAAATCTAGAGGATCCGAATCCTTAAAAAAATGTTTTAAAATATGCTAAATATGTGTAATAAAGTATCATAATAAATTACAAATACTATTACAGTACACAACTTATAAAGGATTTTCTTCTTACTTAAAAAAAAAAAAAAAAAAAAAAAAAAAAAAAAAAAAAAAAAAAAAAAAACCTTCTAAATATATTTCATTGATATATATATATGTAAGGTAAGAATTTGTGAATTCCCCCCACATCTGATTGTTGTCCGACCGCGGTGCCAGGCGCGATGCGGTTTTTGTTCTCTTCGGCCGAGTGCAGGCAAGCCAAGGAGGGTTTCATAGTCTCAGCCCCTTGAACTCAGAGTCCCACATCGGTCAGAGAAGCGCCCCACTAGTGCTTTATATGCTTCTGGAGCTTGCACTAGTGTACCACTACTAAGCCTCAGAGGCCTTAGTAGTGGTACACTAGTGCAAGCTCCAGAAGCATATAAAGCACTAGTGGGGCGCTTCTCTGACCGATGTGGGACTCTGAGTTCAAGGGGCTGAGACTATGAAACCCTCCTTGGCTTGCCTGCACTCGGCCGAAGAGAACAAAAACCGCATCGCGCCTGGCACCGCGGTCGGACAACAATCAGATGTGGGGGGAATTCACAAATTCTTACCTTACAATATATATATATATATATTTAGAAAAAGGACTTTATTAGCTCAAATCATTTTGGAATACAATGTATCAGTTTGGATAGCACTTCATTCCACTTAATGTTGCGTTGCGTTTTGTTTCTGCATTTTCAGTTTTTTTTTTTTTTTTTTACGCCGGAGTTATTGACTTTTGAGGGAAAAAAGTACTGTACATGAATAGTGCATGCACTGTTCACGCATTAAAAATATTAAAAATGGGTCCCATGATACTATTTATACATTTAAAAATTATTTTGCTACAGTGTTTTTAGCAACAATAAGTTATATCCAAATAAACCCAATCACCAAATCAAATGATAGTCCTTCTATTCAAATTTCTAAACCTAATAATGAAACTGCTCATCTAAGATGGGCATGAGCTAAACAGTTACCCTCTTTTTAACATGATTAAAACTAAACCACTTATAAAGAACCAAACAGGATGTTTGTCTCTTTAATAATATGTCCTTGCAAAGCAAAACACGGTTTGTTCTCTCTCAAGGCTGAGATGACCAACATTGAGTCCCCTTCAAATTCAAGCTTGTGAATATTAAGATCCTTGGCAAATTGAACTGCAGCAAAGGCTTCAGTGGCTTCAACAGAGTGTGGGAGAGGAATTTTTTTGGCTTATCGCTGCAATAATATGACCATTGGAATCCCGAACGACAACTCCAATACCTGCTGTCAGAGATATTTCAGTGAATACAGCCCCATCAAAATTAGCTTTGTATTCTACTTGGGTCAGTGGAGATTATTTTACAGGTTGAGAAGGAGTCCTGACCAAAGCTAGTTGTTTCTGGGCTTCCAGAAAATCTTGAAGATACTGTTTTGCCTTAACTCCCAGCTCCCATAACTCCCAAGTTGGTTAGTTCATCCGAAGCTTGTTTCACTGTTCCCATAAGCTCCAAGCAATTGTCGCAAAAAGAGCAGCGGTATATTTGGAGGATTTGGTGAGAATATCCTCCATCAAATAGACACCAGACCTGTAGTTGCACTCCAAAAACTTATTAAACAGTGGTTCAGACTTCCATGCCACTTTAGCATCATCGCAGCTCCACAAATAATGAAAACAATCTTGAATGACCTGCCTCCTATACAAGCTACTTTTGGTTGGAAGGGACTCATTACAGAAACGCCAAATGAAGTATCTGAGTTTATTAGGCACCATAAGCTTCCAAGCCCCTTTTTACAACAGTTTAGAGCTCTCATATATTGTTTGAAGCACCTTGAAGATTTGAGAATTCGGGATCAGTATTCAGTAAGCATATTATACACTGTCTTGACTCTTGACTGAATAATAACCATCCTGTGTCAATGGCCAACATAGAGTATCTTCAATTCCCAGGCGGCAAAAAAAAATAGCACATGTAATATATACCCACTTTCAACTTGGGCCCAAGTAAAAATAGAATTCGGCTCCCTCCACAAAATTAAAATTAAAACCCAGCCCAAACAACACCACATTAATCCAAATCTAGCCCTATCACAACCCAGTCCAAACAACAACAATCATATACCAAAAAAAACCAACCCAAACAAAAGTTCAGCCATATTAACAACTGAAATTCAAAAAAAGAAAAAAATGAAACAGCCATGAGCCAGCCATGACCAGACCAGGCTGACTAGCGACACCTAACGCATTACGCCGCTCATCATCTCTTTATTCTCTCACATAATCGATTTTTTGAGCCTCTCACTCCATGCTGACTGACTTTTTGGCAAAGTTACGAAAAGTGTGTATGAAGTTGAATAATTGGTTGGTAAGTAATATATTAAAGATCATTGGATCAATGATTTTGTCTTTTTGTCTTTGTTTGTAGTTTATGAATACTAAATGAATTCTTATTTAGAGTTTAATAATATATATATATATATATATTTTATACTTTGTCCTTAGCTTGAACTTTTTGAGTCCGTCCCTTCCAAGAACCTACTAACCAGAATCCACTTGAAAGCTTTAGGTCTTGACCCATCCAAAAATAAATCACTAACAGTAGAGATAAAGGGGTTGTTTCGTGGAGAAGAAATTCTAGAATTATGGAACTGTGGTAACCAATTTTGTCCCCAAATATTAACCTTACTCAAACCGCCAAGCAATTTTGGAGAGCAAAGAGTCCTTCATTTAACCCAGTGGATTTTTTTTTTTTGGTATTGCTTTGATTTCATTGATATCTAACTATATATCTAATTCTATATTATATATCTAATTGTATTTCCTTGGTAAACAAAGAGTAATACTAACTTTTTTTTTCAAGGCAATACTAACGTAGGGCTATATAAGTATCTGATATCTTTATTGTTTTAATCACTTTAAATAAAAATCAATTGCATGCTCTCCATTATTTTAGAAAAAAAGGTTTTTAGGTTTAAATTGTTTTTTATTAATTATTATTAAAAAAAAATCACAATATCATTCAAATAATAGTTACAATATATGAGCAAACCATAACATGGAGTCTACAATTAATTTTCCAAATCCCAATAGGTCCATGACACAAGAGCAATGGACCTAAGCTGGTCCGTACTAAAAGCATCTATGGTATCACCTATAAATAAAAATGACAACTATCGAAAGAATTTTTTAAATTATACTTTTCTTTTTTAGCGAAAATATGAAAATTCCTTAACTAACTTTTTCATGCATGAAGTTTTCTTTTTCTACCCAGAAGAAATTCTTTGGTTGGTCTTTTCTGTATAGATTCTCATGGATGGGTGTTTGTGGTGAAAATTATCACATGGTAATTCAACCATTGAACTATTGAAATAGCTAAGAATGAGTGATCAGTGTGACTTTCGTATTTGGGAGTAACCATAGTAACCCATAATCGTTCTTAGGCTAAGACCTAATTTTAATAATATATAAGGAACACCAACACGATGCTAGTAGGGGTGGTAACTCGAACCCAAGACACTTTGCATAGCGGAGTTTTGTTTTCCAAAGGTCTCTGCCACTAGGCCACCAAGAAATCACATCCATTCTAACTTGCACAAATTACACAAAATATTTTAACAATTATTACCTATTTTATAAATTTAAAAAAAAAAATCAACAAAACTTAATTAGCCTACCCAGTTGAAGCAAAACATGTAGGAGAATGCTTTCTTTCTTGTCATCATGGTTTATATAGATACTTTTTTCGCTGCTAATTTTGCCCTAGATAGCTAAGGTGTACACACAAAGGAACTTTAGTTGAGTATAAAAACATCCAAGTTTACAGTGCGGCTATTCAAGTACTGGTGTCCAATTGCAATATTCAGAGTTTAGAGGAGATATATAAGACGTATGGGACAAAAGATTTTTATGTTCTAGTTTACCAAGACTAGTAAATTTGCTAAAACAAGATTTACAAGCAGTCATTTCATTCGTTCTACACCAACTGTGAAGATGGTGAGAAGTTTCATTTGTAATTTGATTGAAAAATGTTCCCCGGTGACCACAATGACCTCTGAGATAATGTAAACCAAAAATAAAAAACCAAAAAAAACTTACCTTATACGCTATCAAGAAATCAATAATTACGGAAAGTCGTATAACACTGAAAAATCAACGCAATCAAGAAATCAATAATTACAGAGAGTCGTATAAGACTGAAAAATCAGCTCCACCCTGCAGCTGCATAGCAAGTAAGTCCTCTATCAGTCTTCTCTGCATATAGCCAAACTCTCTCGTGATTCAAGGATATATACAATGTATGCTAACAGATCTGATCATAGATACTAACAATAAGCATGCTGTTACGTCTTCAAATCCAAGTTCATGTCAGAGACCAAATGTGTCTTAATCACTATCAAATAATTTATCAAGATGACGCACGTACTAACGCCAAGAAATTTTTGTTGCGTTCTTGATGTTGATACTGTCCCACCGCCACGAATTTTCATTCATCTTTTTGAGTGGAAACTACTTGTTACTTTCTTGTAGAAGATAATACTTTTCATCAAGACCACAAAAACAAGTTCATATTATCTTCATCCATAGCTAGCTGTGGAAGTTTTCTAGTATGTACTATTGCAAAAAATTCCTCTCTACCTCCAATGGCAAGAGGATTGACATTCAGGTTCGGACTCGCAGCCCTTATTGCTTTTGCACTAGTCCACGAAGCACTCAGTGCTAAAGATCAATATTACTGTCCCCCTTCTTCCTGTGGCAATATCCCCAACATAAGCTTTCCTTTTCGATTAAAGAGCGATCCAGAAATCTGCGGAGACTCAAGGTATGAACTGTCATGTGAGAACAATCGAACGGTGTTACACTTATTTGCTGGAAAATACCACGTACAAAAAATCAATTACAATAACTACACAATCAGGGTTGCAGAATCTGGTATACACGATGACAATTACTTCTCCACCCCGAGTTATTCCTTATATCGCTATAATTTCAGTACTAGTGAATCTGCATATACCACATATCAGCCGAAGATAATAAAGTTGGAGCTGTATTCGGAATGGCTCTATTGGTGGAAGAGTACAGAGTTGGAGTACGGGATTAATCCTGAACTATCATGGAGTGTGATTTTCATGAGCTGTGAAAAAAGAGTGAATTCTCCTTACTATTTGGACACTTCTACTTGCATTGACAACTCTTCTAATTATATATCTTACTCCAAGAGGTATAGATATGTTAAAGTTGGTACAACGAACGCAACCGAAGTGGCCGACTCGTGCCTAGTAGAGAAGATAATTCGGACATCGTGTCCAAGAAATGATGACCGAAATGTATCATGCAATGATGTCCACAATGAATTCGTATATGGTTTTGAGATTTCATGGCTCCGAGGTGAATGTGAAAGTATGTGCGAAAGAAAGTTCACCTACTGCAACCTCAATAATGACATGAACCATGTTCAATGCATTGACAAGATGAGTGGTGGGTAAATAATGCGATAAAGGCCATAATACTTTCCTTTTTCTAATTTAAATATGAATGTTCCGCCATTATTTTCCTTTTGCACTCTCCCACACTCTCACTAATCGCTGTATTTTCCCAAAAAAATTTTTCTTCCCCAAAAGCTGATGATATTCTTTTTCTTTGTCAAAGCAGAATTCCAGCTCATACTGATCAGCTTTTGCTCGAAACATGGAAATTTTTTATGCGATGGTAAGGTATCGGCACAGGTTGTTTTTGTTTTGTTTTGTATTTTTTTTTCCACCACGCAATTGCACGAGTTATGTGTGCTTGATCTCCTACTTTTACCCCTTCATTTACGGCGGCGCTGGCTCAACAACTTTGGAAGCCTTAGGCAAAAATTTTAAGTAGGATCTTACTATATTTAAATATTAATCAAATAACATATATATTGAATTTTTTTATTTAAAATTTTTTTTTTTGGCTTTTTGAGATGCAAAATTAGTACAATAATTTATAATAATAGATAAAGTGAGAACCGTGTTCGGAAAAAAAAAAAAAAAAACAAACAAACAAAAAAGAAAAAAAAGTGAGAAACCGGCCCAGCCTGTACCTGTGGGCTGCACTGCACAATTGCGCACTATGCAGCCTGTGCTGCTGTGCGCATGTGCAGTGTAGCCTGTACTCCTATCATCCTATGGTTAAATCTTTTGCATTTTTAGGATACAACGTGGTCTTTTTAATGCATTTTATTGACCAATAAAAGTACTTAAAAATTTTTAATTAAAATATATAGATAAATATATATTATATATATAATTTTTTTTACAAGTGGGGGCCTTCTTTTATTTGGGAGCCTTAGACGATTGCATCAATTACATCACCTATTGAACCGGCCTGTTAATTTAGATCTTAGAAACTATGAAAAACAAACGATTACTATTGATATTCTTGTTTGTTGATATGGCTTTAATCAAAAGCTCAAGCCAAGTTGAAGCAAAAATTATCTGAATTATTGAATATATGTATAATCCTTGCCATATATATAGTATGTGAACCACGGAGTTGTTGAACTTACTTATTACTATGAGAGGAGGATGTTGACGCATGAGATTATTTCTCATCTACCATGCATAGAGGTGTAGAAAAAAAATTTAAGCATGGCACAATTGATAATGTTAAGAGTTTAGCTGTTTATGTACAGTTTCTAATCTGGCCTTTAACTTCTCTTGATTTTAATGGATTTTTTTTTTTTTTTCCAGTTGTGTCTATCGTTTTTTATAGTTATTATCAGATATCGATCATCCTCATCAGTAAGAACTTCTTACTTTCCTCTTTCTTTTTGCATGATCATTTCTTCTAAAAAGAAGGATGAGGGAATAATTGGCCAACCTTTACACAATTCTCTTTATAGTTCAAATCAGTGTGAATTTAGATTTAATCCTATTGTTTGAAAAGTTTCAATTAAAGTCCTACATTTTTAAAATTGTTTAAATTTGTCCCTCAGAAAGATCATTGTCAACTAAATGTTCTGAAGAATCAAATAAATTGCGCATAAAGACCCGTCAGACATCAACACAAAGTGATATTTTATTAACAGAAAAAAAAAAAAAAAAAAAAAAAAGGAAAAAAAAATCACAAAATAATTTATTTGCTAGGATTATTTAAATAATTTTGAAAGTTCTTTTGTGCTAAATTTTTTATATGATTCTAAAAGCTCAATTGCTGTGAAAATGCTAAAGCTTCTTTAGACCCCCAATTTTAAATTACAGCTAAATTGCTTTTACTCTAACTTATCTAATAAATATGAAACAAGAAAGACAAAAGTAAAGCTAAAAAATAGGGAAGAGAGATGCAAACACAAGATAACACCGAGACATGTTATCAAAGAGAAAACCAAAGAATTCGGTGAAAAACCTCTCTGCAACTCTCCAAATCGAAATCAATCCACTAGTTAATAAGTTGGAGTACAAGAATATCAAAAAAACTCTTCAAGCCTAATCTATCCAATGTACTTAATCCTTCTAAGCTCTTGCTAGCAATGGACTTCTCGGAGTCATGTCTTCACTAGCTTTCCTAATCCTGCAATTTCACCCAATTGCACTTGCCACTCAATGGCTTCTTCCAATATTTCCCAAAAGCACTAAAACTTCTCTCAACACTTAGAATGAGTAAGGTAAGTGTTTGAGCTAAGAACCTCTCAAGCATGTATAGATGGAGAGGTAGGAGTAGAGGAAAATCAAGAGAAATTGTGTAGATGATTGTAGGTATGACAATCTCTAACTTGGAAGTGTTTTGCTAAGATTTTCACTTTGAAAAGTACTCATTACAACTTCGTGGGTAATGAGGGTATATATAGTGTATGTAAACAATTTGGTAAAGCACTTTTCATTTTTGCCAAATAGAGAGTTTCGCGGGTACCTTGTGAGATAGCCTTTCTCGCAAAGTACTCACGAATTGACAGCTGGCATGACTTTTCAACTTCTAGTCATGTGCTTCATACGTGGCCTTTTCACGGGATACTTTACTCGCAAGCTTCTTGCGAGCTAGTCGTGAATCTACACTGATCTTTTTTGCATGCTTGATTCTTGACCAATCTCTCATATTCATCCCTTACAATTAAACCCACATAAATACAGGGAAATGATTGAATGAATTACAACAAAATTTGGCATGGAATTAAAGCCAACAAAGGCTAGTTGGAAATCACAACTTTACAATGTCCCCCTTTGGTTATTCCGTGACAAAACCCCTAAACAGACTCTAGACTTAAACGTGAGTTTGGGAATAGAGTCAAAACTCACTCACACCTAAATCTAAAACCTGTGAAGCACTTGAATATACACATGTATCTTGAAACACTTGCACATTACAAATAACTTCATTAAGCACGAGACAAGTAGAATACAAGACATGTATAAAGAACAAGTAAAATGCAATCAAGATAAACAAGAGATATGAGAACATGTAGACAATCATTAAGAAATGACCACAATGAACATTTAACTAGTAAATGATCATCCGAATACACAAACAATTAAGAGCAGTGCAAAAATTAATTGCATGTCCAACAAGCCCATGATGCTTTAAAGAAACTAAAGCAAGAAGCAATAGATAACTAAAAGTATCAAGAAACAGTTATAAAAATCAAGGTACACAAAGTACTAAAGGAAAACTAAGTTTTAAACTAAAGTATTGAAAGCTTTAAAATAAAGCACTGTAATAAAACATAAACCACCAAAAAAAAAAAAAAAAAAACCAATGAACCAATGAATTCCTACTCGCCCTTAAGTTGTACTCCCCCTCAAGCTAATCTATTCCCCCTTTTCGACTGGAATGGCCAAAGATCCTAGAATGTATCGGATTCTGAATCTAATTTCTCCAAGTCTTGGATTTGAGAAGATAGGGTGGTGATTTGCCCTTGGAGGTATGCAAACTGGCTCCTGGAGTAGGCGATGTGCTCACTCAATAGACTGTGCATATGTTCTACCCTTTCTAGTAAAAAAAAATGCAGTCAGGAGCTCTAGTTGGTGCCTAAGAAGATGTCTGTGGAATGTCCTCCGATCCATGTGTGAATTGATCAATCTCATCTTTGATGTTGCCACCTTCAGCAAGAAGCAATAGATAACTAAAAGTATCAAGAAACAGTTATAAAAATCAAGGTACACAAAGTACTAAAGGAAAACTAAGTTTTAAACTAAAGTATTGAAAGCTTTAAAATAAAGCACTGTAATAAAACATAAACCACCAAAAAAAAAAAAAAAAAAAACCAATGAACCAATGAATTCCTACTCGCCCTTAAGTTGTACTCCCCCTCAAGCTAATCTATTCCCCCTTTTCGACTGGAATGGCCAAAGATCCTAGAATGTATCGGATTCTGAATCTAATTTCTCCAAGTCTTGGATTTGAGAAGATAGGGCGGTGATTTGCCCTTGGAGGTATGCAAACTGGCTCCTGGAGTAGGCGATGTGCTCACTCAATAGACTGTGCATATGTTCTACCCTTTCTAGTAAAAAAAAATGCAGTCAGGAGCTCTAGTTGGTGCCTAAGAAGATGTCTGTGGAATGTCCTCCGATCCATGTGTGAATCGATCAATCTCATCTTCGATGTTGCCACCTTCAGCTTCAGCTTCTTCCCCTTGAGCTTCTGTTGCACTAGCTTCTCTTTCTTAACCTAGAATGTGAGCTTTACTCCTGTTCATAGTGAGATCACTAATTGGATCTTCCCTTGACATCACAGGAAGTCCACTTTGAAATTAGAGACATGAAGAGGCTCGGGAATGGTAAAGTCATCCTTGACTTTCTCCTCTGAATGCACTCGACAAGAAGATGGTAGATGTGACCACATATATCAATCTCCTTGTGAGTGAAGAGATCATGAAGAAAAATGGTCCTTGGCTGTGACAGTGTTGTCAAGTTCTTCACCGGATAGAGGTTGAAGATCATGATGTAAGCTGATGCCCTCATCTCAGAAGAGAAGTCAGTTATGTGCAATGACTTCTTCTTGAACTAGCCTCCAAGGATTGGCACAAGAGGCTCAAGCTATCCTTTTTCTCATCATAGTGTAGAAAGGAATCCAGAGTCATTGGACAAATCTCTAGAAGCTCTTGGATTGACTCCCTAAATATAGTGAATTCTCCCCCTCGAACACAACAATTTGGATAGTCATCTTCCACAAAGGCATTTGCAAAGAACTCGTTAATGATGTAGTCATACACATTTCCAAATGGATTTAGCAATTTGGTCCATGTCTTCTCCCTGAACACCTCCAGAATGAATGTGTTCTCCAAGGATTCAAGGTCCACACTTCTTTCCATAATGATCACAACATTTTTGTAGTATTCGGTGTAAATGGTATTAGCATCTTCATTTCTGAATGAATAAGGGGAATGACAAGGACACTTTGCTGATTTCTTGGTAGTTGTCTTACGAGAAGACATCTACAATAATGAATGAACACACAAACCATACACAAACATGGTAACAAACTTTATTAGATACAAGTTAGTCAATAAACAAAAACAAATAGTGAAAAAAATTCCCTAAAGTAAAAACAAACGAGCATAACATAGACACAGGAACATGTTATATGTGCTAAAAGGTCTAAAAGGCCTAACTAGCATGAATGAATGCAAAACATGTCAAGTGATAGAGTGTGTGCATCAAGGATGCATTTAGTATGCATGTGAGATGCATGATCAATGCATGAGCAAGCACTCATGGGACAAAGTGTGTAAAACACACAACCAATGCTCAAAACATAATAAACATGAATAATTATGGCAATCCCCAAAAATTGGTATTCATCAGAATCTAAAAGAGTGAAAAAATACCATAGATGTATTTTATCAAACACTTAGAGTGCACACACTACACATATATGATAAATAATGTATGAACATATGAAAAACTTGCCTAAATACATGTTAAAATGCCACAGTGGCCAACATAATCATCAACAAGACAAGTCAAACATAGCCCAAATAAGAAAAAATGAAAGGATTTCACAAAAAATTAAGTTTTCCCAACCACATTCAAAATAACCCCAACCCTAGAAATTTTAGAAATCTTGGACATAATCTAAGGATTTAAAAGACAAAGAGTGTTAAAACATACCTTGGAGAAGTCTTAAAGATAAAATCCAAGAAGTTTTGGTTGAGATTTGAGTGAAAAAGATGTTTTGGGTTGAGAGAGGCACGAGGGAGGCAAAACATAAGGTTTGAAAAACTGTCACTATGAGCCCCTTTAAAAACTGAAAATCCACTCATTTCGTGAGATAGGGACCCGTGAGTTACTCACAAAAAGCCACAAAATAGATTTGACTTTTTGGAAAAAATTTTAAAACACAAGTGACAAACAAAAACACTTTCAAAAACAAATAAAATACTTAAAAATCTTTTTGGGTTTGATCAACAAGCAATTGAGCATACACAAATCACATTTGAACACATACAATCACACAAATGAAATAGAAATTCGTTGAACATTAGACTTGTGTGTTGTGTGTGTGAATCAAATATGAACTAGTCCATAGTCTAGTATGAAGCTTTAATGATCAATTCAATCAAATCGTACACAAATAGCACGAAGTCAAGTGACCTATCTCACTAGTAGAAATGAATATATATGACTCCTCACCAAAGTGTTTACATTGATTGAAAACTTTTCATTTGGCTTCCATTTTTCATACTTTTTGATCAATACAACTTAATTTTTGACCAACGATGCCATGAAATTTTTTATATTTCTTTTAAGAATAAGCCTTCGGCTTTGGTATTATACATTTTGAATACATTTTGCTCCACATTTTCTTAGTCAAATTAGTTTTCGAAGCAAGACTTATTCAGCTCTTTCTCTTTCTAGAGATTGACGTTTGAAGAGCTTTTTGACGTAAAAATAAATGTGAAGAGATATATAAAATCAAGTTTATGCATGTATCAAGATCAAACAAGACTATTGACTAAACTTTCATGACAAGCTTGAAGATCTATTTACAACAATCAAATATAGATTTCTAGATTTCGCTCACACTTAAAAATGTGCATACTTAACAAGCTAAGCTTGTAAATGCGCTACGCCATTAGTACAGAGGTACTAGGCCAAACTCAACATGTGATATGACACAACACTAGCGATTAAACTTTTTGAGATTTTATACTTTTTATGAGTTTTTGAATTTTTACACACTCAAAAACAAAGTAATGAAGAAAGATCAACAAACAAAAACAACGCATATAAACATATGCAAGATACATAAATGCATGATAATGGAGCATCTAATGCATGAAGAATCCTACAAAGATCGAAAGAATTAGATCAAGGACCAAAAGAGTATAAGCTCAACCATAGGAACCCTTTCTTATCCAAATGGAATGATTGTTTGGAATGAGTGTCTCATGAGAAGTGAGAAGAGGGTTGGAAGAATGAGAGCCGGAGATGCACATAGACAAGGAGGTAAGAGCATTAACCACATGCTTCAACAACTTACTACTTTCAATCAAATTCGGTTTAGCTTGCAAATCATAACTTCCAAGAAGCTCAAGTTTCTCTTTTCTTTTGATTCTTTTAAGAGCTTGAAACTTAGAGCAATAAGGTCTAAGATGATCAAAGGCACCACAATGGTGACAAAATAATGTGTTTCAGTCCACTAGTCTTTTTAGGGAGGGATCTAGTAACATGGTTTTGTTCTCTCTTCAACTTAGAACATTGAAATCTTATGTGACCGATCACACTGCAATGGTGGCAAGTAGGAACAAACTTAGATCCATTCAAATCCCTAGGATGAGACCTAAACGAAGGTTTTGGCTTAAGAGTCTTTCTCTCCACTTTTTTATTTCTTTTGTGTAGAAGAATGTACACTGATTTGTCTTTGGGGGTAGAACTCACAATAGGCACAAAATCGGGCAACACAATATGATTGCAATGAAGATTTTCTTCCTTTTTAGCAATAGGTTCAGCAATCAAATACTTGACATGCATCTTAAGGGATTCATTTTCACATTTAAGATCATCAGCAAGTTTGTTAAACAAAACAAGTTTAGCATCCAAGTCTACATTCAAACATTCAAACTCTTTCATCTGTTCAAAAGAATTTTTAGCAAGTTTCTTATATTTCTCAACCAATTTATTGGATTCATTGAGCTTAGCAATCAAATCATCATTTTCACTAGTGAACTTGCTCAAATTCTCATGAAACTTCTTAAACTTTTTCTTTATGAGTTTGACATTTGGAATTTTAACACCACCTAAAGATTCATATAACATGTAATCACAAGTATGAGGATAAACACTCATAGAGGCATTTTCACAAACACATGGCATGTTACAATCAACATTATCCAAAACATCCATAGAAGCATACAAAGTACTATCCACGGCAATAAACGCAAGGGGTCAAGAATTATACTTAGGTAATTAAACCAAAACAAGTGTACTCGCTCTAATACCAATTGAAAGCTCAATTAGTGTGAAAACACTAAAGCTTGTTCAGACCCTTAATTTTAAATTACGACTAAATTGCTTTTATGCTAACTTATCTAAGTGCGGAACAAGAGTAAATGAAGCACAATAAACCAGTAACACTACTCTAAGCCATAACCAACCAGAATAAGCAATAAAAGTAAAGTTTAAAGAGTAAGGAAGAGAGATGCAAACACAATAAAATACCGAGAAGTTTTATCGAAGAGGAAACCGAAGAACTCGGTGAAAAACCTCTCTACGACCCTTCATGTTGAAATTGATCCACTAATGAATAAGTTGGAGTACACGAATATCAAAAATACCTTCCAAGCCTAATCTACCCAATGTACTTGAGCCTTCCAAGCTCTTGCTACCAATAGACTTCTCAGAGTCTTGTCTTCACTAACTTTCCTAATCCTGCAATTCTGCCCGATTGCATCTGCCACTCAATGGCTTCTTCCAATGCTTCCGAAAGGCACCAAAACTTCTCTCAACACTCAAAATGAGTGAGGTAAGTGTTTGGACTAAGAACCTTTCAAAGATGTATAGATGGAGAGGTAGGAGTAGAGGAAAACCAAGAGAAATTGTGTAGATGATTGTAGGTATGACAATCTTTAACTCTCAACTCCTTACAATTTCGTGAGTAATGAGAGTATATATAGTGTGTGTAAAGAATTTGGTAAAACACTTTTTATTTTTGCTAAACAGAGAGTTTCGTGGGTATCTCGTGAGATGGCCTTTCTCGTGAAGTACTCGCGAACTAACAAGCTGGCATGACTCTTTAACTTCTAGTCATGTGTTTCACATGTGGCCTTTTAGCGGGATGCTTTACTCGCGAGCTAGTTGCGAATCTGCACTGATCTTCTTTACATGCTTGATTCTTCACCAATCTCTCACACTCATCCCTTACAATTAAACCCACATAAATACAGGGGAATAATTGAATGAATTACAACCAAATTTGGCAAGGAATTAAAGCCAACAAAGGCTAGTTGAAAATCACAACTTTACAGATTCACATGGAAGCATTTGTGGTATCTATATACGTTTTAAATATAAATTAGATGAATTTCCATTAATTTTTGTTAATAATAATTCAATGAGGGGGCGGAGTGAATTGATTTAAAAAGTTTTTTGTTTCAATTACAATTTTAAATTTTGTATATTTAATTTGAAACCAAGCCCAAAAATAGGAGAAATTATGTAATCTATCATAAATAACTTAGTAGCGGAGACAAGATAAAGATACTACACTGGAAATAAAGCCTATTTGTGCTTAATAAAAAGAATTTAGCATGCAGTGATACACGTTGCAGCAAAAGGACTTGAATTAACTAGTTTATAACGGTGTAGCAACATCACTAGTCTCTAATGGGTTTTTCGATGATGATCCTGCAATGACACATCATGCAGTAAAAGTTTTACGTGGGAGTCCATTTTTTGTTGCATTTTTTATTTATAAATGGTGTAGGAGAAATTTATCAATGTATGGTGCAATTGAAGATTTTTTGCAAAGCCACAATAACCTCATGCCCATAAGGTACTCCTACCCAAAAATTAAGAAGATGACCAACGTTTTCACAGAGAAATTGGGAGAAGAAGGCTATGGCTCTGTATATAAAGGAAAGCTTCAAAGTGGTCATCTTGTAACTATAAAGATGTTGGATAAGTCCAAAGCCAATGGCCAAGATTTTATTAGTGAAGTTGCAACAATTGGAAGGATTCACCACACAAATGTTGTGCAACTCATTGGCTTTTGTGTTGAGGGACTAAAGCATGCTCTTATATATGAATTTATGCCTAATGGTTCTCTCGACAAATACATTTTTTTCTCAAGAAAGAAGTATCCCCTTAAGGATTGAGAATATATGAGATTTCTCTTGGAGTAGATCGTGGGATTGAATATCTACATCAAGGATGTGACATGCAAATTCGACATTTTGATATCAAGCCTCATAACATTCTTCTTGATGAGAACTTCACCCCAAAAGTTTCTGATTTCAAGCTAGCAAAACTGTATGCACCATATGATAGCATAGTTTCTCTGACTGCTGCAAGAGGAACACTAGGATATATGGCTCCAAAGTTGTACTATAAGAACATTGGAGGCGTTTCCTATAAAGCTGATGTTTATAGTTTCGGCATGTTATTATTGGAAATGGCAAGAAGAAGAAAGAACTTTAATGCATTTGCTGACCACTTAAGCCAAATTTACTTTCCAACTTAGGTCTACGACCAAGTTTGCGAAGGAAATGACATAATAATGGAAAATGCAACAGAGGGGGAGAAGGAAAATATTAAGACGATGATCATAGTTGCATTATAATGCATACAAATGAAGCCTAGTGATCGTCCTTCAATGAATAAAGTCGTACAAATGCTTGAAGGAGGAGTTGAATACTCACAGATACCATCCAAGCCTTTCCTATCATCACTAGGGGATGTAGGAGACAACTTAAATCCAACTTGCTCATCAATTCAATTAGGTGAATCAAGTCAATTAGCTCAATTTTAAATGCAAAGAATTTGTTATGTCATTTGGCTGATTTACATGGGAAAAGTTTTAGGAATTTTAGGTGTTGGCTAATTCCTCAACAAATTTTCTTGTTATCTCTACAAAAGTTTACTTGCAATGACGAAGTTTTAAGGTTATTGTTTTCAATGTTGTTTGTAATCATGTGCTGTAATCAAAGATAAAGTCTGATAAAAACTATCACTATGCAAGTCTAGAGTTTTTCGGTAAAGAGAAATCAAGATCGATCAATTGAAATCAAGTAGTTTAAAAATTTGTTGAACAAAAAGTACTTTTTGTATCCAAAAGGAAACTCACTTTGTATCCAAAAAAATTAAGGACCACTTTGCAGAAAATATTTGAAGTTTAATTGTATCTAAACTTTGTCATTTGGTACACATAAGGAAACTCACCCATTATGCCTAAATGTCTCAACTGAAAAAGGTGCTCCAAATCATCCAAATTTTGCATATGAGAATGTTGTTGTAGAAAATTTTAATGAGTCATGGTGCGTGAAAATTTAGTAACAATAAATATATATATATATATATATATATATATTTATTTATTTATTTACTCACGACAAGAGTGAAACCCCAACACCTAGGCCAATAACGCCAAATGAAACCTGCAAAAAAAAAAAAAAAAAAAAAAAAAAAAAAAAAAAAAAAAAAAAAGGAAAGAAAGAAAGAAAGAAAGCCACAACTTTCTTAATTTTCCAGATTATAAAGAAATTACTATAATTTCATATAAAGTAATTGTACGGCCCCCGCACCATGACCCATAGCGGGCCTTGGACCTTGACCTGGATATATGGCCCATGAGGCCCATCTCCCTCTGCCATGCGGCCCACCCCTGAGTCACGCTTGCTACGGGCCCAAACTTTTCCTTTTCATTGTTTCTCGGCGAACCCTTCCCGAGCAGTAATGAATATATGGCTCGCGGGACACCCCGCCCTGTACCTGCCCGGCCGTGCCTCGGAGAGGCACCTCTGCCGAGAACTATCGTGGAGGTGGGAACCAAGTTCCAACGCCACCCTCACCGCTTCCCATGCCTACCTAACCATCCACTTACGATCGATAATACTGGACCGCCGGTTGCACTTATTGACAAATAATTATGGCCTCTCAGCTATTCTATGAACTATAAATACCCAAAGTTTTGAGGAGACAAGGGTTGGTGAAGGCAGGAAAAGAGGAGTGTAAATAAAGAGAAAATAGAGTGAGGAGGAGGCTCAGACCCCCGAGGAGAGGAAACTGATACTATTGGGCCTTAGCGCTTTGAACGACCCAGTGTAGGAAATCCAGACCCACTATACAGGTAAGTTGTGAGCCCAAGCGAGGCCCAGTCCAATCGGGCTTAGGTTTTTGGGTGCGCACAGTAATAATTTTAATTTCTAATATAATAACACACACACAAAAACACAGCTTAATACATAGAATATAAAATCTTATAAAAATATATAAATAAGCATGAATACCACATGGCACCACACTATTGGCTGAACCATTCTTTAATCTAATGAACAATGAATTATGCTAAGGACACAACTTTTGGCACAACTTTGTGTCACAACTCACCACATGACTAGTTGTGATTGGTAAGTGGACCATGTGGGGACACATCCATCTAACATATTTGTGTTTCAATTTCTATTTACCAAAGAGCTTTTGCAGGCTAGCCAACAAGGACGAAGCCAATTTGAATCTAAGGGGGGCAAGCTTAATATGAACTCACATTCATTAACATCAATATCTCATATTTGCAGATACAATTTTGAATTACTCACCATATATATATATATATATAATTAGAATTTCAAAATAGTTATACAAACAAATGAAATAATATAACAACATAAATGTCTGTTTATTTTTCCATAAATATACACCAACTTGTAGTAATATATTTTTTTTAATAACATATGTCAAAACCCAAAGACAAATTTCTTTAGCAACTTTTACCTACCATGGTAAAAACTCTTACTATCTATTGTCCTTGTAAATTGAAGAGAAATGACGTGAAATAATATTATCTGACATTAATAGTAGTAATGATTATAATCCAATAGCTCATTGTGTATGAATCCAACGGTCCCTAATCAAAGCAACTCTTTATAGTGACTTTCATCTCACACTGCCTTCCCTCTCCTTCATTCTCAACCATAACTAATTCTCTCTCATTCTCATTCTCTGCATTCAATGAAAAAATCAAAATTAAAGCAAGCACATATATATAGATATATATATATATATATATATATATAAAGAATAATGATAACACATTGAAGATATAATTTTTAAGTAGAAATCCTCATCTAATGGAAGAATCTCCTTGTACACATTAGTGGGCAGTGGGCTTTTTAAAAAAAAAAAAAAAAAAATTAATCTCAATCTAGCTAAACCAAAAAACTAATAACAAAAAAAATTCAAAATCTACACACTACAGAAAAATTAAGTAGAAATAAAAAAATAAAAAATAAAAATTCAAGATTTACAAACTTGTATATAAACTTACAATGATTCAGCCTTTGATGCTCAGGTCTTTTTGCTCAAAAATCCAAATTTGAATAAGAGTTTTCTGTACCAAAATCCAACAAAAACAAACAAACAAAAATTAGCACAAAAGTTTCATGACCCATTAAAGAAAAACTAAATCAAAGCAAACCCATAAGCCAAAACACAAAGACTCCATGACCCATTAAAGAAAAACCAAATCAAAGCAAACCCATAAGCTAAAACACAAAGACTTACACTTTAAAGAAATTTGAACACCAAAAAAGAGGGAAAAAAATATGGTGGTGGCAGTGGATGGTAGTGGAGGTCGACAATGGCTGCGGTGGCTATGTTGGTGGTAGTGGGTGGTGGCTAGAGAGGGAAGAGCTTGTAGATCGGTGGGTCGGCGGTGGCAAGGGCGGCGGCAATGGCTAGTAGTGGCTAAGTGTGAAGAAGTGATTGGGGGGGGGGGGGGGGGGGAGGGGGAATATAGAAGTGGGACGAAGGGAAGTTGTTTGTCTGAGAAAAAAAATGACAAGAAACAAAAGAATGAAAAAAACGTGTAGGAAAAAAAAGGTGGGGGGGAAAGGAGGGACAAAATCGTGGAACTGAAACTCGGCGAAATTTTGTGTGGGAAAAAAACAAAAATTTTGGGGAAACATAAAACGTTGCTATAGATTTTTTTGGACTATATGCTTTAATAACTATAGCAATATTTTCTAAAAACGTTGCTATAAACAAAACATAACTGTACTTTTTGCGGCGTTTTAAGAAATGTTGCTATTGTTTTGGGTTATAGTGAATTTTTACAAAAATTAGCAAAAGGCTTACTCTTTAGCGGCATTTTTTAAAAACGTCACAATATATGACTTATAGCAGTGGATTTAAAAACGTCGCTAAAAAAAAAAAAATGCCGCCTAAACCCAGATTTCTTGTAGTGAGTTGGCTTGAATAAAATATCTAGAGTTTTAAATGCCTTCCCATCACTTATCAAATTTTGAAAAAGAAAAAAAAATAATAATGAGTTCCAATTAGTTTAATTGGAAAGAATTTATATTTTCAAATAAGCGACTTAAATTTGAATCTTACTTACACCAAAACAAATTGGTGTCAT
Source organism: Quercus ilex subsp. ballota (assembly GCA_032727855.1). Lineage (NCBI taxonomy): Eukaryota > Viridiplantae > Streptophyta > Magnoliopsida > Fagales > Fagaceae > Quercus > Quercus ilex. The sequence continues at coordinate 24,789,146 of CM064911.1, read as the reverse complement.
TTTATGAACCTATAGTATCTATCATTTTACCACCCAAAAAATATATATATATATATATATATATATATAGTATCTATCATTAAAAAAATTAGATTAATAAATTCATCTTTGAATTTGGTTCATATCAACTTTGGGATTTTGGAAAAAGACAAAGAAGTTTCATTTGTTTAATTTTGGTGAAATTGTTTCAACTTTGGGATTTTGGAAAAAGATATAGTACAAATTCCATGAGGAGGAGAAAAAAGAAAGAGAAGAAAAGGTCTAGTATGAAATCAATTGAACATGACAAAGTGGCTAGAATGTTCCCCCATGCCATTGTCATATCTTAAATATTAGTGGACTCCGTGAAGTTTTAGTCAATGCCATGCACATTGTGGGATCTAATGACATTTTAATGTAACTTTGAGGTAGGTTAAAAACCATTTCTTTAAATTGATAATTATCCTACCCTATGGAGTTTGTCATCCAATTATTTAATAATAAAAAGTCACACACATGTAGGGTCTGTTTAAGATTCACTTATTTTGTTGAAATTGAAAATGTTTTGCTGAAAATACTGTAGATAAAAGTAAAAGTTAGCTGAAATAGTACAGTGAGACCTATGAATAATACCAAAAAGCGCAGTGAGACACATGAATAGTAGCAAAAATATGCTGAATAGTAAAATAAGATGGCAAAAGTAATATTTGCCAAATGAACATGTAGTACACTACACGCACACGCACATGTCCTACAAAGTCCATAAATTTTATAAAATTAAAAGTGTTTTAGAAAACATGTCCAAAAAATTTCAAAATTATTTTATTTGTTAGCATTTGTATTACTTTATATTTATCAAAAAGCTTTGAAAACTCTCAAGATGAAACAAGTCTTAAAGCAAAAACTCACACCCTTTATCACATAAACAATCTACACAAAATATTTTAACAATTATTACCTATGTTTTAAAATTTAAAAAAAAAAAAAAAAAATACTTAATTAGCCAATTCAGTTGAAGTAGAACATGTAGGATAATTCTTTCTTTCTTTTCATGATTCCTATAAATCCTTTTTAAGTTGGTAATTTTACCCTAGATAACTAGAGCATATACAAAGCACTTAGTTGTATATAAAAACAATCAATTTGACCGTGCGGCTATTCAAGTAGGGGTGTCCAATTGCAATATGCAGGGTTTAAAGAAAATATATAAGGTGTTATGGGACAGAAGATTTATGTTCAAGTTTACTAAGATTGGTCTAAAAATAAGAAACTATTATCAAAAGTAGACGTCATACATTTAATCTCTCAAAATAGAAATAGATTAACAAGACTACTAAATTTGCTAAAACAAGTTTTCACAAGATGGCATTTCATTTGTTCTACACAACGGTAAAGATGGTGAGAAGTTTCACTTGCTAGTTGATCAAAAAAGATATGGTCCTCGGTGACCACAATGATCTTTGACAATAAGCACAAGTAGAGAGTGATTGATTGGAAATTTAGAATTTAGAAATGACCACCACCCAAATGGAAGAGAAAAAAAAAAAATTGACTAGAAAATCAGCATTGCCCTGTAGCTAGTAATTTAGGCCTCTATTTAACTTCGCACATGATATAATTAATTTGTTTTTATTAGGAGGTGGTATTGTACAGTAATATTAGTAGAAATTGGACATAGATCTCAATCAATAATTGCATGATGCAATTATAATGGAACTAAATTGTAATCTTTACTTATGCATGGACATGTTCAATTATAACGGTACTATTGATTATATTAGTAGAAACTGGACTTAGATCTCAATAAATAATTGCATGATGCAATTATAATGGAACTAACTTGTAATCTTTACTTACGCATGGACAGGTTTAATTATAACAGCACTATTGATGTTATATATATCCATTTGATATTCATGTAGACAACATAACATTTTAAAGAATAAAAATATGAGACGAAAAGAAGAAAAAATACCTTAGAGTTTTGCTAAGAAGTAATGATATGAAGATCTAACTTTGGATCTGAAATACAATAATCAAACGAAGATATAATATCGAAGCAAATTGACTTCAATTAGAAGTATATAATGGCAGAGAGGCAAAACAACAATATTAGGCTTCAAACGAGAAACCTATCGCTTGACCCACAAAGGTCAAGTTTCAAAGATGTGAATCCGTTCTTAATCGACTAATTATTTGTATTGGATGTGTTTTCGCTCGGGTGACTCCAAGTCGAGCAACTCCAACTCAATCCTACGATCATGAAGCATTCATTTTAAGTTCAATAAATTTAGAAAAACAATAAATTTCACAATTATTTAAGGTGACAAGTTATTAATGGTGGATGATAAAGTAACAATAATGGGTACATATGAAAATCAATAATAATCGTCAAACTCAACAATTGAGAAACTTATTGTAAAAGCTATTTTGTTTGTAGCATTATTCTTTTAACTTCGGTGTTTTGTGTTTGTTAAAGTTTAGTTTCATTTCTAACCTTTTCCCAAAAAATTAAAAATTAAAAATCATTTAAATAAGTTTTTTTTTTTTTTTTTAAATGGTACATACTAAAACCCACACAAAAAGAAGAACCCCATATTGGCACCCAATCAACTTTCATGAGTGAGTCTCGTCCCCCATAGTTGACCCAATCATATCTCTTGGGATATTTTCATCCATGCAAAACAATATAATATTATAATATTATAAATATATATATATATATATATATATATATTCAACACTAAACTAGCATAATATTTAAATGAGATTAAAAAAAAGATTATTCATAGAATCATTGAAGAACACGACATGAGATCCAGCGCACATGAGACCGATTTTAGAAGTGAAAAATCATTTCAGTGTCGAATACGAAGACTCATCAGAAAAGCAAAAGTGGCACTCAACACACAAGACGTCACATAAGGATTAGGGATAGATACACGTACATACACGTGCATTCGTATCTACAGTGTTTTCAATAGACACTATATCTACATTTTGGCAGCACTTTCAGCTTGTGCTCAACTTGGTGATTTTCAAATTTGGGGAGTTGGATCCATGAAATATATCAGGATGGTTAAACTAGAGCATTCTACAAGTTTCAAGAATTCATTAATTGAAATGTACTCAAAATCTGGAGATATAGACAATGCTCGTGGAGTATTTGATATATATATATATATATATATATATATAAGGTCAGGTTAATGTGTACCTTAGAAAATTTTCAATTATATATATTTTAGTAAACTATTTTAGGAAATTTTTTATGGAAAAGTGAGAAAAAGTAATTAATTTTTACATTTTTTACAAAATGATATCATTTTGTATATCATTTTATTTTAAATATACAATAATAAGGGGTAGTGAATTTTAATCTCCGCCTTTTATTTAGTTATTGAGTTACATGATAGTTTCTCATTAAAACAAAATGATATTTTAGTTAAAAAAATATTAGAGCTAAGCCAAACTAATTTTCATTTATCTTATACACTGGTATTATTTCATATCAATCATTGAGAATTCAAGACAATATTCTAAGGAAAAAATTTTCACTTATATCTATATTCTTTAGTTCGCATCTTTGAGCCTTTCTAGGGGGTTCAATTAATTTGGGGCAAAAGATTGAGATGTAACTTCCGAATCTTGATTATCAATATTGATTTTTATGAACTAATTATTTAGTTTTTTTTTTTTTTAAGTAAACAGTAATACTTATTAGAACACACATGAAAATAATAATATTAGTGTTTTAAATCGGATTTATAATACATTATTTAATCAGAGTACAACAATAAAAGTGTCTAACTTTTGTAGTTATAGACTGGAGTTATAAATAGTGGACACTAGACATATGCAATTAATATATGATAAACATCCCTTTGATTAATTATTTAGTTAATTTAGAAAGAAAGAAAAAAAAATGTATGAACAGTAAGTGTAAATTAACTACTAAGTAAATACAATGAGATGAAAAATCAAACAATTAAGCAAAAAAAAAAAAAAACCAAAGACAAATATGTTAATTTACAATAGGCAACACTATCTCATATATATATATATATATATATATATATATATTTGTAACATTCACTCGTGAATCAATAACATGGCAACAGGAAATCAACTCTACGGTTAAGTACTAAACAAAAATGTAAAGGAACTCAGCAAAAATAAAAAATGTAAAGAAATTGACAACCACAAAGTTATTTACAATTTTTTTAATGACATCGGCTGTCAACCATAAATGAAAATCAGCCAAAATTTAAATTTCTAAAATACAACAATACAGCTGTACAGCATAGTAACAAAAGCAGTGGAGGAGGATGGAGTCAACGGACAACCATAGACTCAAGGTGAGGTGACGGATGGCGCGTTGGAGCAGGTGCATAGTACACAATAACTTAGATTTGTTTTGGGATTTGTTTTTTTTTTTTTTTTTTTTAAAATAATAATAAAATTTTTTGTCATTCTTTTTTGGTTTTTTATATGAGTAGTTTCATAACGGGGTAAATGGTTGGTTTAAATAGTTTTTTTAAAGTGTTGGTGTTTGGACTTGAGCAAGAGAGTTCTTAATCAAACTCAAGACAGTCACTTTAAGACTAAGTGCTCAATCACTCGGCCAACTTCACTAGTTTTTTTGTGATTTGGGTCCTTGGGACATGTTAAAAAGGAAAATTTTGTTGTTTTTTTTTTTTTCACTTTTAATTAAATCTAATATTTGGAGAGCCGTGGGCTGAGAAATAGAGCATTTTTTAGGGTTTCATTTGTACCAATTTACATTTTTGTTTGTGTTTTTTATACTAACTAATAAGTTGTCCGTGCGATGCAAGGATAATTTTATAATATTTTATGTAAAATAGTTTTGAATAATGTTGTACATAAATTATAAAGAAAAAGTAAACTAAATTAGAGTAAAGAAACATATACATTTTGAGATATTAAAAATTAGTTTAGTAGCTTCACTGCATATTTGTAGCCTTTTTAAGGTAAGATTATTATTTTTTTAAATCATGAAACCAAAAATAAATGCAAAAGTGTAATGGGACCATGAAATAAACTAATTTGTATTGTGTTCACATATTTCATACTCTGAAATAAAAGTATACCCAACTCTCTGACTATCTTTTACTCATCGATAATGCGACATTAAGACATGGATGGGCAAGTGTGTATGCATGTCTTACAGATGATTTAATTTTTTTTTTTTTAGAGAGTTTTAACCTATGGTGTCCGCTCCTGATTATAACTCTTTATCTTCAGACCAAGACACCAATCAATTTTTGGTGTAGGCAGGGATTGAACCTCATGTCTCTTATACAATCATTAGAGACTTTACCTGTTAAACTAACTGGAACCCACATAGATGATTTAAAATTAAACCATGGTAGAATATGACTTTACATTACGCACCAAATATTCTTTCTACTTATATACCCAAAACAAAAACTAACTAACCAAATTACCTAACCTAAATCATATTTAAGCCCCTAATTTAAAAAGAAAAAAAGATTACCTGTAGTGGTTTTGGTGTCTTGATGGTGATGGGATGTTAGTATAACCGAGGTGGTGACCCCTCAAATTTCTCTTTCTCTCTCTTTCAAATGTTTTGTTAGTTTCAGGTCTTTTATTTTGGTAATATATAGTGAAATAATGCCTTTTATTTAACAATCCACAACATTTTTGTGTCTTTCTATCTCTCTTTAGAGTCATATCTTGTTAGTTATTACTATTAGCCCTTACTTTTTATTAAAAAAAAAAAAAAAAAATACTAAAACAGTAGGTATGCTAAAAGACATGAAGAATAGTGCAAGGTGCGGTGTAAGCATAGGCAATTAATGAGATATTAATGAGATAACCGTAAAATAAGATAATGTGAACTTTTGATTAACAATAATTAAAAAAAAAAAAACTTAATGAAAGAGATAAAAAAAGGCTAAATGCAAAATTAGAGTGCCACTTGACAGGACTTCATGCACTCTCGCATGAGATTTCTGAGAGAAAGACATTTTGTAACAACTTTTATTCTACAATATTCCTCCATTTTTTTTTTTTACTCATTCCTTGAACTGAATAATTATAATGGTTATGTGTGTGCAATTTAAAACTGTTGTTTCACTGCATATTTATAGTCATCTCAAGATAAGATTAACTTTTCACCCTAAAAAAAAAAAAAAAAAAAAAAAAAAGGTAAGATTATTTTTTTTTTTTTTAAATCATGAAACAAAAATAAAGGGAAAAGAGTAATAGGACCGTGAAAATCAAATAATTTGTATTGTGTTCACATATTTAATTTTATGAAATAAAAGTATCTCCAACTCTCTCACTATCTTCCACTCATTGATAGTGCGACATTAAAACATGGTGTGGGCAAGTGTGTATGCACATGTCTTATAAATGATTTAAAACCATGATAGAATATGGCTTTACATTGCGTACCAAATATTCTCTCTACTTATATACCCAAAACAAAAACTATCCAACCAAATTACCCAAACCTAAATCATATTTAATCTCCTAATTTAAAAAGAAAAAAAAAAAAATACTCGTAGGGGTTTCGGCATCTTGATGGTGGTGGGAGGCCAATATGACGAAGGCGACTTCCCCCTAGATATCTCTTTCTCTCTCTTTTAAATGTTTTGTTAATCTCAGGTCTTTTATAGTGAAACAATGCGTTTTGATTTTGTAGTGAAGCAATGCATTTTATTTAACAATCCACAATATTTTCATGTTTCTCTATCTCTCTCCAAGGCCTTATCTGGTTAGTTATTACTATTAGTTCTTAATTATTATTTTTTTACTTTTTTTAAAATATTAAAATGGTGGATATGCTAAAAGACATGAAAAAGAGAGAAATGTGTGATGTAAGCGTAGGCAATTAATGAGAGACTAATGAGATAACAGAAAAATAAGTTAATGTAAACTTTTGGGTAATAGTAAAAAAAACTTAATGAAAGAGGTTAAAAAAATGTTAAATGCAAAATTAGAGCGTCACTTTGCAATACCTCACGCACTCTTGCATGAGATCTCTGCTTATATATATATATATATATATATATATATATATTGATGATTATTCCTTTATAACTTCTAATCACTCATCAACATGAGTCTCAAAAAACTTTGTGATAGGACTTTATCATACGTCGATTTTTTATCTTTTAAAAAAAAAAAAAAAAAAGGATATTGCTATTGTGTTCATCCTTATAAGAATTTAAGCATAGATTAAATTTTCGTTATTTTTGACAATTTTTCTTTGATTCCTTTATAATTTTATATATTGTGTTGGTTTAAATGAATTTTTTCTCAAGCTTTCAGAGGATGGACTTTAGATAAGATGTTCAACTTTTATATGCCAAGCATTGAATATAAGTCTTGTACATGGAACAAATAGAGATAAGAAATTAAGAATATGGTCCATTTTGGTTGGCCTTAGCTTGATTTGCCTAGACATCAATTTTCTCTCTTGCCAAAAGCCCGACTTATTTTAGGTGGAAGTTTCCTTGATTATTACTCGTATACAAATTCCAGGATCATTAAATTGGAATAGGTCCCTTACTAACCTAACCAATTGGAATTGGAACAAATTTCTTCCCATCCACACTAAATGTTGTGTATACTCCAAATTTTCTTTGCATCTCATAATGATACATTGTTGATAGGTGTCATCTAAGTCCAACTTGATTGAGAGTTGTAATTGAGACTATGGCCCAGAAGCTTTGCTATTCAATACTTTGTGAGAAAAATTAAACACTCATTTGATGTAACAGGAGACTATGGAATTTGACATTGTATGCACTAGGGTTTGTTCTTGATGTTGTGAAATTGCTGTAGGGACTAAAAACTCTAGTTTGATTAGTTGGCAAGTCATATTCTTTAATTGAGAAAAGTCTACAATGGAAAACTTTTGTGTTCCTACAATAAATGTTTTGGAGAAAAAATTGCTTAATGAAAGAGGTAAAAAAAATGCAAAATGCAACATTAGAGCATCACTTGGCAAGACCTCACACACTCCTACATGAGATCTTTGCTTATATATATATATATATATATATATATAATTGATGATTATTCCTTTATAACTTCTAATCACTCATGAACATGAGTCTTAAAAAACTTCGTGATAGGACTTTATCATACGTACAAAATAAGTATCGATTTTTTATCTTTTTTTTTTTTTTAAAGGATATTGCTATTGTGTTCATCCTTATAAGAATTTAAGCATAGATTAAATTTTCATTATTTTTGACAATTTTTCTTTGATTCCTTTATAATTTATATATTGTGTTGGTTTAAATGAATTTTTTCTCTAGCTTTTAGAGGATGGACTTTAGATAAGATGTTTAACTTTTATACGCCAAGCATTGACTATAAGTCTTGTACATGGAACAAATAGATATAAGAAATTAAGAATATGGTCCATTTTGGTTGGCCTTAGCTTGATTTGCCTAGACATCAATTTTCTCTCTTGCTAAAAGCCCGACTTATTTTAGGTGGAAGTTTCCTTAATTATTACTTGTAGACAAATTCCAGGATCATTAAATTGGAATAGGTCTCTCACTAACCTAACTAATTGGAATAGGAAGAAATTTCTTCCCATCCACACTAAACGTTGTGTACACTCAAAATTTATTCTGCATCTCATAATGATACATTGTTGATAGGTGTCATCAAAGTCCAACATGATTGAGAGTTGTAATTGAGACTATGGCCCAGAAGCTTTACTATTCAATACTTTGTGAGAAAAATTAAACACTCATTTGATGTAACAGGAGACTATGGAATTTGACATTGTATGCATTGGGGTTTGTTCTTGATTTTGTGAAATTGCTGTAAGTACTAAAAACTCTAGTTTGATTAGTTGGCAAGTCATGTTCTTTAATTGAGAAAAGTCTACAATGGAAAACTTTTGTGTTCCTACAATAAATGTTTTGGAGAGAAAATTGTTAGCCCACTCATCCCATTTGGGACCCTTCTATTTATACAGAGGAAAAAGGGTCAAATATTCCTAAGTGTGACTTAGTTACATGAAATTTTTGTGCAAATGTGCCTAGATTTCTTTTAAAATTTTAATTATAATTTTAAACTCTAATTTGGTGATTTTTATATGATTTCATGTGTTCTTAAATAATCTGAATGCTATTTCAGTTTGTACAAATTATAGAACATAGAATTGGTAATTTAGCAACATAGGCATAGGAGAAGGCATGTAGTGGTTTAGGAAGAGTAGGCATTTAGTTATAAGGGAAGAGGAGTAGGCATAAACGTAAGAAAACCTTTAGATGGAGGAATAAGAAAAACAAAGAGTTTTTGATGATTAACATCCCTCTATCTTATCCATTAGTCTTATTTATTACTAATTAAAATCTATTGAGTTAAGTAAATAACTGATGTGGCATCTAATAAGTGTAATAAATTAAGAATGATGTATTTTATTTCAAAAAAAATTCAATTATCTTTTCAAAGAGAGTGCCACTTGGCAAAACCTCATGCTTTTCCGTATGAGGTCTCTACTTTTATATATATATATATATATATTGATTAAGGTCTCTGTGTTTAATTTGTTGAATCCATCAAAAATTTGAGTAGCAATGTTTGAGATCTAAATTTTAGATTTTGAGGGATTAAATTTCTGAAATTTGAGGGGGGCCGATAAGTAATTTTTTGTGTAAATTATAATTTATCATCTACATTGTTATATAGTCACAATCCCATATATTCCATACCCATCGCTCTTGAGGGCCATATATATTCCTGTTTTGGTGTTGTGCCGTGTAAGTAGTGATCAAGCTCTAACATTTAAAGTCTTGTTTATCCTCACCTCCTTTCCACAATTACTTGACTACTTATTTCTTATAATCATGAAGTCTCGTGTGTTGACCCCCTGTTTTTTTCCGTTTACTTAATGCCTGCCATTCATTCCAAGTCATGTTACCTGCCCTGATGGAAGTCTCGTGTGATATTGATATATGCCTCTGTTTTCTTCTTCTTCTTCTTCTTCTTCTTCTTTCGTTTACATTGACAAGAGTGGAATTCCTGTTTTGGTGTTGTACCGTGTAAGTAGTGATCAAGCTCTAACATTTAAAGTCTTGTTTATCCTCACCTCCTTTCCACAATTACTTACTTATTTCTTGTAAGTTAAAATCATGAAGTCTCGTGTGTTGACCCCCTGTTTTTTTCCGTTTACTCAATGCCTGCCATTCATTCCAAGTCATGTTACCTGCCCTGGTGGAAGTCTCGTGTGATATTGATATATGCCTCTGTTTTCTTCTTCTTCTTCTTCTTTCGTTTACATTAACAAGAGTGGAATTTCGAGACATCTTCTCTTATCCCACTTATTCCTTACCGATTCCTGATTATCCCACATCTTTTCTTCTTTCCTGTACACCCTCGTGATGTTAGTACTCAAGATGCTAATAGAAAGACCATTCGTTCTCCTGCTCTTGACTTTTCTGCTAGTGCAGCCATGCATACTTCAGCTGTCTGAATCCTCAAACAACTTTACAGATCAATCAGCTCTCATTGCCTTCAAAACTGAAATCATTAGTTTTGGCCCAAACAATACCATCTTCTCTGCTGGTAACTGGTCCAAAGCAACTAACTTCTGTGAGTGGTTTGGGGTCTCTTGCAGCCGACGCAGACAAAGAGTCACAGCCTTGAACCTTTCCTACGTGGGTCTCCAAGGCACCATTTCCCCTCATATTGCCAACCTCTCCTTCCTACTCTCGCTTGATCTTTCTCACAACAGCTTCTATGGTTTTCTTCCTCGGGAGATCGGTCATCTACACCGGTTGAGGAAACTTCGCTTGTCACACAACCTATTGGAAGGTAATATCCCTCCAACTTTACATAATTGCCCCAAGCTTGAATATTTATCTCTTTCAATTAACGAGTTCAATGGTAGCATACCAAAAGATTTGGGCATGTTATCAATGCTTCGGAATTTATATCTTAGTGAGAACCATCTTGTGGGTGAAATTCCATCGTCCATTAGCAATATGTCGTCATTAGAGATCTTGTTTTTGAGGAACAACAGCCTTACTGGTCCAATTCCTTTTGTCATCTTTAACCTCTCTTCTCTAACGGCTTTTGCTGTTACAAGAAATCAATTCTCAGGAACCCTTCCAATGGATCTTTGCCACTATTGTCCTAATCTTCAAGGACTGTATATAGACAATAACATATTCAGCGGTCAGCTCCCCTCACAGTTTAATAACTGTAGAGAGATTTTAGAGTTATCTCTGTCATACAACAGGTTTGATGGAAGTATTACAAAAGGTTTTGGGAGTTTAGAAAAGCTTGAACTGCTATATCTTGGAGGTAACAACTTAACTGGAAATATACCTCCTTTCATAAGCAATTTATCGATGTTACAAGCGTTTGGCATTGAAAATAACAACATTAAAGGTAGCACTCCAAGTGATTTATGGCGTCTCCAAAATCTGAAGGAATTGAATCTTCAGAACAATCATCTCACAGGGACAATACCCCAAAATATTTTCAACATTACCTCTTTACAATTGCTCTCCTTGTTAGGAAATTCCTTGTCTGGAAATCTTCTATTTGATACTAGACTTTCTTGCTCTAATATTGTTTATCTATTTTTGGGTATCAACAACATCAGTGGTCCTTTCCCATCATATTTTTCAAATTGTTCCAACCTGGTCCGACTAGATTTGGCCTTTAACTTACTCTCTGGGCCTATACCCAAAAATCTTGGAAACTTAAAATATCTTGAAATACTTAGTATGAGCGGTAATCAGTTGACAGTGGAGCCGGGACATCAAAAACATAGTTTCCTTTCATCTTTAACTAGTTGCAGATTTTTGCGGTTGCTAGCTATATCCGGAAATCCTTTGAATATTGCAATTCCGGATGTCATTGGAAAATTTTCAGATTCAGTTGAAGCCATTTATGCCAGTGAAACCCAACTGAAGGGGAAAATTCCAATGGGAATTGGTTCCTTAAAAAACTTGAACGTCCTTGATTTGACAGCTAATAGTTTAACCGGAAACATACCATCAACATTTGGGGCATTGGTGAGCTTGCAAAGATTGTTTCTTGACATAAACAAGATTGAAGGATTCATTCCAGAACAACTTTGTCAATTAAAGAACCTGGGAGAATTGTCTCTCTCAAATAACAGAGTCGCTGGATCCATCCCAAATTGCATTGGAAACCTCAGTCTTTTGCAGAGATTAAACCTCAGTTCTAACAGACTGGCATCATCAGTACCATCAAATTTATGGAGCATTGAAAATCTATTGTTTTTAGATTTATCATTGAATTCCCTTAGTGGATCTTTGTCTCCAAACCTAATAAAATTGGATGCTATTGCATACATAAATTTATCTCATAACCAACTTACTGGAAAGATTCCTAGTACCATCGGTGCTTTTGAAGAATTACGTTACCTTGATTTATCAAAGAACTCATTTCAAGGAGATATTCCACAATCTTTCACCCACTTGAAGGGATTGGATCTGTTAGACCTCTCAAACAATAATCTCTCTGGTGAAATTCCCAAGTCTCTTGAGGCACTTCCATTTCTCAAGTATTTGAACTTGTCCTTTAATAAGCTATCAGGAGAGATTCCATCCGGTGGGCCTTTTGCAAACTTCCATATGGAATCATTTATAGGTAATGAAGCACTTTGTGGGAATCCAAATTTTGGAGTTCCACCTTGCACAAGTCCAACTTCTCAAGGATCAACGGTGAAACAAGTTTTTCTCAGATGTATTGTTCCTGTCATTGCATCAATTATAATCTTTGCAACACTAGTCATTATGCTGAGAAGACATCCACAATGTAACATGCAGATTCCAGGTTTACCTATCACATTGCCTACTGTGGATCATAGGATGATATCATACCTAGAGCTTTGTCGTGGAACAAACAACTTTAGTGAAAGTAACTTGCTTGGAACTGGAGGTTCTGGTTCTGTGTACAAGGGTATATTGTCAGATGGGACTATTGTTGCTGTCAAAGTTCTAAACCTTCAATTGGAGAGTGCTTTTAGAAGTTTTGATGTTGAATGCAAGGTGTTAAGGGAAATCCGGCACAGGAATCTAGTTAAAGTCATTAGTACATGCACCAACCTCGAGTTTAGAGCTTTACTACTACAGTACATGTCAAACGGTAGCCTCGAAAATTGGTTATACTCTCACAACTACTGCTTGAATCTTGTTCAAAGAGTAAACATTATGGTTGATGTTGCATCAGCATTGGAATATCTCCACAATGGTAATGATAAATCAGAATCTGTGGTGCATTGTGATTTGAAGCCTAGCAATATCCTTTTGGATGAAGACATGGTTGCACATGTGGGTGACTTTGGAATTGCAAAGATTTTAGTCAATGCAACACAAACCAAAACCCTTGGTACACTTGGCTATATTGCACCAGGTACACAAATTCACCTCTGTCTAATTTATTGCTAGGCTAATTAACATTAATAGTATCAAGCTAATTTTAGGAATATAGTTTTTATCAGCGCAATTTTGTAGTTGTGATAGATTCATATGAATATACACTAAGGAATGCTGGGTTCAATGGATAGTTAATTGATTTCTTGTTTGTTTCTCTTATGCACCGGTTACTAAGTGTAATTGTTCTACAAAATAATATTTTTTATTATTATTTATAATTGTATTAAGGCCATTGTTTATGAGTCAAGTTCACTAGTCTCATATGAAATAATTTAGTAGGATCAATTAGTGTGCATTTCAATATGGTCTCGTTAATGAAACCAAGTTATCAATTTGGCTTGCCTTATTAACATGCACCTTTAGCGTGATGGTCACTCTATGAGTACAAAGTTTGTGTAAGGTGAGGGGGGCAAGTTTTCAGGAGGGAGTTTTATATACATATAATAGAGTAGATAAAAATATGAAACTATTGATAAAAAAAATTTCCACTTAGGTAACCAACTTTAATTTTTTTGGCATAGGAGATTCATTTTCACTTTCTCATAACTCAAAGCAAAATGTTCATTCTCTAAACGAAGCTTTCTCTTTTTACTTCCCTTGTTTAATGGCTAGCAATTTGATTTTATGAACAAACTCCACCTAAAACGTGGAGTTTTATTAATGGTTCTCACTTTTATTTGCTCTGTTATTGTCCAAAATAATATAAATGAATAATAGAGATGGATAGAAGTTCAATTAACATGATTTCAAAATTTTGAAACTTTAATTGACAAAATTATAAATTTAGGATATAATCTAAAATATATGGACTAAGCTTTGGGCCTTTAAAAATAAATTTCCTAAAAAAAGTAACGCTGCTCTTGTTATGTGTTAAGCCTGATAAATACTCCCAAAACAAAGGTAAATTGTATGGACAAAATAGCAAGTGGACACACTAAGAATTGCAATTTGCAAGCATGGAGGGTATTGACTCAACGGTAAGGGTGTTTGTTTGGGGTGAAATAGGATAGATAGAAAATTTTGGAGAGAAAATGAGGAGGACAAACTTTTTGGAGGGTATTTGGTTGAGAGGGGGAGAGGGGAAAATGATGGTGGGGCCCACCAAAAAGTTCTCTCTCCAAAATGGAGAGAAAACTAGGTGGGGGAAAATCTTATAGGTGGAGGACAAAAATGCCCATGTGCAAGTTGCACATGGGCTTCTTTAGTATGTTTTTATTTTTTTAATTCCAATTTTAATAAGTTGTTAAGTGTCTCATTCTAGTTTTTTTTTTTTTTTTTTTTTTTACACCTGATTTAAAAAAAAAAAATAAATTTGGGTGATTGTCTTTTTTTTTGTTTTTTGGTTGTTTGTCACTTTTTTGTTTCAATTGGGCATCATTTTTTTACAAAGGTATATGAGTAAATTTATATAAACTCACTTTTCATTTCCTCACTTTTTCACTCTCAATCAAAACTAAAAAGAAGGAAATTAAAATCGTTTCTATCCTCCCGTTTTTTCATTCTCTCATCATTTTCTATTCTTCTACTTTTCTACTCCTTCAACCAAACGGACCCTAAGAGAGATTTGTCAAAATATAATCTCATGGTAGATTTGTTAAAATATATATTTAATATAAAAAATATTGAGTAGTGTATTATTACTTATGTTACATCCTAAGTAATTTAACCTAATTCGTATTAAAAGCTTAGATTTGTAAAGTATTTTTGTTTTATAAGCATGTGAATCACTAACTTAGAGACTTTTTGACAAATGTGAGTATGACAGAGTATGGTTCGGAAGGGAGAGTATCCACCAAATGTGACATTTATAGTTATGGAATAATATTGTTGGAGATGATCACAAGAATGAAACCCACTGCTGAAATGTTTGTTGGAGAACTGGATATGAGGCAATGGATTGCATCATTGGACAAAATGGAAGTCGTCGACCATGGTTTACTTAGGATTGAAGATGGAAGAGATATGGCTGTCACGCAAACTACTCTTTCATCTATCTTAGAATTAGGCTTGTGGTGCTCTGAAGAGTTACCAGATGCAAGACCTGACATCAGAGACGTGGTGGCCAAGGTTAACAAAATCAAATTGACACTTCTTGCAAACATAATTAGTGTCTGATAATTGTGTTGCGGTTCAAGTTCCGTGTGTGTGTGTGAGTGAACGTAGCTGCATTGTTAAAGCTTGCTTTCTTGAATGCCTTTTTTTTTTTTTTTTTTTTTTTTTTTTTTGCGGTGTAATTTTGTGGCCCTGGTTTAGTCTGTCTTTATTACGTAAGCTACTTATAACTAGTATGTTATTTCTTATATGTTGTTCATGTCTTTTTTTTATCCATATGTGGATATACCCAACAAGCAATTCATTTTTATAATCTTATATTGTGGAGAAGCAGTATTGGTACAACTGAGGTATAGAGTTGTATATGGCTAACCTTATTTTTTTAATGACTAATCCTATTTTAGAAATTATTTGGTAAAGTAACACTAATTTAAACTTAACTCGCAAAATAAAATTTTCTTTAAACTCGTTTTTTTGGAGAAACGAGTTAAAGCACTCCGTTATGCTGACATATATAGCTTATATATGATGTGGAATTGTCTTTTCTGAAGGTGATATTTTTAGGACAATGTTTGGTTACAAACTTGGTTGGTTACAATTCTTACAAAAAAAAATAAAAAAATAAAAAAATTAACGTGGCTACATATGTTAAAAATATAACCAATAAATTGTATGCATGTCAAATTTTGTGTCAATCCAATATTAATCACTATTCGATCTATAAATTTATTTTTTAAGTATAATTTTAAAATACAAAAATTTGAAATTTAAATATTTAACTGATGATATGATAATTGATTTTTGATATTTTAAAAATATTTTAAGTATAAAAGATATAAAAATAAAATGTTATTTAATAGTAAATTTATTAAAATTCACATTTAATAAAAAGATATTAAGTAGAGTTGCAGGTTATAGCCACAACCAAGTTGGTAGAAAAAATGTCATAAATTTTTTTTTTTTTAAACCGTTGTAACTTTTAGCCACCAAATTTCTTACAAAAGAATATGGGCTCATTAATATGCAAAGGAAAAGACCGAATAATGTAACATTTGACAAAGGCAAAAGAAAACGACAGTTCACAGTGGTAATCCCCGTAAACGGAAGGAAACCAAGAATGGTTTCCAACCAAAAAAGAAAGAAGCCTATGAATGCAACCAAATATGGCCGACGATGACCCAATTCCTTTGTAAGGGGGTCGGGGTAGCAGCAGAGACAAGAAGGTAAAAGAAGACCTAGAAATCATCTCTTAGCCTTTTGCAGAAATGCAAAAATGGCAGAATGGAAAAGACCCATCCAGGCAATTACTTGGATTGAGCTCGTTACGCAATGCTAT
The DNA here is from genome assembly GCA_032727855.1 of Quercus ilex subsp. ballota. Taxonomy (NCBI): domain Eukaryota; kingdom Viridiplantae; phylum Streptophyta; class Magnoliopsida; order Fagales; family Fagaceae; genus Quercus; species Quercus ilex. The sequence goes on along the minus strand of CM064911.1, from coordinate 24,772,349 downwards.
AACTGACCTTAAGCCGCGTTTTTAAACGCAGCTATAAGTTAGCTGTAGCCGTTTTTGAAAAACGCGGTTATAGCTCCAACAGAATAATTTTATAAAGGATGTCCAGTTGAATAAAGATTTTTTAATGGTGACCTATAGCCGCGTTTTTGGAAAACGCGGCTACAGCTGAACTTTAGCCGCGTTTTTAAACGCAGCTTGAAGTGAGCTATAGCTGCGTTTTTGAAAAACACGGCTATAGCTCCAGTAGAATAATTTTTTAAAGGAAGTCTGGTCGAATAAAGATTTTTTAATGGTGACCTATAGTCGCGTTTTTGGAAAACGTGGCTACAGCTCACCTTTAGCCGCGTTTTTAAACGCAACTTCAAGTGAGCTATAGCCGCGTTTTTGAAAAACGCAGCTATAGCTCCAGCAGAATAAGTAATATGGGGGCCTATAGCGGTGTTTTACAGCCTCGTTTTTAAAAACGCTGCTATATGTAACCAAAAAAAAAAAAAAAACCTTTTCCTTCAGCTTCCCACATGCCCCCCTTCCCCCCCAATTTCCCACCTACATCTCCACCTACCCCCACTTTCTTCTTTTCTTTCTTATCTCTTTCTTTCTTTTTTCTTTCTTCATTCTTCCCTCACTCTTCTTCTACCGTAGCTCTTCAGGTTCTTTCTTTCCTTCTTCTTTTTTTTCTTCCTTGCTTCTTCATAGTTGGGTAACTTCTTTTTTTTTTTTTTTTTTTTCCTTTTTCTTTCTTCCTTCCTCACATCTGGGTAACTCTATTTTTTTTTCTTTTTTTGCCTTCTTCTTATCTGGGTAACTCTTTTTTTTTTTTTCTTTGTTTCTTTGGAGTTGCTACTACTTTTTTTTTTCTTCATCTCAAGCACACTGATTTGTCAATAGATCTAGTTTTTTTTTTTTTTTTTTGTTAGTTTATGTTTAGTTAGTAAGAAAATGGAGGAGATGCTGAAAATTTTGAATGAAGTGGATATCCTAGCAATATTTGATTTTGAATTTTTTAGATCTGTGCTTGAATTTGTGCTACTGTGTTGCTGATATTGTGATTATGTTTAAATGGATATGTGTTCTTATATTTTGGGGCACGTTGTGTATGATTTTGAATTTTCTGGGTGTGTTTGTATTGTGAGTATGTTGTGTTTGATTTTGAATTTTCTGGGTGTTTTTGTATTGTGAGTATGTTGTATTTGATTTTGAATTTTTTCAGTTTGTGTTTGATTTTGAATTTTTTGGATTTGCGTTTAATTTTGAATTTTTTTTATTTGAATTTTGAATTTTGAATTTTGAATTTTGAATTTTCTGGAAAAAAAAAACCCAAAAATATTTTTTTTCTGGAAAAAAAAACCCAAAATATTTTTTTTTTTGTTTTCTGGAAAAAAAAAAACCCAAAAATATTTTTTTTTGTTATTAAAAAACCTATAGCCGTGTTTTTAAAAACGTGACTATAGGTCCAAACCCTTTGCCACGATTATAAACGCAGCTGCAAGCTGGGATACGCGGCTATAGGCCAGAATCCTATAGCCGCGGTTAAAAACGCGGCTATAGGCCTGTTGTTGCGGTGTTTAGGCCGTGTTTGCAAACGCGGCTCTAATCCTATAGCCGCGTTTTTGGGGTCTATAGCCGCGTTTTTGAAACGCGGCTATAGACCCCTTTTTTTTGTAGTGTTTATTGAAACGATAGATGCCATCTAAGGAATTTTCAATATAGTAGACTAGCAATTATGCTCATGATACAACAAACCTAACCACCCATTGTACATCCTCAAAAATTTTCACCATTTGTAGGATTAAAAATTTTCAATAGTGAGTACTTTCTTTATCTAAAAATATTAAATATAAAAAATGATATTTATTCATAAAAATATGACTATATATATATAAATATATATATATATATATATATATATATATTTTCTAATAAAAGGGAGTAAGCATAATAAGTATTTGTGGGAATGTAGAGGCTCAAGACAGTTCATGTGTATGTCGGTTATAAAAAAAAAAAAAAAAAAAATCGTGTCTCAACCCACTACTCACCTGACCATGCACATACATACAAGTCAAAGGGAGCCTTCCCATAATTCAATTGCATTCAAAATTTTTTTTTACCGTTTATCAATAGTAAATTGTTATAAAGTTGGTAATGAATTATAATATGTTCAGTATAGCTAATAAAGTGAATTAATGTTTCTCAAAAAAAAAAATAAAGTGAATTAATGTGGGTATAACTAAATGATACTATTATTCAACATATGGATAGCATCAAATAGCAATGAATACCTCAACAGTTCCGCAAACTGCCGCTAGCAGTATTAGAGTTGGCGTGTGTTGTTACAATGAATACCTGTTGATATATATTTAATATTTTGAATAAAAATAATATTTTTTTATAAAAATACTCCAACTGTTTGTTGGTATGCTTCTATAATTTATTGTTCAATGACAAGATTGCTTTGAAAGTCTTAGATTGCTGCAGAACTGCTATGCAGACTGTCTAAACAGAGTAAGATTAGGCAATGTGACCAAAACCTAGAAAGTACGGACAGGGCATTTGAGAACTGTACTCGTGACTGACAAGTACCAGACACGAGACACGCATGAGACACTATGAGACACTACTGCATACATATTCTGGCAAAAAATAAAAATAAAAAAAATAAAAAAACAGAGAAAAAATAAATATATATATTTATATATATATATATATATTTTTTTTTTTAACAAAAGAAAACATGTATACAACCTTGCATAGACATAGGTTATTTGGTACATTATTTTAAATATATGTTTTCAGTTTTTAAATAATATTACACATATTTTTACACACATTTTCACCTTCCACTTTTGAAAACTTTTTCTCGAAAATTGAAAAAACTGCCAATACTTTTTCAATTCCCAAGAAAAATTTTTCCAAAAATAAAAATTAATGTGTGCCCACATTAGTAAAATCCTTTCTAAAAACTAAAAATTATTATCAAACAAACCCTAAATCTCCCTTGTGCTCCAGCAAATTTTGCCACGTTGTGTCTTTTCATTTTTCTTAACTTTCTCTCATTTTTGGTTTTTAAAACTTATCCCTTTTAAATTTTTTTTTTTTTTTTTTTATATAGTTGTTTGGCGCAAAAATCATGCATTTTCTTTTAATTTTCAACTTTACTTTTGAGTGGCTAGCTTTCAGCCACTTCAACTCTCTTGCTCCCGGATGTAGATTGCAAACTGAATGCGTGGCAATCCATTTAAAAGATTAAAAAGAGAAGTTTCTCTGCGACTGGGAAAGTTGGTATCTCTCCCAACTCTTTCTAGGCAGTAGAATTTTAGTTCCTTCTTGTAAGACTCTTTCTTCCCCTCAGTAACAAAGTTACGTGTAGGACTAGTGGGTTTTTTCCTTGGGGGGGTGGGGAAACACTCTTTTTCTAATATCTCCTATTGTCAGAATCTTTTTCTCTTTTCTTTTTTTCTTCTTCTTTAGCCATGGATGATCTTACTAAACAATGGAATTGTCTCCCCCTTTCGGAAAGGAAAGGTTATGATCTCTACATCAAGAAAGATCGTCAATCCAAGTAGTTTATCATTGCAGCATTCTTCTTAATGCGACAGGCTTTGAACATGGAAGCCGTTGCTAGGACTTTTAAGCCACTTTGGAGGTCTGAAAACGGGTTCAAGATCCAGAGAGAAGGGGACCATAAGTTCCTTTTTGTGTTTGACAACGAAGAGGATGTGAACAGAATACTATCAAATGAACCGTAGAGTTTCGATAAGTCGCTGGTGGTAACACAGAGGTTTGATAGAAACTCCTCGATTGAGGAACTTAGTTTTGATAAGGTTTCTTTTTGGGTTCAAGTTCATAATATTCCTATTAGATACAGGAACAGATCGGTGGTCGAAGATATTTGCGAGTCCATCGGTCAGGTTCATCGCTCTGCTGAGAACTATGAGGGTGGAGGTGGGAGCTTTATGAGGGTAAGAGTTACCCTGGATGTTTACCAACCTCTATGCAGAGGTAGAGTTATCAAACTTGAGGATGGGGAGAAAATTTGGGTTAGTTTCAAATAAGAGCGCCTGTCGAACATCTGTTATTGGTGTGGCTGTTTCGATCCTGGGGATAAGGATTGTGACATTTGGATCCAGAGCAAGGGTACTCTCCAATTATCATCGCAGCAGTATGGCTCATGGCTTCGTGCCCCACCAAATGCATCCACCAATAACAGAGTGATACGGGTTTCAGGTTACTTTGAGGATCGAGAGGAAAACATTTCTACACGGCGGAGAAAGGCGGCAAAACAGAGACTAATACCAGTCTCAATGTCGGTGAGGGAAACATAAACAGATAAGGAAACAGAAGATACGGGGGCGAATTCTATGGAATTTATGAATTCAAATATGGAAGAGTCCACGGAGCCAAATAAGGATATGGAGCAGATTTTGAGGGATCCTGAGACAGAGGAGGATATTTTCGAGCAACAAATCTGGGAAATTGACAAAGATCTCGGATTCAATGAGAATTCCATCATTAGGGAGCCAACTATTGATCCACGTAAGGATATAGCCATGCAAGCCATGACCGACACGGGGAGGAAAGTTCCAAATGAAAAGCAAATGGGGTCACGTGATCTAAGTCAGGTTTACTCCTTACCTTTCACAGATATTTCAAATGCTCCTAATCCCTCTGTTATTGCAAAAAAGAACCCACATCCTACATGGAAACGTCTGGCTCGCTTATCAGTCAGTTCCGAGGTCACAATGGAAGACTCCATTGTGTCAAACGTCCAGTGGATATGATAGTTGATCATTATGAGTTACCATGCAAGAAGTTGGTGGTTTCAAGTGATGATAAAGAAAATTCCACTATTTTGGCAAAGACTGGTTCCCAGTCCCGCCAGTCCCAATGAGTTGCATAGTCTGGAACTACCGGGGGCTTGGGAACCAACGTGCAGTTCAAGAGCTTGCAAATGTGATGCAAGCAAAAGATCCCTTTCTCGTGTTCTTAGCCAAAACATGGGCAGACAAAGCAAGGCTAAACTACGTTCAGGATCGTATTCATTTTGATCAGAAATTTTTTGTTGAAAGAATTAACAGGGGTGGAGGTTTAGTGCTCTTTTGGAAAAATGGAATTGAAGTGGATGTGGTGTCTTCTTCCCTGAATCATATTGATGCTACAATCAATAAAAATGCGGAGAAGCCATGGAGATTTACAGGCTTTTACAGTGAACCCGAAACTCACAAAAGATTCGAGTCTTGGGATCTTCTCCGTCAACTTCACCAATGAAGCTCTCTATTGTGGCTTTGTGCCGGTGATTTTAATGAGATGGTCAAGCGGTCTGAAAAGGCAAGTGGTAGACTTTGCCCTTACAACCAAATGCAACAGTTTAGAGATGTCCTCGACGAATGCGGATTTATGGACTTGGGTTTTAAAGGATTTCCTTTCACATGGAGTAGACACTACCAGAATGGGTCCTCTGTTTGGGTAAGATTGGACAGAGTGATAGCTTCACAAGAATGGTTTTCGGAATTTCTCGGCACAGTAGTCCACCATGTGGATAGCACCACTTCAGACCATAAGATGCTATGGATTTTGCAAGCAGTTTTGGAGTTTAAACAGAGGGAAAAACTCTTCAGATTTGAGGAGATGTGGTTGGCTAACAAGGGGTGTGGAGAAGTAGTGGAGGGAGTATGGCAAGCAAGAGTGGAGGGTATGAAAGATACAAAAGTTTTGAGGAAGCTAGAAACGTGTGGGAAGGAATTAATGAAATGGAGTCAGAAGTGTTTTGGTAATGTACGAAACCAATTGGCAAAGAAAAGAAAAGAGTTGGCACAGGTTGAGAAGCAAGCATTACAAGGGGGCTGTGCACTCCATTTGATGGCCATCCAAAAAGAAATAAATTCATTGATGGACAAGGAAGAGCGAATGTGGAGGCAGAGATCAAGAACATTGTATCTGAAAGAAGGAGATAGAAATACATGTTTTTTCCATTGCCGAGCCACTCTAAGGAAGCGCTGAAACACAATCTCAGGTATCCGAAATTGGGCAGAGGAGTGGTGTACGCAGCCTGAACAGATTACAGAGGTCTTCATCGAGTATTACAAGGAGCTATTTATCTCCACAAATCTCCAAAGCATGCCGACAGTATTGAACTCCATTCCACAGCTTGTGACTGAAGAAATGAACTCCTCCCTCACAGAAAATTTTCAAGCATGGGAAGTGGAAGTTGCTCTTAAGCAAATGGCACCCCTTAAGGCATCGGGTTCGGACGGAATGCCACCACTATTCTTTCAAAACTACTGGGATTTGGTTAAAGGTGATATTGCAACCACAGTTTTGAATTACTTAAATTTTGGTTCATTGCCTTCAACTCTTAACCATACTTTTGTTACCTTGATCCCTAAAATAAAAAAACCCGGAAAAAGTCTCTGAGTTCCGACCCATAAGTCTATGCAATGTGCTTTATAAGATTTTTTCAAAAGTCCTTGCAAATAGATTGAAAAGAGTTTTACCTCTTATTATTTCGGAACATCAAAGTGCTTTCCTCAAGGGTAGATTGATTACAGATAACATCTTGGTTGCTTTTGAAACCTTACATTATATGAAAAATCATAATTCAGGATCCACAGGTTTTATGGCCCTTAAGCTTGATATGAGTAAAGCTTATAACCGGGTGGAATGGTCTTTCCTTAAAGATGTTATGAGGCAAATGGGTTTCAATGAGAAATGGGTTGCTCTTGTCATGGCTTGCATCACCTCTGTTTCCTATTCCTTGTTAATAAATGGTGAACCACAGGGACATATTGTACCTTCTAGGGGTATCTGTCAAGGAGACCCCCTTTCCCCATACCTCTTTCTATTGTGTTCAGAGGGCCTTCATAGGCTCATCCAAACCGCTGCAAATAATAGGGAAATTAAAGGGGTATCCATATGTAGGAATGGCCCAAAACTAACGCATTTACTTCTTGCAGATGATAGCCTCCTTTTCTGCAGAGCTATTAGAAGTGAGTGCCAAAAGGTTCTTGAAATTCTATCAACCTATGAGAATCTCTTAGGCCAAAAGTTAAACAAGGAGAAGACAACACTCTTCTTTAGTAAGTCCACCCCTTTAGACATGCAATCTGAGATAATGGTAGAAATTGGAGTAACCGAATTGAAGCAATATGAAGCTTATTTGGGTCTACCAGCTTTGGTTGGGAGAAATATGAGAGCAAGCTTTGATCAACTAAAACAAAAGGTGTGGAAGAGGTTACAAGGATGGGAAGGGAAGGTGTTATCACAGGCCGAGAGGGAGGTCCTCATTAAATCTGTTATCCAAGCCATACCCACGTATGCTATGAGTTGCTTCAAATTGTTGATCACCTTGTGCCATGAGATTGAAACCCTTGTTCGAAAGTTTTGGTGGGGGCAAAGGGGTGACCGGAGGAAAGTTCATTGGGTGAAATGGGAGGATATGTGTAAGCCCAAAGATCGGGGAGGAATGGGTTTTAAGGATCTTACCATGTTCAATGATGCAATGTTGGCAAAACTCTCTTGGAGATTGCTCCATGATGATAACTCTCTTTTCTTTTGAGTGTTTAAGGCAAGATTTTTCCCCAATGGCACAATATTGGATGTGAAAGATTCTGCCTCTGCCTCATATGCTTGGAAGAGCATTTTAAAGGGAAGAGAGCTGATTTTGAAGGGGGCTTTATGGAGAGTGGGAGATGGGAAGCAAATAAAAATTTGGGGTGATAATTGGCTGCCAATAAGAAATCAGCCAAAAGTCACTTCCCCAATGATATTTGGACAACAAAATTCTACTGTGGAAGTCATGATCAATCAATCTACCCGTAGGTGGAGGGAAGAAGTTATTGATCACTGTTTCAATGAAACAGAGGCAGAAAAAAAAAAAAAATCCCTCTGAGCTCCTATTCTCAAAGTGATACTCTGGTTTGGCCTTTCACACCTAATGGACAGTACACTGTGAACTCGGGGTACAGGTTCCTTGTTGAAGAGAATAGCACAAGCTAACCCACTCAACAATCCTTATCACACTCCCTTGGTTGTTAGAAAAAACTGTGGAAAACAGATATCCCCAACAAGATCAAAAATTTTGTTTGGCGTTCCTGTAAAGAAGCACTCCCAACCAAAGCAAACTTGTTCTGAAGAAAAATCACAACTGATGCAGTATGTGATCAGTGCAAGGTGCAAACGGAGGACTGTTCACATGCTATATTTTTTTGTTCTGATGTGTAGGGTGTTTGGGCAGCGGATCAACAGTGGCAGTGGCTATCAGCAATGCAAGGGAAGATGGCAGAGGAGATTTTCAGTCGTGCATTAGAGGAAGACGAAGACCCTTCACTACTGGCCTACACGGCGTGGACAATATGGAATCGCAGAAATAAGGATCGCGTAAATGAGCCTCAGTGCCCACTGAACCAGGTTTTGCAACTCGCAAGGGAACAAAGGAGGGAATTCAAATCAGCCCAACCAATTTTTCCAAAGTAGCTGCACCGGAAGCACACCAGATGGAAGCCACCTGACGTTGGAAAGTTCAAAGTCAACTATGATGGAGCACTTTTCAAAGAACAAGATGGGGCTGGAATAGGCGTAGTCATTCGCAACTCAGAATGAGCAGTGCTGGCCTCCCTTTCATAGCAAATATCTCTGCCGTCCACAGTTGCACAGGTTGAAGCTTTGGCAGCACGAAGAGTAGCAAAATTTGCCTCAGAGACTGGCATCAGTCAAGTCGTCCTTGAAGGAGATTTCGAAGTCATTTACAAGAACCTAACCAACTCAAGACCTTCTCTTGCTCTACACGGACACCTGATTTTTAATGTATTACAAATAGCAAGTGCTTTTTCTCATTTTAGTTGTACTCAAGTTTGTCGAACAGGAAATAATGTAGCCCACAGTTTGGCTAGAAGGGCTATTTCGACACTCGATGTAAATGTCTGGATGGATGAAGTACCACCAGATATTCTCTAGGTTGTACAGGCTAATTTAACAACCTTGATTTAATTAAAGTTGCAATCTTCTTCCTCAAAAAAAAAAAAAAAAAACTCTCTTGCTCCCTTTTTTTTTTTTTTTTTTCAATTCACGCCTCAATGTGTATTTATAGTACTGTGGAACCAGTTGAACATGGTGCTCACATAAAGAGCTTTAATATAGTTGGTACATGGGCTTAAATTATTAAAGGAGATAGTATTCTAGATCTTTATCAAATATACAAATACATGTAGGGGCGGAGCTAGAAATTTTGGTTTTGGGGAGCTGAGGTTAAACTATCTCGTAGTGAGTCACAATTCAAGAAAAACTCAAAATGATACATATATGTTTTTGTGCATTAGTTTAATCAATGTAATTCTTATTAGCACTTAAAAAAACTAAATGACCAATTAAGTATCTTAAGTTCATTTTCCCTTCTAAGTTTCTCTTAGTCCTTTTAACAACCATAAGCCCAAACCATTCAAGAAATTAAATATAAATATAACAATTACATCTACAAGTAAATATAAAATTTTTAGAATTAAAAATAACAAAATCCTTATAAGCCAATATGAAATTATATATAAAGATACAAGATGACTTTGTATTTTGAATAAAGATTATCAATTGGTTTAATTAAAAAAAAAAAAAAAAAAAAGATGGAGAAGAATACTCTAGTACTTCTCAAGATCTCAAAGACATTTTTGCTAGTTTCAAATAAGCTCAACACTCTTTTTTGAGACAAAATTATAAAATTTATACAAAGAAAAGAAAGAATACAAAGCCAAAAGAATGGCCACAACAAAATAGAGCAGAAAAAACAAAGTAGGAAAAACAGCAATAGGTATATTTAGTAACAGAGAGCAACATTTACTAGCAAGTAGCAACAAATGCAGACAACAATCTCAACTTACAACATAGAGCAATATAATAACAATAAAGAGCAATATTAGCTCACACCAAATCAGAAAAATATATTGAAGCTTGCGAATTGAAAAAGTAAAACTTCTAATCAAGCCAATAGTCTGACATATGAAGGAGTTTCAATAGTAAAGACTAATAATAAATGAGGGAAAATATTAAAAGCTGAAAAACAAGTTTGCAAGGAACATTAAACATGGACAAATGGGGGGGCCAAATAATTTTTCATGTGGGAGCCAATTCTTAGAAAAATGGTTCAAGTATGCAATTTTACCTACTCTAATTTTTTTTTGTTTTTTTACATGCCCCCCCCCCCCCCCCCCCCAGTCACCAACGTAGCTCCGCCCCTAAATACATGTATTCTCAAAAGAGAGAGAGAGAGAGAGAGAGAGAGAGAGAGAGAGATATAGACACACACAAATATATTATATACTTATTTATATTATTATCTAAAGAGCATTTTGTGTTTAGATTTTTACTTTTTGATACTCAAAGTACTCTTAAATTCACATATTTAAAAAGCTTAAATAATTGGGTTAGACATATAGATTTAAAAATCCAAAATTTTAGATAAATTTAAAATAGTAGTTTACCAACAAACAGTATTTCTTTATAATAATAATTAAAAAAAAGGTTATCAATAGATTTTTTTTTCCCCTCTTTTGTTCTCTTGAGTAAATTCACAGTATTTCTTTATATACTCCCACATTCTCACTAACTTTGTACTCTCAATAACAAGCAATTACTTCATTCTATATGTCTCTCTATCTTTACCATCTACTAATATGTAACTCGTGCTTACGCACGGGAATGATAAACTGTAATGGTGCTATTGATGTTAGGTTTGGTTATTAATCATATGAGACATTTTTTCAACCGTGACATTTGGAAATACTGAAATGGTTTTTCCTTGCAATTGTCTTGATATTGATTATGCCAAATTTTTCATTACACTGCTATTGCGTACATAATTTTGAAAATCACTAGTGGATACAACATATACAATATCAATTCACAATCAATGTCTGTGAAATTCTACTAAATACAACTCAAAATAAAAGAATAAATTGGTCCAACAATATCTTATAAATTGAATGGGGGATAGGTGCATGAGAACGTTTAGCTCAATTATATTTTATTACGCTCAAGATCTTTGCATACAAAATATCTAAATAGAAATGGTATAAAAAAAATATGCTCATTAGTTTAGAGAAAAAATAACAGCAAAAATCTAAAAAATTTAATTTGTATGGAAAGTTAACAAAAGCAAAATCCAATTTTGATTATAATTGAATTTTCTCTATGCTTTGATTATATATATATATATGACCTAGTTAGTAATGGACCGTATATAATCATGATATATTACATAAGCGACTTGTATTGAAATGTATGGTGCCCAAAAAGTTAAAGGCTTTGTTAAGCTTCTAAGTGAAAATTAATGGTGGAATAGGGAATTTTAGGTGGTTGCTTCGAGGGAACCAGTCCTCCTTAGGATAGAGAAGAGATAGAGAGAAGAATTAGAGAATCAAAAGAATGAAACTGATATTATTTCTGTTATGAATCTGATGTACAAGATGTAAATCCTTTTATAGCTAATTCTAACCCCTCTGGCAGTTACTAACCCTCTTGGTAGTTACTAACCATTCTAACTAACTTTCCCGCCACTACATCCTAACTGTACAACAGCCCCTGTACCAACTTACCCATACAACAGTCCCTAATCCCATACAATCAACCCAACAGCTTCTTACTAACCCAATTACAATCTCTATACAGAGTCTTAACATACCCTTCCCCATTTAAAAGACCTTGCCCACAAGGTGAGGAAACTTGAGCTTCAACTGATACAATGATTCCCAAGTAGCATCCTCAAGTGCCGTGCCCAACCATTGGACTAAAACTTCAGTGATAGACCTAGATCTCAAAGTCTTAGTTTTGGTTTGTAGAACAGCTAGAGGTTTTGAAATAATTTGGCCTGTCTCATTTAATGGTGGTAAAGTGGGCAATGGAGAGACTTGCTGTCCCAACTTCAGCTTCAAACAAGAGACATGAAAAACTGGATATATCTTACTGTCACTAGGTAAATCCAACTTGTAGGCTACTCCCCCACCCTTTGAAGCACCTGGAAAGGGCCATAAAACCTTGGAGATAACTTCTATTTACCCTTAGAAGCTAAAGACTTCTGCTTGTAAGGTTGCAACTTCAAAAACACCCAATCTCCCACCTGAAAAGACCTCTCAGTTCTGTGCTTATCTGCATAAAGCTTCATTCTCTCCTAAGCAACCACTAGATTAGCTTTTAGTGTAGCCAAAATTTGCTGCCTTTGAGTAAGAAGAGAATCTACTGCTGCCACCCTTGAAGTGCCCAGAATGTAATCTTGAAGTTTAGGAGGAGGATAGCCATATAATGCTTCGAATGGAGTGAGTTTAATGGAAGTGTGAAAATTGGTATTAAACTAATACTCAGCCAATGAAAGCCAATCAGCCCACCTATGAGGTCTATCCCCAACAAAGGCTCTCAAGTATTGTTCTAGACTCTTATTCACTATCTCAGTTTGGCCATCAAACTGAGGGTGATATGCAGTAGACATGGCTAAATCAACTTCCTGCAACTTGAATAGCTCAGACCAGAAAGTTGAAGTAAAAGTGGCATCCTTGTCACTAACTATAGAGGTTGGAAGACCATGTAATTTGAAAACATATTGCATATATAGCCTAGCAACTTTAGCAGCTGTATAACGATGACTCAAGTGTATAAAACGGACATATTTGGTCAATCTATCAACCATAACCAAGATAACTTCAAACCCGTGAGACTTTGGTAACCGTTCAACAAAATCAAGACTTACATCAGACCATGGTTTAGTAGGAATGGCTAAAGGTTGTAGCAAACCTGCAGGAGAAATAGTCTCAGCCTTTATTCGTTGACAAACATCACATTCCCTAATGAACTTCTTGAGGTCTGACTTCATGCCCTTCCAATAAAATTCCTATTTAGCCCTATAAAAGGACTTAAGGAAACCAGAATACCCTGCAACAGGGCTGCTATGAACATGAGCAAGAACCAAGGGCTTTAAGGAGCATCGAGAGCCCAAATAGAATCTGCCCTTGTATAAGAGAAAACCATTATGCAAAGAGAAACCTTTTGGAGTGGCTACCCCTGCGTGCAAGGATTGAATCAAATGCATAATCTCGTCATCGTGATGATAGCTATCCTTGAGCTTATCCAACCAAGTAGGATCTGGAAATGACAACAGCAAACAACAGCTAATTGAACCATGAGTGAGGTCTGCCTCATTTGGAAAAGGCTTCATATTTGACTCCATTTGTCTTGAAAGAGCATCAGTAACTCTATTCTCAATTCCCTTCTTATACTCCACAATAAAGACATAACCCAACAGTTTAGTGATCCATTTCTGCTGTGCTAGGGTACCCACCCTCTACTCCAACAAAAATTTTAGGCTTTGATGATCAGTTTGAACAATAAAAGGACTCCCAAGCACATAGGGTCTCCACTTCTTCACTGCAATAGCTAGTGTTAACAACTCCTTTTCATAAGTAGAAAAATGCAGACTCTTACCTCTTAAAACCTAACTATGGAAAGCTATAGGTCTCATGTTCTGCATTAAGACAGCCCCTAATCCAACCCCTGATGCATCACACTTAATAATAAAGAGTTCGGAAAAATCTGGTAAGGCTAGGACAGGAGGGTGAGAGACTGCCTCTTTCAATTGATTGAAGGTAGATTCAGCTGCATCATTCCAGTGAAATGAGTCTTTTTTGAGTAACTCAGTTAGAGGTTGAGCAATGGAGCCATATCCTCTAATGAATTTTCTATAGTATCCAATCAATCCTAGAAATCCCCTCAAAGCCTTAAAATTCCAGGGTCTTGGCCAATGCTGCATAGCAGTTGTCTTCTTTGGATCAGCCTTGACACCTTCACCAGAAATGACATGCCCCAGGTACTCCACCTCAGAACAGCCAAAGACACATTTGGTTTGCTTAGCAAAGAGCTAATGTTTAAGAAGCACTTCTAGAACAGCTCTTAAATGAATTAAATGATCATGTAAGTTCTTGCTAAAGACTAAAATGTCATCAAAAAACACTAAAACAAAGTGTCCAAGAATGGCTTGAAAACATCATTCATCAAGGCTTGAAATGTAGAAGGTGCATTGGTTAAACCAAAGGGCATAACCAAGAACTCATAGTGACCCTCATGAGTACGAAAAGCTATCTTGTGCACATCATCATCTTTCATTCTAATCTGGTGGTAACCAGACCTTAGATCTAGTTTAGAAAAGATACTAGCCCCATGGAGTTCATCAAGCAATTCATCCACAACAGGGATAGGGAATTTATCTTTCACAGTAGCCTTATTGAGAGATCTATAGTCTATGCACATTCGCCAACTACCATCTGCCTTTCTAACTAACAAAACAGGTGATGAAAAAGGGCTTTGGCTAGGCCTAATTGAGCCTACTTCTAATAATTCCTTCACAATTTTTTCAATCTCAGATTTCTAATAGTAAGGGTACCTGTAGGGTCTTTCACACACTGGTTGAGCTCCTTCCTTGAGTGTAATGCCATGTTCATGACCTCTGATGGGTGGTAGGCCAATTGGAACAAATCTTGCAAAGCTGCTGGAAGCAGACCTAGAGCTATTGTTGTCCCTGACTCAGGTGTGGTGATTTGCAAGATTAATCCCTTCTTGATGGGGTTTTTAAACATCTCCTCACTTCCCAAAATGGAAGACCTTGATGATAATAATCCTTGTAGCAGCACCAATTTCTGCAGGTACCAAAACTTCATAGTCATCAATTTGAAATCCCATGAAATTTCCCCTAAGGTGCTCAACCATTGAGTCCCTAACACCACATTATAGCCCCCCAAAGAAAGAACATTCAAGTCAACAAAAAATTGATGACCTTGAATCCATAAGGACACACTAGGACAAACACCCTTAGTTTTAATCACAGCCCCATTAGCCACCTTCACTTCCATCATTTGAGAAGTATCTATTTGCAATTTCAAAGTCAACACCATAGAAAGATCAAGAAAATTATGTGTACTCCCTGAATCAATGAGGGAAACTAACCCTAATTCCTTAATCTTGCTTCTAACCCTTATTGTATTTGGTGAAGGACTGCCCACTAAAGCATAGAGGGTAATTTCTGCATTTAAGGCATTATTTCCTAATTCTTGCTCCACTTGAACCTCCACTTCATTGTCCTCCAATTCTAACAACTTGGCTTGAGATAATGGCTCATTGGTAAGAGGAAAACCTTCTAACAAAAACACCTTTGCTCCACCTTTGTATTGATGACCAACCTAGTACTTCTTATCACAATTAAAGCAGAGACCTTGTTTCCTCCTTTCATCCATCTAAGTAGGTGTCAACCTCCTTAGTGGCAACCTCATTTTCTGCTCTCCCTTCCAATCTAGCTTAGGTGGTGCCCTAAGAATGGAAGGTTTGATAACTTCTTGAAAGGATTTAGATCCTTTTTTGGAGCTGAGTAAATATTCCTCCTGAATTTTAGCCAAGCCAAAGGCTACATTCAAAGATTGAGGGGCAAACATTCTTGTTGCTAACCTCACTTCATCCTTAAGCCCACTCAAGAAATAGCTGAGTTTGTGAGACTCAGAGAGACCTTTAATTCTGTTTGAGAGAGCTTCAAATTGACTTTTGTAAGCAATCACACTAGTTGTCTGCCTCAATCTTGTTAATGCTTCCATTGGATCATCATAAGCAGTGCTTCCAAACCTCACTTGCAATGCTTGAACGAAAGCTAACCAATCCCCAAAACAGACCTGCTTCTTCTCCATCTTGAAACCATATTAAAGCTTCACCTCCCATGTGGAATGCAGCCATTAAAAACTTTTCAGGATCAGGGGTTTTGTAATACCTGAAGTACTGATTTGCTTTATACACCCAAGCTGCTGGTTCCTCTCCTCGAAACTTAGGAAATTCCAGTTTGAGAGATTTTGGAAATGTCAATGCCAAAGTATTATTTGAGGGAATGTCTTCATTAGATCGTGGTGTGTGAACTGAGGATTTCTCTGAATCCAAATTAGACAACTTCTGCAGAATCACACTAAGTTGCTGTTGAACTTCTTGGAAATGCTGGCTATGTAATTCCTTCATTTGATGGATCTTGTGGTGAATTTCTTGAATATCATGGGTATGGTAATCTGAGGTTTTCTTGAGTGAAGCGATGGTCTCATTGATAAGTGTGGTTGATCTAGTTCAGCCATTGATGCCCACGATGAACTGCTCTGATACAAAATGTTAAGCTTCTAAGTGAGAATTAATGGTGGAATAGGGAATTTTAGGTGGTTGCTTCGAGGGAACCAGTCCTCCTTAGGATAGAGAAGAGATAGAGAGAAGAATTAAAGAATCAAAAGAATGAAATTGATATTATTTCTGTTATGAATCTGATGTACAAGATACAAATCCTTTTATAGCTAATTCTAACCCCTCTGGCAGTTACTAACCCTCTTGGCAGTTACTAACCATTCTAACTAACTTTCCTGCCACTACATCCTAACTATACATCAGCCCCTGTACCAGCTTACCCATACAACAGTCCCTAATCCCAAACAATCAACCCAACAGCTTATTACTCACCCAATTACAATCTCTATATAGAGTCTTAACAGGCTTACTCATAAAAATGAAATATTAATAATTTCAGGCACTGATCTCAAAATGAGATGTATTGTTCAAAAAGGATTAAATGCTATGATTTGTAAAGAAGCCAAATGAAAAGCTTCAAAGATATGTAATTATTTTCTTGTGGGAGGTCATATATGTTCATTTCTATAATTGAGATAGACCACTTGACTTAGTACTAGTTGTGTATGACTTGATTGAATTAATCATTGAAGCTTCACTCTAGACTAAGGATTATTCCACATTTGATACACATACACAACACACAAGTTTAATGCTTAATGAATGCCTATTTCATTTGTGTGTTTGTACATGTTCAAATGTGATGTGTGTATGCTCAACCATATGTGGATCAAACCAAAAAGATTTTTGTTCTTTTTGTTTGCTTTTGGAAGTGATTTGTATCACCCATGTTTTTCAAAGTTTTTCAAGTTGTTTTTGTGTGAAAAACATGTGTTTTGGGTTTTTTTCATGACTCATTTCATGAGTGAGCTTAGCTGGGAGTTAAATGGTCCAATTTTCAATTTTTTCAACTTTGGACAGAGAGTTTCACGACTGTTTTGCGAGTAAGACTCCCGCAAAAATTTTTGAGAGTAAGGCTTACCCGCTTAAATTCCTAGCTTCCCGTGAAAATTACCAGATCAACTTTTAAAGGGCATTTCGTGGGATATTTGTTTTAAACTTCTGCCATCTTCTTCCAAACCCCTATTTTCATGTTTCTACATCAAAACCCAACTAAATTCAAGTGTTTTTCATTCCATTAACATCTCTAAGGTAATCTTTAATTCTTTTCATTGATTTTGATTCTTAGATTATGTTTTTGGGGGTTTTATGTTCATAGTTGGAAATTTCTCAATGGGGGTTGGAAAACTTTTTTTTTTGGTCAATATTTTTGATTGGGTTTTGTTTTAAATGATGATTTGCTTTGAATGTTGGCCCTTGTGGCAAAAATAACATGTATTTAGGCAAGATTTTCATATGTTCATGCATTGTTTAACATACATGTGTAATGTGTGCACTCTAAGTGTTTGATAAAATGCCCAAATTGCATTTTCTCGTTGTTTTGGACTCCGATATGTACCAATTTTTGTGGATTACCATGATTATGCATCTTTATCATGTTTTTATCATTGGTTGCGTGTTTTACACACTGTACCTCGTGAGCGCCTTGCTCATGCATTGGTCATGCATCTCACATGCACACTTGATGCACATGCACACTAGATGCACACTTGATGCACCTTGCTGCACACACTCTTACACTTGACATGTTTTGCATTCACTCATGCTAGTTAAGTCTTTTTAGACCTTTTAGCACGTATAACATGTTCTTGTGTCTATGTAATGCCTTGGTCAATACTTTGTTTCATCATCCTTAGCATGTCATGTTTACTTTATACTTTGTAGCATTCTTTGTTTTTGTCTTTTGTATGAGCTTCATTTTCTCATTCATCTTTCACCCCTCATGCATCATCTTTTACCCTTGTTCATATATTCTTTTCTTTCCCTCCTTCCTCTTGTTTCATTTGTCTATTCGTGACAAAAAGGGGGAGAGTATATTGAAGAGTATACTGGAGTGTTTCGTCATTTCTATATGACTTATGCGCACATTCTCAGGGGGATATCTTCTATCTTGTTCACATTCGTAAGAGGAGAAAGCCATACGGAAAATGCATATACCAAGGGGGAGAAGACATTCTTTTATGAGAAAACCTTGTTTTATTTTGTTTTACCTTATGCTTGTTTTCTCGTTGTTTTATGGTGCTTTGAGTTATGTTTAGTATCTATACTTTGTTGCTCTCATCGCATCGTGCTTATGTGTTGGACATGAATACATCCTTATGTTATTGTGCTTTATTGAATGCATGTTCAGATGATCATTTGCTTTGCTATATGATCATTGTAGTCATTTCCATATGACTATTTTGTGTTTGATCGAGTTGCTCATATGTTTCACAACATGTTTACTTGATTGCATTTTACTTGTTACATTATACTTGTCATTTTATCACTTGATTTACCTTGAGGGTCTAATGCGTTTTGTGCAAGTGTTTCAGGTTACAGGTATTTTGTTCCAAGTTCATCATGAGTTTTAGATTTAGGTGTGAGTGAATTTTGCTCTTGTTCCCAAACTCACGTTTAAGTCTAAAGTCTGTTATAGGGTGTTTTGTCACGCAATAGCCAAAGGGGGAGATTGTAAAGTTGTGATTTACAACTATGTTTTATGTTGATTTTATTCCCTGAACAAAAGTATTGCAATTACTTTTATTTTGATTCTTGTATTTTGTGGGATTTTACTGTATTAGATTTAGAATTAAGTTGGTGAAGAATCGAGCATGAATTGAAGAATAAGTAAATTTCGCGAGAAGCTAACCCACGAAAGAGCCACATAAAAAGCACATGCTAGAAGCTGAAAAGTCATGCCAGGCTGTCGTTTTCGCGAGTGTCTCACAGGTAAGGCCTTCTAGCGAGATACCCGCGAAACTCTCTGCCTGAAAGATTTTTAAGTGTAACTTTCTTACCCTTAACCCATACTATATATACTTTCATTACCCACATAAAGGAGGCCATTCAGAGAGAAAAACCCTAGATAGGTTTTCTACAATACACACACCCATCTTTTTGAGAGAGAGCTACTTATCGAAATCATTCTAGCCTCTTCTCCTTCCCTTTCCCATTGTCATACCTTGAAAGGAGATTTTGTACCCAAACACAACCCACACCTTTTCAGAGTGTAGAGAGTGTTTTAGAGCCTAGGAAGCTTTGGGAATTTGCCAAAAGAAGTTGGTGAGGCTTGGCGGATGCAATCGGGCATATTGCAGGATCCGGAGAGCTAGAGAAGACAAGGCTTGGCGAAGTCAGTTGGTAGCAGGAGCTTAGAAGGCTCAAGTATATTAGATAAACTAGGCTTGGAGGGTCTTTTGTTATTTGTGTACTCCAACTTTATTCTCTAGTGGATCAATTTACCGCTTAGAGGGCGGCGGAGAGGTTTTTCGCTGAGTTCTTCGGTTTTCTCTTCGATAACACATCGACATGTTATCTTGTATTTGCATTCTTCTTCCCTACTCTTTTAACTTTCATTTCACTGTTGTGATTTGATGAATATGGCTTAGAGTAGTTTTATTATTTGTTCACTCGTATTTACTCTATTCCTCACTTAGTTTAAGTCAGAGTAAAATCAATTGAGCCGTAATTTTAATTTGGGAGTCTAAACAGTTCTTGTGTTTTCACACAAATTCAAGCTTTCAGCTGTCAACTTAGGTTCTTAGAATACCTCCGTCACTTATAGGTGAATAGATGTCTAGAGAAGCGACAAGTGAATAGTTAGTCCGTGAGGGAGCGAGCTACGACGAAGTCTTCTAGTCAGGTCACAAGCTTGAAGAGGGCTTTTCCTGGTCGTTAGAAAGGGAAATGTCCGCCCATTCTCCTGACGATGAAATGGAAAGTTATGGAAGGGAAGGTGAGGAAGAGAGAGAAGAGGGTGAGGATGAGGGTGATGAAGGAGGAGAAGAGGGAGAGGACGACAGGGATGAGGGTGAAACTGACGGGAGAACCTCTAAAGAAGGAAGTTCAAAAAGCCTCGGGGATGGCCACACTCGTCCATTTATTCTCCCCAAAATGTGGACTGTCAATGACTTTAAGCCAACGATGACGGCCAACATCTTTAAGAATTTATGGGACCGTTAGCAAATTCCTGACCGTATCCCAATCCATCTCTTTAGGAAGTTTGAGAAGTGCTACTCGGGGAAGACTGCGGACATTGGCATGTATAATGCCATGTTTGTGGTAGGACTGAGGTTGCCATTGATAGCATTGCACCATCAATTGGCCAATTTTCTTGGATTATCTTTTAGCCAGGTTACTCCCAATGCTTGGAGGGTATTCATTGGAGTTGAGATCCTATGGGGTTGTCTAAGTGGTGGAAACTGTCAGCTTTCGCTGGACGAGTTCTTTTGGTGCTATAGACCCCAGCACATTGTCTCGTTCCAATGGATATACCATTTTGCTGCGTGGAAGAAAGAGCTTAGGCTTGTGTTGAATATGCCTGATTCTGATAGGAATTGCAATGGCAGATATTTCTTTGTTCAGGGGACAGATTGGGTATGCTGTCTAGAGGAGTGGGTTACAATGTCCCATGGCTTCGACAATATTTGGGGTATTGTCAAAGATTCAGGTTTAATGCCGTCAGTTTTTTCTTTTTACTTCTTTCTTTGTTTATTTGTTAAGTATTTAACGTCGTCATTCCTTTTTTTCAGCCAATGTTCGTCCGTGCATAACTGACGAGTAGGAGACTTTTAATCGTCGGGTTCTTGAGATCCCATTTAAGGAACGGAAGTGCAGGGACCTCATCACTCTTGATACATTGCACACCTATTGTGGTGGTCCAGAGCCAATGCCTATTGCACGTAGGTTGAATACTTACTCTCGTCGACGTAAGTTCTTCTCTCATTACCTATTTCTTTCCGTCGTTTCCTTGTCGTCTTTATGTTTAACTCTCGTCATTTGTCCTTTACAAAAATGGAGGCAGCCAGGATAAGGGCATCAGTGAAGGTGTTAGTTGCGGCGCATAAGAATGAGGAGGAGAAGAAGGAGAAGGGGAAGGAAGGAGCATCCTTATCAGCCTCTAAGGTCGTCGGGAAGGGGGCGCCTAAAAGGAAAACTGACGGGAAGGACGATTGTCCTTCTAAGAAAGCATCAATCACCCTTAGGGAGAAGCAGCCCAAGAAGTCGTCGCCTCCCAAGCCGAGCCGTGGAACTGGCAAAGGCTTAATTACGGTGTCGGGCCCCGTCACCCAGGGAACCCATCGTCTTCTTATGCACAAAGGATACATTGTCAAGATGGTTGAATCAATCATCAAGGAGATGGACGTGGATCCTTATGTCGAGCAAGAGACGGAAGACTTGGGAGCGTTGGGTCCTTTTGACCTCTCCAGGTTATGTTCTTCTCCTAGACAATTTTACTTTATTGTTTATTCATTAGCTAATGGTTGTAATCCATTTTCAAGCACAAGTGCGCATGAAGGCACTCCAAGATAAGTATGTCGCTAAGGAGGAGGTAATCAGTCGTCTTAGGAAGCGTAATGAAACCTTGACCAATGAACAAGATCAATACAAGGATGCCCTCCATACTCCCAACAAGGAGGTGACAGAGTTGAACAAGAAGCTGAAGGAGGAGACTCGTTAGCAAGAAAAAGAGCAAGAGGCCAAGGCGACCTTAGAGAAAGAGCTGACGGCTTTTCTTGGGCAGGTAGAGACGATTAGGGCTGACACCGTAACAGAATTAAAGGCTTAACAGCCTTTCACTGACTCCTGTGTTGTCTACTATGGTGACAGGTTTGAGGACTGTTTGAACCAAGTCAAGTCCGTCTACCCACACTTGGATCTGTCCAAGGTCACCATGGACAACCCTTTACCGTCAACCCCAGTTAGTGACACCATCTTTGAGGAGACCAACGACTCCACCTAGATAGAGTGGGATCCAAAAAATGATGGTGTCGTTCTTGCTCAACTTGCTATTAAGAAGCCCGTCACTCCTTTGATCCCATCCACTGAAGCTGCCCAAGACGTTGAAAACCCTTCTACTCAGGAGGCCCAGGATCTTCCTTCCAAAGATGACAAGAACCCTTAAGACGTCTAGGCCCCCTTAGTTTAGCTTTTTTATTTTTAATGATAATTTGTTATGTATTTCGTCCAATTTTCAAACAATATTAAGTGCCTTTCTGTGTTTTGGGCCTTGTTTGTAAAGATTTTACTTTATTTATGGTATTATTTTATATCTGTTGCTTTTTAGCATGTGTGTTGATCGTTATTTGTTGATATGAGTATGTCCATCCATTCTTATGTCTATATGTTAAGACATACTTATCCCTTAAAGGACTTGGTAAATAACTAGGATGAAGCCATTAACTTTGGTGGACTTGTCCTCTTTTAGGCATGAAAATGAACTGGCTCTATTTGAGGACCTAATAATAAATCTGTCTACTTGTGGACTTAATAATAGACTCGTCCACTTGTGGACTTGATAATGAATTTGTCCATTTATGGACTTAAGTGATTTCAAAGCATCATCAGGGGATGAACTCGTCCTCTTTGGTGGACCTTGTAATAAACCCATCCACTTATGGACTTGATAATTTCAAGTCATCCCAATGGGATGAACTCGTCCACTTGTGGATTTTATAATAAACCCGTCCACTTGTGGACTTAATAATTTCAAGGCATCCTAATGGGATGAACTCGTCCACTTGTGGACTTAATAATTTCAAGGCATCCTAATGTGATGAACTCGTTCACTTGTGGACTTAAGTAATTTCAAGGCATCCTTGTGGAATGAACTCGTCCACTTGTGGGCTTTGTAATACACCCTTCCACTTATGGACTTAGTTACAAAAGTATTTTTGTAAAGACATATATATACATTGGTCATATTTGAATAACTCCTCTTATTATGATAAAAGCGTGCATAAGTAAAAAAATTGTTCTTAAAAAGGATAAAAACCTACCCTTTGGGCTTAGAAAGTACTGTAGGTAAAAATTAACTAAAAGAAATAAACTAGAAATGAGGAGTGTCGCTCTTCATGCTATCATCTACTAGTAGTATTTCTTAAAATGCTCAATGTTCCATGGATGGTGCTACTTCTATCCATCTAGCGTCTCCAAGTGGTAGGTGTCTTTCCTTTGCCATGAAATGATTTTGTAGGGTCCCTCCCAGTTAGGATCGAGCTTTCCTTGGGAGGGATCTCTAGTGGTGCTTGACATGTCACAATCTGAATGACCCCTTGTGATAAACCCTAATTGATTAATTAATTAGCCAAGTTGTTAATTAACCAATTAAGCATGCAATTTTGTGGAAGCACAAACAAATCACCAAATACTAAATATGCAGCGGAAAATAAATAACACGGTGATTTGTTTACGAATGGGGAAAACCCTAACGGCAAAAACCCCACCGGGTGATTTTCAGGTCACCACTCCCGAAACTCCACTATTATCAAATCAAGCGGTTACAAGAAAGGAATCCCAAGTACCTTACCAACCTACAGTTGAACCCTTACCCCAATACCCAATTGGACTTGATCTGTAGTGACAATTTTCACCTTTGATGCACGGCTCCCAAGTACGTGACTAACCAATGCGCGGATCCCAGTACGCGACTTCAGAAACACCAACTTGAGGAAGAAAGGTTGGCTGCAAAGTTCTTCAGTTCATCCACGTGATGAATAGCAGGAAGATGCTTGGTTACAAAACCCTATGGTGCAAAGACACAGCAACTTCTTGATGGAAGATGAACTAGGTCAAGAACTTCGTCTGTTGAGCACAATTTGCATAAACAGAGATTGCTCAATGATAATACAACTTGTGTCACCCAAAACGGCTCTTAAAATAATCCTTTTATATGTTTAGGGTTAGAAGAAAAGAAGTCCCAAAAACATATTCACGGATCCCAAGAAAATCAGATTTGGAATTCTGACTTTTTAAATCTCGACAGATAGCAGGTGTCGAGGTAGCTATCGAGAGGTGTCGAGCTTTAAAAATTCTGCACTTCAACTTGCTTTCTCTTGGACAGACTTCATGACTTCAATACTTGACCTTGAAACATTGTTTCTTAAAGTATTAAAAACACCTAGATCTACCCAATTACAAGTAGAGTGCGTTTTGTCAAAGGATTAGCCAATTTACATAAATAAGTAAGACATATGTTCTTAGTATGTGAAACACATATGTCCTAACAATCTCCCCCTTTGGCAATCCGTGACAAAACCACAACAAACAAATGAGCATATGAGAGAAGTCATAAATCACTCAACTCATATTCACTTGTTGAATACAATAAAATCTATCCTAACACAAACTCTTGAAAAACTTTGCAAGAAGAGAGCTTATGATAAGTAGACTTTGACAACCTGTATTTCTGAAACACTTTAAACAAAACTTATCAAGGCATCTTGTGTGAAACAGAAATAAATAGATTGCATACAAGTAAAGAACATGTGTATAAGGATAGAAAAGAAACAACACATGAAGAGAGAGGTGAAAGAAACATACATCCACATAAATAAAGAATAAGTACCATGTATGTAAAACTGGTCACAAGACCTCATATACAAGAACAATGTATCTAAAAAGATAAGAAAAGAAAAGATACATCAAACCTCACTACATCCCTCAAAAGTATCAACACTCCCCCTATCAAAAATATCCTATACTAACTCTCCCCCTAAGATGACTACTCTCATAACCCAAAACTACTCCCCCTTTTTGTCACGAGTGACAAAGGGTAGAGTGTCATGTAGACATCTCATCGGCAGAGCTAGCATCTCCATCATCATCATCATCAACATCATCATCATCATCATCCTCAGAATCTGAAGCTGCTGGAGTAGGTGGTGAAGGAGTAGCCTCTGGAGCAAAACCACCCATGGTCGCCTGCCGTCGTGCAATACGACCTACACGAACATTCACTTGATACAACTCAGCAGAGAGTGTATCAAGACGAGTGTCCATGCGCTGCAGCTGCGCCATGATATCACCAAGGGATACATCGCTCGAAGAGGAAGAAGGAGCAGATGTAGATGGAGCTGATCTGGATGGTGCTGAACGGGAGGGAGGAGTGGCACCAGGCTGTCTCGACCTAAACTGTGCCTCACTACGTTTTACGATAGCGGCATCTATGGCAGATATGTGTGTGAAGTGGTCGGACACAGGGAAGGGAACAGAAAAATGGCGTAGAATCCGCGTGATAGCAGAAGGAAAGATGAGCTTATCACGGGACGCCGAATCAAGATAAACCTCTAAGATAGACCGGATGAAGTGAGAAGGGAAGTCTATGGTCAAGTGCTCAAGAAGAGAAAGCAAAAATCGAGCACGAGGCTCTGTGATAAAGTTATAGTGAGACAAAGGATGGAGAACAAAAGTCATCACCATGTTCATGAATCTAGGACCTTTAGCAAAAGGCCTACATGATGTGAACTGATGCTCACCCCAATCAGTAGGGCGCTCACAAAAAGCAGAAATGAGCTCTTCTTTGGACACAGTCCTCAGACGCTCACAAGAGGGGTAATCTGGAAACTCTATCCTACGTACCCTAAGCACATCCGCAACAAGTTGCGGTGTGATAGGAATGCGCATACCTCGAACGCGAGTGGAAAAATGAGGTACTGAAAGATCAATCCCGTGGATGTTGGAGTAGAACTCCTGTATCAGCACGAGAGGGCAAGTGACCGGGATGTCACACAGTGACCCCCATCCCCTACTGTGAATGACAGAGGGAAGGTCAGTATCGGCGAAGTCCGCCAGAATGACTTGGCGTTTCGAATGAACACCTCGTCTAGAAAAGTTCTCAGTAAATGCCTTTTGGGCATCTCCATCACGAAACCGAATGTTAATAAGAGCAGAATCAGAAGAAGAAGATGCTCTAGAATGCAGAGGGTTCCGAGCAGGAGTAGATTTACGTTTGGGTGCCATAGACACTACTAACGTAAAAGAATGAGAAAGAGATAGAGAGGGAGACAAACAGAAAAGTCCCAAATCAGTTCAAATATGACAGATATATGAACAAAGAGTACGTATGCATGGGAATGCATGAACATGTGACATGCAAAACAGAAATATCATCATGGGCTCAGCCCAATCCAATTCTAATCAGCATATAAACAAAGTACTCACTTCTAAATGCATGAAAATACCATTATAATGCACATGAAATGCAATGTATGATATTTTGAAATCATTTAAGTCCAAACCCAACCCAAAATTTCAATAAAAACTCAATAATTTTGAAAAACCCCAAATTTTTTATGAAAAATCCCAAAAACTAGGTTTTCATAACATGAAATGCATGAAAAAGGAAGAGAAAAGGGATCTTACCAAGTGATTTGAGCAAGAAATGGGCAAGATCCAAGTGGGTTGAAGGATTTGAGTGAAAGGAGAGTGAAAGGGAGATGAACAGCCATGGAGAGATCGAGAGAGATCGAGTGAAATGATTCAGAATCGCGATCTGCATATAAATAGGCACCTCAGTAAATCTCGACAGCTGAGGTGTCTAGAGGTATCGAGGAAGCTGTCGAGGAAGGTATCGAGGAAAAAGCCTTCGACAGATGCAGGTATCGAGAGGTATCGAGATGCAAGGAGAATTTCAGATACGCGAAGCTCGATCGATCGCGAAGGTGTCGAGAAGGTATCGAGAACACAGAAGAAATCTCGATCGATCCACAAGGTATCGAGAAAGGTGTCGAGAAAGAAGACACAAACAACACAATTGAATCTCGATCGATTCAACAGGTGTCGAGAATCTATCGAGAGGACAGAGACTTTCTCGATCGATCCACAAAGTGTCGAGGATGTGTCGAGACTGCGATAAGAAACAACTTGAGAATCTCGACAGATGACTAGGTATCGAGGAGGTGTCGAGGAAGGTGTCGAGACACAGTAAAAGGAGTTTTTCGAGAAGTGAAAAACATAGACATGAATGCAATCCAACACACATCTCTACCAACAAATCCACTCAACATATAAACCTCTCAAAACATCTCTCAACAAGAAATTAAGCACAAAGATCATGCAAAACACACACACACACTAAACAAGTCTAACCAATTTTATATTTCAAAAACAAGTTATGACAGTTTAGTGAGCATACATTAGCACATGTAAAACACTTGTGATGGCCAAATCACATTGTACCTGCACATGTATCAAAAGTAGCAAAGAATATTGCGTGTTGTGTGTGAAAAACATCGCAAGATTGCATATGTGTATACATGTTATGACGATCTGAGATATGAGTAAATAGCTTTTAACTCACACACAATCATAACTGTTTGATGGGGACTATCACCTTCGAGGTACATCCTATAACTCCCACATCTCCTAGAAAACACGCTTGCAATCATATTTAAAGCATCTTTAATCTTTTTGCTTTATATTTTCTTTGCATATTTTCTTTTAAGCATATCATGCATGGGCATAAAAAGAGAGAAAAGAAATACCCAAGATGTTAAGCATTTGACATCGCATTTTTGCTATGCCGAAGCATACGAATGTCTTTGACACTGCACTTTTGCTATGCCGAAGCATACAGGTGTCATATTATGATTGGCGGGCAACAGTGGTGAGATGGTCATTTATGCCTTTCTCTTAGGATTTTCTAGTCCTACCCGTCAAAAAGAGTGATATGAGTGTTAAGTTTCAAGAGATAACTTAATCGTACTCATCACAAACAAGAGCCACAAAACTCACTTGCTTAGTTGTGCATAGAGATGCTCATCTAAGCTACAAGAGATACAAAGTTTAGAAAACTTTGTTTCATTGGCCATCCAAGGTACACAAGTACCAAAGTACACAGAACACACACTGTTTTTGTATTTTTCAATTTTTATTTTTATTTTTATATCAAAAACAAAACAAAATAAAAACTAAACAACCAAACAAAAACATGTTAAACAAACATGAAAGCATGAAAGAAAGATGCTTATGCATGAAGGCATGATAGAGAGATGCAGACGCATGAAAACATGATTTCAAAAGCAGATAAGAAATCAAGCAAAGAAAGTCCTACTTTAGATAGAAAGAATTAAAGCAGAGGACAAACAGAAAAGATAATTAAGTCTTAGGATCCTTTATCACCCACACAGCACAAGTCTTTGGCCGTGAAGATGAAAAGCCACGTGTCCTAGTATGATTACTAAAGGACATAGAGGAATTAGAATTCCCCTGAAATTGAGTCAAAAAGCTCAAAGCTTTTAATAACTCACCAAGAATAGGTACAAAGCCTTTAGACAAAGGATGAGACCTATTGGATACTCGCTTATGAGGAAACAACTTGAAACAATTAGGGCGAGTGTGACCAGAATCACCACAATGGTGACAAACATGAGTAGTTTTAGAGCTACTTGGCTTCCTAGAAGGAGGTCTAACCTTAGAGGTTGACAACTTAGGACAATTTGGCCTAATATGACCAACAATATGACAATGATGACAAGTGGGGACAAATTTAGAATTTTTATTCAACCTAGGAGGAGTTTTAGACATAGGTTTAGAAACTTCAGCGTTAACATCAGAATTTTTACCACTGTCTATCCTAGCAATATTAGCCTTCAACTCTTCATTATTCCTTTTAAATGGGGGAACATAAAAATCTTTTTCTTTTGAGTTAGGCTCAACAACAAGTTTGGCACTAGTTAATTTTTCAACTTTAGTTTTAAATTCAACTAGTTGCTCTTCCAAACTCTTAATTTTGTCCACCTGAGATGAAATTTGATTTTTAAAATTCTCATTCAAATTATTGGCTTCATCCAATTTTGCAATCAAATCATCTTTTTCAAGCTTGACCTTTTTAAATTTAGCTTTTAATTTTGTAGAATATTCAAGAGATTTCATACAAAAATTATAAAGCTTGCAATAGGCATCTTGAATATCATCATCATCATTCAACATAGGATCATGCAAATCAAAACAATCAAGAGTTTCCATGACAACAGGGGTCAATGGATCAACACAGCAAAGATTAAAACCTAATCAGAGTGTGCCTGCTCTGATACCACTTGACAGGTCACAATCTGAATGACCCCTTGTGATAAACCCTAATTGATTAATTAATTAGCCAAGTTGTTAATTAACCAATTAAGCATGCAATTTTGTGGAAGCACAAACAAATCACCAAATACTAAATATGCAGCGGAAAATAAATAACACGGTGATTTGTTTACGAATGGGGAAAAACTCTAACGGTAAAAACCCCACCGGTTGATTTTCAAGTCACCACTCTCGAAACTCCACTATTATCAAATCAAGCGGTTACAAGAAAGGAATCCCAAGTACCTTACCAACCTACAGTTGAACCCTTACCCCAATACCCAATTGGACTTGATCTGTAGTGACAATTTCCACCTTTGATGCACGGCTCCCAAGTACGTGACTAACCAATGCGCGGATCCCAGTACGCGACTTCAGAAACACCAACTTGAGGAAGAAAGGTTGGCTGCAAAGTTCTTCAGTTCATCCACGTGATGAATAGCAGGAAGATGCTTGGTTACAAAACCCTATGGTGCAAAGACACAGCAACTTCTTGATGGAAGATGAACTAGGTCAAGAACTTCGTCTGTTGAGCACAATTTGCATAAACAGAGATTGCTCAATGATAATACAACTTGTGTCACCCAAAACGGCTCTTAAAATAATCCTTTTATATGTTTAGGGTTAGAAGAAAAGAAAGCCCAAAAACATATTCATGGATCCCAAGAAAATCAGATTTGGAATTCTGACTTTTTAATTCTCGACAGATAGCAGGTGTCGAGGTAGCTATCGAGAGGTGTCGAGCTTTAAAAATTCTGCACTTCAACTTGCTTTCTCTTGGACAGAC
Source organism: Quercus ilex subsp. ballota (assembly GCA_032727855.1). Taxonomy (NCBI): domain Eukaryota; kingdom Viridiplantae; phylum Streptophyta; class Magnoliopsida; order Fagales; family Fagaceae; genus Quercus; species Quercus ilex. Next base: position 24,742,447 of record CM064911.1, on the reverse strand, counting down.
TTAATGACTTCAATACTTGACCTTGAAACATTGTTTCTTAAAGTATTAAAAACACATAGATCTACCCAATTACAAGTAGAGTGCGTTTTGTCAAAGGATTAGCCAATTTACATAAATAAGTAAGACATATGTTCTTAGTATGTGAAACACATATGTCCTAACAGTGCTCGTCACCTTCCTCAAGACAAGGTCCTCGACGTTGAAGTCTCTGCGCTTGACATTGGAGTTGTAGTGCTTGGCCATGAGGTCTTGGTATCGTGCTAGTCTTTATTTAGCTGCCGCCCTAACTTTGTTAACTAGGTCAAGTTGTAGATGCATGGCCTTGCCATTCCTTCTTTCATCATAATTGTCCACCCTGTAGCTTGTGAGCCCGACCTCAGCTGGGATAACTGCCTTGCTTCCATATGCTAGTCAAAACGGCGTCTCTCATATAGGTGTTCTGGTTGTTGTCCTGTATGCCCATAGTACGCTTGGCAACTCATCTGGCCATATACCCTTTGCCCCCTCGAGCCAAGACCTGATGATTTTAAGCAAAGATCAGTTCGTGACCTCAACTTGTTCGTTGGCTTGAGGGTGGGCGGGGGAAGATTAGTGGTTTTTGATTCCCAATTGTGAGCAAAAGTCCCTAAAAGAGTTATTGTCGAACTATTTCCCGTTATCTAAGACCAAGGCTCTAGGGATCCCGTATCTGCAGACGATATTCCTCCAGACAAAGCTTCACACGTTTTTCTCTGTGATGGTGGTCAAGGTTTCAGCTTCTACCCACTTGGTGAAGTAGTCTATGCCGACTATTAGGAACTTCAACTATCTCATTGCTATTGAGAATGGGCCCAAGATGTCTAATCCTTATTGAGTGAAAGGCCATGGGGCCATCACTAGGGTGTGCTCTTCTGTCGGCTTTCTGATGATATTGCTGAACCTTTGACATCTATCGCAAGCTTTGACATATGTCTAGGCATCCTTCTACATAGTAGGCCAGAAGTATCCTGCTTGAATCAGTTTATGTACTAACGACTGCAATCTGGAGTGGTTCTCATAGATCCCTTTATGGACGTCTCTCATCACATATTCTGCTTCTTCAGGGCTTAAGCACCTTAGGAGCGGGCGTGAGAATCCTCTCTTGTACAAGATGTCCTTTATCAGAACGAATCGTGTTGCTTGTAGGTCGTTCACCATTTTCTTTACTTGCTCCAGGTACTTCTTCATCCTTTCACCCTTACATTCGTAATCACCGTTCACTTGGTTTGTGATGACTTAGGAGTCACAATGAATAACCACACTCGTGGCCCCTGCTGCTTTAGCGAGATCTAGTCCTGTAACTAGAATTTCATACTCCGCTTCATTGTTGGTTGTGGGGAAGTCGAGACGTCCCATGCATTCAATCTCGTCCCCTTTTGGAGAATGAAGTGTAATACCCACTCCGCCAGCCTGTTTATTAGATGATTCGTCTGCGTGGATACTCCACTGAGGATACTCTTTTGCACCCTGACCTTCCATGTTAGTGAACTCTACAATGAAGTCAGCGACCACTGGTCCCTTAATGGCAATACGCGGGTAGTACTGTACGTTGAATTCGCTTAACTCTATTACCCATAGTGCCATTCATCCGGTAGTTTCAGGACTACTCATTGCTCATCGTAAGGGCTTGTTAGTCAGGACGACCACAGTGTGGGCCTAGAAGTAGGGCTTAAGCTTGCTGGCTGTTGTAACCAAAGCGAAGGCAAGCTTCTCTATCGGTGGGTACCACTCCTCTGCACCATGGAGTGCCCAGCTAGTGTAATACACAGGTTTTTGCACTTTGTCTTCTTCTTTGACTAAGGCCGCACTGACGGTAGTAGGGGATACAGCTAAGTAGAGGAACAGTTCTTCCCCTGGTTTGGAGGGACTTAGCATTGGTGGGGAAGAGAGGTAGGCCTTTAGATCCTCGAATGCCTGTTAACACTCGACCGTCCACTCAAAAGATTTCTTCAGCGTGCGGAAGAAAGGTAGACACTTATCCATTGTCCTTGATACGAATCTGTTCAGCGTGGCTACCTTGTCGTTAAGGCTTTGTACTTCTTTCACGTTCTTTAGGGGTGCCATCTCTATTATGGCCCGGATCTTGTTTGGGTTGACTTCGATACCTTTTTGAGACACCATGAACCCTAGGAACTTCCCAGCCGTCACCCCGAATGCACATTTGCTCGGATTGAGCCTCATGTTGTAAGAGTAAAGGGTGTCAAAGTTTTCCTTAAGATCATCCAAATGATCATCCTCCCTTCGACTTTTTACCAGCATGTTGTCAATGTAGACTAGGACATTTCTTCCAATCTAATGTGTGAACATCTTATTCATGAGCCTCTGATATGTAGTGCCTGCATTTTTGAGGCCGAATGGCATTACTTTGTAGCAAAAGAGACCTTGGCTAGTGACGAACGAAGTCTTCTCCTGATCCACTTCATCCATTTTGATCTGGTTGTATCTAGAAAAAGTATCCATGAAGCTTAGTAACTGGTGTTGAGCCGTAGAGTCTACTAGGATGTCAACCCGTGGGAGGGGGTAGTTATCCTTGGGGCATGCTTTGTTTAGGTCTATAAAGTCCACACACATCCTCCACTTCCTGTTGGCTTTCTTGACCATCACCACATTCGCCAGCTAGTTAGGGTAGTAAACTTCTTTGATAAAGTCTGTCTCTTGCAACTTGTGGACTTCTTCTGCTATAGCTCGGTCTCGTTCTTGGGCGAACACCCGTTTCTTCTAACGGATAGGTGGAAAGGTGGGCAATACATTCAACTTGTACACCATGACTAAAGGGTCGATCCCGGACATGTCTTCATGGCTCTAGGCAAATACATCTTGGTTTTCTTTGAGAAAAGTTGTGAGTGCTTGGCGGATCAACGGACTGATGAGGGTGCCGATCCAAGTTGTTCAATCTAGTCTAGAGTTGTCAAGAAGTATCTCTTCAAGTCCTTCAACGAGATCTGCCATCGTTCGCTGTTCTTCTATGTTCATGGTATGTAGATGATCGTCTATCTCCAACATTGCTATGTAGCACTTGCGTGCAACCACTTGGTCTCGACATACTTTTCCTACACCGTACTCGGTGAGGAATTTGATCATCAGGTTGTAGGTCGAAGTTACAGCCTTCTGCGAGTTGAAGGTAGGTCGTCCTAGAATGGCGTTGTAGGTAGACGAACAATCGATAACAAGGAACGTAACATCCTTAGTGATTTGCTAAGGATAATCACCAACCGTTACAAGTAACGTGACTGCGTCGAGGGGGTGTACTTTTGTCCCTTTGAACCCAATGAGTGAGGTGTTGGTTGGAATCAACCGTTCTCTATTAATCCTCATCTGCTAGAACACCAGGTAGTAAAGGATGTCAACGGAGCTTCCGTTGTTAACCAAGACCCAGTGTGTGTTGTAGTCTCCTATCTGTATGCTAACAATGAGTGCATCGTCATGCAGGTGGTGGAGACGTTGAGCATCTTCCTTTGAGAATTCGATGATAGGGTTGTTGATCCACACTATCTTTGGGACGAAGCCCATCAGCTAGACGTTCTGAACCATCCTTAGGTAAGTCTTATGGGCCTTTTTGAACGAGCTAGGGGCCGCAGTACCTCCCACAATCATTCTTATATCTCCTATGGGCGGCCTTGGACGCTTGTTCTCCCGTTGGGGAACCTGCTCTTGTGGTGGGTCCGCTCTTTCCTTGTTGATGAACCTCTGTAACTTTCATTGTCTGATAAGAGTTTTTATTTGTTGCTTCAAGTCGTAGCAGTCAGATGTGTCATGACCGTGATCACGGTGAAAACGATAGTACTTGTCTCTGGACCTTTTATTGGGATCCCCCTTTAGCTTGCCGGGAAATGTCAGGGCTCTTTCGTCCTTTATTTGCATTAGGACTTGATCGATCGAGGCAGTCAGCGGGGTGAAACTTGAGAATCTCTCGATGGGGGGTTTGGAGCGCCTGTCCTCCCGCCTTTCTCCAGTCTTAGCCATCTTCCGCCCCTTATCCTATCGTGCATCCTCTTGCCTTTCCCTCTTCTCGGGCTTCTCTTCTCATGCCAGCAGTGCATCCTCCGCGTTCATGTACTTAGTGGCCCTGTAAAGTACATCCGACATGGTCTTCGGGTCGTTCTTATATTAAGAAAATAGGAACTTACCCTTCCGTAACCCATTTGTGAATGCAGCCATGAGTATCTTGTCGTCAACTTTATCGATTGAGAGGGCCTCTTTATTAAAGTGAGTTATGTAAGACCTCAGCGTCTCATCCTCCCGTTGCCTAATGCTCATTAGGCATGTAGTGGACTTCTTATACCTGTGTCCCCGGATAAAGTGTGAGGAAAACTGGACGCTTAACTCCTTAAAGGTAATAATGGAGTTGGACATCAACTTGCTGAACCAAATCCTTGCAGAGCCCTTCAGTGTGGTGGGGAAGGCCCTACACATGATCACGTCTGCCACTCCTTGTAGGTGCATCAGGGTCTTGAAAGACTCTAGGTGATTTAGGGGATCCTTAGATCCATCGTAGGTCTCCACCTACAGCATGCAGAACTTCGGTGGAAGGGGGAACGAAGTGACAGAGGCAGTGAATGGTGAATTAGTTCGATGGACCAACTCCTCAAGGTCGCTTGACATTCGTCCTCTAAGGGCGTTCATCATGAAATCCATTCATTCCTTTATCATCTGCATCTCCATGACCATGTGTGGTGGAGTCGTTTCCGCGGTAGATTGACGGCTTGTGTCCTGTCGCTCTTGTCTGCTTGGGGCGTTACAGCCCTCCGGCCCTTCTTGGTCCCTTTTTTCAGTGCTTGTATCTTTTTGGTCCTCCTTCTAATTGTTTGGTCCTGCGTTCTTTTGGCGCAGTTACTCCTCTAGGTTGTGGTTTTGCTTGGTGAGACGTTTTACAGCCGCGGCGAAAGTCTGAACCTGTCTCTCGAGGGTGGTGGTACGTGGTTCATCCCCTTGATTGTTGTCGGTTGTCGCCATCGAGTGAGTAAGTACCATGAAACACTTTGTCTGGGAAGCGGTAGTCTGGTTTCCCACAGACGGTGCCAACTGATGATGCCAAAAATCTTCAGTAAGTCACACAGTCCTTACATGCTCGAGACAACACCTGTAAAAAAAAAAAAGGAAGACCTTGTAGAGAGTACCGGTGTGGTACTGGCTAAATACCCTCTGAAAGTCAAGTTAGAGAATTTTTCACAACTCTAGAGTGTCAGAGTTGGGGTAAATTATGCATACCTTGGTTTGTGAGGGTTTTGGGGTTTTTATAGTAGCATAGGGTTGACATTCGTTCCTTGGCATAGAGGGTCTTTCCTTGTAGGGAAGATCTTCATTAATACGCGTGTGTTGTGGGATCCTTTCCTTATAGGAATCCCCTTGATTGGGGCACAAGATATTTCCTTATATACTCATGCGTGGAGGCCAAGCAAGGCCATGTCAGACCTGTCAAAGGTTTGCTTATCCCCTCCAGCTTTCTTCCGCCAGCTTCTTATCCCGTTTGCATTCTGGTTGTCTTATTCGAGGAGCAGTCGTCGACCTTGAGGTGGAACCATCGGCTTTATGATATCGTCATTTATGTCGATGAATGCACAAGCAAGGTTGATGGGTTCATTAAGACCGTCAGCTTTGCCTTATGTGAACGAGTTTATCAAACTTTCAGAATTACCCTTATCACCTTGAAACACAAATCATTTGCAAATACTAAGAGCATCCACATTAGTTGGTGGATAATCTTCTATAATACAAAAATACCTTCATTTTACACATTTTAGCCAAAAAAAACACCCACATCAGTGGATGTAAAGTTATGTAAAGTTGTGCATAATTATACAAATGCTACAGTGATTGTGCATATATGCACGGTCACTGTAGCTCGTGTATTTATTATTTTAATAATTTCTGATTCACTCTTTTTTTTTTTTTTCTCTCTCTTCTCCGTCTGCAAAACTAACCCTCCCTCTCATGTTCTTTCTTCCTTTGATACACACTCCCACAGACACAAAATCAAAAATCAACCACAAAATCAACAAAAAAAAATCAACCACTGGAACAAAATCGTTGGATCGGTGATCGACGATCATGGATCATGGATTGGAGAGGCGATTTGGATCGGTGATGTAGATTGGTGTTGATGGAGATTGGTGATGGGTTGATGTGGATCGGTGTTGATGGAGATCGGTGATGGGTTGACGGAGATCAGTGTTGATGAAGATTAGTGTTGATGGAGATCGGTTTTGATGGAGATCGGTGTTGATGGAGTGCTTGTAATGGGTTGACGGAGAAGAGGAAAGAAAAAAATAAATAAATAAAAAGAGAAGAAAGAGAGGCAGAGATAGAGAGGAGGATGGTGTGAAGAAGAAGGTGTATTCAGAGGAAAAAGAAGGGTGTTGATGGAGTGCTTGTGATGGGTTGACGGAGAAGAGGAAAGAAAAAGATTCTCAAAAAAAAAAAAAAAAAAAAAGAGAGAGAGGCGGAGATAGAGATAAGGATGGTGTGAAGAAGAATGGGGTGTATTCGGAGGAAAAAAGAAGGGTTAGGTGGGGGTAGGTGGGAAATAATAAAAAAAAGTGAGAAAAAAATATTATTTTAATAAAAAAGTGCGCATAATAAATAAACTGATATGAGTGTTTTGTAAAAGTGATAGTGTAAAATAGAAAAAGTAGCTTATTTTATGTAAAATAGATGATAAATTTACACGAGCTGGTGTGGATGCTCTAACCTAATAAGTACTAACTTCCACAAATACCACCAACCTTCTAATAAACCAAAAACATTACAATTCCAAATTAAAAAAAAAAAAAATTTCCAAACCACAGAAATTCATCACAATATCACATTAGAACCAATGTTCAAAGCTCATAGCAAACCCACAATCGAATATAACAATTACAATTTTCGATTCATAACTTTGACATAAATATTTGCTATTAGATGATAGCTGATTCTACACGCACATTAGTTAGTAGCCATTTCTTCAAAAACTGTTAATGTAAATCAATTCAAAAGAAAGTCAACAGATAAATAATTATTTGAAAAAAAAAAAAAAAGAACTAAGGAACTAAATCTTGAAAGAGAGAGTACCCCACCCAGCCGTTTCGCTCTCGAAGAGTCGTCATCATATGTGCTTCGTCAAAGGGTTTTGAAATGCAGCCGTGGAGCTTGCGGTGTTTCTCGTCAAAGAGCCTTTGACTCACGGTGTTGCTTCTTTCACATCATCTCGCAGAACATCTGAGATTAAGAAAACTAATCCAAAGTTTTGAGAGAGGACCTCTCTTTGTAGAGACAAATTTGGTCACTAATGAGTGTGAGCTTTTGGATTTCAAATTTATTTGTGTTGGCTATTTAAAGTTTAAGCCTCAAATTTATTTCAAGTTTTGAATCTTGCCGGTTTAAATTTATGTGTGTTTTTCCACTTAATTCTTTTTAACTAGTGTTAAATTTAGGTGGTTGAATCTAACATAAGTTTGGTTTTTACTTTGCCATTTAGGAAGCTGAGTCAGCATTATTTTAAATAGGTGTCCTTTTATTATTAGTTGAGACTTCATGGGAGGACAACGCTAATAATTTCTCCCCATAGGCCAATTTCCTAACTCGGCAGACTGGGCTTTTCACAATATGCTAGGATTCTGTGGAGTCAGGGCTCTATCTCCCAGTGAAAAAGAAAATAATTTTCCTTTAGTTTAACTCTTTGGGTTGTTCTCTTATAACTTATAAAAGTACTCACTCGTGGTTTTGCTAGTTCCACCATTCAAAATTGTTTCAAACTGTTGTTTTATGCTGACTTTTGATATGTGTACTTCTTCTACCTTTTTAGGATTTTTAAATTTGATGAACACCATCCACTGGGTGTGGTAAAGTCCTTCCTCTCTTAGTCAAAACTTCTGGGCGTGAGTGTGAATATAGAAAACTAGTTTGGTTCCTTGGATATTTGAGACTTTGAGTTGTACGAATTAAAATTTGGGAGAAAAAGAGTGGGTTACCAAGAAGTGTGTTTAGAGATGAATTGGAGACCATAATTCCTTCTGGGTTTCTTGATTCCATGGATTAAAAATAAAACAGAGAGAGAGACAAATATAGAGACCTGAATAAGCTAAGGAATTTGGGGTGTGGTTCTGGTAGGCTCACGTAGCTTGCTCCTCTAGTCCTCTCTCTCCTAGGTTTCTCTCTCTAAAGTCTAAACTGAACCTACAAACACTTCGTTTTTGATATAATAATAATAATAATAATATTGTCCACACGTGATTAGAACGTTAGTTTATGTGTACCTTTCTGATTTGCCTTAATATATTCCTCCCCCCTCTTTCGGGGGTGGCTTCTCAAAAAAAAAAAAAAAAAAGAACGTTAGTTTATTAAACAAAACTAACGGAAGTAGCAATTTGACACGTCAGTAGAGTTTAGGTACTAAAAATTAAGAGGGTGTCAAGGCAACTAATTCAAAGTTCATAGGATGTTAGGACATTTTTCACTTTTGCTTTTTGTCTTCTCTTGTCAAGGAGGTTGAAGCGGAATTTGGACATACGAGATTGAATCTGTGTTCGTAGTTGAAAAAGCACAAGATAGCCCGTTTTGTATGAGTGTGCTGGGCTCAGACTTACCTCATAATATTTTAGGCCCATAAGTTGTCTACAGCCTAGACGACATGTGTCAAGGGCTACCAAAAACAAGCAAAAAAGATCTTTAATTTTCACCCCTCCATAATTTCAGATCTATTTTCTTGCATTCACTTTTATGTGTTAAAATATGAACAATCCTACATCAATCATAATTATTTATATAAAATGGTAGATAAGAAGAAGTGTGAAAAATATTTTCACTAGAGTTTTAGACTCTACCAGTAAGAGAGGTGGTTTATTTGGGAGAAATTACACTTTATCATTCTAAACTATGCACAAGATTACACTTTACATCATAAACTATTCGAATGCATACTTTGCACCCTAAACTATCACACTTATCACACTTTGCACCCCGGTGTTACTTTTGCTGTTATATTTAATGAAATGCTACTGCACATGACAAGCACATGCACTTTGCTTGGGTGGAACAAACTTAAAAACTAAAACACCCTACCTCAAAATCAATTAAAACATAACCTAATTTTTTTTCATATCCCTTTTTAGTTGTTCAAAATATTTGGGAAAAACGTGCTTGTTTCCAATTGGATGTGAAATCAATTGTAAATCAAATGATATCAGGAAATGCCTTAACTAACACCACTGTTTGGCTGTGAAGAGAACAAAGCAAAGAAAAGGAGTGTTGCTTTACGTTTCTGTCTATACTGCTCTGAGTCATCAACGAAGTTCTTAGCCTTTGTTTGGTTCCAGAGAAAATGAAAGGAAAAACAAAGATTTGATGAATACTATGGACTTGACGTGATATTTTCGTTTCCAGAAAAAGTTGAAAGCTCAACAAACTCTGCCAAAATCTCACACTAGAATCAACTAAGAACTAACAACAAATTGTATATAATTTTATTTTAATACTTTTTTTGGGACTTTCAAAATCTCAATTAAGTGTAATTCTATCATATGTACATTTTCTTTTACGTTTCTATTTATATTGCACGGAATCATCAATGAAGATTTTAGCATCTGTTTGGTCGCAGAGAAAATGGGAAGAAAATAAAAGTTTCAGCTCAACAAACTTGGCCAAACCCATTTCTTTGAAAAGGCCCATGCTTGTGTAGAAGTCTATATAAAAGGCTGCCAAGATCTTCTGGAGGTAATCTTGACTCCACTCTGGATGAGTTGCTTGCTGGAGTTGTTCGTTCAATGGGTGGAAACAAGCACTTTTTTCCCCAAATATTTTGAACAACTAAAAAAAAAAGGATGTGAAAAAATTGAGTTTTGTTTTAAATGATTTTGAAGTAGGGTATTTTAGTCTTTTAAGTTTGTTCCACCTAAGTAAGATGCATGTGCTTGTCATGTGCAGTAGCATTCCGTTAAATATAACAGCAAAAGTAACACCGGGGTGCAAAGTGTGATAAATGTGATAGTTGAGGGTGCAATGTGTGCGTTCGAATAGTTTAGGGTGCAAAGTGTAACTTGGTGCATAGTTTAAGGTGGTAAAGTGTAATTTTTCCATTTATTTGTTCTAATTTTAAAATTTTTGAATACCATACCACATGTGCACACCAAGAAATGGAAAAACATAATTTGTAATGCTGTCAAACATGCAGGAAGTTTATGTCCTCTATTTTTAGTGATTTCTTTTCTATTTTTCTCCCTCTTTAGCTTTTAGAAATGGGTCCTAAGAACAACATAACTAAAGCCAAAAGAGTAGCTTAGGATACATCTACCTCTAGTGAACCATTTGATTCCCTTAGGTAGCATACTTTGGAAAACTACCAAAAGTATGATTCTTTAGTCAAGTTTAGATCCATTTGGAGTGAGAAGATTGTTTATCTAGATGAGTTGGATCATTTTATTAAGCAAAATCTGAAGTCTAGGAGTTGGTTGCCTATCTGTACTAGTCTAGTGTCTCCTCTTGCTGCTATAATGAGAGAGTTCTACTCTAATTTGTTTGTCCACTCTGCTGTATCCGGTAGTCACTTCTTGATTCTTGACTACTTGGATTCAAGGTGAAGAGTATCAAATCACTAAAAAAATAGTGGTTGATGCTCTCTTTGTCCCTCTTGTTCATCACCCCATGTATCCATACACTGCGTTTTGGAAAAAACTTAGGTGCTCTGGGAGCAATACTCCCTCCTCTCACATGAGGGATGGGCTCCACGCATGGGTCCCACCATGGGGCCCACCTCTCATGTGAGAGGAGGGAGCATTGCTCCTGGAGTATGCAAGAATTACCCCTGCGTCTCCCTCACTTAATGTTATGTCACTTTTGTGTGGCAAACCAATAACTTGGGGAAATAAGCCTAGACTTGACACACATGAGTTGACTGAGGTTAACTATTTGCTGTATAGGATTGCTTGTCATAGTGTCTTTCCTATTTCTTATGTGCATACCATTCCTATTGATAGGTATATATTTCTTTAAGCCCTTATCACTGGTGCTTCTATTTGTCTCCCTTCTCTTTCATTCAAACCATAGTTGACGTCAACCGAAACACATCCAAGAAGCAAGATCTCTTCTTCCTTGTTACTATCTTTAGGATCTTAGAGTACCTTGAGTTTGAGTGTACCTCCTTTTTTGAGCTTGTCCATCAAATGGCACCCTTAGGAGCTACCTTTCTAAAGCAAAGAAGAGTACAAAAGAAAACAGCAGAACCAAGGCATTGGAAAGAGACAAGGAGTGGAATCTTCACATGGGGATGTACATGTCAATCCCATTGCTGCTATTGATGATGATGATGTGGATGACGCTACTACTGGTCCTGCTGAAGCTTCGCCATCTCTTCGCTCCATGCTTGAGAGAATGCTTGAGACACAATTGTTGAATCACACTATGTAGGAGACTTTCATGATGACTCAGGCGGCTTATGAACAGCTTTTGGACTCTTTGATACCTAATGTAGCTGCTTTAAGAGTAGATTTCAGTAAGTATGGGAGTTCTTTTCTACCACCTCGTCCCTCGAATGATTAAGATGATTGCCTTTAGCAATACGTAACAAAAATGGGGAGTAGTTGTGAGAGCTCTTATACTAGGGGGAGCAAATTTTGTACTTAAGGGGAGTTCATTTTTTTTTTATTAGCTATGTTAACTTTGTATTATATTTATTTTCTATTTTAGATTTGTTTAGACATTTTCTTTTCTGGTTCTATATGACTTGTTTGTTTCACAAACAAACTTGATGAGTATGAGATATTTTGGTTTCATTGTTTTTCTTTTATTTTGTAATACTAAGTTGTGATTATACTGTATTTTTCACACATATCTTTATAGTTTGTTTTCAGTGTTTTAGGAATTCACATGTTATTTCTTTCATGATGTTGCTGCCTATTATTGCAACTTGTAGATAGTAGATTGTGATTGAATTGTATTGGGCATTTACTTGTATTGGGTTAGTTCTTGAATTGAGTAGTACATGTTGTATGTATGTTTTGTCACGGATTACCAAAGGGAGAGATTGTTAGGTTCTAAATATTTAGTATTAAATGTTTAGGTTCTAATTTTATTGTATGTTGTTAAACCAAGAACAAAAACATGTCTAGTATAAGATCTTAATGTCTTAGAAGTGTTTTAGACATTACTTAAGTTGATACATGTCAAGATTTAAGAACGTACAAGCTGCAAAAAAAAGAATTCAAAAACTCTCTTCAATCGATCGAAGAAAAGCCTTGACTGATTGAACTGCAATTTTGCAGATTTTTAAATTAGGTCCAACAGCCCGCAAAACATTTAGGGTTTGATTCCAACATTGCTAGGTATAAAAGCAAACCCTAATACATGTTTTTCAAGTCTTGAGAGTTATTCTTGTGAGATCTATGAGGTTCTGTAACCTTTTAACTCTACAAGTACCTACCAGAGATTAAATCCATATTGCTAGTAATGGTGAAGTAAAATTGGTGTCAAGCCTTCAACTATCAAGCATACTGAAGACCAAAGCATGAACAAGTGGTTCACATGAGAACAAGATCCAGATCAAGGAAGTCTGTGGAGTTTGAGCCCAGTTTGGTATTATGTTAAATTTACTACAAATTGATATTCTTGAATTGTAAATCTCAACTTGATATGGTGGATTTTTCTTTTGGGATAGTTTCCCCCCTAGGACTTTTACCTTGAAATGAGTTGTTTCATTGGTTTTCCTAGGTCATCATATCATTATATTATTTACTTTTTCGCTGTGCATGATATGTTTGATTATTGTTTAACCTAGATTTGCATAATTGACCTAGTAACAACTTGACTATTAAATTAGGTTAAACATATTGTGTTTTTTAGGGGTCTAAACTTTAACAAATTCTCTCAAATAGTGTCTATTACACACTACCTATTACATACAACGTATACAAATTTTAAATTTTGAAATATAGTTCAAAATATGTACGGTATGTGCAACAAGGTGTGTGAGCTAACAATTACCCAAATTCCCTCATAGCAAGTAGTTCCTTCTAGTGTAAATTTTGATGTAGTGAGTATTTCCTTCCTTGGTGTAAATCCATAAATTCTCTCATAGCAAGTAGCTCCTTATAGTGTAAATTCTGATTAACTTGCTCCTTGTAGTGTAAATTCAAATGTAGTGAGGAAGTATTCCCTTTCTTAATGTAAATCCCTACATACTCAATGGATGCTCTGCATAGCGGAGTTTTGTTGTCCCAAGGTCTCACCCAATAGGCCACCAATAAGTCACACCCTTTCTAACATACACAAACTACACAAAATATTTTAATAATTATTACTTGCTTTATAATTTTTTTTTTTTTTTTTTAAAACCAACAAAACTTAATTAGCCAATTCAGTTGAAGCAGAACATGTAGGAGAATGCTTTCTTTCTTGTGATCATGGTTTCTATAGATCCTTTTTTCACTGCTAATTTTGCCTTAGCTAGATAACCAAGGTATATACAGAGTAACTTAGTTGAGTATAAATCAACCAAGTTTACAGTGTGGCTATTCTAGTACTGGTGTCCAATTGCAATATTCAGAGTTTAGAGGGCATATATAAGATGTAGGGTACAAAAGATTTTTATGTTCTAGTTTACCAAGACTAGTAAATTTGCTAAAACAAGATTTACAAGCAGCCATTTCATTCGTTCTACCAACTGTGGTGTGAAGATGGTGAGAAGTTTCCCTTGCTAGTTGATTGAAAGAGATATGGTCCTCGGTGACTACAATTACTTCTGACGTTTGAGATAATGTAAACCAAAAACAAACAAACCAAAAAAAAAAAAAAAAACCTATCTTATACCCAATCCAGAAATCAATAATCACGGAAAGTCGTATAAGACTGAAAAATCAACGCAATAAGGAAATCAACAATTACGGAAAGTCGTATAAGACTGAAACATCAGCACCGCCCTGCAGCTGCATAGCAAGTCTGTCCTCTATCAGTCTACTCAGCCAAACTCTCCCGTGATTCAAGGATATATACAATGTATGCTAACAGATCTGATCATAGATACTAACAAACAATAAGCATGCTGTTACGTCTACAAATCTAAGTTCATGTCAGAGACCAAATTTGTCTCAATCGCGTACTGTCAAATAATTTATCAAGATGCCGCATGTACTAACGCCAAGAAATTTTTGTTGCGTTCTTGATGTTCATATTATCCCACTTCCACGAACTTTCGTTCATCTATTTGAGTGGAAACTACTTGTTAATCTCTTGTAGAAGAGAATACTTTTCATCCAGACCACAAGAACAAGTTCATTTTATCTTCATCTATTTGAGTGGAAACTACTTGTTACTTTCTTGTGGAAGTTAGCATGTACTAGTGCAAAAAATTCCTCTCTACCTCCAATGGCAAGAGGATTGACATTCAGTGCAGGACTCACAGCCCTTATTGCTCTTGCACTAGTCCATGAAACACTCAGTGCTAATGATCATTACTGTCCACCTTCTTCCTGTGGCAATATCCCCAACATAAGCTTTCCTTTTCGATTGAAGAGCGATCCAGAAATCTGCGGGGACTCAAGGTATGAACTGTCATGTGAGAACAATCGAACGGTGTTACACTTATTTGCTGGAAAATACTGCGTACAAAAAATCAATTACAATAACTACACAATCAGGGTTGCAGACTCTGGTATACACAACGACAATTACTTCTCCACCACCCCGAGTTATTCCTTATATCGCTATAATTTCAGTAATGGATATCAGTCTACATATACCACATTTCAGCCGAAGATAACAAAGTTGGAGCCGTATGAGTATCAGTGGAAGAATATTGCAAACATGGAGTATGTGTATGGGAATCCTGAACTATCAAGGAATGTGGTTTTCATGAGCTGTGATAAACCAGTGAATTTTCCTTACTATTTGGACACTTCTACTTGCATCAACAACTCTTCTAATTATATATCTCGTTCCGAGAGGTATAGATATGTTAAAGTTGGTAAAACGAATGCAAACGAAGTGGCGGACTCGTGCCGAGTAGAGAAGATAACTCGGACATCGTGGCCAAGATATGATGACCCAGATGTATCCTGTAAAGATGTCCACAATGAATTCGTATACGGTTTTGAGATTTCATGGCTCGGAGGTAATTGTAAAAGTATTTGCGGAAGACAGTACAGCAATTGCAACCTCAATGACACGAACCATGTTCAATGCTACGGCAAGATCAGTGGTGGGTAAATAATGCGATAAAGGCCATAACACTTTCTTTTTTCTAATTTACATATATATGTTCACCATTATTTTCCTTTTGCACCTCTTTCACACTGTCACTAATCGTTGTATTTTCCCCAAAAGCTGATGATATTATTTTTCTTTGTCAAAGCAGGGTTCCTGGCCATACTGAACAGCTTGTACACGCATCATGGAAAATATATAAGCAGAGGTAAGGTATCGGATAATATCACTAGCACTATGAAAATATAGAGAGTTGCACAAGTTGTTTTTGTTTTGTTTTGTTTTCCCACAACGTAATTGCATGTTGTGTGTGCTTGATCTCCAACTTTTACCCCTTCATTTAGATCTTAGAAACCATGAGAAAAACAAAACGATGACTATTGAAATTCTTGTTTCGTGAGACTTGAGATGGCTTTAATCAAATCTCAAGCCAAGTTGAGGCACAAATTACTAGGAATAATTATCTGAAGTACTGAATATATGTATACTCCTTGCATGTATACTCCTTGCATATATTATATGGTATGTGAACCAGAGAGTCGTTGAACTTAGTTATTACTATAAGAGGCGAATGTTGATGCATGAGATTCTTTCTCATCTACCATGCATAGAGAAAAATATTTAGGCGTGACACACTTGATAGTGTTAAAAGTTTAGCTGTTTATGTACAGTTTCTAATCTGGCCTTTAACTTCTTTCGATTTTAATCGACTTTCTTTTCTTCATTTTCAGCTTTGTCTTCCGTTTTTCTTACTCCTTATCCGATCCACCTCATCTGTAAGAACTTCTTACCTTCCTCTTTCTTTTTGCAAGCTATCATTTCTTTTAAAAAGTACGATGAAGGATAATTGGCCAACCTTTACACAATTCTCTTTTTAGTTCAAATCAGTGTGAATTTAGATTTAATCTTATTATTTGAAAAGTTTCAATTAAAGTCCTGCATTTTTTAAATTGTTTCAATTTGTCCCTCAAAAAGATCATTGTCAACTAAATGTTCTGAAGAATCAAATAAATTGCGCATAAAGACCCGTCACACATCAACACAAAGTGATATTTTATTCCCACCAAAAAAAAAAAAAAAAAAAAAAAAAAAAAAAAAAAAAAAAAACCTCACAAAATGATCAGATCGTCATGAGATTGCATTTATTTGCTAGGATTATTTAAAATAATTTTGAAATTTCTTATGTGCTAAATGTTTTATATGATTCACATTGAACCATTTGTGATATCTATATACGTTTTAAATATAAATTAGATGAATTTCCATTAGTTTTTGTTAATAATAATTCAATGAGGGGACAGAATGAATTGATTTAAAAAGTTTATTGTTTCAATTACAATTTTAAATTTTGTATATTTAATTTGAATCCAACCCCAAAAATAGGAGAAATTATGTCCGTTATCATAAATAAATTAGTAGTGGAGACAAAATAAAGACTATTCAAGCTATTAATAAAATGAATTTAGCATGCAGTGATACGCTTTGCAGCAAAAGGAAACAACTAGTTGATAACTCGTTTCTAATGGGTTTTTCAATGATGATCCTGCAGTGATACACCTTGCAGTAAAATTTTTATTTGGGACTCCATTTGTGGTTGCATTTTTAATTTATAAATGGCGTAGGAGGAATTTATCAATGTATGACGCAATCGAAGATTTTTTGCAAAGCCACAATAACCTTATGCCCATAAGGTACTCCTACCCAGAAATTAGGAAGATGACCCACGGTTTCAAGGAGAAATTGGGAGAAGGAGGCTTTGCCACTGTATTTAAAGGAATGCTTCGAAGTGGTCATCTTGTAGCTATAAAGATGTTGGATAAGTCCAAAGCCAACGGCCAAGACTTTATTAATGAAGTTGCAACAATTGGAAGGATTCACCACACAAATGTTGTGCAACTCATTGGCTTTTGTGTTGAGGGACCAAAGCATGCACTTATATATGAATTCATGCCTAATGGTTTTCTCGACAAATACATTTTTTCTCAAGAAGGAAGTATCCCCTTAAGTATTAAGAAAATATATGAGATTTCTGTAGGAGTAGGTCATGGAATTGAATATCTACATCAAGGATGTGACATGCAAATTCTACATTTTGATATCAAGCCTCATAACATTCTTCTTGATGAGAACTTCACAATTTCTGATTTTGGGCTTGCCAAACTTTATCCTCCAGATGATAGCATAGTTTCTTTGACAGCTGCAAGAGGAACACTAGGTTATATGGCTCCAGAGTTATTCTATAAGAACATTGGAGGCATCTCCTATAAAGCTGATGTTTATAGTTTTGGCATGTTATTATTGGAAATGACAAGCAGAAGAAAGAACTTTAATGCATGTGCCGATCACTCAAGCCAAATTTACTTTCCAACTTGGGTTTATGACCAAGTTTGCGAAGGAAATGACATAGTAATAGAAGATGCCATGGAGGGGGAGAAGGAAACAATTAAGAAGATGATCATAGTTGCATTGTGGTGCATACAAATGAAGCCTAGTGATGGACCTTCAATGAATAAAATTGTAGAAATGCTTGAAGGAGAAGTTGAATGCTCACAAATGCCTTCCAAGCCTTTCCTATCATCTCTAGGGGATGTAAGAGACAACTTATATCCAACTTGCTCATCAATTCAATCAGGTGAATCAAGTCAATCAAGTCAATTTTTAATGCAAAGCATGTGATATGTCAGTCGGCATGGTTTACGTGGGAAAGTTTTAGGAATTTTAGGTATTGGCTAATTCCTCAACAAATTTGCTTGTAATATCTACAAAAGTTTACTTGTAATGAAAAAGTTTTGATGTTATTGTTTTCAATGTCATTTGTAATCTTGTTGTGTAATCAAAGACAAAGTCCGATAAATGCTATCATTATGCAAGTCTAGAGATTTTTGGTAAAGAGAAATCAAGATCGATCAATTGAAATCAAGTAGTTTAAAAAATTGTTGAACAGAAAGTTCGCCTAATGTTCTTACGATACTTCCTTTCACCCTCAAATAGCTTTCTAAATAGTTATTAAATTCATTAAAAACTTTGTTACTTAATTGATATTTTCTTGTGTTTAAAAACTTTGTTACTTAATTGAACATGACAAAATTGCCAAAATGTTCCCGTTCCATTTGTCATATCTTAAATTATCATGGACTCCATGATGTTTTATTCAATGTCGTGCACATCATGGGATCTAGTGACGTTAGTGACATTTTATTGTAACTTTGATAATTATTTGAAAAATACTGTAACTTTGAGGCATGTTAAAAACTGCTTCTTTAAATTAATAATTTTCCTATACTAAGAAGCTTGTTATCCAATTATTTAAGGCATACAAATAAAAAAATCACACAAACATGTTCAAGTACACCACACGCGCACATGTTATGGAATATCCATAAATTTTCTAAAATTATAAGTGTTCCAAAAAACATGTCCATAAATTTTCAAAATTATTTTATTTGTTAGCATTTGTGTCACTTTATATTTTCAAAAGACTATGAAAACTTTCAAGATGAAACTAGTCTTAAAACACAAACTCACACCCTTTATCACATAAACAAGCTACACAAAATATTTTAACAATTATTACCTTTTTAAAAAAATAAAAAAGAAACCAATACTTAATTAGCCAATTCAGTTGAAGCAGAACATGTAGGATAATTCTTTCTTTGTTTTCATGATTCCTATAAATCCTTTTTAAGTTGCTAATTTTTCCCTAAATAATTAGAGCATATATAGGGCACTAAGTTGGGTATAAAAACAATCAATTTGACAGTGCGGCTATTCAAGTATGGGTGTCCAAGCGTAATATGTGGAATTTTGAGAAGATGTATAAGTTGTATGGGACAGAGGATTTATGTTCTAGTTTTCAAGACTAGTAAATATGTTCTAATCAAAAAATTATTAAAAAAAAAAAGTTAGTAAATATATATGTGGGGCCTAATAATATGGCAACCCCAGTCCACCTTCTATCCGGCCCAAGGTCCATGCTGAGGATAAAGAAACGTCCGAGGAGGAACGCAGATGGCCTAAGCTGCCAGGAAACATTGTCGAGGACGATGTTGTCATCGGCCAGCCAAGACCATCCAAAGGGGAAGTAACGAACCACCAGAAGCAGCCTTCCTGAGCATCCAAAGAGAAAGAGCAAGTACAACGTGTCAGCAATGGAAGCATGGTGGAGGAGCAAGTCCAGGATGAACTGTCACCTCCACATTAAATGCCCACAACTAACGTCCTGGCCGCATTAATGAGGAAATGACCCCTGAACAGTGCTGTCTTGGTTGTTGCAACCCATAGGAAGAATGGGAAGGCGGCTAATGGGACAAGCACTCAAGTAGCGGCTTGGTTGATCAACAAATGTAGGGCTAGGATCAATTGAGAGGGGGATATATAATGTAAGGAATCCCTCTAGAAAGGGGGACGAGAAATCTGAACTATAGGATACTGTAGCAACCTGTATTCTCCCAGGAACCCTTGTAACCAATCACGAAAGAAGTAATAAGAACTGCAAGCTCCCGAGAGAACGGCCGAGGAGCATCATTGCACATTTTAACCCACGTTCATGCTATTTAATCTGCATGCAACCATGCCTGGCCATTGCATCCTTCACTAGGGCCTAGTTCTTGAACCCGCTCTCTACAAATTCATTGTACTAGACTAGTTGGGCTTGAGTCCACTCTCTCAACAGCAGAAGTGCTTAAACCCGGTCCCTACAATTGGCGCCGTTTGTGGGAAGAACTTGTGCATTAGTAAGGGCAACGATAAAGCATGGTAGGATCAGGCACTCATCAAGCAGGTCCCTATCAGCCTAAACCAGCCAAGCCCCAGCACCAGGGTAACTTCGCCAACCCTGAGCGCGATCGAAATGAAGAGAATGGAAGATTCCGAGAGGGAAGTGTACACGCCACTCAAACCAGCAGCAGCTACTCATGTGGAGACAGTCATGTGCCACAGAGACAAAACAACAACCGGGTCATACAACCAAAGAAGGGTGGAAGCCATGTAACCCAAGGGCAGAACGATGAGCAGGCCATGCAGCGGGAGATAAATGACCTGAAGAGGAGGCTACGCCATGCACAACGAAGGCGATCTCAACCTAGCCCCGACCTGCTCTCTAACGATGAGAGCGACAATGATTATAGGCAAAGATCGAGAACTCCTCCGAGTGAGACCTTCTCTCATGAAGAAGAGCACTACTGGAAGCGCAAGTATAAAAGCCCATCCCCTAGGGGCTTGGGGTACGATGCCATGAGCAGGGCACTGGATCAACTGTCCAAATCGCCCTTCACACGCCATATAGAAGGGGCTGCACTTCCTCGGTGGTTCCAACAGCCAACCTTCTTCATCTATAACGGCAAAACGGACCCTGTGGAGCATGTGAGCCAGTTCAACCAGAGGATGGCTGTTCATTCCAAGAACGAGGCGCTGATGTGCAAGGTCTTCCCCTCCAGCTTGGGCCCAGTGGCGATGAGGTGGTTCAATGGCTTGAGGACGGATTCCATAAGTTCGTACAGACAGCTGACCCAGGCCTTTGGCTCCCACTTCGTTACAAACAGTATAGAGCCTCGGCCCTTGAGCGCGCTACTATCTCTGACCATGCATGATGGAGAGACTCTAAAGGCCTACTCGGGCCGATATTGGGAGGTGTACAATGAATTGGAAGGCAATTTCGATGATGTCGCCATCAGCACCTTCAAAAACGGTCTCCCAACTGGACATGGCCTAAGGAAGTCTCTGACAGGCAAGCCTGCCACCAGTGTGCGTTAGATGATGGATCGGATCGGATCGACAAGTACAAACGGATGGAGGAAGACCAGCTGCAGGCTAGAGGAAAAGAGAAGGCCATCCCTCAAGAGAGGAGGGATTCCAGGCTGGACCGATACAATAGTACCCGCCCGAGAAGGGACTTTGCGGGGCAATCTGGAGAAGCCGACACACAGGCTGTCCACGCTGCATTCCGAGAACCAGTACACAAGGTGCTGGAGAAAATCGAGAATGAGCCATACTTCAGGTGGCCGAATAAGATGGTGGAAGTATCCACAAAGCGCAATCAGAACCTTTATTGCCAGTACCATAAGGACCACGGACATACCACGGAGAACTGCAGGAATCTCCGGAGTAATCTGGACTAGTTGGTCCTAGAAGGAAGGCTGAAGCACCTTTTGCATCACCCTGGTAACCATTAAGGCCGGACCCATCAAGAGCCCCAGAAAGATAACGCCCTAAGGGCACCCGCAGGAACGATCAATGTAATCTTGGCGGCACCAGAAAGAACAAGCACGCGCCCTTCACAAGTGTTGTCTGTAGCCCAGCTGCCTGCCGAGGAGTCCCAGCCAGAGCCGAAAAGGGCCAGGAGAAATTTTCACCCGACCTTGAGCTTCTCGGAGGAAGACAAAATTGGGACCACCTAGCCCCATGATGACGCTCTGGTGATCACACTCAGAATTGGGGACTACATGTGAGAAGAGTGATGGTGGATGGTGGCAGCGCGGCCGAGGTCATGTACCCAGACCTCTATAAGGGGCTAAGGCTAAAGCTGGAGGACTCGACGCCCTATAGCTCTCCCCTGATGAGCTTCGATGGGAAACTCGTCATCCCAAAGGGCATGATCAGGTTGCCCATCCAGACCGGCCTAGAAGTGGTGGAGGTGAACTTTATAGTGGTGGACACCTACTCCCCTACACGGCCATCGTAGGAAGGCCTTGGCTCCACACCTTGGGGGGTGTTACCTCCTCCTTACATCAGAAGGTGAAATTCCCATCAGGGGATCAGGTTCTAGAGATCCGTGGTTGTCAGCCCACAACAAGGCAGTGCACGGTGGCTGCCATATCACATCGGCTCGACACACAGCCCTCGGTTACTACTGAGGAAGACTTATAGCAATCAAAGACCCCGGTGGCGCCTCCTGATGCAGCTGCCGAGGAAGTAAAATGTGAGGATCTAGAGAAAGTAGTAATTGGTGACAATCCGGAGAAGTTCTTTTGGGTCGGAGCTTAGCTGCCTCTCGAGGAGCAGGAGGAACTAGTTGAGTTCCTCAAAAGCAATATTGACGTGTTCGCATGGGATGCCTGTGATGCCCTAGGAATTGATCCGTCCTTCATCTGTCACCATCTCAACATCAAGCCGTCCATAGTGCCTAAGAAACAGCCGCCCCAGTGCCCATCGAGAGAGCACGCTGATGCAATTAGGGAAGAGGTGAATAAGCTTAAGAGTGCAGGGGCTATCAAAGAGGTCTTTTACCCTAAATGGTTGGCCAACACTGTGGTGGTCAAGAAGAAAAGCGGAAAGTGGAGAGTCTATGTGGACTTCATCGACCTAAATAGGGCATGTCCAAAAGACCCATTCCCCATGCCTCGAATAGACCAACTGGTGGATGCGACAACGGGCCATCCTCGGATGAGCTTCCTAGACGCCTTCCATGGCTATCATCAAATACCACTAGCTCTGGAAGATCAGGAGAAGACAGCCTTTGTGACGCCCGTCGGGAACTACCACTACAAAGTAATGTCGTTCGGTCTGAAGAACGCAGGGTCCACCTATCAAAGGATGATGACGAGAATGTTTGAGCCGATACTGGGCAAGAGCATAGAGGTTTACGTTGATGATATGGTGGTAAAGATTAAAGTAGTGTCCAAACATTTGGGGGACCTCGGCCACACCTTTGACGTCCTGAGAAAGCACAAGCTGCGCCTAAATGCTTCCAAATGCTCGTTTGGCGTGGGCTCTGGCAAGTTTTTAGGGTACATGATCACCCACAGGGGAATCGAGGTCGATCCTGACCAAATCAAGGCTATT
Source organism: Quercus ilex subsp. ballota (assembly GCA_032727855.1). Classification (NCBI taxonomy): domain Eukaryota; kingdom Viridiplantae; phylum Streptophyta; class Magnoliopsida; order Fagales; family Fagaceae; genus Quercus; species Quercus ilex. Next base: position 24,719,482 of record CM064911.1, on the reverse strand, counting down.
CATAATCTAAAGCCTCCACAAAATCCCAAGGAGGTCCAGAAGCTTACCAGAATGATCGCGACCCTGAATCGGTTTATTTCCAGGTCGGCTGACAGGTGCAAGCCCTTCTATCTCCTGATCAACAAGTGGAAGGGATTTGAGTGGCCCGAGGACTGTGTCGTGGCCTTCCAGCAACTCAAGGAGTACCTATCCCGGCCGCCTATCATGTCCAATCCTGAGGCCGATAAGGTCCTATACGCATACATTGCTGTAGTGCTCCACATTGTGAGCCTGGTGCTGATACGGGACGACAATGGCATTCAAAAGCTAGTCTATTATGTTAGCAAGTCGCTGTATGAAGCTGAGGTCAAGTACCTACCCTTAGAGAAGGCCATACTGGCTGTGGTCCACGCTACGCGAAAGCTCCCCCATTATTTCCAGGCTCATACAGTGGTTGTCCTCACTCGATTACCCTTGAAGTCTATACTCCGGACTGCTGATTACACAGAAAGGATCGCCAAGTGGAACACGATTCTGGGGACTTTTGACGTCAAATACATGCCTCGGACCTCCATAAAGGGGCAGGTCCTGGTTGATTTGATGGCCGAGTTCGCTAAACCAACAGTAGAGGTGGCAGCCGAGGAGAGAAGCATTGACGAAAAATCAATTAGGGCAGTCTCTATCCTGGGGACCCATGTTGCAAGGTATACATTGATGGCGCGGCAAACCAGAAGGGGTCTAGAGTAGGGCTAGTTTTAGTATCCCCTGAAGAGCATGTCATAGAAAAATCCCTAAGGCTCGGGTTCTCGGCCACAAACAATGAAGCCGAGTATGAAGCATTATTGCAAGGGATGGACATGGTGCAGAAGATGGGAGGAAAGTCGGTGGAGATGTTCTCGGATTCGAGATTAGTGGTAGGCCAGGTAGAAGGAGAGCTGGAGGCCAGAGATTCGAGAATGCAAAAGTACTTGAGCCAGGTCAGGCGGTTGCTGACAGAATTTGATATTTTCAGCTTGTCTCATATTCCCAAGAGTGGAAACACCCATGCCGATTCATTAGCCACACTCGCCACTTCCTCGGCAGGGGATCTACCTCGGATCATACTTGTGGAGCATCTGGAAAGAGCGAGTGAGGTGGCAAAGGGCGCTGTTCACATCCATCAAGTCGGAGTAGGTCTCAACTGGATGGACCCCATAGTGAGGTTCCTCAAAGATGATGTTCTGCCCGAGAAGAATTCAGAGGCTGAGAAAATACGAAGAAAGGCTTCTCGGTTCTGGTTGTCCGAGGACCAGAAATTGTACAGACGCTCCTACTCTAGACCGTACTTACTGTGTATTCACCCCGAGGCATCAGAGCTACTGCTCGAAGAACTGCACGAGGGGATCTGTGGGAGTCACACAGGAGAAAGATCCTTGTCGCATCAAGCCGTCACCCAAGGATATTGGTGGCCGGGGATGCAACAGGAGGCCCTAGAGTATGTCAAGAAGTGCGACCAATGCCAAAGGTTCGCCCCAAATATTCATCAGCCTGGGGGGGTCCTCAACCCTTTATCCAGCCCATGGCCATTTGCCCAGTGGGGCTTGGACATTGTAGGCCCTTTCCCTAAAGCACTAGGGAATAAGATGTATTTGTTGGTTGCCACAGACTACTTCACCAAGTGGGTCGAAGCCGAGCCATTGGCCAACATCAGGGATGTGGATACTAAGAAATTCCTTTGGAGAAACATTGTCACACGATTCGGGGTCCCTCATACCCTCATTTCGGATAACGGGCTCCAATTTGACAATAAGGCCTTCAGAAGATACTGTTGTGAACTTAGGATCACAAATAGGTACTCAACTCCAGCATACCCTCAGGGAAATGGACAGGCCGAGGCTGTCAACAAGGTCATCATCAATGGGCTTAAGAAGAGACTAGATGACGCCAAGGGAAGATGGGTAGAGGAGTTGCCACACATTATTTAGACGTACCGTACCACACCACGGCGGTCAACGGGGGAGACACCTTTTGCCATGACTTACGGGGCCGAGGCTGTCATCTCCCTGGAGACAAACTTCCTAACGCTAAGGACGAGCTCTTTCACTCTAGGCAGCAATGATGAACTACTGGGGAGGAGCCTAGATCTGGTTGATGAACGAAGGGAACGAGTAATGATCCAGCTGGCCTATTACCACCAAAAGCTCAAGCAGGGATATGATGCCAATGTGAAGCTCAGACCACTAGCACCGGGGGACCTGGTGCTGAGGAAAGTTGTAGGGGCTGCCAAGAATCCTTCCTGGGGAAAGCTAGGGCCCAACTGGGAGGGGCCATATCGAATTACCTCGGTAGCGGGGATAGGTGCATACTACCTAGAGGACCTAGATGAAAAACCTGTACCTCGTCCATGGAATGTAAATAACCTGATGAGGTATTATTATTAATGAAAGCATCCTTTTTCTTGTGATTCAAATTTTAGTTCTATTATGATTATATATCTTATGTTTTGGCGGCCACCTAAAGTACTAGACCGAACCACTTCAAAAAAAAAACCTAGGTACTAGACTGAACCAAGGTTTTGCATGATCCTCGAACTCAAACCTATGGGGAAACTAACCACTTCAAGACAAACCTGGGTACTAGACTGAACCAAGGTCTTGCATGGTCCACGGACTCAAACTTATGGGGAAACTAGCTACTTACAGGGGGATCTAAGTGTTAGACAAAACTAAGGTCTTGTATGGTCCTCGGACTCAAACCTATGAGGAAACTAGTTACTTACAGGAGAATCTAAGTGTTAGATGGAACCAAGGTCTTGCATGGTCCTCGGACTCAGACCTCCGACGAAACTCGCTGCCCTCGGCAAAGGCACAGATAAACACAAGCCCACGAGCATCGCTCAAGGCATTCTAAAGCACATTGAACCTAACCCCTTAGCATAGTTAGCACCTAATGGCTTTCCTGAGCATTTTTTTACTGCTTACAGTATCTAGTTCATGTGACGTAGAACCTATATTGTGAAGCTAATAGTTAAAGCCCAGGTTATATCAATAGTAAAACTCATCACAATTAACGCATAAAGTAAAAAGAGATGATTCATACATTCAACTTAGAAGTAGCAGTACAGCGCTTAAAAAAAAAGAAAAAAAAGATAAGCAACAACAGCAAAAGCAGGAAACAAAAGGTAAAAGCTAGCTAAGGCAGCCTAGTTCTTCAACTTAAGCTTTACTCCCCCTTGGGAGGCTGTCCAGAGGTGTCCTCGGGGTCCTCAGAGTTTTGACCCAGGGGCACCACCTGCAGAGGCATCACCATGAGAGCTATCTCCTTGGCTGGAAGGGCAACTCTAGGAAGGTCTCCCTCAGCAAGAAGAGCCTGAGAGTCAGCAGGGGGGACTTGAGGGCCAACAGGGGGCTTCACCACATCTGGGGGCGCTTCCAAGTTACTGGTTTCCCTTTCCTCTGGCACCCTCTGATGCTCAGCCCCCTCGTGGGTTCTCGGCGGCATTGACCTAGTCCCTATCTGTCGCTTTGGACGCAGTGTCAGCTTCAGAAATAGCGGAGCCAGCCTCTCGGATAGCAGGAGGGTAGTACACTCTCTCGGCCCTCCTAAGGTCAGACGAGGCCTCGACCCCCGCTTGGTTGAGGGCCTCTTCCCAAGTCTGGGAGCAGTAGCGCCTGCATACTTCAGGGACTTGAGCCTTAAGGGCAGCCTCAGTCTTAGCCACTTCTTCAGTAAAGTCCTCTTCCTCAGCTTGCTCTTTAGAGCTTTTGGCCTCTGTCCGCGCAGACTCAGCCTCGGTTTTAGCTCTCAAAGCCTCATCTCTGGCGTGCTCAGCTATGCCCCTGGCCCCCACCGCCTCGGCCAACTTCTGCTTTAAGTCAGCGATGTGCTCCTTAGCAATTTGCAGTTGGCCCTCAGTGTTTAGAAGGCACCTCGTCTGGTCAGCGGCCTGCTTTTGAGCACCAGCCAAGCCTGACACCGCACTATCTCTAGCCTTCGTTGCCTCCTTTAGAGCCTCCCTTACCTTCTTGAGGTCGCCCTCGGATTTGCTAAGGATCCGCATAGCATCTAGGCGGTTGTCACGCTCCTGCTCCAGGGCCCTGCTCTGTTTATTGGCCTCCTCTTCTAGCCTATAAGTAGCTTGGACAGCCTGCAAATTGAAACAAACAAACGATAAGTATGGGAACCGAGGGATAAAATCAGCAAACTCTCAAGCGGCAGATGGCTTACCATGCCCAAGTACCTCTTCATGCTGAGGATGACCTCCTGTCTCTTCAGGCCCTCCAGTTGAGCCATATCGGCAAGAAGCAGTAGGGATCTCTCCAGCGCATCAGCCACATATGCGCCTTCACTGCCCCTGAAATTCCTCAGGGAGGCGTTATCCATCAAGGGCTCCCCATGGAGCATTGGGGCAGGGAGCCATGCCTGGGCCTCGGACTGCACAGCCACCTCTCCCTCTTGGCCCTGGTGCCCAGTTTTCTACTGCTTAAGAGGGCACCGAGCCTCATCCTCCTCGGGGGAAGAGTGAGTCCTCTCAGCTCCCATAGGCCCTTTGCCCTTAGGGTCCTTCTTGCACTTAGGATCAGCAAGCTCAGGCCTCGGTGGCAAGCTCGGCTGAGATGGAGGAGGTGGAAGCTTAAACTGGGAAGAAGACGACCTAGTTCGAACAGACTAAGACTTGGACGACGAAGGAGGAAGCTTGGGTTGGGACTTCCTCGGCTCGTCCCTCCCTGGCTGACCCTCAAGTAGGTCAAGTAGGCTGGTTTAGGGTTGCCTCTTGAAACCCATCTCGGCTCGAGGAGTGGTCCTCGCAGAGAAAAGGTCTGCCTCGGTCAAATTAGGGTCGCCTAGGTCACCCAAGGGATCCTCGGACAGGTGGACTTGCTCAAACGCGCCAAATTTTTCCTCGGATGGACCCGAACCAGCGAGTTCTTCCTCTCCTCCTAGCTCTTCTCCCTTGGCTTCCGCAGCTTGGGTAGAAGTAGAGGGTCCTGCCAATGGGGTACCTTCAGGAAACGAAAACCCTTGCTCTACTACAGTTATCTCGTAGAGTCGTGGATCACCGACTTTGATCACGTGCTTCGGAGCCGGAAACGACTTCTGGAGCGGTTTATATCCGAGGATCTTGTGGGTGGCTCTAACTTGGTTATCGGCCTCATTCAAAAAGATCTCCGCTCTGAAAACAGCTTCCAAGTCCTCCTTGTTGACCAGATTAAAAAGACGCTCGAAGGCGTGTGGATCTGCAGAAAGAAAAACAAACTTTTGTCACCAACCGAACAAAGCAGATAAAAAAAAAAAAAAAAAAAAGCTAGACCCTCTCCTACTTTGAGTACCCCACCTGGTGTCCCCTCCTCTGTCGGACAATGAATGCCATCGTGCCATTCCCCGAACACGAGGAGAAAGTCTTTGTTCAGACCCTTGTTGGATTCGGGAAGACACTGAATAAGCCGGACCTTATCGTCCCGCGTCTTCATGTAGTAAGACTTACCCTTTAACCGTTGGAGGTTGTAGCACCAATTTACATCCTGATGGGTTAACCTCAATCCCATCTTCTCATTTAAGGTGTCCACAGAACCCAGGATCCTGAACACGTTGGTGGCACACTGAGTGGGGGCCAACCTAAAGTACCTAAGGTAGCCCTTCGTTACCAGCCCCATGGGGATCCTCATATCGCCTTCAAGGAAGGCGATCATGGGAATGACGACCTCCCCCTCCTTCTTCTGGATGTGCCATTCCCCTTCCGCACAGTACCTCAAGCCCACGTTGCTGGGTATCCTATAATCGGCGATGAATTTCTCCATCACCTCCTCAGACTCAACTAATTTCTTAAATCTACCCATCCCTAACAACGAATAAAAGACTCTGGAAAGGGCTAGGGAAAGAAAGAAGTCAGAGAAGAAGTTTGAGCTAGAGAGAAGAAGACTTACAGAAATGAGGAAATGCTCCTCAGATAGGTTTTTTGTGCTGGAAAAAGGCGTGGGTGTAGTTAGAGATTTGATCGAATTCAGTGAACATGCGCGAGAACTCTTGAATGCCAAAGTAAAAAGGCCAATCAGTTCGAATGGGCATTTATATCCCCAACTAAAGGCAACCATGCGAGTTTCCCCGCTTATAAAGCTGGAGAAGGCCCAGTCGTTGGATTAGCAACACACCGTTGGTCGTGGGGAGCACAGAGCCGCCAAAATTTAATGAGGGCACACTCCGTGTACCGAAGCGCCAGGAACATGCCTTAGACAGATGAAGAGACTCTGGCGCTGACGAAAGACAAGACGTGACAAGCCATAACAAGGGCCCGAGGACATCAAAATCCTCCTCCCCGTCCGAGGAGCTGGACAGTAGGATTTCGAGGGGCTATTGTGGGGCCTAATAATCTAGGAACACCGGCCCACCTTGTATCTGGCCCAAGGCCCATGCCGAGGATAAAGAAACGTCCGAGGAGGAACGCAGATAGCCTAAGCTGCTAGGAAACATTGCCAAGGATGATGTTGTCCTTGGCCAGCCAAGACCGTCGAAAGGGGAAGTAACGAACCACCAGGAGCAGCCTTCCTGAGCATCCAAAGAGAAAGAGCAAGTACATGTCAGCAATGGAAGCATGGTGGAGGAGCAAGTCCAGGATGAACTGTCACCTCCACATTAAATGCCCACAACTAACGTCTTGGCCGCATTAATGAGGAGATGACCCCTGAACAGTGCTGTCTTGGTTGTTGCAACCCACAGGAAGAATGGGAAGGCGGCTGATGGGACAAGCACTCAAATAGCGGCCTGGTTGATCAACAAATGTAGGGTTAGGATCAATTGAGAGGGGGATATATAATGTAAGGAATCCCTCTGGAAAGGGGGATGGGAAATCTGAATTATAGGATACTGTAGCAACCTGTATTCTCCCAGGAACCCTTGTAACCAATCACGAAAGAAGTAATAAGAACTGCAAGCTCCCGAGAGAACGACCAAGGAGCATCATTGCACATTTTAACCCACGTTCATGCTATTTAATCCGCATGCAACCATGCCTGGCCGTTGCATCCATCACTAGGATTTAGTTCTTGAACCTGCTCTCTACAAATTCATTGTATTGGGCCAACTAGGCTTGAGTCCACTCTCTCAACAGCAGAAGTGCTCAAACCCGATCACTACAATATATATATATATATATATTTTTTTTTTTTTTTTTGAGAAACAAATATTTTCTAGTTAATTGGTAGTTTTTGTATTTTTTTTTTAATGGGAATGTTTTAGTTGATAGTTGATTGAAGAAGAAATGGCCCTCAGTGACCGCAATAACCTTTGACATTTCAGATAATGTAATCCAAAAAAAAAAAATATATATATATATATATATATATATCTTATTCGCAATCAAGTATTCAAAATTACTACGAGTTTCCACGTAGAGAGCGATTGATTAGACATTTAGAATTTTTGAAAAATTATTTGTTGACTAGAAAAATCAGCACCCTCACAGCTAGCAAGTCAGTCCTCTTATCTAATTTCGCTCATGGTATGACTAATTTTGTCTTTTTCAGGTGGTGGCAAGTCAGTCTTCTCTGCATATAGCCAAACTCTCTCGTCATTTTAGGTCAGCAATCAAGGATATATACAATGTATGCTAACAGAGATGTGGTCATAGATACTAACAATAAGCATGCTAGTGCGTGTTCAAATCTAAGTTCATGTCAAATAATTTATCAAGATGACGCATGTGCTAACGCCAAGAAATTTTTGTTGTGTTCCTGATGTTGATATCATCCCACTGCCACGAACTTTCGTTCATCTATTTGAGTGGAAACTACTTGTTACTTTCTTGTAGAAGATAAAACTATTCATCAAGACCATAAAAACAAGTTCATATTATCTTCATCCACTGCAAAGCCACAATAACCTTATGCCTATAAGGTACTCCTACCCAGAAATTAGGAATAAGATGACTAACGGTTTCACGGAGAAGTTGGGAGAAGGAGGCTATGGCTTTGTATTTAAAGGAAAGCTTCGAAGTGGTCATCTTGTAGCAATAAAGATGTTGGAAAAGTTCAAAACCAATGGCCAAGAATTTACTAGTGAAGTTGCAACAATTGGAAGGATTCACCACACAAATGTTGTGCAACTCATTGGCTTTTGTGTTGAGGGGACCAAAGCGTGCTCTTATATATGAATTCATGCCTAATGGTTCTCTCGACAAATACATTTTTTCTCAAGGAAGTATCCCCTTAAGTATTGAGAAAATATATGAGATTTCTCTTGGAGTAGGTCGTGAGATTGAATATCTACATCAAGGATGTGACATGCAAATTCTACATTTTGATATCAAGCCTCATAACATTCTTCTTGATGAGAATTTCATCCCAAAATTTTCGGATTTCGGGCTTGCAAAACTTTATTCTCCAGATGATAGTATAGTTTCTTTGACTGCTACAAGAGGAACACTAAGATATATGGCTCTAGAGTTGTTCTATAAGAACATTGGAGGCGTCTCCTATAAAGCTGATGTTTATAGTTTTGGCATGTTATTGTTGAAAATGGCAAGCAGAAGAAAGAATGTTAATGCATTTGCAAACCACTCAAGCCAAATTTACTTTCCAACTTGGGTCTATGACCAAGTTTGTGAAGGAAATGAGATAGTAATGGAAGATGCAACGGAGGGGAGGAGGGGGGAAGGAAACAATTAAGAAGATGATCATAGTTGCATTATGGTGAATACAAATGAAGCCTAGTGATCGACCTTCAATAAATAGAGTTGTAGAAATGCTTGAAGGAGAAGTTGAATGCTCATGAATACCTTCCAAGCCTTTCCTATCATCACTAGGGGATGTAGGAGGCAACTTAAATCCAACTTGCTCACCAATTCAATCAGGTGTATAAAGTCAATCAGCTCAATTTTAAATGAAAAGCATGTGATATCTTAATTAGTCAGCTGATTTACATGGGAAAGTTTTAGGAATTTTAGGTATTGGCTAATTCCTTAACAAATTTGCTTGTAAACTCTACAAAACTTTGCCTGTAATGACACAGTTTTAATGTTATTGTTTTCAATGTCATTTGTAATCATGTGGTGAAATCAAAGATAAAGTCTGATAAATGCTATCACTATGCAAGTATAGAGATTTTCGGTAAAGAGAAATGAAGATCCATCAATTGAAATCAAGTAGTTTAAAAAAATTTTGAACAAAAAGTTGGCCTGAATAAAATATCTAGAGATTTAAATCCCTTCCCGTCACCTTATCAAATTTTGAAAAGAAAAAAAAAAATAATGAGTTACCGTTAGTTTAATTGGAAAGAATTCATATTTTCAAATAAGCGGCTTAAATTTGAATCTCACTTATACTAAAACAAATTGGTGTCTTTTTTATGAACCTATAGTATCTATCATTTTACCACCCAAAAAAAAATAAAAAATAGATTAATAAATTCATCTTTAAATTTGGTCCATATCAAGTTTGGGATTTTGGAAAAAGATAAGGAAGTTTCATTTATTCAATTTTGATAACGTTGTTTCTAGGGAAACCAATCGAAATATAGTATGAAATTCCACGAGGAGGAGAAAAAAGAAAGAGAAGAAAATGTGCTGGTATGAAATCAATTGAATCTAGGGAAAAAATTGCTAAATGCCCTTTTCTCCCAAGCTAAGTAGCTTTTTGCCCCATTTCCCAAACTAATTAGGGAAATGCCCCTCTTTTGAAAATCGATTTTCTCAAAATCGAGTTAGGCCCTACAACGGCGTTTTTAAGGAGCCTATAATGACGTTTTCAGGACCTATAGTGACGTTTTGTAACTCAACTTCCACTAAATCGAGTTATAGGCAATTTTTTTAATTTTTTTTACCTATAACTCGATTTCATATAAATCGAGTTACAAAACGCCATTATATGTCCTGAAAACGTCACTATAAGCTCCTTAAAAACGCCGCTATAGGGCCTAACTCGATTTTGAGAAAATCGATTTTCAAAAGATGAGCATTTTTCTAATTAGTTTGAAAAATAGGGCAAAACGCTGCTTAGTTTGCCCAAAAAGGGCATTTAGCAATTTTGTCCTTGAATCTAGTGACATTTTAATGTAACTTTGATAATTATTCAAAAATTAATGTAACTTTGAGGCATGTTAAAAGCTATTTCTTTAAATTGATAATTATCCTATCCTAAGGAGTTTGTTATCCAATTATTTAAGGAAAAGAAATCATGCACACATGTAGTACACTACACGCGCGTACATGTTTTAGAATGTCCATAAATTTTCTAAAATTAAAAGTGTTTTAGAAAACGTCCAAAAATTTTCAAAATTATTTTATTTTTTAGTGTTTGTGTTGCTTTATGTTTTCAAAAGACTTTGAAAACTTTCAATATGAAACAAGTCTTAAAACACAAACTCACACCCTTTATCACATAAACAATCTACACAAAAAATATTTTAACAATAATTACCTTTGTTTTTAAATTTAAAAAAAAAAAAAACTAATTTGCCAATTCAGTTGAAGTAGAACATGTAGGATAATTCTTTCTTTCTTTTCATGATTCCTATAAATCATTTTTTAAGTTGCTAATTTTACCCTAGTTAATTAGAGCATATATAGAGCACATAGTTGTATATAAAAACAATCAATTTGACCGTGTATTCAAGTACGGGTGTCCAATTGCAATATTCAAAGTTAAAAGAAGATATATAAGGTGTTATGGGATAGAAGATTTATGTTCAAGTTTACCAAGATTAGTCTAAAATAAGAAGTTATTATCAGAAGCGGACGTCATAAGTTGAATCTCTCAAAATAGAAATAAATTAACAAGACTAGTAAATTTGCTAAAACAAGTTTTACAAGATGGCATTTCATTTGTTCTACGCTACGATGAAGATGGTGAGAAGTTTCATTACTAGTTGATTGAAAAAGATATGGTCCTCAGTGACCACAATGATCTTTGACAATAAGCACACGTAGAGAGTGATTGATTAGAAATTTAGAATTTAGAAATGAACACCATCCAAATGGAAGAGAAAAATTATTTTTTTACTAGAAAAATCAGCATCGCCCTGCAGCTAGTAATTCAGGCATCTATTTGACTTCGAACATGTTATAATTAATTTTGTTTTTATTAGGTGGTGGTATTGTATAGTTATATTAGTAGAAATTGGACTTAGATCTCAATCAATAATTGCATGATGCAATTATAATGGAACTAACTTGTAATTTTTACTTACGCATGGACATATTCAATTACAATGGTACCATGGATGTTATATATATATATATATATATATATATATATCCATTTGATATTCATGTAGACAACATAACATTTTAAATAATAAAAATAAGAGACAAAAAGAAGAAAAAATACCATAGAGTTTTGCCAAGAAGTAATGAAACGAAGATCTAACTTTGGATCTGAAACACAATATATAATCAGACGAAGGTATAAGATCAAAGCAAATTGACTTCAATTAGAAGTATATAATGGCAGAGAGGCGAATCAATATTACTAGGCTTCAAATGAGAAGCCTATCGCTTAACCCACGAAGATTAGGTTTCAAAGATCTGATTCCACTCTTAATCGACCAATTATTTGTACTGGATGTCTTTTAGCTCGGTGCCTCCTTGTCAAGCAAGTCCAACTCAATCCAACGACCATGAATCATTCATTTTAAGTTTAATAAATTTAGTGAAACAATAAAATCAATACACAAGTTATTAATGATGGATGATAAAAAAAAAAAAAATTGATGGGTACATATAAAATCAATAATAATCGGTCAACTCAACAATTGAGAAACTTACTGTAAAAGCTATTTTGTTTGTACATTATTCTTTTAACTTTGTGTTTTGTGTTTGTTAAAGTTTAGTTTCATTTCTAACCTTTTCCCAAAAAAATAAAATAAAATAAAAATCATTTAAATACACAAAAAGAACCCCACATTGGCACCCAATCATACCTGTTGGGGTATTGTCACCCATGCAAAACAATATACTATTATAATATAAACTAGCATAATATTTAAATGAGATTCAAAAAAAAAAAGATTATTCACCTCAAATGAGACTAATTTTCTAAGTATAAAAACCATTTCAGTGTCAAAGACAAAGACTCATTAGAAAAGCAAAAGCGGCACTCAACACACAAGATGTCACGTAAGGATTAGGGATAGATACACGTACTTTTCTACATACACACATGCACTCGTATCTGTTTTCAACAAACACCATATCTACATTTTGGCAGCACTTTCAACTTGTGCTCAACTTGGTGCAAGAACGAAACCAGTACTCAAACTTGGGGGAAGGGGGCAAAGTCTTTTGTTTGAGGATTTTAGAAATTGGGACAATGCTAGAGAAGGCAAGGTGACAATATCGTTATTAGTTTTTCAATTTTTTTTTTTCAAAAAAAAAAAACTATACTTTCCTATAATCTACAAATCAAATTAAAGTCAATAGTAACTATAGGAATTTATTATAGTTATAAAAACTAGATTGGACAAAGAATTGAAAATGAGTAGCTCTTGGTTTTTTAGATTTGGGGAGTTGGATTCATGAAATATATCAAGATGGTTAAACTAGAGCATTCTACAAGTTTCAAGAATTCATTAATTGAAATGTACTCAAAACCTGGAGATATAGACGACGCTCGTGGAGTCTCTTATTAGAATGCGATGATCCAAGGACTTGCTCTTCATGGCCTTGGTGAGGGGACTTTGACTCAATTCCATCAGATGCTAGACAGCCAGATTATATAACCTTTATGAGGACACGATATGTAATAAGCCTTATGTTGGAGTACCATGGATGCATGTTTGATCTTTTACGTAGAGCAGGACTTTTGAAGGAAGCTATAGATCTCATCAAAAAATTTCCCATGGAACCAAATGGGGCAATTTGGTGCATGCAGAGTTTAAAAATGTCAAGTTAGGGAGGAAGCAGCCAAACACTAGTTATATTTTTGAAACAGAAAATGATGGAATCTATGTTTTGCTTTCATAAGTCTATGCTAGAACGCAAAAGTGGGGAAGAAGTTAGAAGAATGAGAAAACTTATGCATGAAAAAGGTAGTTGCAGCTCAATGTCGTAAATGGAGTGTCCCATACATCTGGTTGAAGATCGTTCTCATCCAGAATCTACAGAACCTACTGCTAAAAATCAAATGACTCAAAAGTTGAAACTGGCTGGCTATGTTGTAGAAACTTCAGAAGTTCTAGTGAACATAGATGAGGTAGAGAAGGAAAATTCAATTTCTCTGCATAGCGAAAGACTGGCAATTTCTTAGGGTTTGTTGAAAACACAACCAGGGGCCAAGATACGTATTCTAAAGAACCTCATGGTCTGCTCCAATTGACATTATTCATTTAAACTTATTTCCAAGATTTACAAACGAAAAATTACAGTAAGGGACCGAAATCGTTTCCATCATTTCAACTAAAATTGGCATTATGAACGAGGGTTGACCAAAAAGGCAAAGTTAATGAGATTATTATTGTTGTCAAATAAATGTCTCTACACATTAGGTTGATATCCATTTTATTATGATTCAAAAAGTACATCAATTTCCCCATTTTTCGCCTTCATGCATTAAAGCTTTGCAATGGCATATACATGCAAATTAGATCTTGCAGGGAACTTTAGATCTTCCCAGCCTTTATCATCCACTTTAGAGAAGTATGAATCAACCATACGGTCACTAACAAACTCCAATTTAGAGGGTTCCCACTGTGAGAGAGAGAGAGAGAGAGAGAGAGAGAGAGAGAGCATAAGATGAAATAAGGAAAATAAACCAACAGCAATCTATATTTATGAAAATCATTGAGTGAGAAATCTAAAATACCAAAGATACAAAAAAAGAATGCATATCTACCTTTGGGTTCTTATCCTTATCCCACAGTATAGCTCTGCAGCCCTACAGTAAAAGGGGAGGTCTTAAATCATCCTCAAAAGAAGAAATTAGGAGAAAAAAAATATGTGAGTAAGATGAAACCTCAAAGAAATCCCTGCTGAGTTTTCCTTGCATGACATGACAAACCATTCTATACTCACGAACAAGGCATTGACCAACACCTTGGAGCCTTCCTTGTCTGATCTGTTTGCAAGATGAGAATAAACATTAACTGGAAACAATCTCATGAGACAACTTAGTTTTGTCTACATGTATAAAGTTATTGAGGGAAATAAATATTCTTGCAGATGTTCCACTAGCTATTTTCAACAGGGCCATACATTTATATAGATCCAGGTGTATCATATTTCTTTAATGGTGGTAACCATACAACAGAGGAGATCATATGTCAGATAACCCCCACATTCCATCTTCATACTTCAAATGATATGCTCTCTTGCACATATTAATAAAATTTTGTGTACTATTATTACAACTATGATTTCACATATTTACGGGGGAAAAAAAAAGCATTGTGCATATCAACCAATCTGCGTCTTTCTCTTTAAGCAAAAAAAAGCAGGCAAAACGTACAAGGCCTTTATTTTATTTTATTTTTTTCAAAACAAAACTTATATTGGCCTATAAAACAAAAAAGGAATCATAATAGCAGGAGTGCAGGACATTCTCTTTCTTAGGATCCAACTTGATTCTCTAACATTTCTGGTTGTTCCTTCAAATTCTACCACAATCCCCACCCCACAGTGAGTAAAGTATTTAACTCAAATGCTCTCCAATGGCCATAGCACATCTTTTTTCCTGATTAACCAGTGCCAAACTATGTCACAAGTCCCATGTGCGAGGTGCAGATGACAATCTAGGTGTCAAACTAATTTCATAAACAATACACGGGAACGAAGCCTTATCTATTTTTTTTTTCAATTGATTGTTCTAGAGAGAAATGAAACATGATACTTGGGATCTCCCAGAAAATTCTAGATTCAACTAAACTACCAAAATACCCTTAAATTACAATTTTGCTCCTAAATACAAAATTGATCATACCTTTTAAATAAAATCCAAATTAAAAACGATTTTAATCCTCAGACCTTTAGAAGCACATGACTTTTACTCAAATGGACTTCACACACAGGTCCATAAAATAAGTCTTGACTAGACAAATTTGCAAATAACAAATTAATCTTCCATGACTGCATCACATGATGAAGCTTGAGATATCTGATAGTTCTCATCTGTACAGAATTGACACTTGATACACACTCCAAAATTCTTGAGACTTGTGAAGACACATTGGCATATTTCATTTATTCCTAATAATGAGGATTTATACTAATTCATTTATTTCCTAATAATGAAGATTTATACTCTACAGTTTTGAGAAACCATATAACTTTATTTGCTAACTTTAAAACAAAATAACTTAGACATAATAAGAGCTCCTATGAAGGAAGAAGAGGCATGTATGTATGTATGTGTGTGTATGTAAATTTTTTCTTCTCTAGATCAACCACTGAATCTTTGCCCTTAGGATATCTAATAAGATGAATGCTCATTTCTTATTGTCACTATTGTGTCTCCATCATGCTCTGTCCTGCCCACTAGAAAATATATTGTGTCAGATATTAATGTCCTATATTCAGACGTTTGTTGTGTTGGTGTCCTTATTGCATAAAAGCCATGTCTCATCTCCATGGGTGAAAAATAGCAACAGATAGAACTCAAAGGCATTATTGGTTGCTTCTTTTGCAGTCCCAAGTGGGGCACATGGTAACATATCTTCTAACCTACTTATACAATGAGAATCACTCCATCATCCTATCTGTCATTTTAAGCAGGCCCCCTTTTTCATGAGATCATTAAACCTTTTTATCTGATGCTAACAACAGTATCTTAGTTAAACAATCAGAGGTTGTAGATAAGAATATACATGCATTGTGTCACATAATGAATATCTTAAACACAGCTACACAAGTTAATCATTCTATAACAATTAAATGCTGACTGGAATGGCAGTATTAATGCTTGCTGCTCCCTTACCGATCTCAGAGAAATTTTAAGGCTTGTTGGAGACGCTCCCTTCAGTGACTGGAGTGTTGCAGAAATCCAATCATCCTTCTTATTCAAGGTCTCTTTTTCCTAAAACAGCCAGCACAAGATCATTATCAGCAAGTGGTAACATGCAAATACCAAAAGTAAAAGAATATTACTCAAAGCACTTGTAAACTATTAGAAGACATCTTACAAAGAGAACAACAAATTCATTTTATCAACACACAAAAAATTTAATATTATTAACTTACAAGGGAAGATATAATTTCTTCAACTGTTCTTCGAGAGAAGCACCTATCAATGACATTCAATCTGTAGCCAAGTGACCACGGAAAAACTGAGGATTGGAATTAATCAAGAAAATATTAAAAAATATTAAAAATTTGAGGATCTTGGGCAGAAGCATAGGTTTGCATTTCAAAAATGAAAACGTTAGTTCTTTAATACAAAAATTATTCTGATAGAATTGTCTAGCACTTAATCTGTGAGATATAGTTCATTTATCGATGTATGTTAAGATGATACATATAGAAAATAAATCAATTAAGCTTTTTTCATATGAACATTCATTGAGAGGAGTTAATTTCATTTCCTTGACATCATAATTATTAAAAATCCTTGGCATGCATGGAATGCAGTTTAATGAATAAAAACTGTAGAGGCCATTAACTAGAACGCATTTAAGTGAATAAAAACTGTAGAGGTCATTACAAAAAGAATAATATTTACAATTATGAATGCAGAAATAACCTGTGATATGCACTTTGCTCTTTCATATAAGGTTGCTGTGAGTACTCATCAATAACCGCAGAGATTATGGCTGGATCACTTGAATCTACTTTGCACAGTGCTTCTTCCAACAAAGACAATCTCTGGCCAATAATCAAAAACACATAAGGCATTCAAATGCCACAGTATTGCAAATTAAAAATAAAACATTTGGCAGAGAAACAGAAAGGTGAGGACTACACATGCATAGCATTTCATGTTAATGGCATGAGTCAAAAGATTTTAGGAGACAACTCTTAAAGAGAAAGTAGGTATTGTAACTTTTAAGTATATCCTACACTTAACCCCAAGGGTTTGATCTAGTGGTTCTCAAGTCCTCATGAGATCTATAAGGTCCTAGGTTTAAAACTCCTAGCTAGCATCTTGGGATCACTCACAAGAGATTCCTCCCTCTAATTACTTAGTATGTGTGGGATAAGGGACGACACACACCCGGGAGAATAGTTAGGGGCTCCAAGAGCTTTGGACACCCAAGTTAGCTAAAAAAAGTACCTAGACTTAAAAAAACCCATTGTCTACTTTTCCGCACATATAATTTTATTTTGTATCTTTGAAAACCTGATTTTTCAATCAACTGCTAATCAATTACTATTACAAATGACATTTCCTTGAATATTAATTTGAAAGGTCCATGCCATATTAAAAGAAGCAACCATTTGAAAAATTAATATTTATAAAACGCCAAGTATGTTGCACATATACACATATAATAAGCAACAAGTCTCTTGTAAGCACATTACATACGAAGCTTGTGGGATCCTACAAGAATGGCTTCTGGAACTTTGTAAGAGCGTTAAATACAAAGCTTGCTACCATTACAACCTAAAATGCTTGTGCCAATATGTTGTCTTTTACAACACAATCATTTCAACCTTGTGCCTCTTATCTACAAGAACTTCATATGTGCATTTAAAAATCAATGAGAAATCATGAAAAATTTCACATTAAAACTCACATTTAATGGAGAGAATAGATATGGAGTATCAAGAATCAGGGGAATGTGCCAAACTAGAGGCCTGGTTGTGGCTCTTTTAGAGATGTTAATATTGAGAAACAAAAAAGAGGAGAGAATGAGGGGTGGAGAAATGAGTCTCGAACCCATTGCTTTGCGATCCATAATGTTCTTACAGAAAAAGAAGCTGCCATTTAAGTTAGAGCTCATTGGCAAATTTGATTTTTGATGTTTCTAGTAACTGACACCCTCACCTTTAATAAGAAAGGATGTGCACTCTTGTCATAGAAAAGTATAGTACAGATATGTATGTATAATATATATCACTAATGGACTTCACACCTTCCCCCACCCCCCCCCTCCCCCCCCCCCAAAAAAAAAAAAAAAAACCCTTAAAAAATAGTCCTTCGAAAAAGATACAATATATCATAATGTGAATGTACAGTCTCCACATGCCAGCAAAACCATGCTGATGCATGTTACTGCTTCCAACTATTCCTCAACCAAACAAGTGTATCTTTTTCCTTCATTATAATTTTGAGCACTATACCTAAAATCAAATATGTAAAGTAGTATGGAGCACTACCTCTGAGGGGACAAAGTGAGTTGCAAGCCCACATGCAAGCATTTCAGCACCATCCAACCTAGTGCCGGTAAGACCAACATATTCTCCTGTCAATGATTTAGAATTATAATGAATATCTGAGTGAAAATGAGACCTAAATCTATAACTTCATGAAAGTAGCTAGAACATAAGCAAAAAGATATGCATGTACAAGAAGGGAAGGGGAAAGGGGAGAAAAGGTTACCAAAAAAAAGGCCATGAGAATAACAAAATATTTCATAAATTAGAGGGTAGAATATAAGCATAAAAATATGTAAAGACCACTTTGTGACACTTTTAAGCTTAGATGCAACCTGCTGCCAATCTTTCTTTAGAAACATAGAATTCCTATACCAACAACTTATATATATATATATATATATATATATATATTCTAATAAAAAAATTACAATATAATAAATGAGATTAAATTCTATAAGGATGTTGTATAAAACTCAATTTTTACACCCTCTAATCCCAACATGCCACATCATCAAATCATATTAAAGAATAGACACAACCACGCCAAATCAATTCTAATACTCATCTGTAAACACCCTTTAAGTGCCTGATCCCTTTTTTCCCCTTTCTTTCTTTATTAATTTTCTTTTACATTTTGTGCCCCATGAGTCTCCCAACCTACAGATTATGCACCTCTTTCGATCACTTGTCCCATACCATGATAACAAGCACATATAATACTCTCACCAATACTGCTAGTTCACAATAGTATCAGTCAGTCATACATATTAAAACCTACAAATAGGAATTGAACTACTCGAGAAAATTTAGTGCTAAAGAAATATAACCAAAATCCTACTGAAAACGAAATTTGGAATCCAAAGAGTTACTATATATATCAATGATGTAACTGCCATTACCAAAGAATCCAGGGAGTCTTGACAAGTAATAAGAGGCACCTACGTCGGGGAAGAGCCCCAAAGCTGTTTCTGGCATTGCAAAGACCTGCAATATCAAAATGTGTGTTAACCAAGAAACCTAGATCTACCATTTCTTTCTTCAATTTTTTTTTAAAAAGGAAGGTGTGCAACACTAGGACTTTTTTTTTTCGGTCAAGTAAAAAGGTATCAAAAGTAAAAGGGTGTAACACTAGTACTTCCTAGGAGGTCAATTATTCAAACACTAATATTGCCCAAGCACATTTGTTTTGGAGTTTTAATGTGATTCAATGCTTTAGTGCCGTTATGATCACACGCAAGAAAACTAGAACTACTAAATTAAAACAATACTGCTCAATCCTTCTTTTTATATGTAAATACAAATCATGTATCCATATGGAACACATCAACAATAAATAGAATGTACAAACCAAAGTTACATACCACTTTAAGACAAATGAATGATAACATTTCAATTGATAGCATTGAAGAAAAAAAGGGGAAAGGAAACCAGAAGCTTAAGCCATAGCAAAGATTAAGATGCAACAATTGGTCATTACAATGAAAATTACCTAGCTAAATGTTTTACCTCCAAAATAAAAACACATAGTAGATCCCAAGCAGGACCAGAAAAATATCAAAATCAGATCAAATTGAACACTTCTGTATATTACACATCTCCAGTTTGTCAAACTTTTACAAAATCTGTTTACTATTCAAGCATCTCTGCCAATAATTCAAAAAATCAAACAAGATTTCTTATTGTCGAGCAGAATGAAGATTTTGGACACCATCATTTAAAATTCTCATCTGCAAAGAGAAAATTTAAGGAAACTCTAATTGCCACAACCAAAGGAATAGCTAAGTCATTTATGGACCTTTTCCCTATAAGTAAACTATGTCATTACAGACCTTGGTAAAAAATTTGAAAATTTTAAGTGGTAGATAAGGCAATGTCCTTTTGGGTGGATGAGTGGTGAATTCTCATAGAATATATCATGAATACATTCCAAAAATTAGAAACACAAGGTTAAGGCCAAACAGTGCTTTGTTGTATGCACAATGTCTTCAAATAAGATTCTCAAGGTGCCCATTTGATCTCCTAAAAAATTGGATGCCCCTGGCAGGACTTTCATCTGCAGGTCAACCCCCTGCAGCATTCTACATGATCTATTGATTCACCATTTGCCTCAGCTTTTTCTTTTCTTGATCAGCTTAGCACAACAATTTTTTTGTAATTGACTCAGGAAGCATTAAGATTATTTAAGTACCCAAAAAAGTAAGATGAAAAGTGGTATAACAACCCATATTTAGCAAATATTGTACTTACAATTATACATAATAAGTTCAGAACATGGCAGGCAACAATTTAATAAAAAAGAGGGGGGGGGGGGGGGGGGGGAGTAGTGAACCATGAGATAAACAACCACATATAATTCCATACTTTGTGCATTCAAAACCGAAAATAATCAATTGAATGAGATAAAATAATTAAAATACATTACTGCTGTCTAAAGTCTCAGGAAATTGTGTAATTCATAATCATCAGCAGGGAGAAATTAAATTTCTATATAAATTTAAACTAGAGATCAATAGAGATAAATACCGAATTCTCTGTTGCAACCCGGAATCTACCATGTATGGAAACCCCAGCCCCACCTCCCATGACAATTCCATTAAGGATTGAAACCTTCGACAATGTTTTCATGCTAACAGTTAGAAAGAATACAAACACGCAGATATCAAATGCTAAAAATACATTAAAATTTACACTTTGTAGCGAACTTGGTCACCTGGGGTTTACGATATGTTGCCATTATGTAATTTAAGGTGAACTCCTTCGAAAAAAAAATTGCACCTAATCTCCAGTTACCTAATACATACATGTATGAGGGGGAAGCATTACAGCATTTTCATTGATGTCCTTTACATCTTAAAAAGAAAAAATACTTGACATTTGCATAAAACTTTGAGCATCTTCTAAAGAAGAGATGACTGAAACACTCAACAGAACCTTTGAAGGGAAAAGAACATTAGCAGAAAATTTAACAAGAAGATGATTCCATATCAACCAAGAGTGAACCTTATCTGGGTGGTAGGTCATTAATAATCTAGATGTTAAGGATCAGTGAGGTGGTCCAATGAGCAATAACAAGAGCCTATACCTGTACTAATATCCCGAACAACAGCTGAAACATCACCTCCAGCACAAAATGCTCTTCCCTTTCCCTAAAAAATATGACCACAGAGAACATGAAGTCAGTTTGCTTTCTCTGCAAGTCTGAAACAACAGAAAGCATGTCCAATTTTTGAAATATAAGCTTTAGTTAAACAATTAAAAGACCTATGTATCATATATGCACAAGAAATTTTCATAAAATTTGTGCATATGAACAATCTTTACTGGCTATAGTAAGTAAATTTACAAATTTTTTTATAAGGCAAATTTACAACTAAACTAAATGAAGTTTAACTTCTTCAACTTTAGCAAGTTAACAACCTTAAGAAGGTCACTTTAAAAAAAATAATAATAACAGGATTAAGGACAGAATCCTTACAACATGCATAACAAAACAACAATCAAAATGATTCATTAGCACAATCTGAATTAAAGAAATTAAATGTAATATGCACTGTCATGTACCCGCATATACATTTGTGAAGTTCTGCCAAAATAAAGTGTCAGAAAGATGCAACTGTCTATCTGATTCATTTCCAATGCAATTTGAATATAAGACATGAAGATAGTCTCTTAGAATGGACATACCTTGAGTATTACCAACTTCACATTAGGATCCTCCTCGTAGGCAATGAAAAGATCCAATAGCTGAGAAATCTAGAATGTTTATTTAAGAAGAAGAAGAAGCATTAAAAAGAGAGTTCCGGATAAAATTTTATAGCAAATTGGTTGCTTCATTTACACTATCACATGCATGCACAAGTATTGCTGTATTGAATTAATTATGCATAACATTATCTTACAAAAGCAGAGTATCATGACCGCTAAATGGGATGAGAGAAACCAAAATAACAAGAGCTGAAAATGGCAGAAACTTCCCAGGTAAAGTTGTAGTTGACATAACAAAATGTAAGAAAAGGGCACGTATATTCCAATGAACAAAGAAACAGAACAAGGTTGATCCACCTGAAGGACTAGAAATAGGAATCATCCATATTACAAAAATTAATTCAATAGATTAATAAGTCCATATTTTGAAACAAGGAAACAGCTCAAAAATTGCATTCAGAGCTTTGCACCCTACCATCGCATTTAATTCATTTTATGTCTTTATTTATAATTGACTAAAAAATTATATTATAAAATCTAAATCTAGGGCATATGTATTATGAACTGAAAGTATAGGGCCTGAAAAGAAAAGCTTGCATAGTTTTCCTATAATACATGCTTTCCGACATGTCAACTAAACCTGATAAAACCAATCAGACTAATAGCTGTGGCTGGCAACTAAAAACAATGAGCTGAAATAAATATTCACAGTACTGACCAAGGTTTCCTTTTGAAACTAATGCATATATTGGGTTAGAGAGTGAATAATTTTTATCTAAAAGAAAGCTACTTCTGCACCAACCACAAGCTGAGCTTGTGGTTAATAAGAATAACAAGGGTTGGTTCGCAAGACAATCCTTGCCAGAATTGATAGAAAGAGAACGCCAAAAATAACAATATCCACTATAAAATTTCCTGAAGAAAAATAATTGCACCAAATAATTCCATTCAACCATAAGTCTGTTTCTCCACCAAAAAAAAAAAAAAAAAAACACCCTATGTTTGCATGATTATTTAAAGGATATTTTTCTGAAAAGAAACGATACCTGATGTTCATAGTATAAACCCCACTCCAACCTTTTTTTTTTTTTTTTTTTTTCCTCGTTCCTACAGTTGCAATGTGCAAGAGTGTGGGATATTTTTTCTATTGATTAAGAGGGTAAAAGCCTCAACTGGTAGGACTTTAGTGGGGGTATTCAATAAATTCAAGTGGAACATCATTTATTATTCGAAATAATATAAAGACCTGGAATGAATAATTATGGGTGATTTAAGAGAAGACGGTACATTTGTAAATGCTGTTTTGCTACCATAAACTAGATCCTCTCATATAAAGTAGTGTAGCCAGCAACAAATAAAAGCATACACACAAGCAGAAAAGCACAAAGGAAAACTTATACATACATACATACATACATACATACATATATTTCAACTAAAAAGCACAATATAAATGATAGCGCAAGAAAAACACATGATCGAAAAGTAAGATAGGCGTGATACCATTTGAAATGAGAGGGCATTCAATTGCTTAGGCCTGTTCAATGTCAATATTTTTGCAGACAACTTCTCATCAACCAGAACCTGTCAAAACAATCAATCAAAAAACAACATATAAGAATCGAAAACACGCGCAAACTTAACAATCAAAATGCCCTCTAAGACATCTCCAACGCCGCCGCGATTATTAAGGTAATTGATTCAAGGATTCCAGTTACTATTACTCAGTAGGAAACTAACTACTTCCATAAAATCAATCAAATTACTCACACCGCATTGTCGGATTAACAGCATAACTTAAAATTATTTGAACACTACAATTTCATGAATTCGTTAAAATTAAAAATAAAAATAAAATCATTAAAACCATATTATCCCAGGAAAAAAAATTAAAAAAAAAAAAAAACCCATGTTTTCTATAATATTCAAAAGCTAAGACTCTGTTTGGTTGCCGAGACTTTCGCTCGTGAGAGAAGTTTTCAGAGCCCTGCTCCTCAATTATTGTATATTTTTTTCTCAGCAACCAAACAGGGCATGGAAATGAAATGAGAGTGAGAGAGAATTGGAGAGACCTGAGGGTCGTCGGGTTTGGTAGAATTGAGCGGAGCCATGGTTCTTTCTCTCTGTGAATTCGTGCTGATTGCTGTGCTGATAAGCTCGGTGGAATGGTACGGGGGTTCGTTGCTTTCACGCTTGGGATTTTGCCAATTTCCATAAAGCTCACCTATATATAGAAACGACAACTATCGAGAGGACTTCTCAAATCTTATTTTTTGCTAACTTATTTTACTATTTAACTTATTTTTATTATTATTTATGAATTTTATCTTGGTACTATTTATGAGTCTTATTATACTATTTTAATTAACTTTTTTCTTTATCTACAATAATTTCAATAAAAAATTTTCAATTTCAACAAAATAAGTGGACTTCAGACAGACTCTAAATGAGAATACATTTTACTTTTACATCTATTTATGCAAAAATAAGCTCTATTTTAGGTCAATTTTAAAATAAGAATTTTTTTAATAAAATAAAATTTAATTAATTATTTTACAAAATACTCACGTATGATTATTTAGATTATTTTAGATATACACTACTGTTTCTTTAAGACATTCTTCTCTCTTTTTTGTGTATGTTAAAAATACTTAGGCTTCATTTGGGAGTTTATAAGAGAATAGAATGATCATAAAGGGAAAGAGAATGAAAATGCATGGAATTGAATGAAATATATTTTAGTAAAGGAAATGAGTGGAAAAGAATGGAATAGAATAGAATTAAGCAACCTTGAATGAATGTTTTAAAATAATGGAATGTAAAAGAATGAAAATAAAAGGAATGTAAGTAATTTTGTTTGAAAATAACATGAAGGAAATGGAATAGAATCATTTTATGACAATATTACTATTAGACCCTTATTTTGAAAATAAAAGGGTTGAATATATAGGGAGTATTTTGGGAATTTTAGTAAAAAAATTATTAAATTTAATTTCATTTCCTCTCATTCCTCTCAATTTGGGGGAATGAAATTTGAGGTTTTAAGGGAATAAAGAGGAATAAGTGGTCCTTCTTACTCATTTCATTACCTCCCACTTAAACTCTTAAACAATGGACTTTCTATTCCCTCTGTTAAAACTCTCAAACAAGGGAAGGGAATGGAATGGAAGAATATTCTAAAATTATTCTTTTCATTCATTTCCATTCCATTCACTTCATTCTAAAATAGTATTCTAAAAGAAATAATATTTTATTAAAATGTTGATTTTTCTTTATTTTTTTAATTGTTTGTCTCTCTTCACACAACAAATGCCTTTCATTCTCTTCCTTCACAATCGGGAAACGCAAAGAAATTTTTTTTGCATAAGCTACTATGCTTAAGTGTATTTACACAAGCACTGTAACGAAATCTCATTTTACACAATGGATATATAAACTGATATGAGTGTTTTCTAAGGTTGACTTGCTGAAATCTGATGTGAATGCCCTTAAGCACCTTTTTCATGCCGTAAATTCCATTGGTTGGTCTTTCTTGTGTAGATTATCATGCATGGGTGGTGGTGGTGTAAATTTATTCAAGTGGCATTTTCCATGACATAATTTCTCTCATAGCAAGTAGTTCCACCTAGTGTAAATTCTCATGGCAGAGAGTTCCCTTTCTTGATGTAAATTCCTGTATACTCAGTAGCCTTTTTTTTTTTTTTTTTTTTTTTTTTTTTTTTTTTTTTTTTAATGTTAGTTCTCGCATTCACATATTTTTCTATCCCTTGTGGGAGGTATAGATCTATATTTCCATCCACTTCTATCCCTTGTTGGAGGGATAGATGCACAGTTTCCGCATGCACATATGCACTCATATCTACATTGTTTTCAAATACGCATCATATCGACATTTTTGCAGCACATTCAGCTTGTGCCCAACTTGGTGATTTAGATTTGGGGAGTTGGATCCATGAATATATCAAGATGGTTAGACTAGAGCATTCTACAAGTTTGAAGAATTCACTAGTTGAAAATGTACTCTAAATGTAGAGATATGGACACTGCTCTTGGAGTACATGACGACATATCCAAAAGATGTTGTCTCTTGGAATGATATGATCCAAGTACTTGCTCTTCATGGCCTTGGTGAGGAGGCTTTGGCTCAATTACATTTGATGATAAGGACATGCATTCAGTCGTACGATATCAGCTCCATTGGAGGATTATACTATTTTTACTGTTATTGGCTTTTAGCTGTGCAGGGGTGATAGTGATTCAAGAAAGTAGACAACATTTCAATGGGCTAAATATGGAATAAGCCCTAAGTTGGAGCACTATGATTGATCTTTTACAGGACTTTTGGAGGAACTGTAGATTTTTTATCAAAAAAAATGCACATGGAACCAAATGGAGCAATTTGGGGGGTTGTGCTTAGTGCAGCAGATTGTTTATAAAAATCAATTTGGGGGAGGAAGCAGCCAGACACTTGCTAAAACTTGAATCAGAAAATGATGGAATCTATGTTTTTCTTTCGAACGTCTATGAAAGGGGGAAGAAGTAAAAAGAGTGAGAAAACTTATGCACAAAAAATGTATTCGAAAGACACCGGGTCGCAACTCAATTGTCATAAATGGAGTTTCTCATTTATTCCTGGTCGAACATCATTCTCATCCAGAAACTACATAAATTTACTTGATGCTAAATCAAATGACTCAAAAGTTAACTGATTAGCAATGTTGCAGAAACTTCAGAAGTGTTGACAAACATAAAGAAGTGAAAGAGTGGAAATTTCTTATGGTTTGTTGAAAACACAACCAGGGGCCAAGAATCTTATTCTAAAGAACCTCAGGGTCTGCTCAGACTGTCATTCTGCATTTAAACTTATTTCCAAGATTTACAAACGAAAAGTAAGAGTCAAGGGGTCATTTCCATCATGTCAAAGATGGTTCCTTTACTTGCAAAGATTACCAGAGAAAATAATTTGAAGCATACGCTGGAAATTTATGTTCTATATGCTATAATTATAGCATCAGCTAAAATTGGCACCCTTTAACAAGAATTGACTAATAGCACAAAGATAATGAGAATATCATTCTGGTCATATATGTCTCCACACAATGTGTTGATATCCCTTTTATTATAATTTAAAAAGCGCAACAATTTCCCCATTTTTCACCTTCACGCATTAAAGCTTTGCAATGGCATATGCAGGCAAATTAGATCTCGCAGGGAGCTTTAGGTCTTCCCAGCCTTCATCATCCATCATAGAGAAGTATGAGTCAACCATATCTTCACTAACAAGCTCCAATTTAGAGGGCTCCCACTGGGAGAGATAGGAAGCCAAAGATGAAATAAGAAAAATAAACCAACAGAAATCTATATTTATGAAAATCATTGGGACTGAAAAATCTAAATGGCAAAGATATAGAAAAAGATGCATGTCTACCTTTGGGTTCTTATCCTTATCCAATAGTATAGCTCTAAAGCCCTACAGTAAAAAGGGGAAGTCTTAAAATAATCGTCAAAAGAAGAAGTTAGGAGAAGATAAATATTTGAGTAAGCTGAAACCTCAAAGAAATCCTTGCCGAGTTTTCCTTGCATGAAATGACAAGCAATTCTATACTCACGAACAAGACATTGACCAACACCTTGGAGCCGTCCTTGTCTAATCTGTTTGCAAGTGGAAAATAAACGTTAAAAAGTGGAAACAATCTCACAAGATTTAGACAAATTGGATGGCTGCTTAGTTTTGTCTTTAGTTATAAAGTTATTGAGGGAACTAAATATCATATTTCTATTATGGTGGTATCCATACAACAGAGTGGATCATATGTCAGATAACCAAGTCAAGCTTGGATCCCAAGTGACACACAATCCCCACATTCATCTTCATACCTCAAATGATATGCTTTCTTGCACATAGTGATAAAATTTTTTGTACTACTATTACAACTATGACTTCACATATATACAAAAAAATGGATATTCACCGTGCTTATAAAAAAATCTGTTCTATGCCCTTCATGAAAAAAGGAAGCCAGAAAGTACAAGGGCATTATTTATTTTTTATCAAGATAAAATTCATATTGGCCTTTGAAGCAAAAGAGAGAATAATAATAATAGCAGAACATTTTCTTTCTATGGATCCAATTTAATTCTCTATACATTTTTGGATGCTCCTTCAAATTCTACCACAATCACCTCTGCACAGTGGCTAAAAATGTTTAAATCAACTGTTCTCCAATGGCCTTAGCACATCCTGATTCCCGATGGACCTGTACCAACCTATGTCACAATTCACAAGGACACAGTAGCATGTGCTGGGTGCAGATGCGTATCTAGGCATCAAACCAATTTCATCCCCATTACTCAAAAATGAAGCCTTATCTTTTTTTCTTAATTGATTGTTCTAGAGAGAAATGAAAACACCTGATTTATTTGAGCATTCAATTCTGTTCATTCCTTAGGTTATTAAGAGGTAGTTACATGTTTAATGGCTGGTCATTGAAAGCATTACACTTGCTGACTAGAGTCAATGTTGCCTCTGAAATAGGCACTTCAAACATTTTAGTGTCCAATAAAAAATAGATGCCACCATATCCCCTTTTTGATAACTTTATATAGGTTCTTGTTGCACTTATCATAAAAATGCCTAGAAAAAGGACACCGTTTTCAGTTGTCAACCACTTTTACCAGTTTATAATACTTGAAATTGAATTTCTAACCTTCAGAAACTGGAATAAATGATACTCCTGCTAAAGAAAGAAAAAGAGATTTCTATAGCCTCACATGATTAGAGCACATAACGAAAATCCTACAGAGCTAAATTTCAACAGAAGATGTCATGAATATCTTAATCACAAGTCAATCAGTCTTAAGCAGTTAAATGCTGACTGGAATGGCAGTATTAAGGCTTGTTGCTCCCTTACCGATCTCAGAGAAATTTTAAGGCTTGTTGGTGATGCTCTCTTCAGTGACTGGATTGTTTCAGAGATCCAATCATCCTTCTTATTCAAGGCCTCTCCCTCCTAAAATTGCCACCACAAGATCATGGTAAGGTAAGTGGTAAACATGTAAACACCAAAAATAAAAGAATATTACTCAAAGCACTAGCAAACTTTTCGAAGACATCTGACAAAGAGGACAGAAAATTAATATTCTCATCATGGATAAAATTCAATATCATTGAACTTACAAGGGCAGATATAATTTCTTCCACTGTTCTTCGAGAAAAGCACCTATCAATGACCTTCAATCTGTAGCCAAGTGACCGCGAAAAAAAATAAGGATTTCAAGTTTATTGAGAAAGATTAAAAAAATAATTAAAAAATATATTTGAGGGTCTTGGACGACAGAAAGATAGGTTTGCATTTCAGAAAATGAAAAAAATTAGAGTTCTTTAATATGAAATCAAGTCTGATAGAACCTTCTAGCACTCAATCTGTGAGATATAGTTCATTTGTCACTGTATGTTAACATGATACATACAGCTAGCTAATAAACTAACAGAGCTTTTTCATATGTGCATTCACTGAGAGAAGTTTATTTCATGATTGATTATCCTTGACATCATAAGTATTAAAAATCCATGGCATACATAGAATACAGTTTAATGAATAGAAACTGTAGAGGCCGTTTAATTAGAACAAGAAGTATAATCTTTATAATTATGAATGCAAAAATAACCTGTGATATGCACTTTTCTCTTTCATATAAGGTTGCTTTGAGTACTCATTAATAACTGCGGAGATTATGGCTGGATCACTTGAATCTACCTTGCACAGTGCTTCTTCCAACAAAGACAATCTCTGGCCAATAATTAAAAACAGATAAGGCATTCAAATGGCAATGTCTTACAAAATTAAAAATAAAAAGTTTGGCAGGTAAACATAATGGTGATGACTACACAGGCATGGCATTTCATCTTAATAGCATGAGGATAAATATTTTAGAAAATAATTCATAAATAGAAAGTAGGGATTGCAAGTATATCCTAGACTTAACCACAAGGGGTTGTTCTAATGGTTTCCAAGTCCTTAGGGATCCATGAGGTTCTGGGCTCAAAACTTCTAGCCAACAATTTACTTGGGGCACTTCCATCCATTTGATCCATTTTGGTTTATTTTGGTCCACCTTGATCTAATTCGGTCTACTTCAGACCATTTCAGTCTATTATGGTCTATTTGGTCTACTTCGGTCCATTTGATTATTTCTGGCCATCTGGTCCACTTTGGTCCAATTCAATCTACTTTGGTCAACTTCGATCTGTTTTAGTCTACTTTGATCCACTTTGATTCAATAGGTCCATTTTGTGAGTTTCTGGATCTATGATGTGGTAGACCTAGAATTTGTTTCTAAAAAATAAAATAAAAAACCTATAAAATGACCGATGTATTATCAAATGCACTAAATGAATAAATCTAGTCTTACCATGTTTATTCCTAATTTGTGCTATTGGACTATATAATTATTTCCACTTTTCAATTTCTGTTTTTACCATAATTTCCCTTCTTCAAATAAAATGACCGATGTATCCTCCTCCTGTCCACTCCACTACTTTTCCTTTTAGTTTAAACTAAGCAGGGATTGGAAAAAACAATGTTGATGCATGTTGCTGCTTCCATCACTAATTTATTTCTCACCAAAAAAAGAAAAGAAAAAAGAACAAGTCTTAGGAAAAATATACAATAAATCATAGTGTGCATGTACAGTCTTCACATTCCAGCAAAACCATGCTGATGTATGTTACTATTTCCAACTATTCCTTATCCAAACAAGGTGCATCTTTTTCCTTCGTTAGAAGTTTGAGCACTATACCTAAAATCAAATAATTAAAGAAGAATGAAATACTACGTACCTCTGAGGGGACAAAGTGAGTTGCAAGCCCACATACAAGCATTTCGGCACCATCCAACCTAGCGCCTGTAAGACCAAGATATTCTCCTGCCAAAGATTTAAAATTATAACGAGAATCCAAGTACAAATGAGATCTAGATCAATAACTTCATGAAAGTATCTACAAAATAACCAAAAAGTAATGAATTTAGAAGATGGGAAGGGGAGGGGAGTTACCAAAAAAAGACCATTATAATAACAAAACAATGCAAAATATTTCAAAAGTAGAAGGTAGAAGATATGCGGAAAAAGAAGAGAAGACCACTTCAGAACACTTTCAAGCTAAGATACAAAGAAATATAGTGAAAGGGCTTGGATATGTGCAAAAAACACACGAGCTTATTTAGACCCCAAAATTTCAATTACGGCTAGATTGCTTTTACTCTAACTTATCTAAGTGCGGAACAAGAGTAAAAGAAGAACAATCACTGAATCTAAGCCATAAGCAAGCAAGCAACAATAAAAAATAAAGCTTAAAGAGTAAAGGAAGAGAAATGCAAACACAAGATAATATCAAGACGTGCTATCAAAGAGAAAACCGAAAAACTTGACGAAAAACCTCTCCGTGACCCTCTAAATCGAAATTGATCCACTAGTGAATAAGTTGGAGTACACGAATAATAAAAGACCCTCCAAGCCTAATCTACCTAATGTACTTGAGCCCTCCAAGCTCCTGCTACAAACAGACTTATCGGAGTCTTGTCTTCACTAGCTTTCTGGATCTCACAATACGCCCGATTAAATCCGTCAAGCCTCACAGGCTTCTTTTGGCAAATCTCTGAAACTTCCCTAGGTCCAAAACACTCTCTGCACTCTAAAAAGGTGTGGGCTATGTTTGAGTACAAATCTCCTCTCAAGGTATGACAATGGGAGAGGAGATGAGAAGAGGCTACAATGATTTCTCACTAATGATGAGTAGCTCTCTCTCTAAAAGATAGGTGTGTTGTGTTGTAAAAACCTATCTCTCTTAATATTTACCACTTTTACTTTTGTGGGTAATAAGAATATATATAGTATGGGTAAAGGGTAAGAAAGTCACACTTAAAATCCTCCAGGTAGAGTGTTTGGCGGGTACCTCGCGAGATGGCCTGTCTCGCGAAGTACTGCGAAATGAAACTTGACACTTGACTCTTCAGCTTCCAGCATGTGCTTCTCATGTGCTATTTTCGCAGGAACCTTTCTCACGAACTTCTTGCAAGCTAGCCACGAAACTGCACTGATCTTCATTTCATGCTCGATTTTTCACCAACTTAATACTAAACTCAATACAATAAAATCCTACAAAATATAAGGAAATAATTTAATGCACTTACAACACTTTTTGTCATGGAATAAATTCAACATAAAACATAGTTGTAAATCACAACTTTACACATCAAATTGTTATAATTCCAACTTTTATGTAATAAATAAATAATTAAAATATGAACAAATAAAATTAATATAATAATAAATAAATTTGATGAAGAACATATAGTAGAGACTTTCCCTGAGCAGAGAGACCACCATAAGTTAGAGTGAGGGAAATTCAAGAAATAGAAAAGTACTAGTAAAAATCATTGATGACAGCGACAGAATTGTAAGTCAAAATACATAGTAATTTGTTCATAATTTCTGAAGAATTATTAAAACTTAAATTTTCTAGTAGATTAATTGCAAGGTACAAAGAACCAACTCCCATTATGGTTTGTTCTCTATTGAACCTAGGTTCATTCTAAGATTTGGTTCGTTCTTAACTACTTCGGTCACCGGTTTTCTTTTTCTTCATTTCTGTGCTAGGAATTGATTGCTTGAGTTCTACAAACTGACTGACTCCTTAATCCCAATAAGGCTCCCAACCTTCAGATTATGCACCTCTATTGGTCACTTGTCCCATATATATCATGATAACAAGCACATATAATTCTCTCACTAATACTGCTAGTTTGCAATAGTATCAGCCAGTCATATACATTAAAACCTACAAATAGGAATTGAACTATTCAAGAAAATTCAAGTGCTAAAGAAATATACCAATCAAACTCCTACAAACTACTGAAGAAAATGAACTTCACCCTTTTTTTAGGAAAGATTTGGTATCCAAAGTGTTACTATATAGCTGATCAATGATGTAATTTCCATTACCAAAGAATCCAGGGAGTCTTGACAAGAAATAGGAGGCACCCACATCTGGGAAGTGTCCCAAAGCTGTTTCTGGCATTGCAAAGACCTGCAACAAGTCCACTATCAAAATGCATGTTAACCAAGAAACCTAGATCTACAATTTTTTTCTTTCAATGAGTTTAACACTAGGACTTCCAGGAGATCACTTGTTTAGTACTAATAGTGCCCAACACACTTGTTTTGGAGTTTTGATGTGATTTGGTGCTTTAGTGCTGTTATGATTACACCCAAGAAAACTATAACTTCTAAAATGAACAATAATGATAAAAAAAAATAGTATAAAAAGGAGAACATTTCAATCCTCCTTTTTATATGTAAATACATCTCATGTATCCATATGGAACCAAACTGACATACCACTTTAAGACAAATGAATAATATAGCATTGAAGAAGAAAAGGGGGAAAAAAAAAACAGAAACTGAAGTCATAGCAAAGATTAAGCTGCAACAATTGGTCATTCCATTGAAAATTAAATACAACTCATGTATCCATATGGAACACATGGCACCATAATTGCCAATGCATTCAAAATTATAATCTGCAAAGAGAGAAGAAATTCTGATTGCCACCGCCAAAGGAAAGGCTTAAGTCATTTATGGACCATTTGAACTTGAGCATCATCTGGCAACTTCTTGCACATAAATATTGTATAGAATGGCTAGCCCCAAGTGCCTTGAGTTGCAATAGGACACTGCAATTTAGAGTACGCAGACCAAAGAGGGGTGACCTAAAAACAAATTTAAGAACCTTTTAAGGAGTTCAAAACGCAAGTGATGATAGTGGACAGCATTAGCTTTGTTTGCTTGATCAGGTTTAACAATACTATTCTACTTCTTCTTCTTTTCTTATTGATACAGGAAGAATTAAGATTATTTGAGGACCCAAAAAAGAAATTTATGAAGTGTTGTAACAAATTAAGTTTAGCATCTTTTTTCATTTTTATTTGAATGCAAAATGTCTACATTAGAAACACCAAGAGGTGCCGGTCAGGTTGTACTACAAGGCTCCTAGCCAAATTTAGTAGCTATTGTACCTGCAATTATACGTAATAATTAAAGAACATTTGCAACAATTAAAATAAAAGGGGGTGGGGGTGAGAGAAAGTAGTGAACCATGAGATAAACAACCATATTCGATTCCCTGCTTTGGACATTCAAACTGACCATCATCAATTGAATGGGACAAAATAATGGAAATACATTCCTGCTGTATAAAATCTCAGGGAAGTGTGTAATTCATAATCACCTACTAGGAGAAAGTAGAATTCTGTATGACTTAAAACTGGAGATAAAGAGATATAAATACCGAATTTTCTGTTGCAACCCGGAATCTACCATGTATTGAAGCCCCTGCCCCACTTCCCATGACAATTCCATTAAGGATTGAAACCTTCAACAATATTTGCATGCCAATAGTAAGAAAGAATATATTCATAAAACTAACTTGACCAAGAATGCCTCCACTGCCAAAAGTCAATATAGAGAAAAGATAATGAAAATTTACTATTCATGGTGGACGTGGTCACCTGGGGTTTACGATTTGTTGCCAAAATGTAATTTAAGGTGTACAGCATCCAAAAAAATTTTGCACCTAACCTCCTCCAGGTACCTAATACATAAAAATATTGGGGGGGGGGGGGGGGGGTGGTGGGTTGGGTGGGGGAGGGGGTTAAGTATTACAGGATTAGCATTGATGTCCTTTACTTCTTAAAAAATAAATTCTTGAAATTCACATAAGTTGAGCATCTTGTAAAGAAGAGATAACTGAAAGACTCCACATTAGCAGTTGAATCTTATCTGTGGTGGTAGGTCATGAATAATCTAGATGTTGAGGACCAGTGAGGGTGGTCCAATGAGTAATAAAAAGAGCCTATACCTTCATTAATATCCCGAATCACTGCTGCAACATCACCTCCAGCACAAAATGCTCTTCCCTTTCCCTAAAAAAATGACCACAGAGGACATTCAATCAGTTTGCATTCTCTGCAAGGCTGAAACAATCGAAAACGTGCCCAACTCTTTACTTATAAACTTTAGCTAAACAAATTAAAATGCCTATCTATCATATATGCACAAGAAAATGTCTTGAGACTCCTCCATAGGAACAGCCTTTACTAGCTATACTAAGTAAATTTACAATTGAACTAGATGAAGTTTACAGGTTAACAAACTTTAGAAGGTTGCTTTTTTTTTTTTTTTTTAGAGGATTAAAGAAGATAATCTGTTTTATTTAGCCAAAATAAAATAACTTCCGCCCTCACCACAAAACTGGCTTTTCATTTAAAACCAACATAAATAACTAAGGGTTAATTTTACAACAAAATCCTTACAACCTGGATAACAAAACAGCAATCAGAATGATTCATTAGCACTACCTGAATTAAGAAAATTAAATGTAATATCCACTGCCATGTACCCACACATTCATTTGCGAGGATCAGCCAAAATAAAGTGTCAGAAAGATATGACTTTCTTTTTGATTTATTTCCAATGCAATTTGAAGGTAAGATATGAAGATTGTCTCTTAAGAATGGACATACCTTGACAATTACCAACTTTACATTAGAATCCTCCTCATATGCAATGAAAAGCTCCAATAGCCAAGAAATCTAGAATTTTGCATTAAACACAAGTTCCATATAAAATGTTATAGCAAATTGGTTACTTCATTTGCACTATGACATGCATTCATAAGTATTACAATATTGATATATGTATGCATTGTTGTATAAATAGGTATATACGTGGATAAGTTATAATAATGATATTTAAAATTAGAGAGTATTGATTAATAAAGATGATAAAATGAAAATTCAAGTTCTAGAATTTTCTATGTGAAAATTCAAGTCTAGGAATTTTCGATTGGTCGATATTTTTCCTCGATTGATTGAAATGATCAAGAAATTTGATCTAGAGTTTTTGCCTCTCTCGATTGATGTTTGATTCCTGTTCAATCAATCGAGAAGAACCTTCGATTGATGCTCAATTCCTCTCGATCTTTCGAGACTTATAAAAACTGAATTTTTGCAGAATTTTTCTAGTAACTGTTTTGAACGTTTGAAAAGGTTTTAAGATTTGTGAATGGTTTTATAAAACATTTAAATTTTCCATTCGTGTCTTTTAAAGGATTATAACCTTATGGGTATAAATAATGGTTCATGTTCACTTGATAACTAATTCCTTTCTCTCCCAAAATCAGTTTCTAAAAAACACAAAAAATCCTGTGGGTATTCTCCAAAATTCCTATTTGTAGAACCCAACAAACTTGGTTGTATCTAGGAGACAAATTTGTGATAACTCTTTAGCAACAATAGTGTGAGGACAAATCTTGTCTAAGCATAACAATTTTGTGCCTCAAAGTTATCTATTTTTCTATTTGTCTTTTGAGTTCATTTTTTTCTTTCTTGATTACTTTGTGTATTATCCCCAACATGCATAACATTGTCTTACACAAAGCAGAATATCATGACCGATAAATGGAATGCAAGAAACCACATTGACATTACAAAATGGCAAAAATTCCCTAAGTAAAATTGTGATTGACATTACAAAATGTAAAAAATGGGAATGTATATTTAAAAGAACAAAGAAACAGAATAAGGTTGATCCACTTAAAGGACTAGAAATACAAAATCATCCATATTCCAGAAATTATACTCAATAGATTATTGAGTCCATCCATTTTGAAACAAAGAAACAACACCACATATAGCAGACATAGCTTTGCACCCTGCCATCGCATGTCATTTTATTTCATTTATATATATCAATCTAAAAACATAAGATAACTGAGGTATTTGATACCATAACGTGGTAGTATAATATAAAAGAGAATGCAAGAAAACACATCAAAAGTATTCAGTAAGTTAGGTGTGATACCATTTGAAATAAAAGGGAATTCAGTTGCTTAGGCCTATTCAATGTCAATATTCTTGCAGACAACTTCTCTTCAACCAAAATCTGTCAAACAAGAAAGGAATATATATAACTGAAAACGACCAAACACAATGCACTTTACGATGTCTCTACGGCATGAATTGGTCACGATCTTCTTAGTTCTTCTGCAAATGATAATTCCTGCCATTTTTGCAAATTTAAAGGTAATTTATTCAAGCATCCAAATAGCATGTCTCTTTTGGAATTGCTTATTTTTGGTAACTTATTTACATAGTTTTGCTAATGATAATTTCTAAGCAAAAAAAGTTTAACTACAAAATTAGTTATAACTTAAGGCTACAACCTTACTCAATAAAATAAACATTACTATATGTTTTGAAAATTTAACCATTGAATTGCATGTTCTTTACTCTCTTAACATACATGTCAAATTTTGTGGCAATCGCAAATTATTTACTATATGATTTATAAGCTTATATTTTATGCATAATTTTAAACTACAAAAAATTGCAATTTAACTAATTTATTGATGACACAGATATTGATCTTTATTTTTTTAGAAAATTTGTAAATATGGAAGATATAATAAGAAGATGTAATCCAATAGTGAATTTGTCAAAATTCACTCACAATAAAAAATGATATTGAGTAAAGTTGTAACTTAAATCTACAACCAATTTTTGTAGCTAAACTTTTTCCTTTGTCTGGTTATCTTGTGTAAAGATGTTGTAGCTA
The DNA here is from genome assembly GCA_032727855.1 of Quercus ilex subsp. ballota. Lineage (NCBI taxonomy): Eukaryota > Viridiplantae > Streptophyta > Magnoliopsida > Fagales > Fagaceae > Quercus > Quercus ilex. The sequence goes on along the minus strand of CM064911.1, from coordinate 24,681,912 downwards.
AACTTGTTCTTCGTCTATTTCGATGGAAAATCTTATTTAAAGTATGACTTATTTTTAGAGTATGACTTATTTATAGTCAACATAAAAAGTATGACTTATTTTTAGAGATTGTCTTCCACTAAATTTTTTTGGAAAACAATTCAATTTCACAGCAAGCTAAATAAGAGAAGTTAGGACATTGTTTCTCAACTTATTTAAAGTTGATATCAAACAAAAAAAATAATTAAAAAATAAAAAAGATTGATAAGATTGAAACTGCATAAAAATAAACACATCATAAGATTGATAAGATTGAAACTGCATAATTAAAAGATAAGATTGATAAAAAATAAAAAAGATTGATAAGATTCAAACAAAATAACTTAATTAAATTATTTGAAACTGCATCATACTATTTCATGAATTCATCAAAAAAATATATATATAAAAAATCAATGCAACTATACTATCCTTGGAAATTAAAAAATAATAATAATTAATCATTTATTGTATTATAATATATATGTGTGTGCCACACTGCCACCTCTAGTAAAAAATTATAAAAGAAATGACATGAACCAACTAATACTCTGTTTGGTTATGAAGAAAGTGTGAAAGCAATATTAATAGATAAGATTGATAAGTGAAGCAAGACTCTGGTTGGAGAGACTACCTTGTGGTCGTCGGGTTTAGTAGAATTGAGTGCATCCATGATAAGAGAATTGTGAACTGAGAGTCTGTGTTGATTGCTGTTCTGATGAGCCTGGTACATTGGTACTCTTATAAAGACATGAAAAAGTAATGGCAAATTACACATTTGTGTATCACGTACTAAGGGATTGGGATTCGGTGCAATTGCTAAATGCAATTGCACCTTACAATTCACTCAAGTTCTTTACAATTTATTTTTACTTTATTTTACCTTTTTACTTTTATTTTTTACTTTTCTTTATATTTTATACTTAATGGTTGAGATTTAGAGTTGCTTATTGCAACTTTAAATCTCGACAATCCATACAAATTGCATCAGGTGTAATACCCGCCTCATCTCAATCCCGTACTAAGCTAATCGGTGATCCTGATGTTCCTGCTGCACTGGTTAAGAATCCCATCAGAACAGTCTCTAACACGTGCTAAGAATAGTACATAAACGCGTAACATGCAAAAGCCCGTACACCAGTGCAAAAACACGTAAGGAAACATGCAAACGTACACCACAGCTTGCATCGAATGCCAACATATATTAAAAAATCACACATGTATTGAATTGAATTGAATGCCGACATATGCTTTTTTTTTTTTCCACCAAATAAAATAATCGCCCTCAAAACCAATAGGGATTTTTTTTTTTAAATTGTGGGAAAAAAAATTAAACAATTGTCTTGCTAAGAAATAAGGACTTCTATGCATGATAGCACCTATAAATAAAATATTTTATTAAAACGTAAATCATAGTTTTTAAAATTTTTAAAATCATAGATTTTTTTTTTCTTAAAACGTCAATTACCTTCGGTACCCATTTCATGATTTAAATTCCTTTGATTGATGTTTTTTGGTTAAATTCTCATGCATGGCTGATTGCGGCAAAATAAATAAATAAATAAATAAATAAAATTTTGGATGGCCCTTTTTACAACCATCCGTGCACTGGAGTTTGCTTTGGAGATCGGCATAATAGATGCTATATTAGAAGGAGATTCTGAGCATGGTTTTGAAACTCGGACAGTTCAAAAAACTTGGCAAGAGAGATGTTCAAGGTTTTTGAGGTCATATCGAAGTCGAATTGAGATTGAACAGGGATGATGTCATAATTAAATTAATAATTATTTAAAATAATTCCTATAAATTATCAAGAATTCCATATTTTTTTAATCCTCAATTATAAGTAATACATAATCCAATAGGATTAGTCCATTTTATAATTAATAAAAAAAATTAATCAATGATAACTACTGAAGAGGAAATGACGTAAGAAGGAGTCTTTTTAAATTTCTTATACTTTTCAAATTGCCTAAGCTAAGTCCAATCCATTTTTCCTTTTTTTCTTTCTTTTTTTTCTTCCCTTCTTCTCCATCGTTTGATTGATTGATTTATCTCCTCCACTGTTTATAATTCTACATCTTTATCTCTCTTTTTTTTATTTTTTTTTTTATTTTACTACTATCTTAAATTTTTCTCATCCACCCAATGCCTCTTTTAGTTTCCCAATGCCTACACATTTCTTTAGGTTTTCCCACTTCTCTCTCTCTCTCTCTCTCTCTCTCTCTCTCTCTCTCTCTCTCTCTTATGAACCCTCTTCTCTCTTTCTTCTTCACAAACCTCCTCACAAAACTCTTCCTCTACCTCCTTCTCAGTCTCACTCACAGAAACAGTTATGGTTTTTTTTTTTTTTTTGGGTCAAAAAATCTTGCAGAGCATTGCGTCGTCACCATGTAGTGGCTGCTCCTTTCTTCTTCTTCTTTTTTGTCAAAAAAATCTCACAGAAGCATTCACTATTGGAAAGATTTTTTCACCTGAAACTGACCAAAACGTTGATGCGAGTTCAACCTTTGACAGAATCCTATGGTTGAAGCTTCAACTATGGTGATTTCTGTGAGTCTGTAATGTTTTTAGTTTTTTAAAATAAAAATAGCTCTGACTTGAACCGTGAAAATTGTCCATGGTTTTTAAACCTAGGCGGTTCAACCGTGGTTTGAACGGATCCCTTCTTTTCTTTCCTAGAATGGTTTCTAGGGTTAAAAAACTGTAATAGTGAAAGGTTCCCGGTTAATCGGGTCGGAAAATATGATCCCGGGTTTAAAAATCATGATTATGAGATGGTGATTGAGGCATTGAGTGATTATGCTTCTTCTATGGCCTCTTATGCAAACCTGTTAAATGATACTAGGTTTATTTCTAGATCTTTTTCTCAGTTACGTTACTCTCATACTAAGTGGGACGATAACAAAGTTGCTCATAGTTTGGCTCGATATAATGTTAACATCTCAAAATTTTTAGTTGCTCATAGTCTAGCTCGATATAATGTTAATGTTAGGTTCTAAGGAATTAGAAACTAATGTATTAGAACTTCATTTTGTAATGTTGGCAAACCATGATCAAAACATTTTAGTCTTGTTTAGACTTGCTCAAAGTATATGCTTTTTATGTAAAGTTAGAATTGAGTTGCTTCAGGATTTACTATGTAAACCTGCCTGGCTCGATCGTTCGAGAATTAGACTCAACCAATCGAAAGTCGTGTAGATTATTTTTTCTGCAAAATTTCCAACTCAGACCAAGCCCGTTTGACGTGTAGGGTTTTATGTTTTGCTCTAGGTATAAAAGGGTAAACCCTAGCCACGTTTTGATGTTGCTCTTTATGCTATGTGTGTGAATCTTCTATGAGATCTAGAGGTGTTTGCCTTCACACATACTTAGGGTTTCCAAGATTCAAGATTATGTCAAGAACTTGGTGATCATTCAGTTGCAGATTCAAGAGCTTAAAGAGTGCTTGTACTTGCTGGGAATTCAAGAAAGAAGTAGTCCGTGGACTCAGAGCTGTCATGTGGTCATGATAGTAAGTTTCCTACTCGAGGTAGCAATAGGACGTTAGTGGTCTAAGTCGCTATTGTGTAAACTTCAATTCTTTCATAGTGGATTCAGTTTACCTTGAAGATAGCTAAGTTAAATCTTTCCCAGGTTTTTTAATTGGTTTGCTTTTTCTGGGTCATCATATCTTTGTGTTCTTTATTTTCTGCACTTTACATTGATATGATATATTTGTGTTAACCTATATTTGTTAATTTGATTAAGTAATCACTTGATTAATTAACTAGGTTAATCTGATTGTGTTTTAAGGGGTCTAAAAACGTACAAGTGGTATCAGAGCAGGTAGCTCTCTTATTGTAGATCCTTTGATCTAAGAGCTAATCCTTGACCCCGATTGTCATGGAACATGGACACTCTCTTGTTATTCCACCTCACTTTGATGGGAATAATTATACCTATTGGAAAGTAAGGATGAAAACATTCTTGAAATCAATTGATGACAGAGTCTGGAACTCTGTTGAATACGGATGGAAGAAACCCACTACTACTGTGAGTGAGTGGCAAACTTCTTAGAAAGAAGCAACGCTTTCAATAGCAAAGCTATGAATGCTATTTTTAATGCTGTTTCTATGGAGGAATTTAAGAGAATCTCTAATGTTGAGGTTGCTCATACTGGTTGGAATATCCTCCAAACTATGCAAGAAGGCACAAAGGCAGTTAAAATTAATAAGCTGCAGCAATTAACAACTAACTTTGAAAGCATTAGGATGTCTGATGATGAATCTTTTGATGAATTTTATGCTAAGCTTAATGATATTGTTAATTCTGCTTATAATTTGGGTTAAATCTACGATCAACCTAAAATTTTTAGGAAGATTCTTAGATCTTTGACTGAGAATTTTAGACCCAAAGTGACTGTCATCATTGAAAGTAAGGATGTGGACTCCATCCCTGTTGATGAACTTGTAGGATCTCTTCAGTCCTATGAGTTGGACCTACCTAAGACTAGCAAATCCAAATCAATGGCTCTTAGTTGATGATGTTGATGTGAGTGGATTTAATGATGAACTCTCTACTACAGAGATTGCTTACCTTGCCAAGAACTTTAGAAATTTTCTTAGGAACAATAACAGAAGGGCAAGAAGTAAGAACACTACTGAACCTAGAAACTTTAGGAGGAATGATCCCACTAAGGTTAATAACATTGAAAACCCTAAAGAGAAAGTAAGTCAACCTTCTAATAATTCTATGGGGCAATAATGTTTTGGATGTCAAGGGTATGGTCATGTGAAATCTAAATGTCCTACATTCTTGAGGTCTAAGGGTAAGGCTATGGCTGTAACCCTTAGTAATGATGAAGTTTTTGACAATGAGTCTGGTAGTGATAAGGATAGAAACTTCATTGCTTTCACTGCTACTGCTGTAGTTGATGAAAGTGTTATTGTTGAAGAGAACCCTTATGATGAGGAACTCTCTGAGGATGCAGATTTACAAAAAGCCTACAATAAACTTTGCAAAGTTGTTGCAAAGGATGCTATGAGTGTTGATTTAGGCTTAAAGAAAATTGCATCTCTTGAACTTGAAAAGAAAAATTTGCTTGTGAAACTGTTTGATGCTAATGAATTGTTGAATAATGTGAAGACTGAGAACATGCTTTTGCTTGATAAAGTTAAGAATTTGGAACTTGAATTATCTATTGCTAGAGAACAATCTAATAGGTCTGCAAGCTCTAAACTTGATCACATGCTAAGTGTTCAAAAGCCTCCCTCTGACAAAACTATTTTAGGTTTTGTAGAAAGCATCTCTATGCCTGAACCCCATTCCACAAAATTTTCTCCTTCTATTGAACCCCCTGTGAGTGAAGTTGTCCAACCCTCTGTGAGTGAGGTTGTTAAATCTGTAGAAGTTACACCTCCTAGGAAGATTAGGGTTGATCTTCAAGAGTCTAAACCTAAGGCTCCTAATCCTCCTGAGGGCAAGTTGTAAGATAAGCCTACATGGGTTTGTCATTTTTGTGGAAAGTCTGGGCACATACGTCCAAACTGTTTCAAGCTGCAAGCTGCTAAGCGAGTAAACAAACCAAAAGTACATGTGCCTAAAGCACAAGATCCTATGGTACTTATTGGTGAATTAGTAAAGGCTCTAAACCTTTATTCTAATCCTGGAGTTACTCAAAATTCTAATGTGAAGAATAACTCCAATGCTAGAGTTGCATCTAAAAAGTTTTGGATGCAAAAGGCTCAATCTAATTGAGTTTTTCTGACATGGTCCTTGTGCTTCATTGCTCTACTCTTTGTCACCATTGTTCTTTGCTGTTTTGTTTTCTTTGTTTTTCTAGGATTTGCATTGCATAACATTCATGCATTTCATTCTAGGATTTAAAAAAAAAAAAAAAAAAAGAAAGAAAAAGGAAGCAAAATGTGTTTTGCATTATTTTTCTTGGATTTGAAATCAAGGTTGGCCAATTTATCTTTACATAACATGTTTATGTACCTTGTTTAGCTTTGATGAGCTTATTTATTGCACTTTACTAGTTTGAGCTTTGTAGTGCATGTTGTGTGGGAAGATGTTTATAGTTTTTGATCACTTGATCTTGATTTTGAAATCACATGGCTTTGATTGTAGAACTTGAACTTATTGAGAAATGCATAAATAACCATCTCACCACTATTTACTAGCCAATCACAAATACCAAAGTGTAGCACATGCACAAAAAGAACATAAGGTGTAGCCTCGATTTAAATGCTAAAATTTGTGTGTACAATATTGGGCTATGATAAATTCAAAATCAAATAAAATTGGTGTGTACATTATCCCAGCTATCTTTAATAAGTTTCTGATTAAATAAAATTGGTGTGTACAATATGAGGCAAATCAAGAAACTTACATGATTGCAAGTTTTTATTCTAAGAGATGTGAGAGTTATATGATGTAACTCATTAGGTGATAGTCTCTTTCAAATTCTATGTGATGCATTTTGTAGACTTTGTGCTTGATTTCTATTTACATATCACCTCACTTGTATCTCAAGCTTTTTCTAGTTGTACACACTACACAAGTTACTCTTTGCTAAACTTTGTACATGTTATTGTATGTGATTTTGGTTTGGCCAACCAAGTTTGACAATTCCTTGAGTTTTATGCAAAACATATTTGCTATTTGAGAATTTAAGGTAAATTGATTGAAAATATTAATTTTGGGAAAACTGGGTCCAAAACTAATGTTTTTAAAAAACATTTCATCTCATACTCATGCATTTTATTCATAAAATTCAATGCTTTTGTGGAGTTTTTGCATAAAATTGCTTTGATTTTCAAAAAAAATTTTTTATCCTGGATTTCAATTGATCGAACCTGTTTCTCAACCGATCGAAATTATGATTAAAAATTTGGTTTGGTTTTGTGTGTTTCGATCGGTGCTCGATCGTTGTTGGATCAATCGAAGGCATTTTCGATCGATCGAACCAACTTTTCGATCAATCGAAAAATGCGTGGAGAGTTTTTTTAAAAACCTTGAGTGTTCACGTTTTCATCACTTTTTCAAAACTTTTCAAACACTTTACTCTCTCTCTTTGATCGGTCAAAGCATCCAAGCAAATTTTTGTCGTTTTCCTCCGATTCTTTTTGCAAAGTTTTTATCCTCTAAGGCCGGTAAGACCTTATTGCCCCTCTTTCTTCATTTATTTTCAGTTTTCATGCATATTTTTTGTGCATTTAAGGGTGATTTTTGAACCTAAGAAAATTGGGGATTTTGTTGATTTTAGCATTTTCTTTCAAAATTGATCATTGGGTGTTTGTTGTGGGATGTTATACAACTGATCTATGTAAATTAATTTGATCAATTTGATGTTTTGAGAAAAATTGGAAATTTTAGGGCTTGAAACTACTCGAATTAGGGATTTTGTTCAATTGTGCTTCATTTAATGAAATTGGCTTGTTGGATTGATTCATATGATCATTATATTGTGTCATTTATCTTGTTTAATGATCAATTGGTCAATTCCTTGAAAATTGTACAAGTGGTTTTTCAAAATTTTGGGGTTTTTGATATAAAATCTATGCTCAAGCCAATTTTGTGATTTTAAAGTTAAATTGAACTTATTCTCATTGCATTAGAACATGCATCATTTGGTTATATTGTTCATGCATCATATAGAATTGTTATTTTTATATTTTTTGTGCTAACTTGCAGACTGCTCTTGGTTTTTCTTTTGTTTCTTTTTCATTCTTTTTTATGTGTCTTGTCCTCTCCTTAGCACCATGCCTAGGAAGACTAGAGCCAATAGGAATGTCTCCTCCTCTTCTGTCCCTTCTTTTGAGAGTGAGAGGTTTCCGAGTGAGAAAAACAAGGAGGCGTATGAGAAGTTTAATCTTAAGAGGAACATTTGGGCTGATCGAAAGGTTCTGTTAGATGAGCTTGATCCTAAGATTAGGCGTAATTTTGAGCGTAGGGACTGGTTGTCATTGTTGGATATTTCTCATCCACCTCCGGCTACCCTGATCAGAGAGTTCTACTCGAACCTCTCTGTCCACGCCTATAATTGCAACACTCTTGTGAGGAGTTGGATATGGGGTGTAGAGTACACCATCACTACTTCAGTAGTGGCTGATGCTTTTGGGGTACCTATGGTCCAATATCCTGTCTATCCTTATGATGATTCTCCTCCCCTAGACGACATCATGTCTTACATCACTAGGTCTTCTATCCGGTGGGGTTCTGATCCTCGAATCACTACTGCTAAGCTTACTAAGATTCACTGTCTTTTCTTTCGGATTGCTTGTCATTCTTTGTGGCCTATCTCTCATCTGCACACTATTCCTTTGGAGCGTTGTGCATTTTTGTATGCTCTTGTTATTGATACTCCTATGAGCTTTCCTCATCTTTTTATTCGTTCTTTGATTGAGGTGCATAGGAGTAGTTCTACTACTCATGCTCTTTTCTTCCCCATTTTATTCATTGGATTCTTTTACATCTAGGTTTAGATGAGTTTCTTGTGTATGAGCTTATTCATATTATCACTCCTATAGGTGCTACCTTTCTCAGGCAGAGGGCTGCTCAATTGAGAGCAAGCTCTAAACGTCCTAGGCTTAAGTCTTCTGGTGTCACACTTCCTCCTCCCTCTTCTACAGTTGATACTACGGTTGAGGAGTCTGTTGATCTTGCTGCTGCTACTGCTGTTCCTCCGCCTTCTACCTCGGATGATTCAGACATTCGATGTATGTTAGAGACTGTCATGATCGTTCAGGTGGCTCATGGTCAACTTTTAGTGGACATACTTGTCAAGCTTCATGCCTTGCGAGCAGATTTGGAGCATCTTAGATAGTCGCCTCCACCACCACCTTTTGATGATGAGTTTTTATTACCCTTTGGCAATTCGTCACAAAAAGGGGGAGTACAATTGTATAGGAGATTTTACTGTAAGGGGGAGATTTTTGATGTTTTGGAGCTGTGGAGCTTTTAAATTGTATCTAGGTGCTTCATTTTGTATCTACATTTTTGGTTCATGATGTATTTTTGTTTGGGTTATCCATGATAAGGGGAAATACATTGATTATATATGTTTCTTGTTTCACAATGCTTATTGATTTATATTTATGAGTTATTTATGATATATGTCTTTATTTTGTGTTATGTGAAATCAAAAAGTTATTTTGTTTTACTTGTATTTTTCACACATGGTTTATGTGTTTGTTGAGTGTTTTAGGAAATATATAGGTTGATTTAGTCATGCTGTTGTTTACACTTGCAATTGATAGATAGTAGCTAGGTTGGATTTGTTGTGTTGGGCAATATTTTTGTAATGGGCTGTTTTTATATAAACTTTGAGCATTTTGTTAAGTTTGTGTTTTGTCACGAATTGCCAAATGGGGAGTTTGTTAGGTTCTAAGGAATTAGGAACTAATATATTAGAACTTCATTTTGTTATGTTGGCAAACCATGATCAAAACATTTTAGTCTTGTTTAGACTTGCTCAAAGTATATGCTTTTTATGTAAAGTTGGAATTGAGTTGCTGCAAGATTTACTATGTAAATCTGCCTGGCTCAATCGATTGAGAATTAGGCTCGATCGATTAAAAGTCGTGCAAATTACTTTTTCTGCAAAATTTCCAACTCAACCCAAGCCCGTTTGATGTGTAGGGTTTTATGTTTTGCCCTAGGCATAAAAGGGTAAACCCTAGCCACATTTTGATGTTGCTCTTTGTTAGGACATATGTGTTTCATTTGTTAAGAACATATGTCAATCTTTTATGTAATTGGCTAATCTTTTGACAAAACGCACTTTACTTGTATTTGGGTAAATCTAGGATGTGTTTAATACTTCAAGAAACATGTTGTTCAAGTCTAGTATTAAAGCCATGAAAATTGGACCAAGAAACAAGTGAAGAAAAACTGTTCATTAAAGCTGGACAAATAGCTTAATAGCTACTCGACACCTCCCGACAGCTAGGCTATCTATCGAGCTCTTCAGTTGATTGCTATCGCAATCTTGACACCTTCTCGACAGCTGGTGGATCGATCAAGAAAGCTTCTGTCCCCTGGACATCTTCTCGACACCTCCTCAATAGTTGTATCTGTCGAAGTTTAAAGCTCAACACCTGCTCGACACCTGCTATCTATCAAGGTTATGGAAATTAGAATTTTCAGATCTGATTTTTGGGCTAGGCTTTTGTATTTGTGTAGGGTTTCTTTTCTCACAACCCTAGACCTATATAAGGCTAATTTTAAAGGCCGTCACATAAGAGAATACAATGAGAACATATGCAAAAAGTGATCGATGCCTTATTCTCTCTGAAAGAAGCTACTGCGTCTTTACGCCTTAGGGTTTTGTAACCAAGTGCTTCTTGATCTTCATTGTTGATGAAGTGAAGAACTTTGCAGCCAACAATCTTCTTCTAGTTGGTGATTAAGTCGCGTACTGGGATCCGTGCAATTGGTTAGTCACGTACTGGGATTCGTGCATCATCAAAGGGTGGCGTTCATATATTGAAAAGTTTAGAGGTTCTAAAACGGTAGAAGGTTTTTGCTGTGAGTTCATTTACAGGGATTGTAAAGTCTAGAGTTAAAGGTTTTGTACTAGATTTGAAACTTCTCTTTACTATAGTGGATTATTTTTCGGGAAGGTTTCCCCGAAGGTTTTTTACTATGAAACTAGTTTGTTTCATTAGTTTTCCTAGGTCATCATATCTTGTCTTATTTTTTTTTCCGCTGCATGATTTTGACATGATATTGATATTTGTTTGTTTTAACAAGTTTTGTTCATAATAAATCCAATTAACAACTTGGGTTTAAAATTTGTTAATTCTATCAACCAGGGTCTAGTCTAAATTTCCCAACAAGTGGTATCAGAGCGGGTTCACTCTGATTGGATTAATTTCCTAAGTGTGATACTTGACCCCCATTGTCATGAATTGTGGACAATCTCTTTTGATTCCTCCTTTATTTGATGGAACTAATTATGCATACTGGAAAGTTCGTATGAAAGTTTTTTTGCAGGCTGTAGGTGAACAAGTATGGCAAGCTGTTGAAGTTGGCTGGATTAAGTCAAAGGAAGCGCCGGAGAATTGGGATGATGCAACAATCATAGCGGCAAATTTCAACAGTAGGGCCTTGAATGCTTTGTTTTGTGGGGTGACCAATGAGGAATTCAAAAGAATATCATCCACGGAAGTTGCCAAGGAAGTGTGGACTATTCTTGAGACCACCTATGAAGGTACCAAGGCAGTAAAGACTGTGAAGTTTCAAAGACGCACTAGAAGTTTTGAAGAAATAAGGATGGAGGAGAATGAGACCTTTGATGAATTCTATGCTAAACTCAAGGATATTGTGAATTTTGCTTTCAATCTTAGGGAATCTATTGCGGAATCCAAGATTGTTAGAAAAATCCTTAGGTCCTTACCTGAAATATTCCATACCAAGATCACTATCATTGAAGAAGCAAAGGACATTGATCAAATTCCTTTGACTAAGCTTGTAAGGAACCTTCAAACCTATGATATGGGATTAGGCTCAATGAGAAAATGTGAAAAGAGTAGAAACTTGGCTCTTACGAGTATAGAGGAAGAGATTGAGGACTCTGAAGATGAAGATGATGATGAGGATGAGGATGTATCCTTCATAATTGATGAGATTATCAAACTTCTTTAATTTAGGAGAAAGGATAAGGGCGAACATCCTAAGAAATCTAAATCCTCAAGGAAGGGCAAGAATGAGAAACCCCTCATCCAATGCCATAAGTGCAAAGGTTTTGGTCATATAAGGATAGAGTGCCCAAACTACCTCATGAAGGAAAAGACGAAGGAGTCAAAAGATAAAAGGTTGGTTGCTACTTAGAGTGATACTGATAATGACTCTTCTGATGAGTATGTGGGTGAATGTCGTCACGTTATGGCCTTTGCTACTCAACCAATAAGGTGATTGTGAAGAGTGCTAGTGACAGTGACGATTCTTCTGATGATGAAGTACCAAAGAAGATGACCTTTCAGGAAGCCTATGATAAGCTATGCACTGTATTTATAAAATCTGAAAAGACTTCTCATCTTTGTAGAAAAGAGCTTAATGAGGTAAAAACTGAAAAAACTGATCTGTTAGTCAAACTAGATGAGACTACAAGGTTAATTGAGACTTTTGTTGTGGAGAATACCTCATTAGAAAAGAAGGTCAAAAATCTTCAGGTTGAGCTTAGTCAAGCTAGAACTCAAAAAGAGAGGATGTCTAGTGCAAAGCTTGATGAGGTATTGAGTGCTTAAAAGCCTAGTTCTGATAACACTAGTTTAGGATATGTTATCTCCTCCAGCCTCTCCTCTTCCACAGCTTCTGGATCAAGGACTATCTTTGTGACCCATTTGAGAAATGTGATAAAGATATGAAATCCAAAACTGATTTGATTAATTCTAAATCTTCTGTTAGGCCTCATGTTTGTCACCATTATTTTTGTTGCTGGACACATTTGTCCTAATTGCTTTAAGTTGTATCCTCATAAGCAATTGTCCAAATGGTCACAAGTTTCCTCTCAAGGACCTACACCTTTGTTTGGAGAGTTATTAAAAACTTTGAGCTTTTTAACTCAATTTCAGGAGAATTTTAATTATTCTATGTCCTTTAGTAGACATACTAGGACACGTGCTTTTTCATCTTTACGGCCAAAGACTCGTGCTGTGTGGGTAAAAAAGGAGCCTAAAACTTAATTCTCTTTTCTGTTTGTCCCCTGCTTTAATTCTTTTTATCTAAAGTAGGACTTTCCTTACTTGATTTCTTATCTGTTTTTGGAATCATGCTTTCATGCATCTGCATTTTTCTATCATGCCTTCGTGCATATGCATCTTTCTTTCATGCTTTCATGTTGTATGTCTGTTTTTGTTTGATTGTTTAGTTTTTATTTTGTTTTGTTTTCAAAATAATAATAAAAAGGAAAAATAAAAGAAAATACAAAAACAGTGTGTTGTGTACATTGGTACTTATGTACCTTTGATGGCCATTGAAACAAAGTTTTCTAAACTTTGTATCTTTTGTAAATTATATAAGCATCTCTATACACAACTAAGCAAGTGAGCTTTGTGACTTTTGTTTGTGATGAGTAAGATTAAGTTATCTCTTATACTTAACACTCATATCATTCTTTTTGACGGGAAGGACTAGAAAATCCTAAGAGAAATGCATAAATAACCATCTCACCACTGTTGCCTGCCAATCATGAAAGACATCTATAAGTTTTGACATAGCAAAAGTGCAATGTCAATGACATTTGTATGCTTTGGCATAGTAAAATTGGAATGTCAATTATCATTGGGTATTTCTTTTCTCTCTTATATGTCCATGCATGATATGCTTAGAAAGAAAAATATGCAAAGAAAATGAAAAGCAAAAAGATCAAAAATGTTTTTAAATATGATTACAAGCGTGTATTCTAGGAGATGTGGGAGTTATAGGATGTACCTCGAAGGTGATAGTTCCCATCAAACAGTTATGATTGTGTGTGAGTTAAAGTAATTTTCTCATATTTCAAATCGTCATAACATGTATACACTTATACAATCTTGCAATGTTTTTCACACACAACACGCAATATTCTTTGCTACTCTTGATACATGTGCAGGTACAATGTGATTTGGTCATCACAAGGTTTAGATGTGTTTATGTATACTCATTAAACTGTCTTGACTTGTTTTTGAAATATAAAATTGATTAGACTTGTTTAGTGTGTGTGTGTGTGTTTTGGGATCAATGTGCTTAACATTTTTCTTGTTAAGAGATTTGTTTTTCACATGTTTTGCGTCTTTCTAGTATCTTGTTATCCATAACATCTTATTTTATTACATTCATGCATTTATATGGATTTCTTGTGCCCCCTTGATCATCCTTGATCATCTTTATGTTTCTCGGGTGAAGCTTTCTAGTTTCTTATACCCTTTGTCAATCATGACAAAAATGGAGAGAAATTGTGGAGAATATGTGATTTCTTTTGGAGATTCTACATGTTAGGGGGAGAAATACATGTCTCTGTAAGGGGGAGTTGTGTTTCATCTTGTTAGGGGGAGTGCTTATTTCTTTCTTATTGTACCTTGAGTCTTGTGACCATTATTGACATACATTGTACTTATTTTCTTTATATGATGATGTATGTCTTCTTCACCTGCCTCTATATGTGTTGTTTCTTTTCTATCTTTATACACATGTTTCTTATTACTTGTATGCAATCTATTATTTCTGTTTCACACTAAGATGCCTTGATGAGTTTTATTTAAAGTGTTTCAGAAATACATGTTGTCAAAATTTACTTGCCATAAACTCTTTTCTTACAAAGTTTTTCAAGAGTTTGTGTTAGGATAGATTTTATTGTATTCAACAAGTGAATATGAGTTGAGTAATTTATGACTTCTCTCATGTGTTCATTTGTTTGTTGTGGTTTTGTCACAAATTGCCAAAGGGGGAGATTGTTAGGACATATTTGTTTCACTTGTTAAGAACATATGTCAATCTTTTATGTAGTTGGCTAATCCTTTGACAAAATGCACTTTACTTATATTTGGGTAAATCTATAATGTTTTTAATACTTCAAGAAACATGTTGTTTAAGTTTAGTATTAAAGTCATGAAGATTGGATCAAGAAACAAGTGAAGAAAAGTTGTTCATTAAAGCTGGACAGATAGCTCAACACTTGTGGACAGATAACTCGACAGCTGCTTAACACCTCCTGACAGCTATGCTAACTATCGAGCTCTTCAGTTGATTGTTATCGCAATCTCGACACCTTCTCGATAGCTGGTGGATCGATTGAGAAAGTTTCTGTCCCATCGACACCTTCTCGACAGTTGGTGGATTGATTGAGAAAGCTTCTATCCCCTCAACACCTTCTCGACACCTCCTTGATAGCTGTATCTGTCGAAGTTTAAAGCTCGACACCTGCTCAACACCTACTATCTATTGAGGTTACGAAAATCAGAATTTTCAGATCTGATTTTTTGGCCAGGCTTTTATATTTGTGTAGGGTTTCTTTTCCCACAACCCTAGACCTATATAAGGCTTATTTTAAAGGCCGTCACATAAGAGAATACAAGGAGAACATATGAAAAAAGTGACCGATGCCTTATTCTCTTTGAAAGAAGCTATTGCGTCTTTGCGCCTTAGGGTTTTGTAACCAAGTGCTTCTTGATCTTCATTATTGATGAAGTGAAGAACTTTGCAGCCAATAATCTTCTTCTAGTTGGTGATTAAGTCGCAAACTAGGATTCGCGCAATCAGTTAGTCATGTACTGGGATTCGTGCATCATCAAAGGGTGGCGTTCATATATTGAAGAGTTCAAAAGTTCTGAAGCGGTAGAAGGTTTCTGCTGTGAGTTCATCTACGGGGATTGTAGAGTCTAGGGACAAAAGTTTTGTACTAGATCTGAAACTTCTCTTTTCTATAGTGGATTGCTTTTCGGGAAGATTTCCCCCCAGGTTTTTTACTGTGAAACTAGTTTGTTTCATTGGTTTCCCTGAGTCATCATATCTTGTCTTATTTATTTTTCCGCTACATGATTTTGACATGATATTGATGTTTGTTTGTTTTAACAAGTTTTGTTCATAATAAATCTAATTAACAACTTGGGTTTAAAACTTATTAATTCTATCAACCGGGGTCTAAATTTCCCAACACTCTTTATGCTGTGTGTGCGAATCTTCTGTGAGATCTAGAGGTGTTTACCTCCACACATACTTAGGGTTTCCCAGATTCAAGATTATGTCAAGAACTTGGTGATCATTCAGTTGCAGATCCAAGAGCTTAAAGATAAACAAGACGAAGTGCTTGTACTTGCAAGGAATTCAAGAAAGAATTAGTCCGTGGACTCGGAGTTGTCATGTGGTCGTGATAGTAAGTTTCCTACTCGAGGTAGCAATAGGATGTTAGTGGTCTAAGTCGCTATTGTGTAAACTTCAATTCTTTCATAGTGGATTCAGTTTACCTTGAGGATAGTTAAGTTAAATCCTCCCCAAGTTTTTTTATTGGTTTAGTTTTCCTAGGTCATCATATCTTTGTGTTCTTTATTTTTTGCACTTTACATTGATATGATATATTTATGTTAACTTAGATCTGTTAATTTGACTAAGTAATCAATTGGCTAATTAACTAGGTTAATCTGGTTATGTTTTAAGGGGTCTAAAAACGTACAGTTAATATTTCAAAATTTTTAGTGTGGATGAAGGATGTTTTACCGTAACTT
Source organism: Quercus ilex subsp. ballota (assembly GCA_032727855.1). NCBI lineage: Eukaryota > Viridiplantae > Streptophyta > Magnoliopsida > Fagales > Fagaceae > Quercus > Quercus ilex. The sequence continues at coordinate 24,665,707 of CM064911.1, read as the reverse complement.
TTTTTTGTACTACAGGCTAATATAGACGATTTAACTTAATAAGAATCCACTCATGTTTTCTTCTCAAAAAAAAAAAAAAAGAAAAAAAAAGAAAAAAGAAAGAAAAAAAAAAAAAAAAAGAAAGATCTCACATGGAAAGTGGATCACTTCTAGAGTAAATTATTATGCAGTGAGTGATGTAAATTCTCCAATAGCGAGTGACATGCCATTTTTTGGCATAATTTCTCTATAGGCGGTGGACTTTTTTGTTTTTCTAATGTAACTTCTCAGGTAGTGATCTTTTTCAACCACGTGAATTATTAATTCCTACTGGCCTCCAAAATTTCCAATAGCGACTGACCCATTTTTGGGCATAATTTCTCTATAGTCGGTGGCCTTCGACTTTTTGTAATGTAACTGTGATCTTTTTCAACCATGTGAATTATTCCTACGTGCCTCCAAAATTTCATGTACAGTAGAATAGTCCTTAAACATGGTTGTAGTAAGTGGCCTATAATTGAAAAAAAAAACTCATATTTTATGTGTAGTTAGGCTGCAAATCACCATTTATACCAATTTCCAATTGAGCTCGTTTCTATTTTTATTATTTTTTAAATATTTACATGCAGTGATACAGTGTTTTGGTTGAGGAGTGCTATATTACATAATAAATTGTCACAATATGTTTACAATTGTCAAGGTGTCAGTTTTTTATAGGTCAAAATAAAATATAAAATATTAATAAACTATCATACCAAGACCAACCACAACTAAAAATAAAACTCTTATGAAAATATTATGACATTTTGGTGTTGTCACTTGTCACAATATCATACTAGGATGTGCCCAACTTAAAATAAAGGTATTGTGAAAATGTGACATTTTGTTGTTGTCATAGTATTTTCACAATTAGGTGTAGTAAACTTATGAACAATTTAAGTTTCTTAAAACATTCCTATCCGCTCATGCAATATGGTATAAGAGCCCATTTTTCTAATCAACCCGAAAAGTCACCCACATCAACTTATGCATTTATTGTGCAAAATGCATTTTAGCTATATTTCTTGTGCAAATATACATCAGCATTGTTGTTGTGAATTTCAATTTTTATTATTTCTTTGCATTTCTCGAGGATGAAGAAGGAGAGTGGATTGTCATAATATTCTTAGGCTAGCCTTTTTATTTTTTTTATTTTTTTTGTGCATCGACATAGTTTCACTAAAAGAAACCACTTTTCCATTTTATGCTTAGGTTAGTTCACAGTTTCCCTCCTAAATTTAAAACTAAGCAATTTCACCATTTATATTATGGAAACAAGTACATACCCCCTATTGTTACTCTCTTAGTTAAACCGTAATGGAATCTTATGAATGTGTGTAACACTAGGACTTTTTTTTTCTGGGTTAAGTAAAAAGGTCACTTATTCTAACACTAATATTGCCCAAGCACACTTCTTTTGGAGTTTTAAAGTGATTTAATGTTTTAGGGTGTGTTTGGTAGAATGGATTTTAGGGAGGATGGAAAAAAGATGAGAGAAAATGAGGAGGAAAAACTTTTTGGAAGATGTTCGGTTGGGAGGATGAGAAGGTGTATGGTGGTGGGTCTAGATCGGGATATTGGGCTGCTTCCTGCCATACTAGGCCCGAGTTGTTTCTGAGTAAAGGAGTCAGGACTGGCCCAATTGGAGCACATCTTGACCCGGCTTGTGCGCAAACCACGCCATGTTTGCCAAAGTCTGTTTATAAACTCACAGTAGGCAGAGTTACTGTTAAGAGGTTATGGCAGGTAGATATAATATAGATAATGTAAAGGAAGTACGGTCACTATTTCTGCCACAATAAGTAAAGTAAATGACTTAAAGGTCTAACGTTCAAAGAATAAAACTTAAATAAGGGGTAGAACGGGGTTAGTAGAATCAAAGGAATGGGTCTGCCACACCAAGTATTACCACGGAGCTCTAACTAGGGAAGGGAAAACTGATCTCTCAACGCAAGTAACTTCAGAGGAGAAATTAATTGCTTTGAGAGGCCAGCCCTAAATGGTGTGTGCCCGAGTATAAACTGTTTGCCTCTAATAGAGGGCAAGGCTATTAAGGGAGAGAGGGGGTTAACCCATTTGGGTGCATGCCTGTCACAAAACACTCTGTTTTTCTTTTTTCTTCCTTCTCTGTTCTTTCCTTTTTTTTTTCTTTTTTTTTTTCTTCTTTTCTTCCCCCCCCCCTCTCCCCTTCTCTTTTGTACACAGCCACGGGTCCCTTATATAGAGCCTGTTGTGACCGGTTTTACTGTTCTAGCCCCTTAATGACCCTTGTCTGATATGGGAGCCTTTTGTCGACCACTTACAGAGTCAATGGTACTACCACCATTGACATGTGGCTTTCAGACAACAAAGGTTCATTTTCTACTCGTTTAGTGTGTACCCTCTCCCTCTCGGTCTCTCATGGCATGCACCCAATGGTTCTTACCCAACCTTGCCTCTTTTGGGTGGCATGTCATCCCAGCAGGATTGTGCCCACCGAAAGAGCCTGAGCAAGAAACACAAGAAAGGGTTTCCACTCCTTTCCCCACCGCCAGATCGTGCCCTCACCCATGACCTCACCCTTTCCCATAGTGGTTGGGTACAGGCTGGTGATGCCTGGGTCGTACGCGTGCTTTACCTTCTTATTATTTCATACGTTTGCCGAGATCTGAGAATGAGTGCGCATATCCTGCCGTGCGCTTTTTGGCTTTTTCTGGTGTGAGTTGCATCTCCGACAGGCCAACTTTTATGACTTGTCCCTTTCTTAGGGGGTTGGGCCTTGTTGGATCATTGAGCCTCCCTTTAGTTTGGGTGTTTGTTTCGTGGCTTGGCATTTCCTGCCATACCAGATTGTTGTTCCTGCTATTTATCTTAATCTTGTTGGGCCCTTTTGGGCCTACCGTGTGTTTTTCTTCTCAGTAACCCAGTATACTTACTGGGCCTTTTCTTTTACTACTCACGGGCTCCAATGTCCCTTTTCTCTTTTAGGCATCCTTATCCCATTTTTTCCAATTATGTTTTACCCATGGGCTTTTGCTAACTCATTTTAGGCTTCCTCGGCCCAATCACTATATACTTCATCCTTGTGGCTCATGGGTTTTTCATTAGCCTCTTACTCTCTTTGTTTACATTGCATTGGGCTCGCTATGACCCATTCTTACTTTTCTTCATACTTCCCATGGGTTTGTTTCTTTTCTCTTTCTAGGCTTATTCAAGCCTGTTTGCTTCTTCTGGACCCATCTCATGGACCCGTGAGCCATTCATTCCTGCCATGACTTCTGTTTGCTATTTCTTTTGGTCTGCCCGTGTTGTTGGGCCTTTTGTCTTGCTGGGCTTTGTCAAAAATGAGCCTCAACATTTAGCCCCCTAAGCATATAAAATGCTCCAGTGGTTTATATGCGAATAAAAGACTATTCCTGTCTTCTTTTGTCTTTTTTTTCTTCTTTTCCTTCGCGGGCTTTTTTCGAACAGTGATCCTCAACTCACGTGTATATTATTTACCTCTTTTTTTTTCTTTTTTTTTTTGTTGCCACGAACAGTGTTGCTTCTTCGAATTTCCTAGTTTGGCAGTTATTTTGAAGAGCAGTGTTGCTTCATTAATTTCATTCCCCATCCGGCAGCTGACCCATCACCTCCCTTCACTTCGATTTTAATGATGGGGGCATTTAAAGGAGTCTCCTTCCTCTTCCTAACCACTTCTTCTCTTTTCCACACAAACGCCTTTTCCGTTTTCTTTTCTCCATCGTGCTCTTTCTTTTAAATAGTCCCCTTTGCTTATTCTGATCCATCATGTCGCCGGTAAAAAGCCAAGCCTCCTCATGCTGTAAAGGAAAGGGGGTTGCTTCCGATCCTCCCTCCATTCACGACGAGAGTGAGGAGGTTGAGTATTTCGAATCGGACTTTTCCTTCGAGGAGGAGACACACCACCCTTCTGATGGCGAGGTTGCCCCACTAATAGATCCTTGGTATGACGTCCATACCCATTTCCCAATGGTTCCTGGCGATTACACGCCGCCGGCGCCAGGCCAGGTGTGGCTTGCTCTTTGTCCCTAAAGCACTGAAGCTTCTTGGGCGTCGTTGCCTTCTTCAGTTCCCGATATCTTCATTTGCCAGGGTATTTCGCTCCCCGTCCCCATTCACTTTGAGTTTGGGTCAGGCCAAGCCTTAGGTTGGAAAGAATGGGTAGACCAAGAGTTATCGAATGTGGATTTCATGGGTCTGCTATGGCGGGCTGGCGTGTTGCAGGCCGTCATTTCGTCTCGTTGCTTGTCTAACTTCAGGGACCTTTTCAATCTTCGCCATTTGGTCTGCCGGTGGTGCACTACCACCCACACTTTCTTTCTCTCCTGTGGTGAGATCACCATGACATTAGAGGATGTGGCAAACCAACTCCTTTTGCCTATTCTTGGTGACGTTGACCCGGGTACCCTAGAACTCTCTCTAGAGGAAGTGACCGTGGAGGCCGAGTTGAGGAAGGGAATGGCTAGGAATGTCAAGCTATCACATTGAGTTAGTTCTTCTTCCAAGTTTTCTGACGCTGCTCACCGTGCGGCTTTCATTTCCTTTTAGCTTTGTAAGTTTGTGTTTAGTTTGCATCCTCATTATGCCGTTAAACCCTTGTATTTTCGTTTGGCCATCAAGATTGCTGCTGGGGTAAGTCTGCCATTAGCCCCCATGTTTCTGGGACACTTGTATGTATAGTTGGACATCCTACGGACTGATGAGGACCAAGCAGGCTCCTACCATATAGTTACCTCCTCTGTTCATAGCACTATTCTGCAGCATCTGTTGTATGAACGTTGTGCTAAACACTTGACTAAGTGCAGACCTGCTTGCTTTGCAAAAGAGAAGTATGGTTCCTATCCAAGGGTTATCACCGATTTTTGTGGGAGGTTTGAGTGTGAGTTTCCTTTGGCTTTTCATTGGTCTGGTTTGAAGCCTATTTACCACCCTGCTGTTGAGTTCTTTGATAAGGGTGTTGGATTTTCTTGGCGAGCGTATAGACATTTAGGTGCAAGTTACACTTGCAGAGATTCTGTTATGGGTCAATTTGCGGATTTCGTTGGTACTACTCATCCCCTGACTGGTTTTGACGAGAGGGGGATCACATACTTGGCAGCCACTAATGCTGGGTGGCTGCCTTATCTGGCTGACGAGGGGATCCGGTTTGTGTATTATCCTACCAACCAAGTAAGAAGGCAGTTTGGGTTGGACCAGGATATTCCAGATGATCTCTCTTTTCTTGCGGAGTCTCCTACTTCTGCCAGGCCATTTCTGCGGCCTACTGCTTTTGACTTTTGGAGGCAGCGCTTTACCGCAGTCACTGTCCCTAGCTCCTCGAGGGAAGGTATTTGTGCTCCTCCTATGCATTAATATTGGCGGGCTGTGATGACCTCTTTTGAGCAAGCACTGTTGGGCAACCGTGGTTTCTCTTTGATTCCTCCTAACGGCCTTGGCACGGTTGTTTCTGCCAACCCCCGGCTACTGCTTCCTTCCAAGTCTGTATTAGCATATGTTAGTAAACAGGGTCGGTCTTCCCTTCTTGAATGGGATGAGGGGGCTAAAGGATGGCGTTGGCATGCGGGTGACTACCCTTCAGGTTGGGATAGAAAGGTGAAAGTCCTGAACCCTTCTACATTGGGCAAGGAAGGTTCCGTCAAACCCAAGTCCGCTAAGAAAGGAGGTGAGGCAGTGTCTTCTGGGAGTGATCTGCCTCTCATGGGCCACATAGTTCTAAAAGGCTCTCCTCTTCCTAAAGCCCGTATCCTTTCCAGTGCACGTTCTACCGCCAGTAAGCCCAAGCCTACCATTTCGCAGCCATCCACGGATGCTCCTCCTTCTAGCAGGACACGGGGTAGCAAAAGAAAGACATCTCCCCATCCTACCCCTGCCACTGAATGGAGAGTATGTTGTCTCTAATTCTCTTTAGTCTTCTCTATATTTGTTTCTGGGTTTTCCTGCAACTAATACTTGTGCATGTTGACCCCATCTCTTTTGCAGTCTAAGCACAGAGAAGATGCATCTGCTACTCATCCTGTACTTCTCGATGAACCAAAACTTGCGGTATTATTTATTTATTTATTTATTTTTTGCATTCTTCTGCCACATGCCTTTAGTTGTGTCTTTTCCTCCTTTCTGCGTTACTATCTAATTACGGTTTTCTTAGTCACCTTTACCTTCTTTTTCTCTTGCTTTTATCTTGCAGGATCAACCTGAGCCCATTTCCATATATCATACTATAGCTTAAGAGGTTTCTACTAAGACCCCTATCCTTCCTACTGAGCTGGTACCTATGGAGGGTACTCATATTGAGGGGATTAGGGAGGCTACCCCCATTCCTGCCGAGACACCCACTTCTCAAGAAGGGGCTACTCCCCATGCCGTTCAGACTGGAGTTGCCTCACCTGCCATTCCCTTTATCATCTCCACCAGCGATCCCTTTGCAGCCATTTCTCAAGTCGTGAAGGAGGATTCTTCCTTGGTAGTTACCCCTTCTTCCATCCCCAGTTTTGCCACTCGTGGGCCTGCTGCAGACTTGTCTTCTGAGGAGTCTGAGGAAGAGGAGAGTGAGGCTGAGTTGGCGGGTATGTGCCTCTTCCTCCCTCCTTTTTTGTTAAGTTTTTCTTTCATTTTTTTTTTTTTTGTATATATGCTTATGCCACTCTCCTGCTACCGCTTCCCTTCATTTAGCGCACTCATGTTCTTAATTGCAGAGACCTTCAAAGAACCAGAGGTTGCAGCAACTACGGAGCTATTGACATCCACCCCTCCTGCTACTCCTACAGTGCCTGTTTCCGCCATTCCCATTTCTGCTTCTACCACAACACCAGCCTCTGCTTTAGTAGCAGTTCCTGCCGCTCCTATCTTTACAGTTCCTGGTAAGTTTTCTCACCTTTTCCCTTACTCCCTTCTCGCAGGTTTATTGCTTCCAGATCGTAAATACTCATGTTGCGTTTCCTACCTCTCGTTAGGTTTGCGTCCCACTATCCCTTCTTAGTTTGAGGTAGGGAGCAGTTCTGCCGCAGCTCTAGACCCTGTTAGCGAAGCTACAACTTTCTTTATCCGTTTTGATTAGCTTGAGTCGAATGATCTTGGCTTGGCAAACTTCTGGGGAGCGAGTTCCCCTTATGTGGACTTCCATGGCTTTCGAGTTCCTAGTGAGTGTGTTTCTCACTTAGAGGAAGTTTACAGCAGCCGTGGTGACTTCATACAGGGGTTCCGTCTAGGTCACTCTGCCAGGGAACATTCCTTGAGGATGCTGGGGAGCGTGATGAACGATATCAAGCACAACTTTGTTGATTCTATTTCTTCTGAGAGGATTCTACAGTGGAGAGTTGCAGTTTAGGAGCTAGTCAGTGTGGGTTCTGCTCTGAATACCTTCTAGACCATCTCCGTGAGATTGCCCGAGTCTTCTTTATGAAGAAGGTTTAGCCTGCTGTGGATGCCATGGACGCACGGATTGAGACTTTGACAAAAGAGATAGCAGACGTGGAGAGCCGTCACGAGCACTTGATTGCCAGTATTGGTGGGCCCGACCGTTTTAGAGACCAGTCTTTCCTCTCAGGACTTCATTGATGATGATGGGATTTTCCCTTTTTTTGTTTTCTTTTTTTGTTTTTTTTTTATTTTTTTATTTTTTATATATATATATGTCTTGTTCTGTATCTTACTTTATCTCCTTGGCCAGCACAATTCATTATGGTTTTCTAGAACACTTATTTAACTAGTTTGGCAAGACTGATACAATTTGGGTTTGTAACCGTAATGTGCTACACTTAGTTACCTTTTGCTACTGTTTATGTCATGGAATGCTTTTATAATACTTTGCATATTTTCATTACATAATTCATGAAAGCATGTTATAAACTTGTCTTGTGACATGGTCACTTGGAGGAAAGCAAATAACAAAGCAGGGAAAGGAACAAACTAAACTTGGAACTTGTTGAACACAGCATAGAAAGGAGGGTAATCACTTGATCTTAACTTTAAGCATGGTAAAGCTTCAACCATTTCCCATTGATGGGATCTATCAAATCCTTGCCATCCATCTGGCTCAGTCGGTAGTATCCACTTGGGTGGGCTTCTCTCACCACGAGGGGTCCTTCCCATTTTGGTGCAAACTTGGATGGTCCTGCCATACCTCGTCTGACATAGTCCGCCACCTTTAACACAAGTTGTCCTTCTGCGAACACTCTTTTTTTAGTGATCTTGGCATAGGCTTCTGCTATTTTTTGCCTATATCTGTGGCCACGTTCCTGGGCTTCTTCCCTTTTTTCGTCAAGTCCTTCTAAATCTTCACACCTTTCTGCTGCAAAGACTTCCTTCTCTTCTTCCTTCCCCTGTATCTGCATGACTCTTAGTGATGGGATTATCACTTCTGCAGGGCTCACAGCCTCTGTTCTGTATACTAGAGAAAAAGGTGAAAATCCTATGGCAGACTTTGGTGATTTTCAGTAAGCCCAAAGGGCGTCTGGCAGGTGCATTGCCCATCCTCCCGTATACTCTTGGCTCATTTTACTGATGATCTTTATGAGAACTTTGTTAGTTGCCTCTGCTTTCCCATTTCCTTAAGGGTAATAAGGTGACGAACGGTGATGCTTAACTTGGTAAAACTCCAACATCTTCCTCACTTCGCTATTGACAAATGGTGTACCATTATCACTGATGATTCTGTGGGGCACCCCAAAGCTTACAATTATATTCTCCTTGATGAAGTTCGCCACTGCTCCTCCTGTGGCCTTGCGAAGTGGTACTGCCTCTGCCCATTTGGTGAAGTATTCAGTGGCTACCAAAATCCATATATATCCATGAGACGGAGGGTTGGTCCTACCAAGTCCAGCCCCCAAGTGTGAAAGGGCCATGGAGTAACCATACTATGCAAGCTTTGTAGGTGGGTGTGAATGAGATTAGCCTGCACTTGACAGCTGTGGCATTTTTTCACAAATTCTGCTGCATCCTTCTTCATGGTAGGCCAGTAATACCCCATTTGCAACAGACACCTGTATAGCTTCTTCTTCCCTTGGTGTTCCCCACATTCCCCCGAGTGTACTTCTCTTATTATTTCCTTTGCTTCCTCGAGGCCCAAACATCTTAATGGGTCCCTATCATATTCTTTCTTGAAAAAGACTTCCTCATGCAAGAAATAACGTGTTGTCAATCTTTTGAGTTTATAACTCTCAAAATGCCTCTGTGGCAAGATGCCTTTTGTTAGGTACAGTTTGAATGGGCTTCTCCAGTCTTCACTAGTGAACACAGCATAACTTTCTCGCCTGTCTGCCGCGAGCTGACAGGTCCCACATTGGGTTTGAACTTGGCATCTTTGCCCATACTTGGCCAATAAAAGCCTGTTCTTTGGAGTCTGTGATAGAAGCTAATTTCTCCGCGGGATCCATAGGTCCTGTTGTGTACTTCTTTTAACTTTCTCTGGGCTTCTTTCACTGGGCCTTTTCTTTTACTGCTCACGGGCTCCAATGTCCATTTTCTCTTTTGGGCATGCTTGGCCCATTTTTTCTAATTCTGTTTTACCCATGGGCTTTTGCTAACTCATTTTGAGCTTCCTCGGCCCAATCACTCTATACTTCATCATTGGGGCTCATGGGTTTTCCATTAGCCTCTTACTCTCTTTGTTTACATTGCATTGGGCCCGCTGTGACCCATTCTTACTTTTCTTCATACTTCCCATGGGTTTGTTTCTTTTCTATTTCCAGGCTTATTCAAGCCCGTTTGCTTTTTCTGGACCCATCTCATGGACCCGTGAGCCATTCATTCCTGCCATGACTTCTGTTTGCTATTTCTTTTGGTCTGCCCGTGTTGTTGGGCCTTTTGTCTTGCCGGGCTTTGTCAAAAATGAGCCTCAACAGAGGGAAAAATGATGGTAGGGTCCGGTTGTTTTCTCCCTAGGCCCTACCACCAAAATGATGGTAGGACACATGCACTTCGTCTAGTACGTTTTATATATATATATATATATTCTTTGCAACCAGTTCCAGGTTTAAGCTTTTTTTTTTTTTTGGACAAGATTTTTTTTTTGTGGTTGTTAGTCACTTTTTTGTTTTAATTGGGCATTATTTTGTAACAAGAGTATATAAGTAAATTTATATAAATTCACTTTTTTATCCCTCCACATTTCCACTCCCAACCAAACAGAAAGGAGGGAAATTAAAATATTTTCTATCCTCTCACTTTTCCACTCTTCCACCATTTTCTATTCTCCCACTTTTCCACCCTTCCAACTAAACGTACCCTTAGTGTTGTTATGATCACACTCAACAAAACTTGAACTACTAAATTAAAACAATACTCCTTAATCCTGTTTTTATATGTAAATACAAAAACCTATATCCATATGGAACACATCAACAATATATGGAATGTACAAACCAAAATTACAAACCACTTTAAGGCAAATGAATGATAACATTTAAATTGATAGCATTGAAGAAGAAATGGGGAAAGGAAACCAGAAAGTTAAGCTGCAACAATTGGTCATTACAATGAAAATTATCTAGCTAAATGTTTTACCTCCAGAATAGAAACACATAGTAGATCCCAAGTAGGACCAGAAAAATAACAAAATCGGATCAAATTGAACATTTCTGTATAATTACACATCTCCAGCTCGTAAAACTTTTACAAACTCTGTTTACTATTCAAGCATCTCTGCCAATATTTCAAAACATTAAAGCAAAATTTCTTATTGTCAAGCAGAACGAAGATTTTGGACACCATCATTTAAAATTCTCATCTGCAAAGAGAAAACTCAGGGAAACAGTTGGAGACAAGGCAATGTCCTTTTGGGTGGATGAGTGGTGAATTATTGTAGAATATGTCATTAGTGCATTCCAGAACTTAGAAATGCAAGGTTAATTAATGCCAAACAGTGCTCTTTTGTATGCACAATGTCTTCAAATAAGATTCTCAAGATGCCCATTTGATCTTCTAAAAAATTGGATGCCCCTTGACAGGAGTTTCATTTGCAGGTCAACCCCTGCATTCTACATGATCTATTGATTCACCATTTGAACTCAAGTGTAATCTCGCAACTTCTCCCACATGGAAATGTTATAGAATGGTTAGCCCCAAATTTCTGGAGTTGCATTAGGATACAACAATTTAGAGTACACAGACTAAAAAGAGGCTACCTAAAACGAAACTTACATACATACATACATACATACATACATACATACATATATATGTATGTATGTACATACAAACATTGATACATATATTTCAATTAATATAAATGATAATGCAAGAAAAACACATGATCTAAAAGTAAGTTAGGCGTGCAACTTCTCTTCAACTAGAACCTGTCAAACAATCAAAAAATCAAACATATAAGAATAAAAAAAAAGCAAACACAAATGCCCTCTAAGACATCTCCAATGCTGCGATTATTAAGGTAAAAAAAATCATTAAAACCATATTATCCCAGGAAAAAAAAAAAAAAAAAAAAAACCCACGTTTTCTATAGTATTCAACAGCTAAAGACTCTGTTTAGTTCTTGAGGCTTTGGCTCGTAAGAGAAGTTTCTAAAGTCCTACTCCTCAATTATTGTATATTTTCTTAGCAACAAAATGGAGCATGGAGCATGGAAATGGAAATGGAAATGGAAATGATTTATAGGAGGGAGAGAGAGAGAGAGAATTGGAGTGATCTGAAGGTCATCGGGTTTGGTAGAATTGAGCGGAGCCATGGTTCTTTCTCTCTGTGAATTGCTGTGTTGACAAGCTCGATGGTATGGGATTTTAAGCTCACCTATATATAGAAACGACAACTCTCGAGAGTACTTTTTAAATCTTACTACTTTTTTCCCCCCCCTTTGAGTAGATGAAAATGCATTTTACTTTTTCATCTATTTATGCAAATATAACGGTCTATTTTAAAATAAGAACTTTAAAAAAAAATATTTAATTAATTTTCTTACAAGATACTCATATATGATTATTTATCATATACTATATTTTATTAAAATATAGAATTTTCTTTATTTTTTAAATTGTTTGTCTCTTTTCACACAACAACCGCCTTTCATTCTCTTCCTTCACAATCGGGAAATGTAAATTTTTTTTTCATAAGCTACTATGCTTAAGTATATTTACACAAGCACTGTAACAAAATCTCATTTTACACAATGGATGTACAAATTGATGTGTGTTTTTTGAGGTTGACTTGCTAAAATCTGATGTGAATGCTCTTAAGCACCTTTTCATGCCGTAAATTCCTTTGGTTGGTCTTTCTTGTGTAGATTATCATGCACGGGTGGTGGTGGTGTAAATTTATTCAAGTGGCATTTTCCATGACATAATTTCTTTCATAGCAAGTAGTTCCATCTAGTGTAAATTCTCATGTATTGAGTTCCCTTTCTTGATGTAAATTCTTGCATACTCGTTAGCCTTCTTTTTTTTTTTTTAATGTAAGTTCTCGCATTCACATATTTTTGAATTTTTCTTTCCCTTGTGAGAGGTATAGATCTATATTTCCATCCACTTCTATCCCTTGTTGGAGGGATAGATACATAGTTACCACATTCACATATGCACTCATATCTACATTGTTTTCAAATATACATCATATTGACATTTTGGCAGCTCATTCAGCTTGGCCCAACTTGGTGATTTAGATTTGGGGAGTTGGATCCATGAATATATCAAGATGGTTAGACTAGAGCATTCTACAAGTTTGAAGAATTCACTAGTTGAAATGTACTCTAAATGTGGAGATATAGACATTACTCTAGGAGTGTTTGATGACATATCCAAAAGATGTAACACCCCATAATTTTGACACCAATTTAATTATTATACGTAAATTATAGAGGAGACCTACAATTAAATGGATTAAATTGATTTGAGCCTAAGATATTAAAAATAACATAAATACTATGGAATATGAAGCCCAAGTGAAATGACATAAGTAAATATATGGGCCTTGATAAGTTTTAAAAAAATAAAATAAAATAAAACCCTAGCCTTCTTCCTCTTTAGTTACACGTGTATTTTATTGATGGGGCTTCCTTTTGTTTCAGTTGACTATTGAACTTTGCCTTTCTTCACTGTGGCGTTGAGTTGGAGTTGGAGTCTACATGTATGATATTCTCATGCTCTAGATTTAAGAAGTTTGAATAGTCAATAGTTAACAATTGTTATGAACCTAGACTATCATTATACTAATAGAAAAGAGCTCCTATAATTGTATTATATTAGATAAGGAATGGTCAACATATCAAAAAAGGGCCATAGACTTTGAAATTGAACCAAATAGAGTAATAGGCTTGGACTTTGTCACCATGTTAAAGGAAAAAAAAAAGGTTGCTTGTGGTTTATATATAATTGTTTATAGTCTCACTCTTTTCACCACCATTGTCATTGTCCAAATAAGTGTCCAGCAGTGTCCTTATACTTTACGGCATCAAGAGGATTATGGGTCTTTGGGTTGATGATTACAATATTATAATAGGAATTGTTTATATATAGCCGTATGGTCCAGGCTTTGAAATTGATTACGTATGAATAGTATGTATAGCCATATGGTCCTCCATTGGCTCTAAGATTGATTTGGCAGAACTATATTATGTGGCTTCTACTTTTGATTAATAGATATAAATATTAGGTTGATAAGATAAGTTTATATATCATGTGGCTTCTAAGGAATAGTAGAATATTTGATGGCTAGACCTATAGTGAATTGCTAGAGTTTTATAGAGTTGCAGTACAATTATGCTTATTAATGGATAGTAAAAATACATGAAATGGAACAATTAGATTAAAGCTGAAAGTGAACTGGAGAGTTACGTAAATAAATGTAAAATTTTGGAAACAACAGTGTTGTCTAAGATTATATTGTCTAAGTATGAAAACGGATTTTAGTAGGAAATTCATGTATTGCTGGACTTATTTTTGGTGTTGCTAGGCTCTAATTCTACTAATTCATTGTGACTCAAGGGTGATTGATTCCTTTTATTTTGCAACTAAGAGGTAAGTGGTGTTTACTAATTTTGGGGGTTTTCCCAAACAGTGTTGATTATTACACTATTTTATATCAAAAGAATATGTTGATATTATATATATAAATTGATATTTTATAAATGCTTGATGTGTACATTGACTATTCGTTTTGTGAAAAAATTGTGGGACAATCTAAATTTATTTAAACTTGTATGTGTGAATATATCCTTATATTTTTTTGAGAATTATGAATGGACTATTTTTGTGAGCATCTTGAATGGATTATTTTTGTGAGCATATTGAATATGTTTTGAAAACCTATGGCAAGTCGTGATTAAAAGCTCATGTATTGTATTTAGTCCGTAGCAAGGGACAATCATACTGTAACTAGTCCTTAGTAAGGTACGGTCCTAGAAAAGGGGATAGTGCACATTTGATAGCTCCTTAGAAAGGGAGTATACTATTGAGGATCCAAAAAGGAAGCTTCTTAGTAAGGGAGTGCACTTTTAGGTTCCAAAGGAACCATCCTTAAGAAAGGGGATGAAAAGGAGGTTCCAGTCCTAAATAGGAGACAACACAATCCTATCAACGGGGCGTAAACGTTGACCACGAGAAAAGCCTAGGAAATTATATTTATGATAGTATTGATATATATATCTTATGATGGCTCACAATATAAAGATATTATTTTTATGTGAAATATTTGATGATAACATATTGATGAGTTACAAGTTATGAATTTGTTGTAAGAATTATTTATTTGAAAGGTTTGTTGTCACACCTCAATGTTAGTAAATTCCACTTATTGAGTTATCTCACCCCCCCCCCCCCCCTTTATTTCTCCTTATAGATACATTAGATGAATTATTAGAGTAAAGATTATTGGAAGACGACAGTTATGAATTATTTTGTGGAACTGAGAATTTTATTATTATTTTTATGGCATTAAACATTGTATCGGAAAATTATTTTGAGGTTGTTTTTATCTTTGGTGGATTAGAGCTCTGACATTTGTGATGAGATTTTAAGTTGCTGGTTGCTTTTATTTAATATTTTTATGGATTATTTAGATTGAATAGACTTTTATTATTTATGATTTTGGGGCGTTACAAAAGATGTTTTCTTTTGGAATGATATGATCCAAGTACTTGCTCTTCATGGCCTTGGTAAGGAGGCTTTGCCTCAATTCCATTTGATGAAAAGGACATGCATTCAACCATATGATATAAGCTTCAGTGGAGTATTATACTATTATCAGCTTTTAGTTGTGCAAGGGTGATAAGTGATTCAAGAAAGTAGGTAACATTTCAACATCATGTGGGCACAATATGGAATAAGCCCTAAATTGGAGCACTATGGATGCATGATTTATCTTTTATAGGACTTCTGGAGGAAGATGTAGATTTTATCAAAAAAAGCCCATGGAACCAAATGGAGCAATCTGGGGGGTTGTGCTTAGTGCAGCAGATTGTTTATAAAAATCAATTTAGGGGAGGAAGCAGCCGGACACTTGCTAAATCTTGAACCAGAAAATGGCGGAATCTACGTTTTCCTTTTGAACATCTATGAAAGTGGGAAGAAGCAAAAAGAGAGATAAAACTTATGCACAAAAATCTATTTGAAAGACACCGGGTTGCAACTCATTTGTCATAAATGGAGTTTCCCATTTATTTCTGGTCAAACATCATTCTCGTCCAGAAATTACATAAATTTACTTGATGCTAAATCAAATGACTCAAAAGTTGAACTGATTAGCTAAGGGTCAGACTGTCATTCTGCATTTAAACTTATATCCAAGATTTATAAACGAAAAGTAGGAGTCAAGGGTCAAAGTCATTTCCATCATGTCCAAGCTAGAGTTCCTGTTCTTGCAAAGATTACCAGTGAAAATAATTTGAAGCATACGCAGGAAATTTGTGTTCCATGTACGATAATTATAGCATCAGCTAAAATTGGCACCCGTAACAAGGATTGACTAATAGCACAAATATAATGAGAATTCCATTGTGGTCATATATGTCTCCACAAAATGTGTTGATATCTCATTTATTATAATTTACAATTTCCCCATATTTCACCTTCAAGCATTAAAGCTTTGCAATGGCATATGCAGGCAAATTAGATCTTGCAGGGAGCTTTAGATCTTCCCAGCCTTCATCATCCATCATAGAGAAGTATGAGTCAACCATATCGTCACTAACAAGCTCCAATTTAGAGGGCTCCCACTGGGAGAGATAGGAAGCCAAAGATGAAATAAGAAAAATAAATCAATAGAAATCTATATTTAAGAAAATCATTGAGAGTGAAAAATCTAAATTGCAAAGATACAGAAACAGATGCATGTCTACCTTTGGGTTCTTATCCTTATCCAACAGTATAGCTCTACAACCCTACAGTAAAAGGGAAGTCTTAAAATAATCCGCAAAATAATAAATTAGGAGAAGATAAATATTTGAGTAAGCTGAAACCTCAAAGACATCCTTGCTTGGTTTTCCTTGCATGACATGACAAACCATTCTATACTCACGAACAAGGCACTGACCAACGCCTTGGAGCCGTCCTTGTCTAATCTGTTTGCAAGAGGAGAATAAAAGTTAAAAAGTGGAAACAATCTCACAAGATTGAGACAAATTGGATGGCTGCTTAGTTTTGTCTTTAGTTATGAAGTTATTGAGGGAACTAAATATCATATTTCTATTATGGTGGTATCCATATAACAGAGGGGATCATATGTCAGATGACCAAGTCAAACTTGGATCCGAAGTGACACACAGTCCCCACATTCATCTTCACTCCTCAAATGATATGCTTTCTTGCACATAGTGATAAAATTTTTGTACTACCATTACAACTATGACTTCACATATATACAGCTAAAAAAAAATGGAAATTCACCATGCCTATAAAAAAATCTGTTCTATGCCCTTATGAAAAAAGGAAGCCAGAAAGTACAAGGGCATTATTTATTTTTGATCAAGATAAAACTCATATTGTCCTTTGAAACAAAATAGAGAATAATAATATAAGGACATTCTCTTTCTTTGGATCCAACTTAATTCTCTATACATTTTTGGATGCTCCTTCGAATTCTACCACAATCACCTCCGCACGGTGGCTAAAAATCTTTAACTCAACTGTTCTCCAATGGCCATAGCACATCCTGATTCCCGATGGACCAGTACCAACCTATGTCGCAGTTCACAAGGACAGAATAGCATGTGCTGGGTGCAGATGTGTATCTAGGCATCAAACCAATTTCATACCCGTTACTCAGAAATGAAGCCTTATCTTCTTCTTTTTTTTAATTGATTGTTCTAGAGAGAAACGAAAACACCTGATTTATTTGAGCATTCAATTCTGTTCATTCCTTAGGTTATTAAGAGGTAGTTACATGTTTAATGGCTGGCCACTGAAAGCATAACACTTGCTGACAAGAGTCAATGTTGCATCTGACATAGGCACTTCAAACATTTTAGTGTCCATTAAAAAATAAATGCCACCATATCCCCTTTTTGATAACTTCATGTTGGTCCTTGTTGCACTTATCACCTGTATTAAACCCTTGAGCTTATTATAAAAATGCCTTGAAAAAGGACACTGTTTTTAGTTGTCAACCACTGTTATGACATATGTGAATCATGTTAGAAACATATGTCATTTAGAATTGGCTAATCATTTGATAAAACGCACTTTACTTGTAATTGGATAGATCTAGGATGTGTTTAATACTTCAAGGAACAAGAATTCAAGTCCAAGTGTTAAAGCCATGTAAATCTGTCCAAAAATCAAGCGAAGAAGTGCTGTATTTTAAAGCTCGACAGCTAGCTCAACAGATAGCATCTATCGAAATTTTAGAGGCAAACATAGCCCGATACTCGACAACTGCTAGATAGATAGCCTATTTATCGAGATTTATGAAAATTAGTTTTTCAGATCTGATTTTACACCAACTCGTGTATATTTGTTTAGGCTTTTTTTTCTCACAACCCTAAACCTATATAAAGATTATTTTAAGGACTGTCACAGTTGACGTAAGTTGATGCAACTTAATGCAAAAGTTTTTCACAAACATATTGTGACCGGAGACATATACCCTAGTTCATATTTCTCTTGAAGAAGCTGATGTGTTTGTACGCCGTAGAGTTTTGTAACCAATGAGTTTCATGATCTTTATCGTATTAATGAACTGAAGAACTTTGCAGTCAACATCTTTCTCAAGTTAGTGGTTTTTCATGTACTTGGATCTGTGCATTGATTGGTTAGTCACGCACTGGGAGCCATGCATTGAAAAGGAGAAATTGTTACTATAGAACAAGTCCAATTGGGTATTGGAGTAAGGGTTCAACTGTAAGTTGGTATAAGGTACTGTGATTCTTTTACTTGTAACCTCTTGTTGTGATAATAGTGGATTCTCGGGAGTAGTAATCTTAAAATCACCCGATAGGGTTTTTGCCTTAGAGGTTTTTCCCATTCGTAAACAAATCATCGTGTCAACTTTATTTTCCGCTGTATATTAACTTGGTGATTTGTTTGTGCTACCACGCATATTGCATGTTAATTGAATTAATTAATTAACTTGACTAATTAATTGGTTAATTTATAACAAGGGGTCAATACATTCTTGGCCTATCAACCACTTTTACGAATTTATAATTCTGGAAATTGAATTTCTAACCTTTAGAAACTGGAATAAATGATACTTCTGCTAAGGAAAGAAAAAGAGATTTCTATAGCCTCACATGATTAGAGCACATAATGAAAATCCTACAAAGCTAAATTTCAACAGAAGATGTCATGAATATCTTAACCACAAGCCAATCCATCTTAAGCAGTTAAAATACTGACTGGAATGGCAATATTAAGGCTTGCTGCCCCCTTACCGATCTCAGACCAATTTTAAGGCCTGTTGGTGATGCTCTCTTCAGTGACCGGATTGTTTCAGAGATCCAATCATCCTTCTTATTCAAGGCCTCTCTCTCCTAAAATTGCCACCACAAGATCATGGTCAGGTAAGTGGTAAACATGTAAACACCAAAAATAAAAGAATATTACTCAAAGCACTAGCAAACGTTTCGAAGACATCTGACAAAGAGGACAGCAAATTAATATTCTCATCATGGATAAAATTCAATATCATTGAACTTACAAGGGCAGATATAATTTCTTCCACTGTTCTTCGAGAAAAGCACCTATTAATGACATTCAATCTGTAGCCAAGTGGATTGCGAAAAAAAAATAAGCATTTCGAGTTTATTGAGAAAAGATTAAAAAGAATATAAAAAATATATTTGAGGATCTTGGACGACAGAAAGATAGGTTTGCATTTCTGAAAATGAAAACATTAGTTCTTTAATACAAAATCAACTCTGATAGAACCTTCTAGCACTCAATCTGTGAGATGTAGTTCATTTATCACTGTATGTTAAGATGATACATACAACTAGCTAATAAACTAACAGAGCTTTTTCATATGTGCGTTCACTGAGAGTAGTTTATTTCATGATTGATTATCCTTGACATCTTAAGTATTAAAAATCCTTGGCATGCATAGAATATAGTTTAATGAATAAAAACTGTAGAGGCCGTTTAATTAGAACAAGAAGTATAATCTTTATAATTATGAAAGCAAAAATAACCTGTGATATGCACTTTTCTCTTTCATATAAGGTTGCTTTGAGTACTCATTAATAACTGCGGAGATTATGGCTGGATCACTTGAATCTACCTTGCACAGTGCTTCTTCCAACAAAGACAATCTCTGGCCAACAATTAAAAACACATAAGGCATTCAAATGGCAATGTATTACAAAATTAAAAATAAAAATTTTGGCAGATAAACATAATGGTGATGACTAAACATGCATAGCATTTCATCTTAATGGCATGAGGATAAATATTGTAGAAAATAAATAGAAAGTATATCCTAGATTTAACCCCAGGGGTTGGTCTAATGGTCTAATTTGTACTATTGAACTATATAAGTATTTCCTCCTTTCAATTTCTGTTTTTACCATAATTTCCCTCTTTCTTCAAATCAAATGACCTATGTATCCTCCTCCCGTCCACTCCACTACTTTGCCTTTCAGTTTAAACCAAGTAGGGAATGGAAAAAACAAGTCTTTGGAAAAATATACAATAATTCATAATGTGCACTAAACCATGCTGATGCATGTTACTGCTTCCAACTATTCATCAACCACACAAGATGTATCTTTTTCCTTCATTAGAATTTTGAGCGCTATGCCTAAAATCAAATAATTAAAGTAGAATGAACTACTACCTCTGAGGGGACAAAGTGAGTTGCAAGCCCACATACAAGCATTTCAGCACCATCCAACCTAGTGCCTGTAAGACCAAGATATTCTCCTGCCAAAGCTTTAAAATTATAACGAGTAGAAGATGGGAAATGGAAGGGGAGTTACCAAAAAAGACCATTATAAGAACAAAACAATGCAAAAAATGAGAAGACCACTTCAGAACACTTTTAAGCTTTGGTACAAAGAAACATAGAATTGTTATAATTCCAAATTTTATGTAATAAATAAATCTAAAAATATGAACAAAAAAAAATAATATACATAGTAAGAAATAAATGTGGTGTAGAACAGACAGTAGAGATTTTCTTTGAGCAGAGAGACCACCATAAGTTAGCACAAGGGAAATTCAAGAAATACAAAAGCACTAGTAGAAATCATTGGTGACAGCAACAGAATTGTAAGTCAAAATACCTAGTAATCTGTTCATAATTGCTGAAGAATTAATAAAACTTAAGTTTTCTAGTAGATTAATTACATGGTACAAAGAACCAACACCCATTATGGTTTGTTTTCTGTTGAACCGTGGCTCATTCTAAGATTTGGTTTATTCTTAAATCTTAACTACTTCGGTCACCAGTTTTTTTTTTTTTTTTTTTTTTTCCTTCATTTCTGTGCTAGGAATTGATAGCTTGGGCTTTACAAACTGACACCTTAATCCCAATGACTCTCCCAACCTACAGATTATGCACCTCTATTGGTCACATGTCTCATATCATAATAACAAGCACATATAATACTCGCCAATACTGCTAGTTTGCAATAGTATCAATCAGTCATATACATTAAAACCTAAAAATAGGAATTGAACTACTCAAGAAAATTTAAGTGCTAAAGAAATATACCATCCAAACTCCTACAAACTACAAAAGAAAATGAACTTCACCCCCTTTCTAGGAAAGATTTGGTATCCAAAGATTTACTATATAGGTCAATGATGTAATTGCCATTACCAAAGAATCCAGGGAGTCTTGACAAGAAATTACCAAAGAATCCAGGGAGTCTTGACAAGAAATAAGAGGCACCCACATCTGGAAAGAATCCCAAAACTGTTTCTGGCATTGCAAAGACCTGCAAAACGTCCACTATCAAAATGCAAGTTATCCAAGAAACCTAGATCTACAATTTTTTTTTTTTTTTAAATGAGTGTAACACTAGGACTTCCCATCCCAGGAGGTCACTTGCTTAGTTCTAATATTGCCCAGCACACTTGTTTTGGAGTTTTGATGTGATTTTATACTTTAGTGCTGTTATGATCAAACTCAAAAAAACTAGAACTACTAAATTAAAACAATACTGCTAAAAAACATAGAAAAAAAAGGAGAGCAGTTCAAACCTTCTTTTTATATGTAAATACATCTCATGTATCCATATGGAACCAAAAGTACATACCACTTTAAGACAACTGAATAATATAGCATTGAAGAAGAAAAGGGGAAAGAAAAACAGAATATTAAGTCATAGCAAAGATGACGCTACAACAATTGGTCATTCCATTAAAAATTAAATACAACTCATGTATCCATATGGAACACATGGCACCATAATTGCCAATGCATTTAAAATTCTCATCTGCAAAACGAGAAGAAATTCTAATTGCCACCGCCAAAGGAAAGGCGAAGTCATTTAAACGAGAAGAAATTCTAATTGCCACTGCCCATGCATTTATGAACCATTTGAACTTGAGTATCATCTGGCAACTTCTCGCACAAAAATATGGTATAGAATAGCTAGCCCCAAGAGCCTGGAGTTGCATTAGGACACTGCAATTTAGTGTACGCAGGCCAAAGAGGAGCGACCTAAAACCAAATTTAAGAACCTTTTAAGGAGTTCAAAACACAAGTGATGATAGTGGACAGCATCAGCATTTTTTGCTTGATCAGGTTTAACAATACAATTCTTCTTCTTCTTTTCTTATTGATACAGGAAGCATTAAGATTATTTTAGGTCCCAAAAAAGAAAAATAAGAAGTGTTGTAATAAATTAAGTTTAGCATCTTTTTTCATTTTTATTTGAACTCAAAATGTCTCCATTAGAAACACCAAGAGGTGCCAGTTGAACTACAAGGTTCCTAGCCAAATTTAGCAACTATTGTACCTGCAACTATACATATTAACCAAAGAAGAACATTTGCAACAATTAAAATAAAAGGGGTGGGGGGAGAGTAGTGAACCATGAGATAAACAACCATATTCAATTCCCTGCTTTGCACATTCAAACTGACCATCATCAATTGAATGGGATAAAATAATGGAAATACATTACTGCTCTATAAAATCTCAGGGAAGTGTGTAATTCATAATCATCTACTAGGAGAAAGTAAAATTCCGTATGACTTAAAACTGGAGATAAAGAGAGATAAATACCGAATTTTCTGTTGCTACCCGGAATCTACCATGTATTGAAGCCCCTGCCCCACCTCCCATGACAATTCCATTAAGGATTGAAACCTTCAACAATATTTGCATGCTAATAGTAAGAAAGAATATATTCATGAAACTAACTTGACCAAGAATGCCTCCACAGTCAAAAGTCAATATAAACAAAAGATAATGAAAATTTACAATTCATGGTGAACAGGGTCACCTGGGGTTTACGATATGTTGCCAAAATGTAATTTAAGGTGGATAGCATCCAATACAATTTTGCACCTAATCTCCAGGTACCTAATACATAAAAATATTGGGGGGACGGGGGGAAGTATTACAGGATTAGCATTGATGTCCTTTACTTCATAAAAAATAAATTCTTGAAATTCGCATAATTGAGCATCTTTTAAAGAAGAGATGACTGAAAGACTCCACATTAGCAGTTGAATCTTATCTGTGGTGGTAGGTCACGAATAATCTAAGGGTCCATTTGGTTCCCGTAAAATATTTTTTGAAAAATATCTATTTTCCGGAAATGCTATTTTCCGGAAAAGGAAAAATATTTTCAAGTGTTTGGTTGTATTATGAAAATTGTTGTAGAAAATATTTTCATGTGTTTGGTTCTATTCTGAAAATGTTATTTTCCTACAATTTTTCACATTTTCTCAGCTATTTTCTCAGCATCCAAACAAATTTTGTTACCAAAAATTTCAAAATCACAGCCAATTCATTAACAAATTCCGGCAGCAAATTTCGGCAATCAAAAGCCACAACCACCAAAACATCACCACCACACCACCACAACAATAACAACAATCAAACTTAGAAAAAAAAAAAAAAAACTGAGAAATCGAGGAAGAGGGAGCAATGGCTCTGGGTCGACGACGAGATCAAGGTTCGTGGAAAGGCGAGATCGAGGAGGCGATGGGTCTGAGTCGAAGGCTATGGGTCTGGTTCTGGGTCTGGGTCAACGACAAGATCGAGGTTCGTGGGTTGCTCTGGGTCGAAGGCGATGGGTTGCTCTGGGTTCGTCGGAGGCGATGGGTTGCTCTGGGTTCGTCGGTTCGTGGGTCGAAGGTTGCCGGCGGTTGCTCCGGGCTTGGTCTCTCTCGCCAGCGGTTCGTGGGGCTTGGTCGCTGGGCTGGGTCTCTCTTTCTCTCTCTTCGTGCTCTCTCTCTCTCTCTTTTCCGGAAAATGGCATTTGAAGTGAAAATAAAAGGGGAAAATCATTTCACCCTTGACTGCTGGTCAACTGAAAACAATTTCCGGAAAATTGATTTTCCATGCACAACCAAACACCCGTAATTACAGAAAAGTATTTCCGGAAATGATTTTCACCCAAAACAAACGCAGCCTAAATGTTGAGGACTAGTGAGGGTGGTCCAATCTATATCTATATATATTACTAAAAGTTGAAACGTTGCGTTTAATGCTGCTGCTCTTACGTTGCGCCACATCAGTTGTCACATCATTTTTTTTTTTATAAATATAATTTGTCCAACAATTTTAAAATGGATTTTACAATTTTCAGCCCTATAAATGCAGCCCACTAATTATTTATTTTCTTCCACTATCACTCTATAATAAATTCAGTCCACTACTTATTTATTTACTTCCACTATCACCCTATAATAAATCTGTATAATTAATCCAGTTCACCTCTTATTTATTTAGTTCCACTATCAACCCCAACTCAAAACCTTTTTAGTTCAGTTTTAGGGTTTTGTGTGAGTCTTTTCAGCTTAAAGGAAGAAAAAACAAAAACAAAAACGTTGAAGCATTTCAAGCTTTAGGGTTTTTTTTTTTTTTTTCTTTCTTTCCAATTTTCCTATAATTATTTTTAACATTTATTTTTTTAATATTTACATTTCTCCAATCTTTCTCTCTCCCTTACCATTTCATCTCCCTATTACTTCTTTAATCTTTCACCCTCCCTTACCTTTTCATCTCTCCACTACCTTCTACCTTAATATCATTCTTCCTCTTTCCCTTCATCTTCCTTTATTTTTGTCTCTTTTTATTCACACCCTCTTAATATAAATTTGTCACTATCTCTTCTATTCTATGCATAGTTTTCCCTCACAAAAAAAATGGTTCTCTCTCTCTCTCTAAATTTTTTGGTGGATTTTTTTATTTTCCTTGCATCTTTAATTTAGGTTGATAATTTTTTATATTCTTTAATACTCTATTTTGGGTTAATGCGATTTAGTTTTTTTTTTTAAATTGTTGCTATTGTTGTTGTTTTTTTTTTTTTTTTTAATTCTCTTTGATTGTTAAATGTTATCCTATTATGTTCTAAAGAATTAAATATAGCATATAAAAATATAATATTATTCTATTACATAGCATGATTTGGATGATTTGGTATTTATTCTATAACATATCATTATTTTTTATAGTGCTCAAATTTTTATTTTTTTTTGGAGAAATAATTATAACATGCTGCTAACCCTGCAACTCAAATCCTTTCTCTCCTAAACCTCCAAGCACTTTGTACATAGGGAGGTGTCAATTCAGCTACAGGACCTTTGGCTTATAGTGCTCAATTTAGATGTGAAACTATGAGACTTTACTAATTTTTGTTTATTTTCTAATCCTTTGTGATGGACAAAGTACTTTTAATAGTTGTATTAGAAGTACTCTATAATACCTTTCATTTAAAGAAAAGTAAATGTTAGCCAAACGAAAATAATCGAATAGGTGAAAAATTTTAACTTTTGCAATTTTATTTTAATTATTATTATTTTATAACAATGCATGTATGAAAATTTAATTCTTAGATTTTGCTAATAATTGTTTATTTGATAATATGTTTTAGGTGGCCAAAATTATAATTTTTACAAAGAAAATAATCTTAATAGATTATCAAAAACAAAATTTTATCCTAATATTGGTTCAATTAATCATTGTTAAGTTTTATTAATTTTTTTTAGTTTACGTTTTTGGTGTTTTGGATTGTTCCTATATTACATTTATGATTGTTCCTATAGTAAATAAAAATATAATTACAAAATACATTACTCATTATTAGATTAGTTTAAATTGTAAAAGAAATTTTAATAAAACCACCATAACAATAATTATCACGCACAACGCGCGGGTTCGCGTCTAGTATTACTAAAAGCTGAAGCGTAGCGTTTAATGCTGCTGCTCTCACGTTGAGCCACAGTAGCTGCCACATCATTTAAAAAAAAAAAAAAATTTGTCCAACAATTTTAAAATGGTTTTTACAATTTTCAGCCATATAAATGCAGCTCACTACCTATTTATTTTCTTCCACTATCACTCTATAATAAATCCAGCCCACTGCTCATTTATTTACTTCCACTATCACTCTATAATAAATTTGTATAATTAATCAGGCCACCTTTTATTTATTTAGTTCCACTATCAACCCCAACCCAAAGCCTTTTCAGTTCAGTTTTAGGGTTTTGTGTGAACGTTTTCAACTTAAAGGAAGAAAAAAAAAAACAAAAAACAAAAACAAAAACAAAAACAAAAACAAAAAAACAAAAACGTTGAAGCCTTTCAAGCTTTAGGGTTTTTTTTTTTTTTTTTCTTTCCAATTTTCCTATAATTATTTTTAATATTTATTTTTTTAATATTTACATATCTCCAATCTTTCTCTCTCCCTTACCATTTCATCTCCCTACTACTTTTTCAATCTTTCTCCCTCTCTTACCTTTTCATCTCCCTACTACCCTCTACATTAATATCATTTTTTCTCTTTCCCTTCATCTTCCTTTATTTTTGTCTCTTTTTATCCACACACTCTTACTATAAATTTGTCACTATCTCTTCTACTCTATGCATAGTTTTCCCTCACAAAAAAAAAAAAAGGTTCTCTCTCTCTCCCTCTCTAAATTTTTTGGTGGATTTTTTTATTTTCCTTGCGTCTCTACTTTAGGTTGATAATTTTTTATATTGTTTAAAACTCTATTTTGGGTTAATGCGATATAGTTTTGTTTTTTAAATTGTTGTTGTTGTTTTTATTTATTTATTTATTCTTTATTCTCTTTGATTGTTAAATGTTATCCTATTGCGTTCTAAAGAATTAAATATAGCATATAAAAATATAATATTATTCTATTACATAGCATGATTTGGATGATTTGGTATTTATTCTATAACATATCATTATTTTTTATAGTGCTCAAATTTTTTTTTTTTTGAGAAATAATTTCAACATGCTGCTAACCCCACAACTCAAACCCTTTCCCCCTTAAACCCCTAAGCACTTTGTACATGGGGAGGTGTTAATTCAACTACAGAGTCTTTAGCTTATAGTGCTCAATTTAAATGTGAAATTATGAGACTTTACTAATTTTTGTTTATTTTCTAATCCTTTGTGGTATACAAAGTACTCTTAATAGTTGTATTAGAAGTACTCTATAATGCCATTCATTTAAAGAAAGGCAAAGGTTAGCCAAACGAAAATAATCGGACAGGTATCAAATTTTAACTTTTGCAATTTTATTTTAATTATTATTATTTTATAATAATGCATGTATATAAATTTAATTCTTAGATTTTGCTAATAATTGTTTATTTGATAATATGTTTTAGGTGGCCGAAATTATAATTTCTACAAAGAAAATAACCTTAATAGATTATCAAAAACAAAATTTTATCTTAATATTGGTTCAATTAATCATTGTTAAGTTTTACTAATTTTTTTTAGTTTACGTTTTTTTGGTGTTTTGGATTATTCCTATATTACATTTATGATTGCTCCTATAGTAAATAAAAATATAATTATGAAATACATTACTCATTATTAGATTTGTTTAAATTGTAAAAAAAAAATTTATAAAAACCACTATAAAAATAATTATTATGCGCAACGTGGGTTCGCGACTAGTGAGTAATAAAAAGAGCCTACACCTTCATTAATATCCCGAATCACTGCTGCAACATCAACTCCAGCACAAAATGCTCTTCCCTTTCCCTAAAAAAATGACCACGGAGGACATGCAATCAGTTTGCATTCTCTGCAAGGCTGAAACAATCGAAAACGTGCCCAATTCTTTACTTATAAACTTTAGTTAAACAAATTAAAATGCCTATCTATCATATATGCACAAGAAAATGTCTTGAGACTCCTCCCTACGAACAGCCTTTAATAGCTATACTAAGTAAATTTACAATTGAACTAGATGAAGTTTACAAGTTAACAACCTTAAGAAGGTTGCCTTTTTTTTTCAGAGGATTAAAGAAGATAATCTGTTTTATTTAGCCAAAATAAAATAACTTCCGCCCTCACCACAAAACTGGCTTTTCACTTAGAACCAACATAAATAACTAAGAGTCAATTTTACAAGAAAATCCTTACAACCTGTATAACAAAACAGCAATCACAATGATTCATTAGCACTACCTGAATTAAGAAAATTAAATGTAATATCCACTGCCCTGTACCCACACATTCATTTGCGAGGATCAGCCAAAATAGAGTGTCAGAAAGATATGACTTTCTTTTTGATTTATTTCCAATGCAATTTGGAGGTAAGATATGTAGATTATCTCTTAAGAATGGGCATACCTTGACAATTACCAACTTCACATTAGAATCCTCCTCATATGCAACGAAAAGCTCCAATAGCCGAGAAATCTAGAATTTTGCATTAAACATAAGTTCCAGATAAAATGTTATAGCAAATTGGTTACTTCATTTGCACTGTGACATGCATGCATAAGTATTGCAATATTGATATTAGTATGCATTGTTGTATATATAAGTATATACGTGGATAGGTTGTAATAATGATATTTACGATTAGAGAGTATTGATTTATAAAGATGATAAAATGAAAATTCAAGTTCTAAAATTTTCTATGTGAAAACTAAAGTCCAGGAATTTTCGATCGGTCGAGATTTTTCTCGATCGATTGAAATGATCAAGAAATTTGATCTAGAGTTTCTGCCTCTCTCGATTGATGTTTGATTCCTGTTCGATCGATCGAGAAGAACCTTCGATTGATGCTCAATTCCTCTCAATCTTTCGAGACTAATAAAAACTGAATCTTTGCAAAATTTATCTGGTAACCGTTTTGAATGTTTGAAAATGTTTTAAACCTTGTGAACGGTTTTATGAAACATTTAAACTTTCCATTCGTGCCTTTTAAAGGATTATAACATTATGGGGATAAATAGTGGTTCATATATATTTACTTGATAACTAATTCCTTTCTCTCCCAAAATCAGTTTCTAAGAAACACAAAAAATTCTGTGGGTATTCTCCAAAATTCCTGTTTGTAGAACCCAACAAACTTGGTTGTATCTAGGAGACAAATTTGTGATAAGTCTTTAGCAACAATAGTGTGAGAACAAATTTTGTCTAAGGATAACAATTTTGTGCCTCAAAGTTATCTATTTTTCTGTTTGTCTTTTGTGTTCACTTTGCTCTTTCTTGATTATTTTGTGTATTATCCCCAACATGCATAACATTATCTTACACAAAGCAGAATATCATGACCGGTAAATGGAATGCTAGAAACCACATAACAAGATCTGGAAATGGCAAAAATTCCCCAAGTAAAATTGTGATTGACATTACAAAATGTAACAAAAGGGCATGTATATTAAAAAGAACAAAGAAACGGAATAAGGTTGATCCACTTAAAGGACTAGAAATACAAAATCATCCATATTACAGAAATTATACTTCATAGATTATTGAGTTCAGCCATTTTGAAACGAAGAAACAACACCACATATAGCAGACATAGCTTTGCACCCTGCCATCGCATTTCATTTGATTTCATATATATATATATATATATATATATCAATTTAAAAACATAAGATAACTGAGGCATTTGATACCATAACATGGTTGTATAATATAAAAGAGAATGCAAGAAAACATATCAAAAGTGTTCAATAAGTTAGGTGTCATACCATTTGAAATGAAAGGGCATTCAGTTGCTTAGGTCTATCCAATGTCAATATTCTTGCAGACGACTTCTCTTCAACCAAAATCTGTCAAACAAGAAAGGAATATATATAAGTTACTGAAAACGACCAAACACAATACACTTTACGACGTCTCCACTGCATAAATTGGCCACGATCTTCTTAGTTCTTCTGCTAATGATAATTCTTGCCATTATTGCAAATTTAAAGGTAATTTATTCAAGCATCCAAATAGCATGTCTATTTTGGAATTGTTTATTTTCGGTAGCTTATTTGCATAATTTTGCTAATGATAATTCCTAGGCAAACAAAGTTTAGCTATTAAATTAGTTTTAGCATAAGACTAC
This sequence comes from Quercus ilex subsp. ballota, assembly GCA_032727855.1. Classification (NCBI taxonomy): domain Eukaryota; kingdom Viridiplantae; phylum Streptophyta; class Magnoliopsida; order Fagales; family Fagaceae; genus Quercus; species Quercus ilex. The sequence continues at coordinate 24,635,816 of CM064911.1, read as the reverse complement.
AACCTTAGTCAATAAAATAAACATTACTACATATTTTGAAAATCTAACCATTAAATTGCATGTTCTTTACGCTCTTAATATACATGCCAAATTTTGTGTCAATCAGATATTATTTACTATATGATTTATAAACATATATTTTATGTATAATTTTAAACTACAAAAACTTACAATTTAAACAATTTATTGATGACATAGATATTGATATTTAATTTTTTAGAAATTTTGCAAACATGGAAGATATAATAAGAAGATGTAATCCAATGGTGGATTTGTCAAAATTCACTCACAATAAAAAGATATTGAGTAAGGTTGTAACTTAAAACTACAACCAATTTTATGGTTAAACTTTGTCCTTTCTCAATATTGTAGATAAACAAGATATTGAGAAATGACAAAATTTGTCATTCGTTTGGTTATCTTGTGTGAAGATATTGTATCTAAACTTTGTCCTTCAATTGTTTCGATGGGAAATCTTTTGTAAAGATAATTTTTCACGTTTTTCAATATTTGATAACATCATAAAAAATGAATTAAAGGAAAACTATCTTTGGTCAACATAAAAAGTATAACTTATTTTTAGATGTTGTTTTACACTAAATTTTTTGGAAAATAATTCTATCTCACAGCAGGTTAAAAAAGAGAAATTAGTATTATAAAAAACACTACTTTTTGGAAAATGATTCATTTTCTATAAAATATTATCACTGAAACAAACATATTATTGCATACTTTTATTCATATTAGATTTTTTTTTATCATAAATCAAGCAATTTCAAACCAATTAACTAATTAATTTTTTTAAAACTAAATTATTTGAAACTGCATCATATTATTTCTTGAATTCATCAAAAAATATATAAAAAAATCAATGCAACTATACTATCATTGGAAATTAAAAAAAGAAAAAAAAGAAAAAAAGAACAGTAATCATTTATTGTATTATAATATATATGTGTGTGCCACACTGCCACCACTAAAAAATTATAAAGGAAATGACATGAAAGTGTGAAACCAATATAAAAAGATAAGATTGATAAGTGAAGCAAGACTCCCGTTGGAGAGACTACCTGGTGGTCGACGGGTTTAGTAGAATTGAGTGCATCCATGCCTCTCTCTCTCTCTCTCTCTCTCTCTGTGCTGTTCTGATAAGCCTTACATTGGTCCTCTTTATAAAGACATAAAAAGACATGAATAAGTAATGACAAATTACATATTTGTGTATCACGTGCTAAGCTAATCCGTGATCCTGATGTTCCTGCTGCATGGTGTGTATCACCTGCTAAGAATAGTGCATAAGCACGTACACGCATCGAATGCCAACATATATTACAAAATCACACATGACACATGTATCACGAAAAATTTCACTGTTGGGATTGAATTGATATTGAATGCCGACATATGCCTTTTTTTTTTTCACCAAATAAAATAATCGCCCTCATAACCAATAGGGATTTTTAAAAAAATTGTGGAAAACAAATCAAACAATTGTCTTGCTAAGAAGTAAGGACTTCTATGATATATAGCACCTATAAATAAAATATTTGAATTTTAAAATATTTTATTAAAACTTAAATCATAGTTCCCCCCCCCCCCCCCCCCCCTTAAAACGTAAATTCCTTCAGTAACCATTTCATGATTTAAATTCCTTTGATTGATCTTTTTTGGTTAAATTCTCATGCATGGTTGACTGTGGCCAAAAAAAAAAAAAAAATTGGATGGCCTTTTTTGCGACTATCTGTGCACTGGAGGTTGCTCTGGAGATTGGCATAATAGATGCTATATTGGAAGGAGATTCTAAGCATGGTTTTGAAACTCAGACAGTTCAAAAAACTTGGCAAGAGAGATGTTTAAGGCTTTTGAGGTCAGACCAAAGTCGAACTGAGGTTGAACCGTGATGATGTCATAATTAAATTAATAATTATTTAAAATACAAAAGTAATAATTAAATTAGTAAAACATTGATATTATATATTATTTTCGTATATATAAATTTAATTATTTGGTAAAAATTCCTATAAATTATCAAGAATTCCATTTTTTTTTTAATCCTCAATTATAAATTATACATAATCCAATAGGACTTAGCCCATTTTATAATTAATAAAAAAAATTAAACAATGATAACTACTAAAGAGGAAATGACGTGAGAAGGGGTCTTTTTAAATTTCTTATACTTTTAAATTGTCTAAGCTAAGTCCAATCCGTTTTTCCTTTTTTGTTTCTTTTTTTTTTCTTCCCTTCTTCCCACCATTTGATTGATTGATTTATCTCCTCAACTGTTTATAATTCTACATCTTTATCTCTTTCTTTTTTCCTTTTTCTTTTTTTATATTACTATCTTTAATTTTTCTCATCCACCCAATGCCTTTTTTACTTTCTCAATGCCTACACATTTCTTCAGGTTTTCCCTCTTCTCTCTCTCTCTCTCTCTCTCTCTCTCTCTTTTGATGAACCCTCTTCTCTCTTTCTTCTTCACAAATCTCCTCACAAAACTCTTCCTCTGCCTCCTTCTCAGTCTCACTCACGGAAACAATTATGATTTTTTTTTGGGTCAAAAAATCTTGCAGAGCATTGCGTCATCACCATGTTGTGGCTGCTCCTTTCTTCTACTTCTTCTTCTTCTTCTTCTTCTTTTGGTCAAAAAAATCTCGCAAAAGCATTCACTTCCTCAAAGAATTTTTCGCTTGAAACTGAAACGTTGATGCGAGTTTAACGTTTGACAGAATCTATGGTTGAAGCTTCAACTATGGTGATTTGGTGCTGTGAGTCTGTAATGTTTTTAGTTTTTTAAAATAAAAATAGCTTTGACTTGAATCGTGAAAACTGTTCACAGTTTTTAAACCTAGGTGGTTCAACCGTGGTTTGAACGGATCCCTTCTTTTCTTCCCTAGAATGGTTTCTAGGGTTAAAAAACCATAATAGTGAAAGGTTCCTGATTAATCGGATTGGACTGTACGATCTCGGGTTTAAAAATCATGATTATGAGATGGTGATTAAGGCAGTGGGTAACCATGCTTCTTCTATGGCCTCTTATGCAAACCTATTGAATGATGCTAGGCATTGGGTTTAAAAAAATCTCACATGGCAAGTGGACCACTTCTAGTGTAAATTACTATGTAGTGAGTGATGTAAGTTCTCCAATAGCGAGTGACGTGCCATTTTTTGGCATAATTTCTCTATAGGCGGTGGCTTTTTTTGTTTTTTCTAATGTAACTTCTCAGGTAGTGATTTTTTTTTTTTTTTTTTTTTTTTTTGTTAAAAGGGGGAGTATTATTTAATTCTATATAATGTCAAACAATAGCATACATTACAGCCTTTACATTACACATTCTAGTAGTTCTTATATATTCCATATTTCATACAAAAACCATATATACAAAAGCAGGACAGGTATCATAGGTTTCCAAAAGACACTATTGTTGATTTCCCCTCTCCGCTAGAGCATCCGCACAGCCATTAGCTTCACGGAATATGTGATACACTTGGACGGTCCAATCGTGCTCCATAAGGTTCCTGCAATCACATAATATTGAGTTAATAATTGGTGGGATATCATTATTATTAGTTAACCAGGAAAGAACTCTCATAGAATCTATTTCAAGATGAATAAATCTGAAACCCAAGTTCCATGCCAGAAGAAGTCCCTGGCGAACTGCACCCAGCTCAACGATATTATTGGAAGTAATACCCATATGTAGTGAAAAACCTAAAATCCAATCTCCTGAGCTATTGCACAACAATCCGCCTGCACCAGCTAAACCAGGATTACCTAATGAGTTGTCATCAGTGTTTAATTTTATAAAAGGTTATGGCGGAGAGTCCCATTTAATAATCCTAGGAATTTTAATTTTAATATTCTTTGCTGGGCACACAAAAAAGAAGAATTCAGTAGCACACTGAACCACTTTGTGTATAATCTAATTTTTAGAATAAGATTGATTTTTAAATATACATTCATTCCTTGCCAGCCATAAGTTCCAACTTAGGAAGGTAAAGTAAATTTTCCAAGGTAGTTGATAGCGGAAGATAATAGAATCTGATGTAGCGTTGGTATGTAGCCAATTTTGAAGTGAAAGGTGAAAAAAGGTTAGTGGTAAAATACCCGGAGAATGATACCATATCTTCTTAGCCCAAGGAAAATCTCTTAAAATATGAATAGTAGTTTCAGGATTGTTACACCTAGGACAACAGTTATTTATTTCCGGATGAGAAAATGACAGATGTAAACAAGTAGGCAAACGATTTCGTATGGATTTCCAAATAAAAAATTGAATATTTTTGGGACATTGTAGTTTCCAAATCCAATTCCAATAGGTTCTTGCAAAAGGAACATTAGCTTGTTGGTATAAAAATTTTGATACAGGTCGGACCGAACAAACATTGTTATTCTGAGGCCATACAAAGGTATACAATAACCTAGTCAGTTGGGCTACAGGGATGCCTTGTATAAGTTGTTCAATATGTGTTGGGATAGGAAATTGTAAATTTTCTAACCTCCAAAGATTATTATCCTGTAAGGAACTAACTAACCTTTGTTCTTCATTAGGCAGAAAAGGGCCATGAATATAACTTTGTAGCAGCCCTCCAGGTATCCAGTGATCCTCCCAAATACGAATGTTCTGTCTGTCCCCTAATACCCAATTCATACCTCATTGAAGCCATCTTATTCCTACTAGTAATGCTTTCCAAATATGAGACACTCAAGGGTTTATGCCACTATCATACAGATTTGTATGAGGAAAGTATTTGGCTTTTAAGACTTGAGCCCATAGCATGGATGACTTCTGTTGAAGCCTCCAGGCCTGATTCATAAGCAAAGTCACATTCATATGACAAGCAGTTTTTAGACCCAGCCCTCCTGCATTTTTAGGAGTAGTGATGGTTTCCCAACTCATTGTATGACAATGTTTGTAATTGACGGTATCTTGCCGTAAAAATTTGCAATTTAATTTATCCAGTTGCCTACTAATTTTTTGCGGGAGAAAGGTGGTTTGCATGGCATGAATAGGGATAGATGCCCAGGTAGAATTGATTAAAGTAACCCGGCCCGCAACAGAAAGGTATTTAGTTTGCCAGCCTTCAATCTTTTTCTAGATATTATCCATTATATATTGATAAGCAAATGCCTTTCGATGGGTAGTGAAAATAGGAGTTCCTAAATAAGTTCTGAGTTGAGTCGTAGTGGGGATGTCAAATATGCCAACTATCAATTCTTTTGTTCACGTAGACGTGTTTGGTGAAAACCAAAGACGTGATTTTTGTGTGCTAATAATTTGTCCAGAACACTTACAAAATATTTGGAGAATTTTTTTAAGATTCTAGCACTCCATAATTTTTGCTTTCAAGAAAAGAAAGATATCATCAGCAAAGAAAATATTGTAAAATTTAATTTGTCCCCTAAATGTAACAGGATGAATAGTTTGTCCTGAACTGCCTCTTCTAGAAGGATGGATAATCTTTCCAAACAAAGAATAAATAAGTATGGGGATATAGGATCTCCTTGACGTATCCCCCTAGATGGAATAATAGTTGATAAAGGTGTACCATTCCACATAATATTAAAACAAGTTAAGGAAATCAAATTCATAATAAGATGAATCAGTTTAGGGGGAATTTGGAAGAATTCAAGCATTTCCTAAATAAACGATCATTCAAGACGGTCATATGCTTTTTCAAGATCAAGTTTGAGAGCCACGTGTCCTTTGGGTCCAGACTTTCTAACCATCGTATGGATAATTTCTTGGACAATAATAATGTTGTCCCTAGTACGGTGATCCAAAACAAAACCTGCCTGGCATGGATTGATAATGTCCATGATATAAGGTTTTAGCCTTTGCAGGATAATACGAGACACCAATTTATAAAGGGTATTGCATAAGCTAATAGGGCGAAATTGTGTGATCATATCCGGGTGATTTATTTTGGGAATAAGGACGAGATTTGTTGCACCCCAATCTTCAGGAATAGTCATAGTCTCAAAATTTTTCTTGAATGACTTGAATAATACTAGATCCCAAGATGTGCCAATTTTTTTGAAAAAAATCACGTGATATCCATCTGGACCTGGTGCTTTTAAATGAGGGATTGAAAAAACATTTCGGTAAATTTCTTCAGGTAGTGGAGTACTAGAAAGCCATTGGTGATGTTCAATAAAGGGATTGTACTGAAGGTAATATCTAACCAAAGGGAAAAGAGTTCTAGTTTGAGGACATGTGGATGTAAACATTTTGGTAAATGCATCTCTAATGTGGGTAATTAACATCTCTCCCGATACCCATAAACCAGTGGAGTCTTTAAGAGTCGTAATACGAGACTGATTACGATTTTGCAAAGTTTTAAGTGGAAGAACTTCGTATTAGCGTCTCCATAGTTTAACCATGTGATACGGGATTTAAGTTGCCAAAAAAGTGAATGTTCAAATAGCGTTGGAAACACTATGAACGTATAGACCCCCAATTACAAAATTACCAATTCAAGCTTTATATCAAACAATGTATGTGCGAAAAATGATAACAAGCTTATAACAGAATTGATAAACAATCTAAACCATAAATAATCACAATCACAACAGTAATTAAATGGTAAAGATAAAGGGAAGAGAGATGCAAACACAAGGATAACACGCGATGTGTTATCGAAGAGGAAACTGAAGCTCTAGGTGTAAAACCTCTCCGCCACCCTCCAAGCGGTCAATAATCCACTAGAAAATGTAGTTGGGATACATGAACAGCAATAGACCCTCCAAGCCTAATCTACCCAGGTACCTAAACCCTCCAAGCTTCCTGCTCCAACGAGGTTGCGCCGAACCTTTTTCTTTTCTAGCTTACCGGATTCCGCTACTAAACCATAGCATCAACCAATGGATATTGGTTCCTTTCAAACTGCTTCCCTTAGCACCAAATGAACCTTCTCACAGACGTGAGTGTGATAAGAAAAGGATTTGGTCAATGACCTCTCAAGGATGTATCAATGGAAAGGAAGAGAGTAGAGGAATTTGAAGAGTCTCTTAGATGAAGATTGGGGATGAGGCAATCTTGTTTTTCTCTAGGGTTTCTCTCTCAAAATTCTCTCTAGAAACTCTCTACATTTCGTGGGAATGAGGGGTATTTATACTAGGATGAGAATGGAATGTGAAACGTCAGTTTTTCCCAAACAGGGCATTCTGGCGACTTGACCTCATGACTGGGTTGAGTCATGAGTTCAAGCCGCGACCTAACGGCCTGGCCAGCCTGGGACTTTTGTCCTGTAGTGCAACAGCTGGCATGACTCTTCAGCTTCTGACATGCTTGGCACGTGTGCAACTTCTGGCGACTTGCAAACCGCGAGTCACCCACGAGATCCAGTCGTGAGTCTCTATTTCTTTGCACAATCTTGAGCATTTCTTCACACTCTCTCACTCACTACCCTTACAAGTTTCCCACCTAAATACAGGGTTACTAAGTGCTAAAATACAAGCAAATTGGCACGGAATAAAGCCAACAAGATGGTTGATAAATTTCAACCTTGCAATCTCCTCCTTTGGCTATTCTGTGACAAAACCCTAAAACAAACTCTAGACTTAACGCGTGAGTTAGGAACAGTTGGAAAACTCACTCACACCTAACTCTAGAATTTGTGAAGAAGTACTCCTGAAACACACAAACACAATAAGTTCATTGTATGCAGAAAACTTGTAATGCATATGGAGCAAGCACAATGCGATCAAGCACAATAGAATAAAGCAATAAACCATGGCAAGACCAAAACAGGTAATCACTATAACCAAGTAATCACAATGCTCATTCACACTTGGAATGAACATCCGGAAATTCAACTTGACAAACACAAGGCAAATCACTTGAATGACCAACACTCAACCAATGCACAGTACATGAAGTATGTGCATTTAGGAAAAATCCTACAAGGGCACAAGAGTGACAGTACTTAGAAGAAAATGCATAACATTTAGATATAAGTACTGATTTAGCAAAGCACACAGGCTGCATAAAGCAAGGTACAAACCATAAAGCCTACAAAGTGCATATAAACAAACCCTAATAGCTTACAGAAGCAATATGGGTACAAACATAAACAAGAACCTTAAGAACCTACAAAGGTACCAGGTACAAACCAAACATAAAGTAAGATACGCTGAATAATATGACATGGATACTGAAATATTCTAAAGTTAGACAAAAAGCGATAAACAAAGGTCTGTTTGCTGAAATCTCCCCCTTTCGTTGAACTGCCCCTGCCAACATCATCTCCCCCTTTTTGTCATGGAATAGCTAGTCCTCATCATCTTCTAACTTTCTTTGAATTTGATCCAATTGAGCTTGGATAGAGGTGAACTTCGTATCCCACTGAATGTTGAGATGGTGCAAAATGGATGTAAGCCTGGACATCTTTGTACTCAGCTCATGGACAGATGCTACAATAGAGTCTAGCTTCTCTTCGATGGGGAATGAGCTGGAGTACGAACCACTGTGGGACGTTGAAGCTTCTGTTTTGATTCCCTTCTTGCTATGGCCAATGCTAGTGTTGAATGTGCGCATGTTGATTGGACTTGGTTTTGTGCAGGGAAACACATTCTCTAAAGGATGGAGCCTTTTAAGCTTCAAAATCCTTGAAATGAGACAGCAAAAAGGAATGCATATCCTTGATTCTGTTCGTAGAACAGTTTTGCGAAGGATATGAAAGATATGAGCACAGATGTCAATCTCTACATTAGAAATTAGATCATGAAGGAACAGTGCACGCCCGAGGTTCATATACCCTGTGCTGGATAGGGGATACAGGTTGTGAAACATGTCGATTGTAAGCACCCTCAATTTTGGAGGAAGAGATGAAACACTGACTGAGTTCCCATTTGAGGAAAATTCCAGATCTTCTCCAAGAGCTACTCTAAGTAAGTCCTCATCTAGATGTAGATCATCATAAACTGGTGAGACTCCAAGTATTGGTCGGTTGATGTGCAGAATCTCTGCCAGGTATGTGGGAGAGACTGAGAAACTTTTTCCCCGAACCCAGCACTTAAGTTTGTCTCCTTCAACTATTGCATTGGCATAAAATTCTTTAACCAAATTTTCATATGCATCATCAAGGTCGGAGAGAAGATAATTCCAATCGTTTCAGGCAAACCAAGATAATTCCAATCCTTTCAGGCAAACCATTGAGGGATGTCGGTGTCAAAAAGAGAATGTTGATCAACGACTCTTTCAATCAGTGGTGTAGCTTTTGTGAAATAATTTTCATGAGTCTGAAACGCAGCATACGATCGGAACTTGTTAGGATCGAACACACCTGATGGGGAACGAGTCCTTTTTGGTCTAGGAGAAAAATCATCAATTTAAATGACAGGTTCCTTCCCTTTACTGCTACCTCCTTTCATAGCTGATCTCTTGAATGGAGACATTTTGACACTGCACCATGGTTTATCACAAACAAGAGAAACCAAACATTATTAGCAATGTGTCAGATTCATACCATGGCTGATGAAGGAAACCTTAAAGATTTGAGATTTAGGTTCAAACCATGACAATGAGTGTGTGTATACAACTAAAATCACAATAGGTACACAAGATAAAGAAGATCAATGTACAAACCATCACAAACATACAATAAAACCAGAAAATCAGAAACCCATGTTCAAACAAGATAAATCACAAACCACAATATCAACTTCACAAATCAAGAAAATAATGCTCAAATCAGTATGTATGAAGTGAAAGAAAGAAAACCCATACCTTTTTGTTGAAGATTTGAGAAGAAATGATGCAGAAATGGAGGATTTTCAAAGAAATACTCGGAGTGTTTTTAGAGTGAAATGGGGAAGAAAATGAACAGTCACAAAAATTCGAGGGAAACACTAAAAAACAATTTAAAAACTGTCTTTAAAATGCAAAACACGCATTTTTCGCGACTAGATTAAGTTGCCAGTCAGTCGCCAGGATAAGCCGCGAAACACTGTGAAACCAAGATTTTCATAAAAATCTTCTAAGTGTTTTTCACGACTGGAAGGTCTACCCGCGAGATAGTCGCGAGATGAGCTACGAAAATCTCTGAGTGCCCCTCGCGACTGGACCTTCCACTCGCAAACAAGTCGCCACACTGAGCCGTGAAAATCATAAAAACTCAAATTTTGAAAAATTTTCTAAGTATTTTTCGCGACTGAGCCCTTGACTCGCCAGTGAGCTGTAAACAATTTTGGAGAGAGCTTGTGACTGGAACATGCGACTGGACATACCCACGACTGATCGCCAAAACAGGGCAACACTGTTTTCGAAATTTTTGACATTTTTGTAAAAACAAAACACTTTCCAAAAACAAACTAAAACACTCAAAAATCTTTTTGTATTTGATCAACAAAGATTAAGTATGTGAAAACACATTTAAACAAGTACAATCACACAAATAAATATGACATTCATTGAACATAAACTTGTGTGTTGTGTGTGGGTATCAAAAATGAGATAGTCCTTAGTCTAATGTGAAGCTTCAATGATCAATTCAATCAAGGCATACACAACTAGCACTAGATAATGTGATCCATCTCAATTATAGAAGTATGCATATATGACTTCCCACATAAACTTGAGTACATTTCTTTGAAACTTTTCATTTAGCTCCATTTTCAACATATCATTTGATCTTTTTGAATAAACAAATCTCATTGAGAGATCGATGCCTAAAATTTTGAATATTTCAATTTGATGAGTTAGCCTTTGGCTTTTTGGGCATCATACATTTTATTTTGGTCGCTTTCCCTTTTTCCTAGTCAAATACTAGTATGTGCGACAGGCTTTTGCAGCTCAATATCTATTTTTATTTGGAGATTTACATTTGGTGAGCTCTTTGAGTAAAGCAATAAAATAAAAATGGGAAGATATATAGGCACAAGTCTATACATGTCTCAAGATCAACAAAACCATTCACTAATCATTCATGACAAGGTTGAAGATCTATTTACAACAGTTACATAGATTTTAGAATTTCTTCGACAATGATATGAGTGCATAAGAGACAAGCTAAGCTCGTTAAATGCACAAAGCCATTTGTACAAAGGTACAGGGCAAAACATGCTTTGAGACAAAAACTCAACAAAGCTGATCAAACTTTTTGGATTCTCTACTTTTTATGTGTTTTTGGATTTTTGACACAAAAATAGTAAAAGATTGATCAAAAACATAACAACAATGAGAAATAACATAAAAACAATGAAGACAAAAGTAAGAAACACAATGCAAACACGAACACAATGAGATTTCATGGAAGATTGAGTTCAAGGAATGATACCGACACCAATTGTCTTACGCAAGGATTCAAACCTCGGGCCATCAAGAGGTTTGGTGAATATGTCTGCCTTTTGATTGTCAGTATTGATGAACTCTAGACATACTGTCTTGTCCTCTACCAAGTCCCTAATGAAGTGATAGTGGATCTCGATATGCTTTGATTTGGAGTGCTGAACTGGATTCTTTGACAAGTTTATGGCACTAGTGTTATCACAGAACACACACATAGTGTCTTGAGAAATTCCATAGTCATGCAGTAGCTTTTTCATCCATAACAATTGTGCACAACAACTTCTTGCTGCAATGTATTCAGCTTCAGCCGTTGAGAGGGATACTGAATTTTGCTTTTTGCTCATCCATGAAACCAAGTTATTTCCAAGATAGAAGCACCCATCAGAAGTACTTTTCCTATCATCAATGCACCCTGCCCAATCAGCATCTGAATATCCCGCCAAACACTCATTCAAATCTTTTGTATACCAAATCCCATAGTCAGATGTGCCATTTACATAGTGAATGATTCGCTTTACTGCTGTTAAGTGGGATTCTTTAGGAGCAGCTTGGAACCGTGCACATACCCCGACACTGAATGCAATATCTAGCCTACTTGCTGTGAGATAGAGAAGACTGCCAATCATACTTCGATAAAGTGTTGGATCAACGTCAACACCGGCTGCATCTATGCTTAGCTTTGCCAAGGAACTCATGGGAGTAGAAGTATGTTTCTTAAAGTCCAGGCCAAATCTTTTGACAAGATTTTTGGCATACTTCTCTTGAAAAATAAATATTCCATCTCTCCGTTGTTTCACTTAAAGCCCTAGAAAGTAGTTTAGCTCTCCCACCATGCTCATTTCAAATTCCCTTTTCATTTCTTCTGAGAACTCATGAGCTAGTTGATCAATTGTGGATCCAAATACAATATCATCCACGTACACTTGAGCGATAAGGAGGGATTTCTCATCTCTTTTAACAAACAATGTCCGAGCTACTTGACCTCTTTTAAACCCACGATCCAATAGGTAAGTAGTGAGACGATCATACCATGCTCTTGGTGCCTGCTTCAACCCATACAAAGCTTTCTTCAATCTTAGCATATGACCCAGAAAGTGAGGATCTTCAAACCCTTTTGGTTGCTCAACAAAGACTTCTTCATTTAGAAAACCGTTCAAGAAGGCACTCTTTACATCCATTTGGTATAACTTGAAATCCATGATGTATGCTATGGATAAGAGAATTCGAATGGACTCTAGTCTTGCTACCGGAGCAAACGATTCATCAAAATCTATGCCTTCCACTTGAGTATACCCTTGAGCCACCAATCTAGACTTATTTCGGACAACTTCACCATCTTCATCTGTTTTGTTCTTAAAAATCTACTTGGGGCCAATCACATGTGTATCTTCAGGCCTTAGAACCATTCCCATAAATCATTTCTAACAAATTGATGTAACTCCTAGTGCATAGACTCTACCCAATTCTCATCTTTCAGTGCTTCTTCTACCTTTTTAGGTTCAAATTGAGCAAGATAACAGTTGTATGTCACATGGTTAGCACTATACCTTGGTCCTTTTCACAAACGAAGTCCCTCATTTACATCCCCAATAATATTATTTGATGGGTGATTGAGAGTCACTCTTGATGAAGGTTTCTTGAAAGTTGAGAGTTCCTCATCACGAGAAATTGGGGTTTGAACTTCTGGAGGTGTGAGTGGACTTGAGACTTCTTGTGTTGATCTAGTCTCTCTTATTGATATAGGAGGTATGGACTCCTTTACGGGTGTTTCTTTCTCAGCATCATCACTTAGTGACATATCATTATCATCCTTATTCTTCTTGAGTTTAAGCCCCTTTCCATCATCCTCAGTTTCCTTTTCTAATATGGTGTCGTCTATGACCACATTGATTGACTCCATCACCGTCTTAGTACGCTTGTTGTACACTCTATAAGCTCGGCTATTTGTGGAGTAACCCAGGAATATTCCTTCATCACTCTTAGCATCAAATTTTCCCGGATTTTCCCTGTCATTTAGAATGTAACACGTGCTTCCAAATATTCTGAAATACTTCACCTTGGGTTTCTTCTCTCTCCATATTTCATATGACGTCTTCTTTGTCCCTGCTCTGAAATAGATTCCATTACAAATGTGACAAGATGTGTTCACAGCTTCAGCCCAGAATCTTTGTGGTATATTTTTGTTGAGTAGCATGACTCTTGCAATCTCTTGGATCACCCAGTTCTTTCTTTCAACCACCTCATTCTGTTGTGGAGTCTTTGGAGCTGAAAATTCCTTCTTGATACCATGCTCTTCACAAAAAACTTCAAATTTAGCATTCTCAAATTCCTTCCCATGATCACTTTTGATTTTGACTATGAGAACTCCTTTTTCATTCTACAGTCTCTTGCATAGCCTTTGCAATTTATCACATGCTTCGGACTTCTCTCTAAGGAATTCCACCCAAGAGTACCTTGAGAAATCATCAACTACCACCATAATGTATCTCTTTCCTCCTAGGCTTTCAGTTCTCGTAGGCCCCATTAGATCAACGTGAAGGAGCTCTAAACACCGTGAGGTAGCAATCAAATTCACCTTGTGATGGCTTGCCTTTATTTGTTTTCCCATTTGGCATGCTCCACATTTAGTCTTCTCCACCTTTCCAAACTTTGGAAGTCCCTCAATTGCCTCAAGTTTAGAGACTTTAGATACTTGTTTGAAGTTTGCATGTCCAAACCTGTGATGCCAAAGTTTCAGCATATCAACATGAGCACTTCTACACGAAATAGGTGTTGTAGGAACTACTCCATAGCAATTATCAGTAGTCGTATTTCCCTCCAAGACTTGAATCCCTT